>OZ007499.1:87836325-89036325 GCA_963931805.1 Microdon myrmicae | reverse complement strand
TCGCAGGTTCGAGAGCGTGCAACGTCGTTTTGTGCGTTTTGTCCTCCGAGGATTGAATTGGGAAAATCCTCCGATTCTACCCCCATACACGGGTCGTCTCCGCCTAATTAACTTTAACACACTTGAAAAGTGGAGAATTCAGGCCGACACCCCCTTCATCCACAATCTACTCTCAGGTTTAATCAACTGCCCAAGCCTGCTCTCCTCCATCACATTTTCCACTAATCCCCGGAATCTGCGAAACCCTCGTCTCTTCTTTTAGGCCGCCCATTACATGTCTTACGGCTCTAATGAACCCATTTCGCGAATGCAGGGTTTGGCAAACTCTCACCCCGCCTTCTTTGACTCAATTTCACCTTTTCCACTCTCAAACGTCGTCTCTTCCCCGCAAGCAGTGAATTGCAACGGAGAATGTATGTCCTACAAACTATCATAACTAATCTCACCATCCAGAGTGGTAAAGCCTCTAACAGCGAGGATTTTAGTGTAGGGGTATAGGTATATGGCCCAGTCAATAGGATGAGAAAAGGTAACTAATCCTCTTAATGATAGTTTACCAATCAATTTCGGGCTTCTATACAGAAACCAATAATATATATTCGCAATCCTGGAATTTTAGCCACAAAATGTTAAATTAGAATGGATTAGAACAAAGCCTGAGGTCAGTGTAACCTGATAAGCAATAAATAAAAAGACATGTGTACAACGGTTGCAAAGTCAAAATTGAGAGATAAAACAATATTTTTAGAACACTCTACTGGATATAACTAGTACGGTTGAAATGTTGTATTGAGACAAAATCTTGCAAGCTCAGATACCCATTTAAAGGAAAACAATTAGACCGTTAAACTAGGTAGTTTTGGTGATTTATTATAGTCTTAGCCTGATACCACCAATCTATTAATTAAGGCCTCCTTGCATCACTGTATGGTAGGCGTAAATTCGTCTTCAGTCGATGTCTTAAAATTTCCTTGTGTTTAGTTTATCATTTATCAATAGAGTAACTTCGGGTAATGTGATATAGGTATTTGTTTTCTAACAATTATTCGTAATTTTTATTACATAGCTTTTGCCGCACTATTCATTATAGCTCTTTGATAAATTGCGAATTATATTTCGTTTTCAGAACCCTGCAGCGTAAGCCAATCTGCAGCTATTTACAACAAAATAAAAAAATCTCTGTAACCCCCCTTATTAAAATTGGCGGATAATGTGATATACCATATCACTTTTCCCGAATAGTTTCCAACCGAATAAAAATACTTGTAAGCCCATAGATTATGAATTCATTTATTAATTTAACAAAAGTAGGAACATTAGCCACTACATAGTACATAATAAAAACAAGAGAAAACTTAAATTAGAATTAAAATTAAATTAACAACTCCAATATTTAGCAGAAAAATAGTACTTTCTTTACGTTCTATTTAAAGCGATTTACATGACTCACATACAAAAACTGATTGCCGCGTTGGAAGACATTCATTGTGAGCCCAAACTAAATCGCACTGCAAGCATGGTACCCATATCTTTGCCTTATTATCCATTTGAAAAGATGTGTTACAAAAGACGCAGACACTGTCCTTGTTAGATGAAGTTTCGGCCCAAGGATCTTCGTCTGAGCTCGGTAAATGCAAACTTTCATCTGAATCGCTCGAAGAACTTTCTTTTGTTTTCTTTGCCCGTTTGCTTTTTACTGCCATAGGTCATTTCGGCTTATTCTTGCGTCTTTCAATGTTCTTAATGCTCTCTTCCAAAGATGTTTTGCACGGTGATGTTGTTAGTACAGTTGCAACTGATCTTTTACCTCTGGAGCTGATAACCCGTTTAAGTTTAAGTTTAAGATATCCCAAGGAGTTACGATCTTTTCCAAAGCTGCCCTGCTAGTACTAGCAACCGGTTCTTCAGCTGCACTACTTGTGCGGGCAACTGGTTCTTCTACTTCTCGTCCTGAAAGAGCAGATTCTTCATCCGGATGATTTTCTAATGTTTGAGCGATAAAATCAACCTCCTGAAACATATTTTTGTCGAATGGATAAATGCCAGTGCATTTGAATCCATTTATTGCGATTTGTGCTGTTTGGACTTTAAGGTAAGCCTTCGAAAAAAGTTCAATAACATCAAACTGTGTTATTTTTCGGCCCTGGTCTCGCATAAATCGCCTAATTTCATCGTTATAATACGTCTTCAGAGGTCCCATAAATGTTCTATCGAGCGGTTGCATTTTGTGAGTACAGTGCGGTGGCAAAGATATAATAATAACACCATTTTTGCGAGCCTTTTCCAGAACCTCAATATTTCGGGTATGACTGTAATGACCGTCTAAAATGAGTAGCGAAGGGTTCCCCTTTGAAGGGTTTGTGAACCGCAAGAAATGGTCAAACCACTTCGTAAATATCGGGATTTGTATCCAACCCGAAATGTGGCAGGCAGAATCCGAGCCAGGAGGAGCATGTTTCATTAAAACCGGAGAATGGTTCTTTCTGGGAAAATTAAAGTACGGTGGAACAAATGAACCGCCTGCGCTCATGCAGCTGACAACCGTTATAAGAGAGCCTCTCTCTGCAGACGTCATACAGCCTATTTGCCTTTTTCCTTTCGCTGCTAAAATTTTGGGTTGCCTACTTTGTGCAATGGACACTCCTGTCTCATCTACGTTCCAAATACTAGTTGGGGAAAATTTATGTTTTTCGTACTCTTGCTCGAGTAAGCTATAAAATGTGCTCACATTTTCAGCATTAAAGCCTTTTGCCCTATCGATTGAGGTTCCGGTTGGAGTCCTGATACTAATCTCTGATTTCTGCCTTTTAAAAAATGCATACAACCAATCTTTTCCTGCGCATTCTTTCATTACTGAAAATGGGCAAGCTATGTTGTTTCTTTTTGCCACTTGGAATGCTAGTGATCGAATGTCGCCGCGAGTTAGACCCCAAAAGCGTGATTCCATTTCTCGGATGTATCTTACCAGCTCCAATTCCATTTCCAGGCTAAAAACAGGCTTACGTCCCAAAGGCGCGGCTAAAACATCGCTAATAGATTTATCACTACGAGCGGATCTTTGTAGTGTTGCAAATGGAACTCCAAATGTCTTCGACGCCAAAAGTATACCCATTTCTCCTCCTCGGACTGCTAGAATAGCCTTTCTCATTCCTTCCGCATCCCATTTACGAATCTCCCCTTTTTTTGGCATGATCTGAAATAAATTATAATAATATTTATTGATTGATAATTTGGTGGGTAATGTGATATGGTATATCACTTTACCCAATTTCAACTATATCACATTAGCCGCATTTGGCTTTTAAAACAATCAAGAGATTTTTTTAAAAATGCACTTCACTGAATTAAAAACTCACCCAATATACTGTCAGCTCTATTCACACACAAACAAAATGTATTACTTCAGTTTTTAATTTTGCTCCATTTTTTGCTGAAATATAACATAAAGCTCACACAAAAAAACTGTCGACTGTACACCTTAAACAATTTCAATGCACTGACATACAACGCAATTAGCGCGAGCGCGCCTAAAACTGCAGCACGTGTTCTTTTCCATTGCCGTCATGTTGACAAGAAAATTCTTGTCGAGAATTGATTATTTCGGAAAATATGATAGCATATCACATTTCCCAACCATATCACAATACCCGAAGTTACTCTAATACAGGTCGATTGAGTCCAGTCACATTTTAGTAATTTCCACGGCTAACAAAGGAAATTGTTGACAGTTCCATTACGAATAACGCCAAACCAGACACATCTTTGATGAATATGGAAAGTGTGTGTGGAGTGTTGCTGGGCTTTGATACACCCGCCATGCACCTTGTATGTAAAGGCTTCCCTTTTATTATTACTTATGTTTATTCTAAAAGAGATTCAAAACTGGTTTCAAAAAAAGGTTATGAAGGCGATGTGATTCTAAGGTATTTAACTAATAATCACGGCATTTACTCAGTTTGTTTGATAGTTCGATATTAGCTATAGTGCACATCTGTGGTTTACTGAATGTTACTTTATGTATTCAAAACTAATTGATGGAATGGCATCCCAAGCCTCTGAACTGTGAATTTTAATTGTTATTATTATATGGTCCGTATTTACCACCTGAGGTGCATCTCCTTTATTCTCCATTTCCCTTGTGTTTTATTTTTCGTACTCTTCTGAGAAATAATGAAGACAAGAAGCCGGTTTCAAGTTCTTACGCCAGTTTCATATAATTGTGGGAAATAAATTGTGTAGAGCTTATTAAACTAAAACTGATTACAAAGAATTGACAATAGAAAGTCTTTAGTGCTGTGGAATTCCTTACCAAATTGAACTGAATGAGTAGAAATGGGGTTACGCACGGAAACAGCTTTGAACGAACCACCTCTGTAGCTCCACAACGTATTATAACCAACAGAAAATGTATTATCTCCTAGGTATAAATATTTGAGGTCATTAAACAAAGCTGAATTACATAAAAAGTTCTCACGTGTTTTTCGTGAACCGCATGCGGGCGGTGATCGTCGTCGTTTAAAAAAATCTCTACCAATCAGTGTAGAAATATGTGGTACACGGATGTGTTAATATGAACAGGTTAATTTATTACTTTCCTAATTACAATTTACCTAATTTTAACGATGCTAGCTTAATAATTGCCGTATTTAGTGTGTATATTTCCTGTAAAAAAGGGCGCAACGCAGCATGACGGTATCTTTCAAGAAAAGTCATTTGCATTAAACTTATTTGTCAAAAAAAAAAAGAAAAAACAACGTTGCAAACAAGAGAACATAAATAAACTTAAACATACAAGTCGTTCCAAATATTTACATTTGATTTATTATTTTTAAACGTAATCCTATCGTTACTTGAACCTTTAGAGAGCAGATGCCGCTGCTTCATTAAAATTACCCCCATTGAAGTCGTTGGACTATAATCTTATTGTTTATGTTTTTTTTCTTTCTTATAATGTAAAAATGATCTCGTAGACCAAATTACTAAGGCTTCGAGAAATATTTCGTTCGAATTTTAGTACATTTCTAATATATCGTGTAATTCATTTACTCATTCTTTATTACTACAACGTAACAAATTACATAAAATAAAAAGTTGAAGCAGTAACTACCAGGACTTTCGGTTAATATTGTAATAATTAAAAATTGTATCTAGTATGATATATTGTTCAACTTATCATTATCATTCGGCCAGGCGCTGGTTGTTGGGCTCTAATGTATTTTTTCAAAAATCTCATTCCTATGACATTTCTAATTATCTTTCTCAAACTTTAAAACTTCTCAACCAAACTCTAGATTCTAGTTAATTAAAGAAGTGGCAATGGGGTTATGCTCACTCTAACATTTGGTTCTTACTGCATCGGTTTCAATTGCTTTCATTCTATCGCAATTTGTTCCCATTTCATTCGACAGTTACTTTTAAAATTCAATAGTCCGGCGCTGTTGATGCAACCGCAGGAATATAGAAAATGTTCATTATTCTAACCCCTAACCGCGTTCCCTATATGGCATTTAGTAGCTCCTCTTGTCAAGAGCTTCTCTTGTCAAGAGCAGAACTTTGCAATGTCAAGTCACTTTACACATCTGTTACAGCCAAATTTGAATGGGAACTGTTTATTGCATATACAGTGTTGGAAGTGGACTGTAGGTTTGCTGTTGCATCATGTATCAGAAGAAAACGCAAACACTTCACATTGTAATAAAAACTAAATGTTTTTTCTTATTTGTATAATTTTTCAGCTAAAATTACAACACTTCACTCTTAACAACTCTTTAACACTATCGTCGGAAAGGTTATTAATACTTTTTCCCCAAACCGGCAGCGATCAGCGACTCGGCTATTAATACCGTTTATGAAGCAAGCTTCCTATTTGTTGCAATTTTTCTAATAAAATTTAAAAGTTTTTTTTTTTTTTGAGATGTCACCAACTATCACCAGTATACCCGCCTGTCACGCGGGAGGCCGGGGTTCAATTCCCCGTCGGGGAGTCTCTGGCGCAAGACTAATGACCTTGCCCAGAAAAAAACAAATCATTATGGAAAATTTAACAAGCCTCAGGATTTGCTAAATAAGGCCAAGACCGACTCCCGGTTGTAGTGCCGATGATGATGTCACCAAATAATAGTTGCAGTTCTTTTTTAAGAGTGGCAGATTGTAACACTCCGGAAACAGTCGCACGGGGAACTAGTTCTGATGCAGAGATGTTCGCGCTGTCGGGAGATGAACCACAAATTGGTGCGATCCGTCGGATTGCCTCGTGGAGCGCATATAAATCGAAGCGCGCAGACAATACCACGAATCTCTGAAGAAGAGTAGCCCCTATAATGTCTGCAAAACAAACAGAGTGCAGCTACGCACCTCCGATGTAAGAGCGACTGTAGTCCCGATGCCAGCGCCGTGTCCTTGATCAGGCGGAGCACTCTTAAGTAGCTTAAGGGTATGCTTAAAAGCAGCGCCCCAAACTTGAGAGCAATAATCGAGCGTGTGTAGTGCTCTAAAAAGCCCTACCACCCTTTTCCCCCATTTCTACATCCAAACCCCAGCAATAATACTCTAAAACCCAAAATCCTATTAAAACCGGAAAAAAACCCAAACATGATCCAAAATTCGCAATAAACGAATCAAACATTTGTTTATCGCTTAACATTTGCCCCCACGGCATAATTTAATCCAAAATCCAAATCAAAATTAAAATTCACAATAAACGAATCTAATATTCGTTTATCGTTTCACATTTGCCCCACGGCATCATCAAAATCCAAAATTCAGAGATCGTTATCTCAATCTGAAAAATTTCACTTAGTTAAACAAATAGGAAACCAAATCCAGATACATATCCACATCTGCATAATAGTTTCGTAAGAATTCAAGAAATTGAGTTCTTATCTTAAATAAACACTGAGCATATCTAGATTCGTGTAAGAAATTGCCCATTTTTGAGATACAAATCTCGATTTGTTTTCCTTTATAAAGGAATAGTAAAGTGATCTCCGGGCCGCAGTAGAATATCGAGCAGTGTCCCTGAAGGAAGTGCCCAGGAGACCCATTTTATTTAAATAAACACTTGTATATACCAAAGCAAAAAAAGGGAGCCTTTCATTTTTTATCCAACAACTGGTGAGTAAAGCTGTGGTACCTCCACAAAAGACACTCTTTTAGATAGCGAAGTATCACCTGCCCCCCCCCCCCCCCCCCCCCCCCCCACCACGGAAAACCAGCGGAGACAAGGACTGATGCCAAATTAAGGACGTTGCTCTTTCCTCTGGATCAGAGAAAGCACGGCGACGACCCCTTTGTAGGACGGGTTTCAGAAGCGGTGTAACGTCTTCCGCCACAGAAATTTAAATATGTAAAAAGGGTTACCTGGGGTCAAGGTGACTATTTCCGCAACCTCCTTAGCTTTGTGAGTCGGAAGCGTCTTTATGTATCCCTTCCTTGTCCAAACTCCATTATAAGATCTTCCCGCACTTGCGTAAGGTGATAGATGCAACTGGATTATCAAATTGATATCTTCCGACACCCAGCCGGACACTCAGCGTTATTTAGATACACACTGCCGGACCAGAACTTAGAAGTACTTCCAGGAAAACATTTTTTCTTTTTCAATTTTTAATTTATCAAAAAATACAAACAAAGTAACTTTTCAATTTTAACTTAATTTTTTAATTTATCAAAAAGGAAACGGGACGTTGCACTTCTTTCTTTCGAACCACTACACATCATTTCTTCTGCTAACGGAACGGAAACTTCTCTTTTTTCATTGAAAACAAACGGAACAAAAAACTGCTGTTCTTCTTTCAACACACCAAAAACCTTTTTCCCTCTCTATCTCCATCCACTCCGAAAAGGGATCAAGCTTCCACACGATCCGCAATCGAACAAGAGTACGTTCGTACATTCAACATGTGGATCGTGTGTTTTTTCCCCACCTTACCATCTATTATTATATTATATTTAAAACTAAACAAACGATGGGGATGGCGGAAGCCGCACGTAACAGCGGTCTATAGAGATCCCTTCTCCTTTTAAGGACTAGGAGACTCGCTCCCTGAACTAAACCAACTACAGAACCTAACACGTGGGTCTCATTTGGGATTTATGCAGGAGAAAAAGATAACTAAGATTTTCAGAGGCGGACCTGGCGATTTTCGACACGTGTTTATCCCACGATACATTCCCACAAATCGTAACAACGAACAATTTCAAGCTTTCCCCAGATTCGAGGGCCTGGCCATTCATCATCAGCTGTGAAATCGATGATCCATTTTCCTTTGTCGATGTTGTATATTGTGTCTTCGTTGCTTTGAAGTCGACGAGACTGGCATTTCCCCACTGCAGGATCCTATCCAGACCCCGATTCTGAGAGTCAATCTGTCTACATCTCAACTGGTGCAACGTTGATGCACTAATCGGCCGATCACTGGAAAAAGAGAATGCAAGTGTATTATCTTCCGCGAAACTGAACACTTTGTTTTCCGTTGACTCTTACAAATCATTTATGTGAAGCAAAAACAAGGTCGGAGCCAAAATAGAATCTTGAGGCACCCCCGAATTGACAGGATACAGATCCGAACACTCGCCATCCACAAAAACCTGGATAAATTGGTTTTCGAGGAAACTCTTCGTCCAATTGCAAAGATGCTGGGGAAGTCGGTATGAACGAAGCTTGCTCAGAAATGCCCCCTGCCACTCTTACAAGTTTTCTTTGCAGAATAACCCCACCACCTATGTAATACCAGACACGGTCAAAAGCCCCGGAGATATACAATCCGGAAGAATGGAAAACCTCAATAGTCATCCCCATTTTCAAAAAAGGCGACAGATCTGACTGCGAAAATTACAGAGGAATATCATTGCTTCCAACCACATACAAAATACTAACAAATGTCATACTGGCGAGAATCACACCGTATGCAGAAGAAATACTGGGAGACTACCAGTGCGCATTCCGTCGGAACCGGTCAACAAGCGACCAGATATTCACAATAAGGCAACTTCTGGAAAAGAAGTGGGAATACGGAGAGACGGTTCACCAACTGTTCGCTGACTTCAAAAAAGCCTACGACTCAGTCGCAAGGCAAAGACTCTACCATATTGTGGTTGAGCTGGGGATCCCGAAAAAAATATGCCGCCCTCATTCAAATCTGCTTGAACGAAAACAAATGGCGAGTTAGAATAGAAAACCACCTCTCAGAAACATTTGCAATCCGGGACGGACTAAAACAAGGAGATGGCCTCTCACCGTGCGTTTTTAACCTTGTCCTCGAGTATGTTATCAGAAAGGTACAAGACGACAACACGGCCGGAACATCCCTGAACGGGGTCACACAAGTGCTCGCGTATGCGGTTGACATCGCCGTTCTGGGCGATAATCTTGAAACTATAAGTAAAAACTGTGAAATCATCATGCAAGCAGCAGAAGAGGTGGGCCTAGAAATAAACGAAGACAAAACGAAATACACGATTACGACGAAAACAGGTGGACCTCAGGGAACACATATGTTATAAACGTCAGGGGCAAGATATTTGAAAATGTCAAAGAATTTAAATATCTGGGAACAATACTGACGACCAGAAATGAAACGTCAAAGGAAATTAACAAAAGACTACATTCCGGCAACGCTAGTTAGCATGCAGCCAGTAAACTATTAAAATCTAAACTGCTATCACGCAATATAAAGCTCCGTGTCTATAGAACCACAATCATGCCGATTGCTCTATACGGATGCGAAACATGGGCTCTCACAAAACGGAAAGAGAACAAATTCCGCGTATTCGAGAATAAAGTATTAAGGGGAATCTTTGGCGGTAAATATGACGAGGAGTCAGGACAATGCAGGAAACTCCACAGCCACGAATTGGAAGAGCTATACCGCAAACCTACAATAGTGAGAGTGATCAAGTCGCGAAGATTAAGATGGGCCGGACACGTAGCGCGAATGGGCGATGATAGGACCGCGCATAGAATTCTTGACGGTAAACTAACGGGGAAGAGACCGACAGGACGGCCGCGATGGAGATGGGAGGACAATGTTAGATTGGACCTCGAGGAGATCGGATCGGATGGTCGAACGTGGAAGGAGAGCGCACAGGACAGGGAACAATGGCGGAGCCGAGTCGGTGAGGTCATGAACTTCCGGGTTCCTACAAGCCAGTAAATACTAGAAAAAAAAAAAAAAACTAAAAAAAAAATATATATATATATATATATATATATATATATATAGGACTAGATAACTAGCAAATAATAAAGCGTTTAAATGACCCTACTAATATCTGAATATATATATATATATATAAATATATATATATATATATATATATATACATATATATATATATATATATATATATATATATATATATATATATATATATATATATATGTCCATGGGAATACAACTACCCTATTAGACTTCCTTACAAGGAAATTAATATCCTACACACTTAGTCGAATAGATTTTGCATGGAGAAAGCGTTGCTAAAGAACTTGTTGCATTGTCAAAACATATTCAGGGGCGAACTTAATACCCAAACAGTTTGATAGTCGAGTTCAAGGGCCGAATGTAGGTTTCCTGCTTAACCACGGGCCGATTCAAGAAAGTTACCCATGGCCTACATTACACAAAATACCGCATTACTTCATTTCATCTTCAATGAACCTCTTGAATTGAAAGGTGATGATGACATTCCCTACAATAACTTTCATAGATTCAATAGAGATAATCAGATACCTGCCTCGTAGGAGGATTAATTTGTCTTAGGTCAACAGTCTAACCTACTATCTAATATCGTTAGGGTGAATTTACATTTTCCATCACGCGAAGAACCATTGAATTCCAGATTTATTCTGAAATAATTATTCATCTCCACAGTCGTTCAGTTTCAATTGGGCGCAACAGTTATCTTAGGGGACACTACATTGTTGTATAGATACATCAAGCCTAAGCATTACCTGTATATCAAACTAGGGTAATAATATGCCTACTATCTATCAGCAACTTACGCGATACTTCGAACAAATATCTGAGTTTATAATCCAATCACTCAGTCTGAGGTCTATAATTGATACTCACTACACGAAGGGACATACACGAATATTACTTGAGTTTTTAGGTTTTCACATTACCGAACGATTTCGAACCAAGAGGACGTTAAAAAAGTTAATCGCTCGACGGTATAATGAATTCCAATAGATTAAATTCCGATGAATACGATCTCATTAACATTACGAATGCACCGGCGATTCAGTAGCACACTTTAGTGACGTGACACAGTACTTAAAAAACCATGCTTCCTGACACTCACTGCAGGAAGTTATTGTTAAATTTATAAACCTGCTGCGCGCAACCGACCGGCAATGGTAAGCTCCCAACATAGACTGAATGTCATGACCAAAGCCACAAAGAAATTGGGTGTACTCAGCTTGTGGCATTCCCATTAGCATCATCAACAGGTGAGACGGAAGGGCATCTCTGAGGTGAGCACCGCTCGCTGTGCCATTTCTTCATTGCTGTAGTTAAAGTCACCTGCGTGCACCGAAGATAGACTGAGTTCTCTTTATCTTCGCCATTCTGGCCGGTGGTGCATTCGGTCCCGAGTAACAGAACTGGAAGCTGTAAGTCAGGTTTCAGAGATCGTACTGAAATTGAAGCCACGACTTTAAATTGGTGAGCACTTCCTAGGAGTGGGTCACGTCAGATAATTAGCCGGCGTGGCCTTTCTAAAAGAAAACAACATGTTTTTAATAGAAGAAATTCATAGGAATAGTTGACAAGGCACCAGTTGTTTAAATCAAATCAATTTCCGGCACACTCTCTACGAAAAGGGTTTAAACTGATACTACCGAGATTCTAGGAACAGTATGCGCTACAAAAATACAGTTAGTAATGTAGAGATACATATCATTGATAGCACACTTCTTTTGACCAGGTAGTGCTCACGGCAGTAATTTAGAAAAAAATCAATTATTAGCTAGTTGCATATACACGGTGAGTACTTCTGCATGGTAATTTATGGTCATCGTTAACTTAGAATTTTAAAAGCTAACCGATGGTAATGAGTAATTAACTTGTTGGGTTGATTTTTTTTTCTGAATTAAAACTTGATTTTAGTTTCCGATTTTTATCTTCTATCCTGGGAAAATTCCAATTCTAAGTCGCTGTTGAAATGACGTTTGAAAAAATATTTAAATTGCAACCAAACCGAGACTAAATTAAATTAGCTGACAGACCAAAGTGAGATTAAACTTAATTAAATGCACACTTCGTTTACCTCAATGAAACTACACTGAGATTACATTGAGGGTAATTTAAGGATGAAGCGACATCATATTAAGTATTAACATATTTTGAGCCGCCTGCCTAAACGGCCCAATTAGAATCCACAGCGTGCAAAATTTTGGAGATATTCAGAAATATGCGAGCAGGGGAAAACTCTGAAGCTGACCCAGCTTTTTCAGATTAAATTTAAACTGAATTAGGGGTCGCCAATCGGATCCGATCATGGGTGAGTCCGCAGTCAACAAAGCAACATTTTACATGAGCTATTTGGAATTATTTGTAACAGAGCGCATTAAGGATATACAATACTTGAAAAATCGAAAAGATGAAATAAAGATGGTGGTGAAAGGTTCTCTAAGTTGGTAGTTAGTTCGAATCACACGTTCTTCTTCACTATTATTTCAAACGCTATAGCATCACCCCCGCTTGGTAGAAACCTTGACGTGGTGCGGGGGCTTAAACTACAATGAATTACTCAGGCTATGCTGAAGGAAGCATACGCTTCTAGTAGGGCCACCCGTGTCAGACAGGCTAGTGAGGAGTAACACACAAAGATCTACCACCCCTAATCGCGGGTGTTACGCGTCACCTTACCCATTGGATGGTTTGCAGCCAGGGGTATACCGGCGTCTCTCTGACACCGGATCGAATCAGAGCAGTAAGAAAACCCTACCATATCAAAGAGAGGCTCTGATGTGGCGGACTATTTGAAACCCCAAGGCTCGTGGGAAGAAAAATGAATAATTAATATACAAAAAAACAATCCCACGAAAAACCCGGTAAGCGTAGGTGTGATGAGCCGACACTACCATAAGGGAACAAATCATCAAGAAAACACCAACTCGACAAAAAGAAGACGTTGGAAAAAACGGTAAAAGCGGGATATACGCGTCGGTACGTGGAATGCTCGAACGTTATATAAACCAGGCGCGATACAGACGGTCATAGAAAACGCGAAACAATATAAAACGGACATCGTCGCGCTTCAGAAAGTCCGACTCCCACATCAAGTCATAGAAACCAACAGGTTTACACTGGCGTATGCAGGTACCAATACACATAACCTCGAAACCGGCTTCATCATAAGCAATAAGATTACGCCCCATGTAAAAGATGTGAAATTGATTAATGACCGAATGTCGGTGCTAAAAATACAGGGACCATGGTACAATTATCTATTTATAAACATACACGCCCCAACAGAATATACCGACGTAGAAATGAAGGACACGTTCTACGAGACCCTAGAGGAAATATTTGATGGGATCTCATCATTCGATGTTAAAATCCTTCTCGGGGACTTCAATGCGAAAATTGGAAAGTAAAAGATATCTGCCAACCAACCGTTTTTTTATTTTTTTTATTTTTTTTATTAGACTTCTCTCGGGAGAGGCGAACCTATAGCGCCGAGTGGGCGCCCCGAGATGTCATCAAATAACTGTTGCAGTTCTTTTTGCACAGTTGCGAGTTGTAACGCCCCGGAACACTCGCATGGGAAGGGAGTTCCACAGCTTCCCCGCTCTGTAACGGAACGAGATCTGATGCAGTGATGTTCGCGCCGTCGGCACATGTACCACAAACGGGTGCGATCAGCCGGATTGTCTTGTGGAGCGCATATAAGCCGAATTGCGTGGAACAATATCAAGAATCTCCGAAGAACAGTACCCGTGATAATATCTGTAAAACCGACAGAGGTCGGCTACGCGCCTTCGATCTGATAGCGACTGTAGTCCCTACGTCAGCGCCGTGTCCACGATCAGGCGGATCGCTCGTCTCTGTATGCTCTCAAGTAGGTCGAGGGTATGTTTAGGAGCCGAGCTCCAAACATGGGAGCAATATTCGAGCGCGGCTCTAATTTAGGATTTATATAGGAGAAGAAGTTGGGCCGGAGTAAAATATTTCCTGGCTCTAAAAATATAGCTCAGTTTTCCTGAGGCTGACCTGGCGATAACCGACACGTGTTTATGCCATGATACATTCCCACATACCGTGACGCCGAGCAATTTCAAACTTTCCCCAGATTCGAGGGCCCGGCCATTCATCATCAGCTCTGGAACCTACTTTTCTTTGTGAATGTTGTATATTGTGTCTTCGCTGCATTGAAGTCGACGAGATTGGCCCTTCCCCACTGCATGACCCTATCTGGATCCTGATTCAGAGAATCAATCTGTCTACATCTCAGCTGATGCGACGTAGATGCACCAATCGGCCGACCAGTAGAAAAAGAGGAAACAAGCTTACTATCATCCGCAAAACTGAACACTTTGTTGTCCGTTCTCTCCAACAAATCATTTATGTGAAGCAAGACCAAGGTTGGAGCCAAAATAGAACCTTGGGGCACCCCCGAATTAACAGGATACAGATCCGAACACTCACCGTCCACAACAACCCGGATCGATCGATTCTCGAGGAAGCTTTTCGTCCAGTCGCAAAGCTGTTGGGAAAGTCCATATGAACGAAGTTTGCTCAGCAATGCGCCGTGCCAGATGCAGTCAAAACACTTGGAGATATCTAATGCGACCACCCTTGACTCACCATGCCCTTCAATCGCAGATGTCCATATATCGGTTATAAGTGTCAAGAGGTCTCCCGTGGACCGCCTGCCACGGAATCCGTATTGACAATCATTCAGAAGTCCGTTGCAAACCAAATACTTAACTAACTCTGTATTGATGACTTTTTCCATTATCTTAGATAAAATAGACAGTAATACTATCGGACGGTAATTTTATGGGAGACACTTTTTTCCCGTCTTTGGGATTGGCTGAACTCGAGCGATTTCCCAGCAGGCAGGAAAGCTTCTCCGTGCATAAGATAAGCGAAAGAGTCTGCCAAGAACCGGCGATAGTTCTGGAGCACTGTTCCTAAGGACTATTGTCGGTATTCCGTCCAGGCCAGTTGCCTTCCTACAGTCCAGTCCACGTAGAATGCGTTGAATAGTGCGCGGGCGAAATTTCACATCCATCATGGAAGACCGAACCGGCGCGATCACAGGTGGCTCCAAGAGATCGGGATCGAGGTTGGAATTCGCGGAAAATAAGGTCGCGAACATATTAGTTTGAATTTGTGACTAACGTCCCGCTGTCTGTCACTAACGGGGGAAAATAGGAGGAAGTGAAGTTACTACTGACAGCCTTTGCCATTGACCAGAGGGGACGCGAACCAGTGGCGCACTGATGGAGTTTATTGGTCACTCTGTCGTTGTGAGCTTTCTTCGCGGTATTAATGGCCTGGTTGCACGCGTTTCTGATTCTAACAAAATTCCTTCTGTTAACATCGGTGGGATTGGGCTGCCATTGCTTAAAAGCTCTCTTTTTTGCCGCTGTAATCTGCTCCCATTTTTATCAAACCAAGGCTTATCAGGTGCGCTTCGTTTGATGGAATGTGGAATGTAGATCTCTATCCCGAGAAAAATAATCTCTGTGGTCGACTCCGAGCAAGCGTTAACATCGGAGTCTCTGAAGCACACCCCCGACCATGGAAATGATCCGAAGAAATCTCGTAAATCGTCCCATTTGGCAGCCACATACTTCCATACACGTAGAAGCTGCCTAGGCCGGTTATTCGCTTGCAATCCAAGTGGTTGCGCGACAGGTGCCAAGCAGTGATCTGAGTTTCCCAGGGGTACAGAAACCTCTACGGTATAAATACGCGGTTCGGATGTCAAAAACAGATTGAGGGTGTTCGCATAATCGCCTCGGGCATCCGGCACCTGGCACCCGGCATTCGCGTTGGTTCCTCCACGAGTTGAGTCCAGTTGTGGCTAACAGTAAACATCTCCGCCAGCCTCCCGGCCTCGGCGGTTCTGTTAAAATGTACTAACCAGCCGGAATTGTGCACATTATAATCGCCAAGGACAAACATTTCAGAACCTGGGTGGTTCATCTGTATCCAGCCGACGGTATGTGAAAGATGTTCGAAAAATGTCGCTGGTCGATCGTCATTCGGGGAGCAGTAAAGACAACAAAGAAATTTAACGGAATTCCTCAACATGACCCTCAACCATATGATGTCCATATTATTGGGTTCCAATGCCTCCATCCTCTGGCAAGCCAGATCGGACCGCGCGAAGACGCAGACTCCGCCCTTAAAACGGAATCTCGAATGTAAGTCGTATCCTGAGCAACGAAGATATGTCGAATCATTTGACGAATCGACCTGGGTCTCAGTTAGGGCAAGTATGTCAGGGCAGAGCCTCGAGAGCCTCGAGAGCGAGCACGGTTATGCGATGACGAACCTCTTAAAGTTCCATTATTTATCACGATGTCTGCATGATGATCCCCCTGATAGGTAAAGAAAGCCTACACGACGTTTTAAATTATAATGGAATTCGAATTATTACATTCGCAGCGGAAGAAGATCTGGTAGTGAAAAGCGCGATGTTCAAGCAGAGCCAAATCCACATCAATCAGAGACACAATTAAACAAACATCCCAAGCGGTATTAGGATTTAAGAAAACAATTAAGTCCAAACCTTGGTTTGACGATGAGTACAGGGCGAAGATTGAAACGCCTCAGAGTGATCCACTCAGAAAGATATGATGAAGTCAATGCAGAAAGATATGCGACAATTCGGAAAGAGACAATGAGACTCTTCAAACGCAAAAACGCGAATGGGCGAAGACTCGGATCGAAAAAATCCTAGAAAATGCCAAAGCAAAGAACATCAGAGGTATATATGCCGGCATAAATTCAATTAGAAATGGCTACCGAGGGAGAGCAAAAATAATTCGAGACGCAAACGGCTGTCTGGTTACAGAAACAAACAATATCGTGACAAGGTGGAACCAGTACTTTGAAAACTTGGTCAATGTACGAACCCATCAACCACAAATAAACGCACCAGGCGTACATATACCCCAGCAACGGATCCCAGAGCCATCTTTCAACGAAGTTGTAGACGCATACCGCCAGAACTTATGAAACATGGAGGAGATGCAACCACTCGAATGATCCACTAACTGATTAACACAATATGGGATAAGGAAGTCACTCCGGAAGACTGGAAAACCTTAATAGTCGTCCCCATTTTCAAAAAAGGCGACAGATCTGACTGCGAAAACTACAGAGGTATATCATTGCTCCCAACCACATACAAAATACTAACAAATGCCATATTGGCGAGAATCACACCGTATGCAGAAGAAATACTGGGAGATTACCAATGCGCATTCCGTAGGAACCGATCAATAAGCGACCAAATGTTCACAATAAAGCTACACTGCTGGAAAAGTTGTGAGAATACGGAGAAACGGTTTATCAACTTTTCGTTGACTTCAAAAAAGCCTACGACTCAGTCGCAAGGCAAAGCCTCTACCATATTGTAGTTGAGCTGGGAAAGGCGAAAAAATGCCTCCCTCATTCAAATTTGCATGAACGAAAACAAAGGGGGAATTAGAATAGAAAACCACCTCTCAGAACCATTTGAAATCCGGGAGGGGCTAAAACAGGGAGACGGCCTCTTACCATGTTGTGGGCGATGCGATCAGCGTCGCCGCACAAACACTCAACATCGGCGCACAAGCACTCAGCATCGACACACAAGCACTGGGCACCAGCGCACTTCGCACTCGACATCGGCGCACAAGCACTCAAGAGGGAGGGGCATGGCAGGCAGCTGTACACCAGTCGCGATAAATCACTCAACAGGCGACGAGTGATTTATCGAAACCAAGTGAACGAGGAGACAGCCGCAGGAAATAAAAGGCGAGCGCAGAGGCGAAACAGCGGGAGTCGTCGAAGGAGCTCCTAAGGAAAAGGTCTTGTTAAAGACCACGATAAAGAGAACAAACAGATAAAAATTCCTATTCATAAAATTCAGCAAATAAAGAACATAGGCGAAGTCTCGTTCTAATCGTATTGGCGCATTTTTTATATTATCATCGTATTGTTTTCTGGCTTGTCTTCTTTCGTTGGTCGTTTCCAGTCCGGCTCTGGAGGTACAATCCTTGGAATTGACAAAAGCACCGTTGGCCGGCCAGTGCCGGGAAAAAATACAGTTTACTCGAAGAGAGACTGAGGCAGCGCTAGAGAAGCGCCGTTTGTTGGTTTCGGCTTCTTTTCATTTCAGCAACACATGTCTTTTTAACCTTGTGCTCGAGTATGTCATCAGAAAGGAACAGGACGACAACATGGCCGGATCATCCCTGAATGGGGCCACACAAGTTCTCGCGTATGCGGATGACATCGCCGTTTTTGGCGATAATCTAGAAACTGTACATAAAAACAGTGGAATCATCATGCAAGTGGCAGAAGAGGTGGGCCTAGAAATAAATAAAGACAAAACAAAATATATGATTACGGCGGAAACAGGTGGACCTCAGGGAACACATATAAACGCCAAGCTGCTATCACGTAATATAAACCTCCGTGTCTATAGAACCATAATCATACCGATTGTTCTATACGGATACGAAACATGGGCTCTCACAAAACGGGAAGAAAACAAATTCCACGTATTCAAGAATAAAATTGTAAGGGGTATATTTGACGGTAAATATGACGAGGAGGCAGGACAATGGAGGAAACTCCACAACCATGAATTGGAAGAGCTATACCGCAAACCTACAATAGTGAGAGTAATCAGGTCGCGAAAATTAAGATGGGCCGGACATGTGGCGCGAATGGGCAACGATAGGACCGTGAGTAGAATTCTTGACGGTAGACCTGTGGGAGCGGGAGGTTGTGGTGCCGGCGTTCGGCACAGGGATCGCTCCGGTCCCCATCGCTCTGCCACCGTACCTGTCCACAACGAAGAGAATCGGGGGGGGGGGGGGGGGGGGGGAGCAAACGCCCAGGACGCTGCTGCACGGCGAGGAAGCGAAACCGCGGGAATAAAACACACAGGTGTAGTTGGGTTACAAGTTGCTTTAATTGTTCACTTAGTTCTATTTACAAGGAGAGTTGCTCTAATTGTTCACTTAGTTTTATTTACAAGGAGAGTTGCTTTAATTGTTCACTTAGTTTTATTTACGAGGAGTTTAGTTGCCCGCGTTCCGCGGCGCCGCTTATTGTTCGTGTTGTGCGCTACCTTTGCACTTAATGATAACTGCCGATGCGCTGAACCTCAAGACGCACGGCTAAACGACTTCAAGCTTAGGGATAGCGAACCCGGCACACGACTAGATGATTTTCGTTTAGAAATCAGGGCCCCGGCAAAGACACGGCGAGCTGGGTTACACACTCGGGAACCTCGACCTGATGTGCGCGCGTTGGTAGTTGGATGACGACCGACTAATAAAGGAAAGAATCTATTCATCGTGTCGTGGCGGTTGAGTCATAGCTGTAATCGACTCGCCACCATTTACTAGAAACTTCGAAAAGAGTTGCTATGCCTGTATAGGGAGTTTGTTTTCGGGAATTCCTGTCGTACTGGCTGGGCTAGATTCCTCGGTTGCTATGAGTACCGAGAAATCGGTTTTGGGAACACGAGCAAGTATGGGCATGAGTTTTCGGGGGAAATTGGAATTGCTTGGGTGCAAGCGAGGGATATAATTTGGATAGAGAATTTACCGAAGCAATTTCGGGAAAATGTATCCGGTTCGGTGTAGTTGGTGGTGATGATTAATATTCAGTTGTAGGTTTGAATATGCGTTTTATTGCAGCATTTGAATTTCCGCGGCAGTTAAGATTACTTGGTCGCAAGGAAGGAATATGACTTAAATAGAGAATTGGCCGAGACGAGAAAGTAATCGTGTGCGTGCCGCTTGTGCTTGACCCGCGCAGATATAAAAATAAAGAATTAATAAGTTCATACGAAAATGTTTAATAGTTTACGTGAAAACAAATCAATCCCACAAAAAACAAAAGGACAAACAATAAACAATAAATTTAAATTTCATTAACAGTTTGATTACCTATGCAATAGTCTCGTTGAGAAAAAAAAAAAAAAAATTAAGTTAATACGAAAGTGTTTAATAGTTTTGGTGAAAACAAATCAATCCACATCTGACGGTCATTCAGAGATACATGTAACACGATATTTGCATCGGTCATAATGCTTTGTTTCGGTTAAATCCGGTACTAGTTAATAATAATCGCATACCTCCGAGATCCCCATTTTTTTCTTTCACTTGATTAAGCATAATCAAGCAAAAACGATAAATTGGTTTCAGTGACATTATAAAGTGCGCTGCTTCACAGCAATAATAACAGTCAAAACAAAGTAACAGAACGAAAAGTGAATCAAAAGTAATCGAAAATAATCGAAAATAAACAAAAATAAAAACAAACAAACAAATTGAAGAATAAAAAAAAAAATGCATAACAAAATCCCTTCAGTGAGGTGCGACAAAGAAACAATCAATTAAAATATATCACCTCGCAAGCGTGAAAATTGAAACAGACAATATATTGCTCATTAAGCAAGTGGTTATTAAGGCAGCGTTTGGTGCGAGCGCAGAGTCACTGGCTCCTACTCGACGATAGCCAAGTTCGAGTCGGCCTACGGAAGAAATCGAGTTCGTGCTTCGTATTGCAGGTCGCCTTTGTTTTTTTTAAATGAAAACAAATTGGAAAGAACCAGTATGAACACGGAGGACGACAAAAACGCGACAACACACAAAAGAAAAGGTACACAGAAAATCTCCATTGTGACGCGAAGTAAAACCGCGAAATTAACAATGGAGAAAACGGGCCAGCAAATGGAGGAGGACAGGGAGCGCCCCTCCCCCTACAATTTTAATATGTATGGGGCAAACAATTCGTTCGCTTCTCTTGCATCCTCAGAGTCTGAGGATGAAGAAGAGAAAATTACTGAATTGGAGGCGAAACTTGCGATGGCAAGAGCCCGTCTAGAAGAGAGACGCCGAAAGAAAAAAATAGCGGCACTCGCAAAAGAAAAAGACACCGAACAACAACAAAGGCCGAAGCCAAAAGTCGGCCAACAGCAACAGCAACAGCAACAGCAACAGCAACATCAACATCAACAGCAACAATCAACACAAAATCGACCACAGCAAGCAACACAACAGCGGCAAAGCAACAATCGCAACCAAAAAATAAAGATGCCACCGATCAACACCATAGATATTGAGTGTAAGGAATTGGTAAGTCTTTGTAAGCTAGCGATAGGAAAAAATTTTGTAATTAAAAGACTGGCTGGTACCAGGCATGCCATTCAAACCTATGCGGTGGCAGACCACGAAAAAATTAAAGAGGTCTTAAAAAGGGCCACCGCGGAATTCTACTCGTTCACGCCGAAGCAAACAAAGAGGGTAACGGTTCTATTAAAGGGTGTCGACCCTGAGATGGAACCGGAGGCTCTGCTCAAGATGCTTCAAAAGTTGAGGCACGACGATCTCAAGTTTATCTCCGTAAAACCGTTCACTACAACCAAGGCAAGAAGGGAAAACCGCAAGCTACCCTTCTTTTTGGTTCAACTAACGCCCAGCAGCAGAATTGGTGGTCTAAGAAAGATTACAGTCTTGGATCATCAAAGTGTCACATGGGACAAGTTAAAAAAAGGCAGAGACATCCTGCAATGTGTCCGCTGCCAAAGGTTTGGTCACGCGGCGGCGAACTGTGAAATGCAGCACCGTTGCGTAAAATGCGGAAAAGACCATAAGGCAGAAGAATGCCCTCTGGGAAAAGAAAGGGTAGAAGACAAAGCCCTTCTAAAGTGCGCAGTGTGCCGGAATGAGGGACACCCCGCTAGTTATCTAGGATGTCCTAAATTCCGAGAAATAATGGCAAGAAGTGTGACCCGACAAAAAAACACAGAGCCAGCTCGTACTACAACAATGCCCGTAACATCGCAGCGGTCGTACGCACAAGTTGCGTCGGGTGGGAGACCATCAAACCAGGCTACAACATTGGTAGCCACAAATACTCCCACACAGACTGAAACAACATCGCAAGCAGACGTGGTCAAGGTTCTGCTTAATCTGCAGAGACAGGTGGCACAGCTCCAAAACCAAATAAACGAGATCTACTCGTACTTGCCCAATCTAAACAAAAAGTCAGTATAAACCCTCTAACCACAACATCAATAAAAGCTCTTGTCGTGAATGTAAATTCACTAATAAGAACTGAGAGAAGAGCCAATCTTTTCAACCTGTTGCAAGTTGAACAGCCTGATGTACTTCTGGCGGGGGAAACAAAGTTAAACCAGAGTCGCAATCTTTATTAGAAAAGGGATCCCTCATAAAGTTATATATAGTCGAGAAGCGCGCAGGTTCCGGGTGCTGGAAGCCTGTATCGTACGCATACCCCTTCAGCAAGGAAAGGGTTTGTATGCGATTGCGGTCTACGCACCTGAGGAGCACCAACATAATCTATTTATAGCAGAGCTCGAGACTCTCTTCCGATGCTTACAATTGCACCTGGGCAAAAATTACTTTATTCTAGGGGGAGGTATGAACGCCAAGCATAGAAATTGGGGAAATTATATATCTAATGCCAGAGGAAATCAGTTGGCTGGCTGGTTAGATCAGTATCATATTGAATATAGAACTGACCTGCTGGCTACCGAATATCCATCGTTCCCTAGAGGTAGATCGTTCTTAGATATCTTGCTAATCGACTCACGACTGAGATTACTTAACACCAACAGACGAAACAGAAACTGTTTACGGACGATTGAATACGACATTCACAGCAGTGATGGAGCTTCCGAGCGATCTCGCAGATCTGGAGGAATTCGTGATCCCGCAACCCTACAACTACAGGGCAATGCGATGGCCGCGGTTCACCAGATCATTAACAAGAGAACTTCGTTCGAATGACTTTAATCTGCCAGTAAATAGAAACCTGACAAATGGCGAAATCGACAAATACATCCAACAAATGGACGAAACCGTAAAACGAACAATGGACAAAACAATTCCCAAAACAACAGTTACAGATCACATAAACATGTACAGAAACACAACAATAAACGCACTCCACAAGAAAAAGAGCAGACTGCTATCGAAACTTAAACAATTACACAGACAGTTTACAGGCAGACAAGACCAGGAGATAATATCACTGAAATCCCGATTAAAAAACCTCCAACAATTACTTAAAGCTAATTATAGATTAGCAACAAATTTGTATTGGAACAACAGAATTTGGGCTATAAAAACTAATAACTCGAATATGTTCCCACGAATAAATAAAATATTCAGGAGAAATAATCAAAACGAGATTCAGTGTCTCCAAATTCCACGTACTGATGTAAACAAGCAGCTGCTAACCAACATTGGCATAGATGCAGAGAACGCTATCCTCAATAGTGAGCTCTTCGTGATCGAAGATCCTTGGAAAGGGTGAACGCTTTGGGAGCTGTCTTTCAGGAAATGTACAAGGTGAATGAAAGCATTCACCGAAATCATGACCTGGAGGACAGAGTTCTACTCAATCACCTGCACCTCCGGAATGAAACTTCACTTTGGCAATCCGAGAATCCAGGTTTTACCGAATTCAGTGAAGATAATCTGTCAATTGACATTAATGCCAATGGCGTAGTGGCTAATAGCCTTCTAATAACAAGGGAAGGAATCCAGAGTATCTTTGACTCATTAAGAAGCAAAAAGTCAGTGGGAATAGATGGAGTACCTAACATCGTACTCAAGAACCTGCCCCCAATGGCAATAGATATATACACGGTCCTGTTTAACAACGCGTTGAATAATGCATATTATCCCGCGCGTTGGAAAACGGCTATCATTCAGCCCATCGCCAAAAAGGGCAAAGACTGCACAAATCCAATGAACATGCGTTCGATAAGTTTACTCCCAATCATCAGTAAAGTATTTGAAAAAACCATTAACAAAGCTCTGGTAAAATGGGTAGACGACAACAACATTATTCCAAATAACCAGTTTGGCTTTAAGGCGGATCATGAAACCACACATGCCGCAGCTAAACTGGTCTCCGACATACAATGGAATAAATGTAGGAACCAATGCACAGGGGCCTGTCTGATCGACTTGGAGAAAGCCTTTGATACCGTCTGGATCTTGTATTACAAACTGGTCAGACATGGCATATATAAGCCATAACTGGTCAGACATGGCATATATATATGTACTTTACGATATGTAAAAGGACAGGAGGTTCGTGGTCAAAAGTGGTAATGTGACCTCTAATAAAACGTATAATATCAAGAATGGCTTGCAACAGGGCGCGGTACTCTCTCCGATTCTTTTTAACATTTACATTAGCGACTTATTAGAAGCACTTCCGCAGGCTATTGCGTACGCAGACGATCTCATAATTTACAGAACAGGTCCGAAAGTTGCGATCATAAATAGGTTAATACAGCGAGACTTCAACAAAGTGCAGCGCTATTGCAATGACTGGAAACTTAAGATCAACTTCCAGAAATGTGAAGCCATCCTATTTAGAACCCCATTATATAAAGTCACGAACGACACAAGGAAAAACTGGCGAAAGCTAGTTATCGTGGGACCGCATGGAGATAAACTGGAAACCAAGAGTTTAGTTAAATACCTTGGCATCTGGCTAGACCAATATCTGTATTTCAACAGACATGTAGAGGCTGCTCTGGTCAAGGCTAGAAAAACGTTTGCTATGACAAGGAGGCTATTTCACAGTAGCCAACTTGACAGCAAGGTAAAAGTCATATGCTACATGACGCTAATCAGGCCAATGCTCATATATGCTTGTCCAGTATGGTTTAACATAGGTCCAAATTTGATGGAAAAGATTCGGGTGTTCGAAAGGAAGTGTCTCAGAAGTTGTCTCAGATTATATCGGACACCGGAATCGGACTATAAAAAATATTATTCAAATGAGACTTTATATAATGAAGCGTACATAAATAGGGTGGATAATTTTATGATTAAATTAATCAGAGGACATATTGCGAGAGCAATAAGCTCGTCCAATGACCTAATTTTCGGGGCCTATTATCCAAACACCTTGTACTATGAGAGCGTGCGTCGCAACGGCTTTGTTCCACCAGAGGCGTTCCTTGACTTGGATATGAAAGGGCTTATACAGGATAGATCCGGAATTCCGCTGATCTATCATGTAAGTAGATCATCCGTAGACGGGCGATTGTGCTACGACCGGGAAGTAACGCGCACCGAAGAAGAGCTCCTGCGCTTCAGTAGGGCTATCTCCCACAGACACCGGGACGATAGTATTAGACAGCGTCAACAGTTCTGGTGGTTGAATGGCATATAAAGACCTGGATACCAAAGTCGGTATAGAATCACACTATCATCAGCTAGCTTACATAGACTTAGCTTTTCTAAAATTAGGGTAGTATAAGATTTAAGTTAAGTTAGGTTAAGTGCTTTTACATAAAAAAAAAAAGTAGGTAAGTTAAGTAAGTTAAATTTTAAGAAAAAAAAATTGACAAAGTTTTTCAAATTTTTCTTTGTATTTCAACTAATTATCAGTACTGCCACAAAGTTCTGTCGCCGAAAGGCAAATTATACAAATGTTAAGTAATGTTTAGCGTAGAGTAATTTAGAAATTAAGAATATACTCGTGAAAAGAAAAACAAAAAATGTTTTAAAAATGAAAATGAAATGAGAATTGACCGAAGTGGTATTTGGGAAAAATTATATGTGGGGTGATGTAATTGAAGGAGATGATTTAGAGTGTATTCTATTGAATAGTATTCTGTTGGGAGTTTTGGGAAATGCCTTTCATTGCAGATTGGGAGATGGATTCTTGCAAGTTCGGGATGGATGTGCTTGCAGATTGGGATGTGTTTTGCATGTTTTGAAATGGGTTACAGGTTAGGTTAGGGTGACACGCTGGTAGCGGTCAAGATTGGTTGGCATTGTGGGTTGGTTCTCCATGTGGTATAGAGAACCCCCACAGACCAACGGGATAGAGACCGGTAGAACGGCCGCGACTAAGATGGGAGGACAATGTTCGGTTTGACTTTGAGGAGATCGGATCGGATGGCCAAGCGTGGAAGGAGAGTGCACAGGACAGGGAACGATGTCGGAGTCGAGTCGTTAAGGTCATGAACTTACGGGTTTCTACAGGCCAATAAATAATAATACTTAAATTATAAACCATTATCGAAATGCAAAAGTTACAACATAAATCCTAGTAGTATAGTTAGTTGAGAACATGCAAGAACTGATTCTGAAGCTGTCTTCTTTGAGAGTATAAACAAAATTTTGCAGTCTTACCCAAGACGCCACTTTGTCTTAACCTTTTTTTAACCTCGAACTTCTATGTGAAATGTTTGCTAATGTATATTGAACTTCGTGCGTTCTTCATCGCCATCATACATGGGCGTCCCTCAACGTTCGCTTCTTTTCCCTCAATCTAGTGTGTTCCGTTTACATTCACCTATTAGTTGTCTTACCTACTATAGGTTAAACGTAACGAGTCTTTCTACGGCATCTATCGTATGAGTATCCTTTTCAAAGAATTTTCGCTTCAAATGTTTTTGATAGGCTATGAGTTAAATATTACATTAGCATTGATAGGGTTCCCAGTTTTTATAGATCATCACCAGAACTCAACAACCTCCTAAAATGCGGGTGGGATAGCACTGTAAGAACTTGCTTCAAAGACGATGTAAAATCGACATTACCTAGTCTGTATTATTGCCCACAATTTATGCCGAGGTTACCATCCTACGTTTTGTTTACATGCTGCGGAATAAGTTATTGAATTGTATGTTACAAATTACACCACTTATTCTTTTGTTTTCGTCGAGGTAAACACAGTTCCCATGAGTAACAATAATTTTGAAGTCATAAATTTGACCAATAAAAGTGGTTAAATATGAATAACAAAAATTGCAAAATTATATGGCGTAGGAAAAAATAAAACCATGATGAAAATTCATTACAAGGAGACATTAACAGTCGAGGGAGTAATTCATTTTAGTTGTTGCGACAGTGCGTTCCTTACGCTAGACATTTGTTAGCCAAGATTGCTTTTTAAATGAAGCCATTAGTCAAATACAAGGTACTATATCAACAGGTTTGTTGGATGGAAAAATATTTAAAACTGCGTCAAAGTCTAGCAATTCCATGTGAGTTTATTTTGCATCCTTATATTGTAATGCTAATTTTGCGTTTTGGGCAACTTTGTACTGTAATCCGAGTTTTTTGACTCGTATCTAAACTGATTGTACACAGCATTGTCAGTTTTCCTTTCGAGGTATGCCATTTATTATTTTTTATTCTTTTTCATTTACATAATAGTATTTGAACAAGGTGTGATCGCCCGTTTTACTTTCGGTGGCAATATAAAGTGTAGACTGTTCCACAATAATTGTCCTTTATTTTATTTATTTTTATGGGACTTGCACACTTTTCGACATCCGGAAAGGAGATGCCCAAATGACATGGTAATCAAAAAAGGATCGCACTATTTGCGTTCGCTTAATGCATTTTTAATTACCCTAGTCGCCAGTGATATTCCGAGATACCCGCGTTGGGTAATAATGTGTTTAGTTATCACTTGTGACTAATAGTGTTTGCCCAGCATCGAATCGGCAGACAATTTTGGTTTTACGAACAATGTGTCGAAATAGCCGTGAGACACATCAAGATGGGCAAAGAGTCTGATGATTTGTTAAGATTGTGTAGAAAAACTCGTGAATTCATCACAGATGCGTTGTACCATACACGGACGAAACTTAACTTTTGTTAATGGGATTGCCGACGGAAATATGTCTCATATTTTTGAACCACTTTCTGATAATAGAGTAATCGGTAAATTAAGAAACACAGGTTCTAGATGTTGGTGCCAACTCTCTGCTCACCGCTAAATACGCAATGATTTACGCTCCGCTTTTGGCATCGTCGGACAGTTTAGTGGGACTACCACCCCATTTATTAGCTTAATTCAAGAAACATAATTACGTACAACTGAAGTTACAAACTAGAGAGCTTAAGAACTATCTTAACTAGGCTTAACCTAAGGTAACCAGGGCAAATTAAGAAGACTGGAGTAGGGACGAAAGATGGGGGCAGGTTATAGTAAAATGTAGAAGCGCCGCTTAAAACTGGTGGCGAGATTGGTTTAGGAGGCGGTGCTTGAGAGTATGGGTAGAGAGGTCGAAGTCAAATAAGGTGGAATTGGAGTTGACATTTCTCAGCATCCACGAAATGGGTTCGTTGATACCACAATAGGTCTGTGTGATGCGGCGTTCACGTGGGAGGAGTGATTGGGCCGTATTTTTTTTGAAGACGCCATCGACAATACGGTCGCTGTTACTGGCGAACGCTACAGGGGCATGCTAAACGACTTCTTACTGCCGGAAGTGGATGAGCGAGGCTTGGTAAACATATGATTTCAACAAGACGGTGCAACCGCACACACAGCACGAGCCACAATGCATATTGTGAAGGAAGCGTTTCCTGGTGGCGTAATCTCCCGGTTTGGCGATTTGGCATGACCATCAAGATCGCCCGATTTAACCATCCCAGACTTGTTTTTTTGAAGCTACTTTAAATCGCGGGCTTATGCCAACAAGCCTCAGACAATCGCAGACCTTAAGGAGAGTATTCGACAGGGATTCGAACAGTTATCACTGGAAGTGTTGCGGAAAGTCATGGAAAATGCGATAAAACGGGTACAAATGTGTATCAATACTGGCGGCATCCACTTGATGGATATTATCTTTTCCACTTAACAGGAAAAATTGTAAAGGCCCAAATAAAGATTTCCATCACTCAAAGTCTTTTTTTTTTTAATTTACTAAAAAAGTAATTTAAAAACAAAATTGGATGATTATTTTTGCGCCCCCTTGTAGTACTGTGGGGGTTCTGTATATTACACTGAGAACCAACCCACAATTACAACCACAATTTCTCACACCTCACTCCCACTCCCACTCGTTGGCCTATACCACCTGTAAAAGATACCCTATCAAATCAGTACCTGGCTGACTTTCTAACAGACAACTTGTCTCACAGTTTTGCTCGTGCTATTTATCTTAATCAACCGTTATTTTCACAATAATTTTCACAATTTAATTATCATTATCTTGTTTTCTTTGCCTCGTTTTTCGCATACAAAAATTTGAACAAGTGTTAAAAGTTATGGCCCCTGGGCCACGTGTGTTAAACAAAATTAAGCGCAAACGGTTGCGTTACGACCCCGTTATTGGAGGCCAAACTCCTCCCGATAAACTTTTAAAAGTGAACAATAAAGTTCTAGAAAAATCTAAAATGTGTTCAAACACTAACTTTTTTCAACCACTTCAGAGTCTAATGGAAGACTCTCTTGAAATGGATCCGACCAATGACAAACGGTGCGCAGAACTTCCTAAAGAAACCGTTCCGCCAATTGTGGTATTAAAAACAACTAGTGCTCAAGTGCGTGATATTTTGAGCAACATTAAGATAGACAAATACTTAATCAAAAACATTTCGCTTGGGCAAAAAATATGTGCCCCAACAATGGACATATATAATAAAATCAGAACCGAACTCTTATGGTTAAAATGTGAGTTTTTCACCCACTCACGTAAGGAAAATCGTCCATTAAAGGTATTGTTATCCGGACTAGACTTAATTAGCAACGATATAGTGAAAAATGAGCTAATTGAACTCGGGATTAAGTGCCTAGATGTTAAAACCATCACATTAAATCCGTCAACAAAAGCCCTGTACAAACACTACTTGTACATCGTCTACATTCAACGCGGTACTGTTAAATTAAACGAACTAAAACGGAACTACTCCACCCTGTTCAAAACCATCGTTCGCTGGGACTTTAAAAAACATAATCCAGGTAAGGTCACACAATGTCACAATTGCCAGCTTTATGGTCACGGCTCGATGCATTGTCATATAAATAGCTTCTGTGCAATCTGTTCGGGAAACCATAAAACATCAGACTGCAAAACGAATGAGGTCATCAAGTGTGCAAATTGTAGTGGGCCACATAAATCCACCGATCCAGAATGCATAAGCCGAAAGCAGTACATAGACATTCGCCGCAAATTATCCCCACGTGGACGTGGTACAGGAAATACAACCTTCCTACAGCCTCCGAGTTACAAACAGCAGCCACTGCCCGACCGATTATCCATTGATAATTTTCCTCCATTACCCCGATCTGTGCGTCAACCTCCACCTCCTTCATCCACCTGGGCTTCTGGCCTCCATCAAACCCAGCAACCTTCCAACAGTGATACGACACACACTTAGAAAAATCCGTCTGAAACTATAACTAATGACAACTTGTTCTCATTTAGCGAGATAAACTCTCTTCTTAATGAAGTTGTAACCAAGCTTAGTGCTTGTCAAACTAAGGCTGACCAATTTAACGTCATTACTTCATTAGCTATTAAATACATATACTCGGAAAAAACATGTTAAGAAACTCTCTTAACATCATAACTTGGAATGCGAGAAGCATCAAAAACAAAAGGCATGAATTTTTTAGTTTCTTGATAAATTTTAATATTGACATTGCACTTGTTTCAGAAACCTGGCTCAAACAAGACATTTCTTTCTCACATCAAAATTACACATGATATCGCCTAGACAGGGTACATGCTAGTGGTGGAGGTGTCGCCATTGTTGCGAAAAAATGTATGGAACATTCCTTGCGTCCTTCATTGCGCCTCGAGTTAATTGAGGAAATTAGTATAGATGTAACATTAAGTGACAACTCCAAGGTGAGTCTTTTTTCGGTCTATTTCCCTGGAGGATATAGAAACCTAGAGAAATCTACTTACTTTAAGCCGGATCTGCAAAAATTGTGTAGAATCAACACTCGAAACAAGGTAATTATTGGTTGTGATCTAAACTGCAGACATCAGTCGTGGAATTGTCTTAGGGCAAACAGCTGGGGTAACATTTTACTAGATGTTGCTGAATCCAGCCCAAGTTTTTCCATACTTTATCCACTTCTTCCCACCTATATCCCAGCGAGTGCTAACAAGAACCCCTCAACTCTTGATCTATATATCACTAATATTCCAAATTACTGCACAGTACCATTAACTCTAAATGCGTTAAGTTCAGACCACCTTCCGATCAGCCTCACAGTGAATCATACAGTAGCTGTAAATCGTACCAGTTTATACCACAACTATTCCGCCGCCAACTGGTTCTAGGTGATACCAGCCTAAATTCTATAACCTGCAGCGAGGACATTGATATCCTATGTAACAATTTTGTTTCTGTTATCAATAGAGCGGTCGATCTTGCGATACCTAAATGTTCCACTGCTCCAGTTGATAAGGCACCGCTTCCTGAAAATATCTTACATCTGATTAGGCTACGAAACTCTGAAAGAAGAAAATGGCTGCGTTATAGAATCGATTGTTTTCTGGTTAATGTTAAAGTCTTAAATAATATCATTAAAAACGAAATCTCAACATATAGGAACAAGTGTTGGAATAAACACCTTTCCTCTCTTGACAAAGCAAGCAAACCGTTCTGGAAAATATCAAATATTATGAAAAAGAGAGGGTCCAGTATTCCTCCGTTTAAAGTTCACGACAAGTTGTTTATTTCTTCAGTGGAGAAATCGAACCTACTTGCTAACACGTTTAGTAAGAACCACTCCATATCTATGCATCTAAGCGACACGTATACTGAAGCTGAAGTTGCTAACACTATCCATGTACTTTCTCAAACACCAGCTGAAAGTACTTACGCAACTAATATCAGCAAAGTTAAAGAATTGATAAAAAAATCGAAATCAAAAAAGGCTGCGGGTCTCGATAATATTAACAGCAAATTAATCAAACCACTTCCACCTGCTGCAAGTAACTATTTAACCTTCATTTTCAACGCTTGCCTTAAGAATTGTTATTTTCCGGACTGTTGGAAAACAGCAAAAGTAATACCTATCCCGAAACCCGGCAAACCAAAGAACAGCCCCGAAAGCTACAGACCTATTAGTCTACTTAGCTGTCTAAGTAAGCTCTTAGAAAAAATCATTAAGGAAAGGATTGATCGTTTTGTGGAAGACAATAACATCTTGCCAAACTTTCAGTTCGGTTTCCGTAGTGGTCACAGCACAATCCACCAAGTCTTGCGCATAAAAAACCACATAGCTGGTAAATTCATCGACAAGGAGTCAACGGGACTGGTTCTTCTAGATATCGAAAAAGCTTTTGATACGTTAGGGCACGATGCCTTGATTTATAAGCTACTAAAACTTAAGCTGCCAATACCGCTTATCAAAATTATCCAGAGCTTTCTTCGTTCGAGAAAATATGTTGTGAGTTTAGGAACCGACATATCCTCTACTCACCAAATCCACCATGGTGTACCCCAAGGCTCGGTCCTTGGTCCCATATTATTTACATTGTTTGTCGCAGATTTACCATGTCTAGGTGAAATCATTCAGGTAGCTATGTTTGCCGATGATACGGCCATTTTCTCTTCGGGTGCCTTATTCACTAATGTCTACAACTCTTTGCAAGCAGCTCTTGACAAACTAGCAGTATATTACAGGAAATGGAAAATAAAAATAAATGGTAATAAAACACAAGCTGTCTGGTTTTCGAGATGTAGGAAACACTGCTACCTACCAAATGGCACTAAACTCAGTATGTGTGCAGTTGATATTGATTGGTCCGAAGAAACTTATCTTTCAAAAACACATCACTACCACAATTGACAAAATAAAAAAAGTCGTAAGAGTTATGTATCCATTAGTGTGTAGAAAGTCAAAGTTTAGCATCGAAAATAAAATTATAATATTTAAAACCACTTTTCAAGCGACACTCCTGTACGGGGCCCCTGTATGGTGTAATTGTGCTCGCACACACAAAATAAAATTGCAAAGGTGTCAAAATAAAATATTGAAAATGTTGCTGAATTTGCCATGGCATTATTCGACACATGAACTACATGAAAACGCTAACGTTAAACCGATAGAGTTCCTTATTGACAAAATCAATCGAAACTTCTTCGTCAATTGTTCTTTTTCTGACAATGTTCTCGTTTCCCGTCTTGCGTTATCCTAAATCACTACATATGTACTCTGTCTATGAAAATTATATCGAGGTCATTACTATATAAAATAACCGGAAGCTCGTGCAATATTAGTCTTAAGATTCAAATAAGGGTTTTTTCTTGTAGTTTTCCCTTAATTTATTATTTGTTATTCATTAAAATTGTGCTATTGTCGTTATATAGATTTAAGATTATAGTTGTAAAGGAATTGCTATCCTAAATCTCCTAAGAACTAGTTGTAAAATATACCATAAATGTAATTATCTACCAAATAAAAAATTGAATTGAATTGAATACCCTTTCAAAGGGCATAATATTATGTAAAGGATGCATAACCTGAATTCATCCTTCCATGCAGATAATGCATCACAGAATTCAGCTTTTCAAGCCATATGGCAGCATTTCAAATTCCTGAAATCTAAAACTCAGTTCGTGCAGTTACTGCATCGCTATAGGGAATCATCCAAACTCCCCGATAACGAAATGTCGTTCGCCAATATGTTGCATCGCCATAATTCCCCGAAAAGAATTACCAACATGCAACATACATCGGGAAACCAATCGGCGCCCCCTGCTAGCTGGCTTACCCTGCCACCCACGTGCGCAGGACATTTCCCTGACTTATTTACAGTTACCCTCGGCTTTTGTACAACTGACAAAACTTGTCCGCGCATCTCGCGCCCAGTAGCCGAGAAACAAATTCTTCAGCATGTAAACATACACACAAGAATCCCATATAGGGCGCCAGCATCTATACGGCGCACAATCATCGTTTTGCGAGTATCCTAATTGCTGATGGCACAAGGCGCCCTAATGACGGGCAGACAATTTGTGCAGCTGCGGGCACACAGTCATGATGCCCTTTTTCTCATTTCCTTTTTTTGTTTTCGTTTGCCACGACCCGGCAATACGAACTACCACGCATCCTCGCCGTGATCAACTCAGAGAGATCCTCTCTGATTGGTCGCTGCAAGAGAAACTGCACGTTTCTCTCAAAACACGAAAACCACCCTTAGCGGATGACAGACTCTGCACGAGTCATTTTTAGGTGATTCGTAATTCAACCACCACGGAGCTCGCATCGCTCTTCAATCTCAAGGAAGTCGAGTAATAACCCGCAGACGGTGCAGCCACGTTTCAAGCAAGTGTGCGCGTCCGTCTTCAGTTCGAGTCAATAGTGTTTCGTTGGTGTCTGCCGCGTTCCAATAGTTTAGCATGTTAATTTGACTTTTTGTATTGGTGTTTTAACAAAAGACCTATGGTTTACAAACTAATTCGATAGTGTACTTAATAGTTATCCCAGAAAATCCAATTCAATAAAAATCACTGTAAAATAATAAAGACCTATGGTTTAAAAACTAATTCGATAGTGTACTAAATAGTTATCCCAGGAAATTCAATTCGGTAAAACTCGCTGTAAAACAATAAAGACCTATAATAAAGATAAAAAACATTTATCACCAGAATAACATACCACAGTGTTTTATTTTCCTTTCCCCTTTGCGAACGGCTTGCTGTGTTTTACCAGGTAAACAAGTAGTGGGGTAGTAGTGAACCAGTGCCCGTGCCGGCACACCAGCAACGTACCCCCACAGTACTATATATGGCGCGGCTAATAACCTTGCCCGGAAAAACAAATTATTGTGGAAAGTTTCACAAGCCCCAGGAATTGCTAAATAAGGCCAAGACCGGATCCCGGTTTTGGTGCCGATGATGATGATGATGTAGTACTATATAGTAAACTTTTATGTTTTGGTGGTGTACGAAAGGTTTTAGGACATCGGATTGTGGGGTACGAGTTGATGTGCCAACGTATGGCACGCGGTTCACTCGTAGCCCCATCGAGTTATTCCGACGAAATATTGTCACCAAAAGTAAGCACCGAAAGGAAAGATAAGAAATGCAGTTCACTGTTCTGTAGTTTTGATATTAAAGTTTCTTTTAGTTGTTTTAGCTTTGTGCCACAGACCCATCACTTTGGGTGGAGAATTGTCTCCTGTAAACTCTTCTTGAAATACATCTCTAATTATACACTTGTAACTTTTTTGTAGTTCAGCAACAATACGATTCTTCAGCCGAGAATATTTTTCTCGTTGCTCTATAAGAACCGAATTTAAATAGCGAATTTCGCGTTTCGATTTAGCTAGTGCACTACGAAGTTGTTGATTATTAAGTATTAATTCACGATTGATTTCACGGTACGTCTCCATTCGTAAATAATGTTTTAATTGGTAACCAGATTTTCTCCAAAACTGGTAGCTCGAGCGTGTGCACCAGCGTGCACACACCGCTGTGGTTGAATAACGACTGACTGAAAAAGGGATGACGATTTTTTCACACAGGACAACCAATAGAGATCATACTTCTGCTCTGTCATTGCCACGCCCGTCGATGTGTGGTGAATACATCGGCTAATTTGATGGTCGACGAACATGGGAGAATGAGAGAATAGAAACACAATGTGCAATGATCTCGGGGTGGGTTTGGTTGTGTGTGCATGAATCAATACAGCTCTGAAGATAACCCATTGACCTAATTCGGTGAATATGGTGATCTCAGAGTGCATTGAACTGTAAGAAGACAGAACTGTGAAGGAGAGGAAAATTTAGCTGGCGCTATTCACCTGCGAAAAGAGAGCATTGATCCCCAGCGAATGGAGTGTCTGGAGAAAGTGAATAGGACGCCGAATGGGCTAGGGAAATCTGATCATGGGAACTAAATTAAATGCTTTGATAATTTCCCCCGACGGTTACATGATTATGCAATCGCGTCGTTTGATCAGACTACGCCGTTGCTAACCGACATGATGTGATTTCCGGTGGAAATCTCATGGGTTAGCGAAATGGGGGTGCCGTATGGCGAAAAGATAGCTAAACTCAATTATGCATTGTATGCATAGGATAATGAGTTTAGCTATGCGTTCGTTTAACATGATTTACAGGTGGAATAGCTTATAAGGGGAATAAGGGTAGAAATGACGCGCTGAAAGCGGTCGAAATAAGGTATGAAATTGTGGGTTGGTTCTCCATGTGATATAGAGAACCCCCATAAGACCACTGATACATGTACGAACTCGATCGTTACTCTCAAGTACCCTCAACTTGTGTGGAATTACTATGATATTGCTATAGTATACGGCTCTGACAATGCTTTGTTTTTTTGACTTATCTTTCGGTGTTGTTCTACGTCACTATTAGTCGGGTGTGCATCTGTTAGAAACGCCACAAGAGCAACATATGTGATTGTGCATTAAGGACTATATGCGGCTTCAGCACGATTTCCGATGAAGCTGTATTTCTCCAAGCAGGATTACCCTCCACAGATATCCCAGCTGACAGGGTGCTTCGGATCCAAGATAAAAGATATCCCCAAGGAATGAAGTGCCTAGTGGGATGAGGACGACAAAGCTTGAAGAAAGTGAAGCTTATGCTGCTATATTGCAGGTCATGTGGAATACTAGCTTAAATGGTAGATGGACCTTTAGGGTTGTTCTGCACGGGAACTCCAACTACCACCTTAACCAGTTTTTATCGTGGCACGATGGGTATTGAAAGCACTTAAACCGTATTGGACATGACAGTTCACCTCTTTCTCCACAATATGAAGAGAGAGAGAGAGAGAAGGATGTTGAGCATGTAATTTTTGGCAGCTGCCGCTTCGCTCAATGGAGAAAGAACCTGCGGAGGCCGAAACACCTCGTAGGCTACATGATGCGGTTAGAGGAGTGTTGGACTCTAACAATAATAGTACAGGATATGTTACGGGAACCCGAAAGATCAAGACAAGAACTCGCAGAAAACAATAAGACACCAGCCCAAAGTGCTAAGCAGTCCCGCGAAGGAAACCCCAAACTCAGTCCCGTGGGGAGAGTGGCTGAAGATACAAGGGTGTGTTTAAGTAAGTAACCGCGGCGTTGCTACATAGTGTACAAAAAAAAAACACAAACTATAGTGGAGAACCACACCAAAAGAAAAGTAGAAAAATGAATCATCAAACCATTTTGATTTGATTTGAAGTCCGCTTTTATTTTAATTCAACATCAAATTATACATATTTCTTTATGTAGGGCTAAATGCATGTCCAATGGTTTACAAATATTGTTCTAATGTGAACTTACTGGCTCTTTGCAAGCACGTTAAATTATACAATATTTAGTTTTTTGTTTACGCCTTCCGGCGTACAAAGATTTTCATAATTTCGTTTACAGTGTAATCAGTATATAAGAGGTTCGGCTTGGAGTGTTGGCGTTGGAATGGAGTGCCTTTGCAGTTTTAAGATTTCATTTGAGCCTGCCTCTTGCGTCCTCGTCTTTCTTTTTTCTGCACACGTGTTGAGTCGCGTTATTCCTTTTGGTTAATTAAGATAATCTCGAACAACGCTGACTATCACTTTTCTATGTGTCCAGTTGTCTCTCCAGGGTTTTTTCTTCCCAAAGAAACTAAGTGTTATACAAAATGTATTGTAGCGAGCTTAGGGTTCGCCGGATTAATTATTTTAAAATAAATAAGAGTCGTTAATTCGATTTTGAATTAATATAACACTTTATTAGTCCGTAATACAACCGTTACTTATACCGTACACTTAACGATGTCTTTACTTGTCGCTTCCGTACTTATCGCGTCTTTTACTGCTTACTTCTCACTCGAGACTTATCGCTTGCTGCACTTTCTTACTTATTACCTTGTCCGATCTGCGTGCGACGTATTTATACCGTTTTTCCTCATTCTGATTTGGTGTATCGTTTTCGTCCGTTCCATAGTCTTGAATGTTCTATTCCAGTTTTCCAGTACTTCCTAAAATAATCTAGTACTTTGTTTCGGACTTTCTCGAAGTTTCCAGTACTGATTGTCATATGCGTCCCAGTATTGTATTGAATACATTTTGCCACCTCTACTTGCAACTGCAACACGCTTGAAAAGCGAAAAACTCCTGTTGACATTCTCTTCACCCAAAGTGTTCTCACAGGTTCGGTCGATTGCCCAATTCTTCGCCCCTCGATCCCGTCTAATATCATCCTCGTAATTTAATGAATCCCCGTCTCTTCTATATGCCCGCTCCTATTATGACTCTAATGCACCCACCTCGCGAATGCTACGGATTGCATCTTTACTTTTCCTCTCTTGACTTTAACCTCGGCATTTCTGTTCTCAAATTCCGTTTCCTCATTACCTAGTAATGAGACACCCCCCCCCCCCCCCCCCCCCCCCTCCCTTCGGCGCGCGCGTTTTTCTATTCCACATCCCACGCTCTTCCTTTTATTAATCTTAAGTTCACCCATAGTTTATCCTCATCCGTGTTGAAACCAACTTATAGCACCTTCGTTCTCGTTCTCTAGTCCAGTTTTTCTGATAAGTTCGTCTTGTTATTTTTGGCAGCTTGTACTAACTTAATAAATGGACGTTAGCCCCGCTAAATTCTAATTCAATACTGTCCCTGTACCTATTTGAATATGAGAATACTTTCTCCTAATACATAACCGTGGGTGTTATACAAATGAATTGCCTAGAATCATGCTTTATGGTTTATGCGAAGATTAATTATGGATACTATTAAAGTAACTGTATTTTAATTCATTTCGTACTTCCATTATCCCTTCACGACCATAAAGAACAAACGTGTGCCTCCTAGGCTGGAATTATCTCCCGCTTCAATTCACATTGTGGTTTTCCTTTTCCTGGAATAAATATATGAAAGTTGTTGCAAGAGTCACATTCGTTCTGTTGAGGTTTTCACTGGGAAAAGTTCGCTAAAACCATTGATATCAAAACCTATTCGGTATGTTGCTCACAAGCCCGTTCTGTGCGATGGTCAGTCTCTCACTCATCATTAACGCTCCTCGTAAAGGTAACGAAATCTGGTTTTCGCAACTTTTACTAATCGATCCAGTCACAAGTCATCTTCTTTCTAAGTATTTTTACTCGTTTCTAGTTGACATGAAAACGATTCAGGAGAACAGTGTTCAGTACTCTTAAGGCTTAACGGTCTTAATTGACAAGAGCACATTACCTGTGATCCTTTTTGGTAGTAGTTTGCAGCTATGCGTGTTACCAGTGTCTAGCGGGTTGTATCCGTTGTGATAGTAGCTAAGATATCAGATTCTGACGATATGATGCTTCGCATTCGCCTCTAAACAAGTTCCAACTGTCGCTTGAAAAGTGGGTGATCCACTCCTGCAGGCACAGACGTCTGTGTACAATGGAACAATCAGTAGATGATCCTCCAAGTTGACTCCCTCTTGGGGGAGTTTGGTCTTGTTGTGGATTAATTAAAGTGTAAGTAGCGATGCAGGTAAACAAGGCGACGTTGTGGTTCTGGACGAAATGAAAGTCGTTATTGAAGAATGTAGACACACTTGGAGTTGGTGGTCGGTTGCCAGTGGAACAGAATTTAGTTTTTCACTTTTGCAGTGGATTAGAAAGTAAAATGTATGCGTATTCAAATGAGAGTATTATTGCACGGACAGAACGGGAAGGCCGTTCAGGTGACCGGTTGGTGGAAATGGATAAGTTTACATCCTTTAACACAGTAAAAATCGGAAAGTGATAAAATTTATGATGCAGTAAAAACGATTAGAGAAATCATGAAGATACAATTTGATTAGAGATGTTGAGGTCCGGACGCCGTGCTTCCTCGGTATGAGGGAAGAGCGTGGACTTATTATTTTTTTGATTGACTGTTATGATTTTCCAAAAACAACTCACTTATAATTCACGTACAACTGGCTTTTAAGATTTCCCAATTGCGACTATTCTGTTTATTTACAAAGTCAATCAAGCCGAAATCTGCTTTAGCGCTAATTATTATTTAAACAACAATAACAAACAATTATTTAAAGTTAATAATTAATAAACTTAATATGTTATTGCGACGCTAGCTGCTCCATAACAAATCATTCTCAACCTTTCTTTACGGCTGACAAATATCAACTGAACTTTTTTTCTATTCTATTTTTTTCTCTCTGACTTTTCATATTCAATTCGGACGAAAATCCAAGTTGCTATGTTTTCAATAAATAAAAAGGTGCAGGTTATTAAGTGTGCTGTAACTGGTAATATTGTGAATGTTTATGAATGGTATGTATTAAGTGAGAATGTAATATATGTTAAGTGAAGTTTTTAAGGATGTGTTAGGAGATTCAGTGTTAAATTTAATAAGGGTAGTATTCTGGAATACAACAGAGATATGCCAATCGGGAGCAATAGATATTTCATGGCCGGAAGTTTATACCACAGCCATCGAAGGTGTAATACTTGTCAATGTCATCAAATCAGTTGACAATACTTGAATATGAGGCTGGTTTCTAGTGGGTCAAAAAGTCTTTAAGTGCCATTGCTATGCGGCGCAAGGCTAATAACCTTGCCCGGAAAAACGAATATGATGGACAATTTAACAAATCTCGGATATGGACCGGATACCGGTGGAGAGACCTGCTAAATAAGGCCAAGACCAAATCCCGGTTGTAGTGCCGATGATGATGATGATGACCATTGCTACGAGGGTTGCCTTTTATATTTAAATTTAGAGAACAAAAACAAATATTGATCATCGAAAATCACTTTATTGTTTTTCAAAATATTCCCCATGAAGATCTATACACTTTTGCATGCGTTTGAACCAATTGTCGAAGCACTTTTGCCAGTGATTGAGGTATCTCCAACACATGCATTCTCAATGCAGCAACCGCTTCTTCAGATGTCGAAAAACGTTGACCTCTCAGTTTGTTTTTTACGTACGGGAATAAAAAGAAGTCATTCGGTGCCAAGTCAAGACTATACGGCGGATGACCCATCACATCGATGTTTTGGGTGCTCAAAAATGCAGTTGTCGCAACCGATGTGTGAGAGCTCGCATTGTCGTGGTGAAGAGTGAGTTGAAGACAACTGGCAAACAAATGGTTGTGTACCACTCAGAATTGACTGTGGTACGGTTGCGGCATGTCCAGTTTTTCCGAAAAAACAGGCGACCATTTGCTTGGAAGTGCTTCGTGCGCGAACAACTTTTGTTGGATTTGGCTCATCTTGGAACACCCAGACAGTCGACTGCTGTTTACTTTCGGGCTCATACGCGTAAATCCACGATTCATCACCTGTCACGATGTCATAGACGTGTTTCGAAGCACCGCGACCGTATTTTTTGAACATTTCTTTCGACCAATTGACACGAGCCTTTTTTTGGGCGATTGACAAATTGTGTGGGTTCCAACGCGAACAAATTTTTTTGACAATCAAATGTTTATGCAATATTGAATGTATGCTGGTCCCACTAACGCCTAAGGTTGTCTCAATCTCACGATAGGTCACATGACGATCTTCCAATATCAGTTCGCGCACAGCATCAATGGTTTTCGGAACAACAACTGATTTTGGACGACCTTCACGAAATTCATCTTGGAGTGAACTACGACCACGATTGAATTCACCATACCATCGATAAACACTGGTCCTTGATGGAGCTTCATCGCCAAAAATTGAATTAAGTTCATCCATGCACTGTTGCTGAGTTAATCCACGCCGAAAGTTGTAAAAAATAATCGCACGAAAATGTTGACGATTTAATTCCATTTTTAGGCCGAGATGAATCTTTTAAGTTACTGTAAACAACACAAATAGCGCTCGTATGTCAAAACGTGCTGAGTGCGTATAACCTCAAAAATGTCCAACTTTACGACAGAGCTGTCAATTGCCGGATTGCAACGCTAGGGTTGCCAAATCTCGAAACATAAGAGGCAACCCTCGTATGAGTTAACTCTATTTGTGAAGATCTTAAGAACACTAACACAGTTAAAAATATTCCGACGGCAGTTTTTAAAATTCGCAACTGTTATTTATTTAGAGCCAAGTGTTATTGGCAGATATAACAGAGAAAAACAAGAAGTTCCAAAATAGAGACAGAGACAAAGTGAAATGAAGGCACAAGCGCTTGAATATTATCATTAAAGGATTGTAAAATATTTGATGTTATTGGTGTTTCTCTTCCTCTCTTTCTACCTCTCTCTCAATTATCTCTTTCCTTTTAAGAACCTAGAACTAGAAATATTGGGTTATACCACATGAAATGTCCGATTTTATAGTAAAAATTTAATAACCAATTTATTTTTCCGTATATGTTTATTCAGTCAAAATATGATCCGTTGCCATCTCTGACCTTCCTCCAACGTGAGACAAGGTCAAATATTCCTTTTTCGTAGAAGTGGTGACTTTTTGAGGCAATGAAATCTTCAAAGGCTTTTATGACCTCTGCCCGGTTCCGGAAAACCTTCTGCCGGCAAAATGAATCCAGATTGCGGAAAAGTTGGTAGTCCGACGGGGAAATATCTGGAGAGTACGGTGGATGCGGAAGAATATCAAATCCCAACTGCAACATGTTTTGCACCGTTACTTGTGAGGTATGGGGTCTAGCATTGTCATGCAAAAGGATCGGGCCGTGCCTATTGACCAACGCAGGTTGATTTTCAGCCAATTTGGCATGCAATATGTAGATTTTTTCACAATATTTATCCAGAAGTGTGAAACCATCCTCTTGAGAACACCACTGGTTGAAGCTTCCAAGGACACCAGGGAAAACTGGCAAAAGATAGTTATTATGGGACCACACGAACAAACACTGGAAACCAAAGATGTAGTCAAATATTTAGGCATCTGGCTGGATCAGTATCTATATTTTAACAAACATGTGGAGGCTGCGCCGGTCAGGGCAATGAAAGCTTATGCTATGACAAGAAGACTGTCTCATAGTAGTCAAGTTGACAGCAGAGTTAAAGATACATGCTACATGGCTCTCATCAAACCGATGATCATATATGGTTGTGTAGCGACTCGACTTTGGTGTACGGCTTCGTATCCACCCTCTACGAAAGTTGAATAGTGACTGATTGGAATTAGGGGTGAAATTCTGTATTTCATTTTACACACAGGACAACCAAAAGAGTTGTCACTTCAGTTAATTGGTAAATGACGAACGTGGAGAATGAGACAACAGAAACACGATGTAGTGTGATCTCGAGGTAGCTTTGGTTGTGTGTGTTGGTATCCAATGCAGCAACTGACATGACCTACTGGCCCAGTGTTACGGCTATGGTGTAGTCAGAGAACATTGAACTATGGAAAGACAGTGTGGGGCTTTTCAGGGCCCCAAGAGCCATGCATCGCTCGATCCCCACTATTCCAGGCGAACGACTTACCTCTCGGTCGAACTTCAGCAAGGTTGCGTAACCTTGCTACGGCATTTACCCCCAGCCAAATCGCCGGAATTATTACGGTTACCCAATCGGATACCTGTTTTGAATTTCTGTTAGGCAGCTTACCTATTCTGTAGGGGTTTTCCTTCCAAACCCCTTTTTTCTCCAACACCACTCCTAAAAAACATTAAGCCCACGGCAAAGCTTATCACCTTGCCGTGGCATCGAAAATTCACCCCCGAGGCGTACATCATTTCCTAAAAAAAAAAAACATTAAGCCCACGGCAAAGCTTATCACCTTACCGTGGCATCGAAAATTCACCCCCGAGGCGTACATCATTTCCTAAAAAACATTAAGTCCACGGCAAAGCTTATCACCTTGCCGTGGCATCGAGAATTCACCCCCGAGGCGTATATTATCTCCTAAATAAAAAGCATAAGTCCACGGCAAAATCATCACATTGCCGTGGCATTTGAAATCCTATCTTTAGGCATACGTTCTGCCAGGGCAGCTTGTTTCCATAGCCTTATGCTATGGAAACAACATCAACAAAGAGTCCCTTGTTGACTCGTTCTATTTGTTTGCCCATGGCACTTCTTGCGTGCGGCTATTTGGTCCCATTGATTTGCTACCGCCGACAAGGTTTCTGCTGACGCAAACCAAACATGTCCCTGATTACCAGCAATCGCTGGCTTCCAATTATCGGTCCCCACGTTCAGAGACCGCAATCAAGCAACGATCAAGATGCAGCCAGAAAATGTTTACTTTCAACATCTGGCAATGGCTGCACCCTATGTTCGTTGCAATGTTTAATCATCGGCAACCGAAATGATGATTTATGGCCTCCCATTAGGATGACCAAATCTTCGGTTTGGGTCTTTCACACCCCAGATGCTAGCGTTTGCTTTCTTGGAAAATGCACTAGCGATGTTGCCCTCCATCCACGGTCGCCGAACGATCGTATGCATGGCATACGCACACATGCGTAATGTATGCCTATTCTGTCCGGTCCAATCACGATTAACTCCCTCGAGTTAATCGTGTGGCCCCTCCTCCTTTTGCAGTTCTTGTGAGGTTTTCCGTTTCCTTGGTGAGCTCTAGCGACGAGTCTGATTTCATCCCCTTAAGTGTGCACATGCACTATACGAGTCTTGCTAGGATCTGTAAAAATGTATTCGATGTTGAGTTCGTAATTAAGTACCGCTTTGAGTCTTGTGCGTGTTTCTATTTGGTGTCGAGTTAGTAATTGAGTATCGTCTGGATGGTTGTGCAAGCCACTAAATATAACTTCATATCCGTCGTGAAGGTGTGAAATCAAATAAGCTAAACGCAGCTTTCACATTATTAACGCTAATATGTACCGCTAGTTCTAATAAAAAGACACTGTGCTAAGAAGTAACGAATTATACGTTCCCGCCAACGAGTGAACATAAATAAAAGACGTTTTATAAATAGAATAAACCATCTTGTTTCATTCCATCAAGTTCACCAGCGAACAGTGTTTAGTCCTAACATCGGTGGTGTTTTTATTTCTACTACTTCCTCTTGTGTTTGGTGTTATCGGCAGCTTTTAATCCGTGGGTGTTTTGCTGAAACCGCGCCCGTGTAGGTGCACTAATCAAAATGGCCCACCACATTGGTGACCGCGACAAAAAACGCGTACCTTTTCGAACATTTGTGCTCATAGTCGCGACATAGTAAGTGTTTTAATCGAGGAACAATTACATCCTGTGCAATTTCGAAAACGCTTAAAGACAGTGACCGGCACTATACAATACACAATACAAGCCACCAAAGAACAATATAAAGTACAAAAAACACCAGAAATAAAAGTCAATAAAAGGGTGCAACCACCCCAACGTTCAACATAGCTAACACGTGGAGTTACCAGCGACTTACATCTTTAACAAACACCAACATCTCAACAAGCACCCAGGCGACGCAATCAATTCCCGCCCACCGTAAAGCTCCCAACGTTGGACTTCAGGTTTTTCTTTATCATTTATTTTTCCTAAATGTTCAATTCTCCTTGTGATGAGCTCCTTCTGAGCCTCCGAAAATAACCTTTTAAATATTGTTTACCTTGTTTAGAAAACTGTGTAATTTTCAAGTCATAAAACTCAAACCATTTTTCAAAAATTAAAATTTATACAATAACTTTATTAACTTTAAATAAGGGACAACTATTGCAGAAATATTAAAATTTAATAAGTAACTATAGATGTTACGCAAGTTATAGAAGATCCACCAATGTCCAAGGTGCTTATTCCTAAGTGAAAGCGATTAATTTTTCTCCGATGCAGTGATCGTGAGAATAATTAATTTATTATTTTGTTTTTTCTCTTTCTTTTACGATGTGCTGGTTCAAGTTTTTTTTTATAAGCGTACAACTCGATTAGTGTTACGGATTATTTATTGCTACACACTCTATTAATAATCGACCAATGCAAACACTTCGTTTATTGTCTTAAAATTTAGAAGCGAATTAATATTTCGAAACAATAGAGACAGAAATTCCTCAGACATATTTTCCCTTTGCATACGGTGTTTACTTAGAGTTAATATACAGAAAATTATTGTTGACTAATTTGGTGGTTCTACACTTGCACACGTAGATATATTTTTATTTAGAGAATAAATAAGGAAAGCCAATAACCGAATTAATAATTATGTTACATTTTTTTATACAAATTATAACCTAAGATTAAAATTATAAAGATCATTAAACAATATTAAAAATCAAATTAAAAAGAAGGAAACCGAAGCCGAACCACGAATTCAGTATCTACCCGAACTGTAAGGCATGAAAATAAAAATTACTTAACACTTGGTACCATAAATGTACTATAGCCACCAAGAATTTAAACCAAAGAATAAAACATTTGTAAACCCCTTCAGGGTATAGATTCACGTGCAACCCGTATAGCATTTTTTTATTTTTGTTTATTGTAAAACATATTTATTGGGGAAAAGCAAAACGAGGAATAAATTAACAAATATAATAAAGGTTGTAAACCCCTTCTGGGTACAATCTCGCACAACATTATTCGCGACCAATCGACTACTCTCAACTCTCAGCGACTTGCATTGACTTATCGACGTCTCTCGACTCCCTGTATCTCCACTTGACTGTGTTCAACCTTCAGCGAATCCCTTCGATTTATTGGCGACTTCCTTCCAACCGTTTTCGCGTTCTCTTACGCCTTTGACTCCCGTTTCGCGTCACTATCCATTATGGTCAACACGAGAAACACCATGGCCAAAAAGGCTCAGGAACAATCCGAGCCCCTCGAATTCCACGACGCCTCCAGTGTCGATTTCCCAGCTGAGCAAGTCAATGCTGACCAAGACTTGCCAGCACAATCTACTCCTCTGGCACCACCCGTTGCCCCCAGTGTCGTTAACCGACCCCAACCTTCCAACGCTCCCCCAACCTCTTCTAACACCCCTAGTGCCGGCCAATTGGTAAATTCCGGCATTTTAATGCCCACAACTAGTGCCGGTACTTCCAGACAAGCCCATAGGCACCCAGAGTCCCAAGAATTCCACGATGCTTCCAGCCTCGGGAATGGGACTCGTCCTGCTAATATAGGGCTTCCCCCCTTCGATGAGGAGGACCCAGACCTGTGGTTTGCAGTGGCAGACCGCATCTTCCAGGCCTCAGCCTTGCACGACGAACAACTTCGTGCAGTCGAGCTGTTGAAAGTGCTTGACCGCACTCAACGACCGCATGTTGCACACATAATAAGGTCGGCCGGCCGCAACCCGTACAGCAACATGCGTGAAGCTCTGCTCGACGCTTTGGACGAACCTGGAAGTGTGCGGCAACAACGCTTAGCCGCTGTAACCAACCTTTCTGGGATGAGACCATCTCTTTTCCTGACCCATTTACGCTCTATAGCGGGGACCAGGATTGGGGACGACCTAATAAAGCCTCACTTTTTGAGGTGTCTTCCCCAACACGCCCGTTCGGCACTTATAGCCCAACCCAATCAGAATTTGGGCTATTTATCCAAAATTGCGGACGCAATTATGGAAAGCTCAGATCAGTATTCTGAGCCTCCAGCGTACCAGGTAGCGGCGGTTTCTCAACACGCCGCCCAGCCTGCACGGCACCCTCGTCTGCCTTTCTCAGCCCATCAATTGGTCCCAACTCCCCATCCTCCTCAAGCCCAATTACCTCATAGAAGGCCCGCCTCAACCAATTTCCCCCAGGGGAATCCAGAGGCAGGCCCCAACCTTAACCAAAGAAATTCGCCCACACAATTAACCCCTGCTGACCTTCGGGCGCTCCAAACCTCACTCCTCCGCGAGATAACGCAATTGCGCGCGGAGGTGAGGAATAATCCTCGAAGCGCCCAGAACCGAGCCATGCCGAGCCGTCCTCTCAATCGGCAGAATTCCTACCAAACTGCCCCTCAGAGGGCCTATATGCCTCAAAACGCCCCACAGAGGGCCAATTCCTCTCAAAATGGCCCTCACCGGGCCAACTCCCAGCGAGCTCCGGCTCGACCTCCCCGTAATGGCAATAGCAATACGCAGAATATCCCCGATAATGCCGTTACTCTGCCTTGGTGCGCCAATCACCAACGATATGGTGATCGCGCATTCAATTGCAAAGCGCCTTGTGGTTGGACGCAACCTTCCACCAACCAGAGGCGCTCTTTAAACTAATTTTGCCGACCGACACCCTCGCGCAATCGGCCGGCACACATACGATAAGTCGCCTAACCATCCGGGATTCAAAACTGAATATCGCTTTTACTGTCGATACCGGCGCCGATATTTCAGTCCTCCCGCGATCGTTTGCTCCGCGCAACCGCGTGCCAGCCGCACTTAAATTGTCAGCTGCAAATAATACGCCGATACTTACGTACGGACGTAAAAAGCTGACACTCCAATTGGGTCTTTGTCGTCCGATCACTTGGCGTTTCGTCATTGCGGACGTAAATGAACCCCTGATAGGTTCCGACCTATTAGGTGCACATAATCTGTTGGTCGATTCGACCCATAACAGACTTGTGGCTCCAACCGCACCCCCCTTGCCCATGACGGCATCTCCAGCGGCAACTTCAGGGGCCACAGAGTGCATAGACCCATTCCAGGTTATGGTACAGGAATTTGTGAGTACAACAATTCCTCTACCTAACCAACGCCGCCATAAAGCCACGGTGTTTCATCATATAGAAACACGTGGTCCCCCGGTGAGCCAGCGTCCACGTCGACTGGCTCCGGAAAAATTACGTGCGGCGCGCGCGGAGTTCGAGCATATGATCGAACTAGGTATCTGCCAACCGTCGGACAGTCCCTGGGCAAGCCCACTCCACTTAGTGAAGAAACGTTCTGGTGAGTGGCGCCCATGTGGCGATTACAGGCTGTTGAACGCAGCAACTGTCCCGGACAGATACCCAATTGCACACCTCTACGATTTTTCGTACAAGTTACGAGGGTGCAATGTCTTCACTACCCTGGATCTCACCAGGGCATACCATCAAATTCCGGTGGCACAAGAAGACATCCCCAAGACCGCAGTCATTACACCTTTCGGACTCTTCGAGTTCAAAGTGATGACTTTCGGCCTCAGGAATGCCGCACAGACATTCCAACGTTATATCGACACGGCTTTACGAGGTCTTAATTGCTGCCATGCTTATCTTGATGACATTCTCATCGCCTCCAAAGACCACGCCGAACATAAGCGCCACTTACGTCAGGTCCTAGAGCGCCTCCGCGAATTCGGTCTAGTCATCAACCCAGAAAAGTGTCAATACGCCAAAGAGCAAATCACCTATCTGGGTTATGTCGTTGACAACCAGGGCATTCGCCCACTACCGGACCGTGTGGAGGCCCTCATGAAGTATCCCAGGCCTACTAACGTGAGTGAGCTGCGTCGATTTCTGGGCATGCTTAATTTCTACCGTCCGACCCTGAAGAATGCTGCCCAGATTCAAGCTCCACTCAATGAATTCTTAAAAGGAGCTAAGCGCAATGATAAGCGCCCCATTAATTGGACAGAAGTCTCGGACAGAGCATTCCAACTGTCCAAAGAACAATTGGCAAATGCCACCTTACTCCGATACCCTCTCGAGGGAGCGGCACTTTCTATCCAATGCGACGCATCGGATACCGCAATCGGAGCCGTCCTTGAACAGGACATTGAAGGCCGACCGGAACCACTTGGTTTCTTTTCAAGGAAGCTGAGTCCCACTGAGCGACGTTACAGCGCCTACGACCGTGAATTGCTCGCGATCTACAGCGCTGTTAAGTACTTCCGTCATATGATAGAAGGTCGCTCACTCTCAATTTTAACAGACCACAAGCCATTGGTCTATGCGTTCCGGAAGAAGTCGGGAAATGCCTCCCCCCGACAAGAGCGTCAATTAGACCTCATTGGGCAATATTCTACGGAGATAAGGCATATCTCCGGTAAACAGAATGTCACGGCGGACGCCCTTTCTCGAATCGATACGATTCATTTGCGTACCGCCTTGAATAACACTGACCTTGCCCTAGCTCAAGAGGAGGACGAACAGCTCAAGTCCCTCCTAACTGCCGATACGGCACTAGAGCTTAAGAAAATTACCCTTCGCGACCCTTTGGGCGAAATCTGGTGTGATGTCTCCACTGGAACCGCTAGACCTTACATTCCCGAGAAACTTCGTAAGGGCGTGTTCCAGGTTTACCACAACCCAGCCCACCCCAGCGGCCGAGCAACAGCCGCTGCTGTCAGTCGCAAATTCATTTGGCCCCGGATGAACAAAGACCTCACCGGTTGGGCCCGTGCTTGTCTCCAGTGCCAGCGCTGCAAAGTAGCGCGACATAATGTACTGGAGCCAGCGCAATTCAAGCTTCCCACAGCACGCTTCGCCCATGTCCACATAGACATAGTGGGACCGCTTACTCCATCAAGAGGATTTTCTTATATCCTCACTATGATGGATCGCTGCACGCGATGGCCAGAGGCGACACCTCTCCGCGCAGTTACTGCCGAATCAGTCGCCAAGGCCTTTTACTCAACTTGGGTCACACGTTTCGGTGTACCAACCACCATAACTTCGGACCGAGGTCCACAATTTGAGGCGACGATTTTTAGGCAGCTAACAAATCTTCTCGGCTGCCAAAGGAGTCGTACCACCGCCTACCACCCGCAATCAAATGGGATGATAGAGCGCTGGCACAGATCTCTTAAAGCCTCACTCATGTGTCATAATGACACACAATGGTTTGACGCCCTTCCAACCGTCCTCCTCGGCCTGAGGACAAGCATTAAGGAGGACCTGGGTGCTTCGGCAGCAGAGCTTACCTATGGTACCAACCTCCTTCTTCCAGGAGAACTTTTCCTGAATGGCGAAACACCGCGTGACCAACTTCGTGAATTGGGACATCTCCGTGACCTGCTACGTAAGATTAGGGCAACCCCTGTAACCAGGCACGGCTCCAAAAAACTTTTCGTCCACCCTGAACTGCACAGCTGCACGCACGTCTTTGTCAGGGTGGATAAGGTCAAAAAACCCCTCGACCCACCTTATGATGGCCCATTCAAAGTCTTCCGCCGCATCAGTGACCGCGTCTTCGAGATCGACATTAGAGGCAAGCGATCCACGGTCAGCGTCGAAAGGCTTAAGCCCTGTTTTCTGGAAGCTTCCGCTCCAGAATCACCTCCATCTACTGACACTGCTCCTACTCCACCAGCACAACCTCCCCGTACGCGCGCTCATACGCGCGCCCATAACCAACTTACCACCCCCTAAACTGCCTTACCTGTTTCGTGACTACGTCACTGGGGAGGGAGTGATGTGCGGCTTTTCAGGGCCCCAAGAGCCATGCATCGCTCGATCCCCACTATTCCAGGCGAACGACTTACCTCTCGGTCGAACTTCAGCAAGGTTGCGTAACCTTGCTACGGCATTTACCCCCAGCCAAATCGCCGGAATTATTACGGTTACCCAATCGGATACCTGTTTTGAATTTCTGTTAGGCAGCTTACCTATTCTGTAGGGGTTTTCCTTCCAAACCCCTTTTTTCTCCAACACCACTCCTAAAAAACATTAAGCCCACGGCAAAGCTTATCACCTTGCCGTGGCATCGAAAATTCACCCCCGAGGCGTACATCATTTCCTAAAAAAAAAAAACATTAAGCCCACGGCAAAGCTTATCACCTTACCGTGGCATCGAAAATTCACCCCCGAGGCGTACATCATTTCCTAAAAAACATTAAGTCCACGGCAAAGCTTATCACCTTGCCGTGGCATCGAGAATTCACCCCCGAGGCGTATATTATCTCCTAAATAAAAAGCATAAGTCCACGGCAAAATCATCACATTGCCGTGGCATTTGAAATCCTATCTTTAGGCATACGTTCTGCCAGGGCAGCTTGTTTCCATAGCCTTATGCTATGGAAACAACATCAACAAAGAGTCCCTTGTTGACTCGTTCTATTTGTTTGCCCATGGCACTTCTTGCGTGCGGCTATTTGGTCCCATTGATTTGCTACCGCCGACAAGGTTTCTGCTGACGCAAACCAAACATGTCCCTGATTACCAGCAATCGCTGGCTTCCAATTATCGGTCCCCACGTTCAGAGACCGCAATCAAGCAACGATCAAGATGCAGCCAGAAAATGTTTACTTTCAACATCTGGCAATGGCTGCACCCTATGTTCGTTGCAATGTTTAATCATCGGCAACCGAAATGATGATTTATGGCCTCCCATTAGGATGACCAAATCTTCGGTTTGGGTCATTCACACCCCAGATGCTAGCGTTTGCTTTCTTGGAAAATGCACTAGCGATGTTGCGCTCCATCCACGGTCGCCGAACGATCGTATGCATGGCATACGCACACATGCGTAATGTATGCCTATTCTGTCCGGTCCAATCACGATTAACTCCCTCGAGTTAATCGTGTGGCCCCTCCTCCTTTTGCAGTTCTTGTGAGGTTTTCCGTTTCCTTGGTGAGCTCTAGCGACGAGTCTGATTTCATCCCCTTAAGTGTGCACATGCACTATACGAGTCTTGCTAGGATCTGTAAAAATGTATTCGATGTTGAGTTCGTAATTAAGTACCGCTTTGAGTCTTGTGCGTGTTTCTATTTGGTGTCGAGTTAGTAATTGAGTATCGTCTGGATGGTTGTGCAAGCCACTAAATATAACTTCATATCCGTCGTGAAGGTGTGAAATCAAATAAGCTAAACGCAGCTTTCACATTATTAACGCTAATATGTACCGCTAGTTCTAATAAAAAGACACTGTGCTAAGAAGTAACGAATTATACGTTCCCGCCAACGAGTGAACATAAATAAAAGACGTTTTATAAATAGAATAAACCATCTTGTTTCATTCCATCAAGTTCACCAGCGAACAGTGTTTAGTCCTAACATCGGTGGTGTTTTTATTTCTACTACTTCCTCTTGTGTTTGGTGTTATCGGCAGCTTTTAATCCGTGGGTGTTTTGCTGAAACCGCGCCCGTGTAGGTGCACTAATCAAAATGGCCCACCACAACAGAATTGCGAAGGAGAGGTAAATTTAGCTGGTGCTATTCACCTGCGAAAAGAGATCATTGATCCCAAGCGAATGGATGATCTGATGAAAATCGATAGGACGCTACATCGGCTAGGGAAATGGTACAGTGGGAAAAACTCTAATGAATGTTGGTAATTACCCAAGCCAATGGATGATGATACAACCGCGTCGTTTGATTCGACTTTGGTTGTTGCTAACCAATACGAATGGAATTTCCGGTGGAAATCTCATGGTTAGAGGAACAGTATTGCCGTATGGGCAAAATGTTAGCTAAACTCAATTATGCATTATCTGCATAAAATAATGAGTTTAGCTATGCGTCCTTGGGGAAAACATATTATTTCAGGTGAATAGCATATAAGGGGAATGGATAGGTATCACACGCTGAAAGCGGCCGAAATAACGTATAGCATTGTGGGTTGGTTCTCCATGTAATATAGAGAAACCTCACAGTACTCCCCCTCCAGTGACGTAGTCACAAAATGATGGTAGGGCGGAAGGAGTAGAATGGTTGAAGGAGCGTTAGGTGAAGTATCAGAAAAAGAGTCGTGTGTTTAGAATCTGGGTGGTTTGGATTGACCCAGTAGTCGTGGTGGTAAGGCTTGGAACTGTCGTGTAGACGACAGTTGTGGCTGGGCTTGGGTCAGTATAGGAAGTGGACCTGGTTGGTACCGCGTGTGTTGCCGACAGGGACAAGGGGATTGCGGTGCGGTCCACTGGCCTGTTTTGGTTTGCACGGACCAACAGGTATGACACCCGAGTAGGTCGTGGCCTATCGGTAGCTCACTCGCATCCGCAGTGATGAAGTTACGTGTGCGGGATGGAGGAGCTTCACGCTCAGTGGTAATTTTTCCCCGCAGCGACGGGGGGCCGTGTGCGGGATGAAGAAGAACTGGGTCTAGGGTCGGCATTTCTCGTCCATACGCTGGTATAGCGGGTTGTTTGTCGTCACGTCAACGTCAGCTGCCACAAAACTGCGCTTCTACCAAACTTTCTACCCCCACAGTTGTCCAGTGTGGTTTAATGTGGGACTTAGCTTAATAGAAAAAATTTCGAATTTTTGAGAGACAATGTCTCAGGACGTGTTTTAACTTACATCGGACTTCTGAATCCGATCACAAAAAATACTATCCCAATGAAGCGCTGTACAGTAGGACCAATATAAACAGGGTGGATAACTTTATGATCAAGTTGATCCGAGGGCATCTCGCGAGATCAATGTCCTCGCCGAACGATTTAATTTTTGGTGCATATTATCCAATCAATATGTATTATGATGGGGTACGTCGCGATGGCTTTATTCCACCAGAAGCATTCCTCAGTCTTGACATGAACGGCCTCATACAAAATGAATCCGCTATACTGTTGATTTATCACATGCGTCGGTCGGGGATAGATAAACGAATATGTTATAATCGAGAGGTTGTGCACACAGATGAAGAGCGCCTGCAGTTCAGTATGGCAGTAGCACAGATAGACCGAAAAGACACGAATATGAAACACCAGAGATTTTGGTGGCTGAGTGGCAATTCAAAACCTGTTTCCATATAAAACTGGTAAAAAAAAATAAATAAATAAATAAAAAAAAAAAAAATAAATAAATAAATAAATAAATAAATAAATAAATAAATAAATAAATAAATAAATAAATAAAAAAATAAATAAACAAATAAATAAATAAATAAATAAATAAACAAATAAATAAATAAAGAAATAAATACATAAGTAAGTAACTAAATAAATAAATAAATAAAGAAATAAATACATAAGTAAATAAATAAATAAATAAATAAATAATAAAAAAAAATAAATAAATAATTAAGTAAATACATAAATTAATAAATAAATAAATAATAATAAAAAAAAATAATTAAGTAAATACATAAATAAATAAATAAATAAAAAAAAATTAACATTTATAGTTTTGTATTTAATCCAGATTATTTATTTGGTAGATCTTAGCAATTAAACAGATTATTGTACAATATTTATTCGGTTAAATATAATTGATTCTTTCAGCAACTTCTCTTGGCTTCCTTGTGGCTGTTGTTTGTTTGTTTTGTTTTGCTTATTGTTGTTGCTGTTCTGGTGGTAGGTTGTTTGTTCAACAAAACAAAACAAAAATTAAATGAACGTAGGGTAGAAAGTTTGTACGTTCTCTTCACTCTCTTCCTTACGGGTCTGTCCTAAAGAAAAGAGATAATACGGTAGGGAAAAGGGGGATAGACCACCACCATTTCATGGACCACCTTTCACTCCCCAGGGCCAATCCACCATACCCAATAGGGCTTTAGACGGTTGTTGTGGATTACCACCGTCTTTTTTCCCTATTTAGAGCCTTAGTAGGATCAGAACTGGTAGAGCTGGAGCGGCTTTTGTCTGCCATCCGACGTTTGCCGTCTTTGTCGGGCTTGCCTCCGTGGCCCCCGGATTTTTTCCTTGTAACCTCCTGCCACCCATGATTGGCCGTACAGGTCTCTGGGTTCTGGCGTTCAGGTGTAGTCGTGGCCACTTGGGTGCGTGTTAGGGTGGGTGTTGTGTGTGAATTTATAGTTTTCTCCCACCTCACCCTGTATCTACACATTTCCCCCGTGTGGCCTTTACGGCCACAAAATTGGCAGCAACATCGGATGCTATCTACCCCTGGGTTTGATGTTGCTGGTTTCTTAGTAGCAGAGGCTTGGTGTGGTCCCGTGTGTGTTTTTCTCTGGGACTCATTCTGCTGGTGTGGTGGCCTATTTTGCGGTGTAGGTCCGGGTTGACCTGTTAAGGTCTGGGTAGCGTCGAAGGACTTACCAAATATGTCCCCAGCAGCCTGAGTCGCCTCATTCACTGGCAGGTATTGCTCTCTAACGCCACTCATTTTGACGGACTTCGCCATCCTTTCTGTCTGGAGGCCGAAGGCGCCCACATTTGCCGGTCCGTATGAACGTTCCGCAACCTCCCTGCAGCGGACAATGGCTTGCTTCACATGGGAAAGGAAGCCTGTAAAATCGTCCGCAGGGAGTTGTCGCATTACGGAGAGCTGTGCACACAACTCTTCATAGGACTTTTGCGGCTGGAAAGCGTTCCTTAGGGTCTGCTCCAGCTCCAGGAACGTCCCGGGTCATGCCTCACTTATCAGGCGATATGCTTCACCGTCTAACCTTATGGGCAACCACCTAAAGAAGTCGTCCTTTGGCATACTTTTAGAAGGCCAAGCAGGTAGTGATGACGGCGAGGGAGTGCTCTGTTGGTTTCCTTTCCGCTGCTTCCCTGTTTTCATCAAGGTAGTTAGCAATTGTTTGAGGTAGGAACCAAGTGCGAGCAAACACTTGAGAGTCCAAGAAAGAAAAACGTGAGCGCCGAGAAGAAAAACAAAGGAAAAGTTAAAGACCTCGTCAGTGCTTTGGATCGGTAGGGAGAAGCGACCAAAATCAAGGATCTGGGGAACCTCGTCGGTACCCAGACTGAGTAGCAAAGAAAAGCAAAAGAAGTAATTAGAAGAACCAAGTGGATTCCTGATCAGGTCTTGTTTCGAAATCTTTTTGATTGAAAGTATTTGCTTTACGAGCGGGTACCTACAATATCCGATCTGATCCGATTTGCATCGGAATCTTTTGATTATAGGAGAGCGCGTCGTTTCTCGAACCGCAAGGAAGACAGAAAGAAGAACGCAACACCCAGAACAACGAAAGAAATAGAAGTATTAGAACCAACCCCACCAGTATCAGAAAAACAATTGGGCGAAGTGAAGTAGAAATGAAATTTTAAAAGGAAAAACCCATGTTGACAAAAAAAAATGTTGAAAAAAGAAAGGAAAAAGAAAATATAAGAAAAAAAAAATGGAAAAGATATTAAATTAAATATAGATTTAGTGTCATCGTCATCATCGGCACTACAACCGGGATCCGGTCTTGGCCTTATTTAGCAAGTCTCCACCAGTATCCGGTCCATATCCGAGACTTGTTATATTGTCCATAATAATTTGTTTTTCCGGACAAGGTTATTAGCCTTGCGCCAATAGATTTAGTATAAAGAGAAAAAAAAAATTGTTTTTTGTTTTTCCACTAAAACAAAATTCTTCTGCTGCTACTCCGGAGTTGATGCTGGATTCTTCTGAACCTGGCTACTGATTGGGTTGTTTGTGCCGCCACTTTGTTGAAGTGTCCTTAAAATTGGGATTTTGGTTAATAGCCCGGGAATTAATTGTTGCTCAGGAATTTGGTGTGTGTTAATTGCAAACTGTCGCATGCACAATTCAATAGCGGTTCATCCAATTGCAAACTTAATTCGTCCTCTGGTTTTAATGTGAGTGTAACTGGATTGTTCTCTCTGGATAAGTTAGATATATGGTTATTGGGATTTAACTACTCGTATTGAATGCGGAGAAATACTGATTAGTTGTTTACGTGTTGAGATAGGTCTATGAACCGATGCCTTTCTACACTTACTCAAAGCAAGTTCGCTGTGTACTGTCTGGAGGATATCATAAAATGAGCCTTAGTGGTCATAGCCACAAGAGACGGGATGTAAGTTGTTCTTAGCCTGTGGCTTTAATACGATTTTTTGTTACGTGATTGACTACCAGCGGCTACAGTCGTGACAGCTCTTGAATGGTGTTAGGGTTACCTACATGCGCTTTAACTTCAAAGAGCCCCAAAGAAAGAGGCCTAAACGGATCAAACCGCATGATTTTGATGGTCAGTTGTAATCAGTGTTTCGGACAGTAATGCGTGCATGGTAGTTTTCACGCAGAATTCCTACAGTTCCACTCGCTGTGGGGGGCCAGCCATTTGTCGTTCGCATTCATACCATCCAGTTTTGGATACAAAATCTCCTATATAATTTCGCTGTTCACGATGAATGCTTGTTTGACGTTCTTTTCGTAGAATTACGGACACATGAAATCACACCGCATATGTTTCACAAACTGGTTGTACAGATACTTCACAACCATCATTTCATCAACAGCCGCATGGTTATACTGAAACACATGGCAGCTACTCACAAGTTGTAGCAAATGGAATCCGAGAGTGGTTATTTGCTAATTATGATATATTCAAAATTTTCTGAGAGAGGCGGAAACAGTACATTCCTTGCTCATGGATCCGGGTGTATGAGATATCAGCTTGGATTAAGAGACTACTGCACCATAATAATAATAATAATAAAAAAGGGTTCAAACCCGAAGTATTCTTATTGAGATAATTTAATTAATTAATTTTTAAGAATGTCTTTATAATGTATTTTTAATACATGCCATTGTCAATTAAAAACAAATATCAATTATAGATTTAATTAACCACATTTTACAATTTAACAAAATATTAAGTTAAATATTCTTTCAATACTGCGAGTAGTTTGCTTAAGCGGCAAAGGTTCTTCATATATAAACGCAAGAAAACACCGAATGGAAATAATGTTTTCACTCTTGAACTGAAAAAGTCAATTGTTTACTGCGACTATTCTCGAATCTATTTGGCGGTTTTATATCCATAATAGCCATAATTCCAATAAAGAGAAGGCCCAATAAGATCGCACTGACGAATAGTCCAGACCAAATTGGAACTGTAGTAAAACCAACGCAATAGTAAGCATCACTGAATTTGTTGGCTCCTTTTAACCATGGTTGGACCTAGAAACAAAATGAAATCTTAATTTAATTATCAAATCAAGGAAGAAAATATATTTTTCCAAATCTCACAAAGCAATAATTTTAATCATTGAAAATATAAAATATTCCTTATTTATTTTTTGTGTGTGTATTGTTCGGATGAAAGGTTCAAATATTGAGGGTTTTTTAGGATACGCCGCGTGAGATTGTCTCAATATCACCTCCAGAGATTTTGTGATTTGAGATCTTGACAAAACAGAGTTTACTGAAGTTTTCAGAAAAGCTGCTGATCGCTTCTACTACCAATAGAATAAGAAAGTCGTTAAGGCATAAAAAACAAGTCGAAGATAATATAGAAATCAAGAAAGTCATTGTTGCACAACGCAACATGATCCACTCAAAATATAAGCGTACCACATAAATTTCAATTTCAATTACGTGATAACGTAAAATTGGATTACGGAAGACGGTGATCTGCAAAAGACCGTAGGACACGCCTTCGACCAATCAACTGCCGTCGGCATAATACTTGCAATGTCGACCAAGGCGGAGACAGAAGGAACGTGTGAAGCAAATGGAGAAAATGATGATCCAAACGTTCATATAGCTTCCATAAGCAACCGCCAATAGAAAGGGCGGCTTGAATTTAGGTCATCGAGAGAGATATGGGATGGAGAGTTATCGTGGAGGGAATGCAGTTCAGTGGCCGAGAATTCAAGGCCATCGTGAAACTGTTTGGTTCAAGGAGGTAACAGAAAAACAAGTCGTTCGCAGACAGTAAGAAAGTGGAGTAAAAATTCGTCGTCGTTGATACTGAACTGGGTGAATTCTCCCCCCATACACAAGCCGGTGTCATCTGATTTACCTCAACACACTTGAGGAACGCAAAACTCATCATCATCATCGGCACTACAACCGGGAACCGGTCTTGGCTTTATTTAGCAAGTTGTGAGGCTTGTTAAATTTTCCATAATGATTTGTTTTTTCCGGGCAAGGTCATTAGTCTTGCGCCAGTGCAAAACTCATGCCGATATCCTTTTCATCGACCGTCACCTTTCAGGCACAATCAATGGCCCAAGCTTGCTCTCCATCATTGCACATCGCACTAACCCCGTAACCTGCGAAACCTTCGTCTCTTCTATCTGCCCACCTACCACACTTCTTACGGCTCTGATAAACCCATTTCGCGAATGCTGGGGTGGGCAAACTATTACCCTACCTCCTGCGATTTCCACCTTACATCTCCGCAAAAACGGATTTGAGGACTTATTATACACACTGGGCTGCAAAAAAAAATTAAAAATAAAAAAAAAAAAACGGTGTTTTTAAATTTCTTGATAAGAACCTGCTCTTAAGATCGGATGATGGTAGTCCTTACGAAAAATAAAATCACTTTTTACCTGGTAGTCATTCAAAGTCAACTGATCGGACCCTTCACGAAAAAGTAAAGGCTGCGTTGAGCATCGATACGAAAATCCTTTTGGTGCTACTGGGGCTTCTCCGATCAAAGGCAAACTGTTACGATATTCTTTATATTCAACTTCAACAGCGGTGAGTGACCAATAATCATACGGTGATAGTGTGAAATTGAAACGGAGTCTAAGCTGAAATTAAAGAGATGTTTCAAAATAATCTCTCTGGAAATTTTACAAACTTACTTTCGAGTTGTTTACTTTGAAACCAATATTCAATCGACTCCATTCATTGCGATCATCAAACGTAATCTCCTTGTCATGTTCCAACAAATTAAAGACCTGGAGCTGTCCATTCACATCTATAGTCAACTGTGGCACGAGTTCGGTGTACAAGAGTGCTTTTCCTAAAATTAAAAAATTGTAACGATAAAAAATGTTTCTCATTTAATTTAATTTATTATAATTATTTTTAAAATATTAGTTATACGTGAACGGAAAAAGAGTCTTAAAAAATGCGCTCAATTTGTTTTCTATCTTTTTTGTGTAAAGTTTCTCAACTGTTACATTTGATAAGAGTTTTGGGCAAGAGTTTGTATAAATACGCTTAGCCTGATTTATTTTTCTACCAACAATCCACTTTGGATTCATGAATTTTCGTCTTTAGTATTTTTAATTTTATTTAGGGATTATACATTTTGTTTTGTTTTTGTTTTTCACACTAACGTGCGCACAAAAGGGGATTTGAAAGCGCCCTTAAATATCAGAGTACAGTGCGGGTGGGCCTAACGACCGGTTGCCCTTTATACTGACATACCCACCCTATACATTTTTATTTCTTCTTCTTCTTCAAATATATGCAAATCCTTTGCGACTCTGCTTATGTTAACAATCGCCTTCGCCATTTACTTATGTTAGGTGCTATGAAGAATTGGGGTGGGTGCTGCCCATTAAATAATAATTTTCTGTAAGGGAATGCATATTTCAAGCTTGCTTATAATAGGGAGCAGAACTAGAAAGAGTCGAGGGATAACACATCTATCCCGAACTAAACCGTATTGGTTAAAAACAAAACACAAATAGTTGATTAATTTTTACAAAAATCACTTTATTTATTAAAAATAATTTTCCTGAACTGAAATAGATTGACTTGAAAAGTGCATGACGTTTGAAAAGTGTATAAAAAGACTCTTGCATGTCGTTGGTTGTGATGAAATTTCATAATCAAATGGAGTTACCGAAATAGGAAATAATCGTTAAGAGGCTTATTAAGCGAGTATTGAAGCAATTTGGTTTAATTTCGGGTCACTACTCAGTCGAACAAAGTTTTTCAATTTCCTTAGTTCAAGTTTTTCAGTTCAATTGGAATGTTAAACTCCATTTTTACGAATTTCATTCAAGATTTCTTAGAAACCTCTACGACGCCACACACTTTATATCAGATGGACGGCCTGTACGTTTATTGTCATACACGCCTTCCCTGCCTTCTTTGAATCGTCGAACCCACTCACAAATTTATATTGGATGTATATTGGATATAAATATAGAAACATAAATCAACTACCGGCCAACAGATGGCGTAGAATCACTTTCTACGAATAGGATCAAAATATGGAAAGCGATTCCGGTTTATTTTAGGACCAAGGGTGTACATGTACGATATTTGTGTATTTATTGTCCTTGAGGGTGGTGGGGCGAACATACAAGGTATAGTCTCTGATTGCTTTCAACCCGTCGGAGGCCAGGGCGATCCTTGTCCCTGTTCAATCCAAGTTGACATGAAGTCTCCACGTGACACCCCTGGATAACTACTTTGGCACCCGCCAAGTAGTGAACCAATGTATGCAGCGACCTCCTGAGAAGGGTTTGCGCAAGACTAATATCCTTCCCCGGAAAAACAAACTATTATGGAAAATTTTACAAGTCTCGGATATGGACCGGATACACGACGACGACCACGGAAACGAAAATGGCTAAACGATTTGAGATTTTTCTCATGGAACGTTAGCTCACTATACAGAGCTCGAGCTGCACAGCAGCTAGCCGATGCCCTGTCCGAATATAAGACTGACATAACAGCATTACAAGAAATAAGATGGCCGGGGAGTGGTGTTATTCAAAGAAACGAGTATAACATTTATTATAGCTGTCATGCAAAACACCATGTGCTCGGGGTAGGCTTTCTAGTCCGCCAAAAACTGAAGCCTGCCATCATCGGCTTTAATGCAATAAACGAAAGGCTATGCACTCTTTGCGTGCAAGACAAGTTTAAGAACATAAGCCTCATAAACGTTCACGGACCTACAGAGGAGACCCCTGACGACGAAAAAGAATAATTCTATGAGAACGCCGAACGGGTCCTCAATGCCTGCCCAAGATACGATGTGCAAATCGTTCTTGGTAATTTGAATGCGAAAATAGGTCGGGAGCCGGTTTCCAGGCTCTACGCAGGTTCCCATAGTTTGGGTGAAAACACTAACGTCAATGAACCACGAGTCATCGAACTGGCAGCATAAAAAAACTTGGTCGTTGCGAGTACCAGATTTCCGCGTAAAGGCATCCACAAAAACACCTGGGTATCGCTTGATGTAGCCACTCGCAATCAAATTGACCACGTGTTGATAGATCACCGTCACTCCTTGAGCCTGATGACGATACGAACGTACCGAAGTGCCAACGTCGACTCGGATCACCATCTTGTTGGTACAGTTTTCCGAGCGCCGATTGCCTTACGGAGACGTATTGCATCCGCGGATCAGGTTCGAATCAACATGGCTGCCTTACGCAATAAGAATACCAGTAACACTCTTGGTCACGCACTAGCACTCGCCCTCGACGAGCTCGACGGAGGGAGAGTAAGTCCTGGGGCCAGAATGGCGGGCGTAGAAGAGAAATGGACACGCCTTAAGAATACTGTTATTAGTACTGCCAACTCCATCTTAAGCAGCAGTCGTAGATGTCGGAGAGACTGGTTTGAAGATGGGTCCAAACTAGCGACTGAACGTAAGAATGCTGCATACCGGGCAATGCAGCAGTCTCAAAGGACGCGGGTACGCGAACAGCAATACAAAGAGATCAGAAGAATTGAAAAAATACTCCACAGATAAAAGAAAAGTGCCTGGGAAAAAAATCTGGTCTATGAAATAGAGAAAAGTAGAGAGCGACGTCCGTACCAGGTGCGGAAGTTCTACCAAATAATCCGCAGTTTGACGCGGTACACACCACGCTGCACTTACTGCAAGGATAAAGAGGGTAATCTGATCACCGATCCTGGAGGCATTATGAATCGATAGGAAGGTCACTTCAATGGATTCCTAAATGGTCAGCTCACAGAAGAATTGAAAGCTCCACCAATGCCAGATCAAGACCAAATGTAGCCGCCACCAACCAATGAGGAAACAGTAAAGGTCATAAGACAGCTCAAATCAAATAAAGCCACCGGAGGTGATGGCATAACAGCTGAGCTGATCAAACAAGGAGTGACGGGGTTACATCACGTAATTTATAAGATCGTGGTGTACGTATGGGAGCCAGAGGAGATGCTGAAAGATTGGCGTCGTGGAATAATTCGCCCCATACATAAGAAGGGAGATATCACAGTGTGCAGTAACTATAGGGGTATAGCATTGCTCTATCCTACAAGATCGGATAGCCCCATACGCTAAAGTCATTTTTGGTCAACATCAGTGTGGCTTCATCCCAGGCAAATCAGCGATTGATCAGATATTCATCCTCAGACAGGTGATGAAAAAAGATCCGGAATTCAATATCCCATTATATCATCTATTTATAAACTTTAAGGCCGCCTATGACAGCATACCCAGGGTAGAACTATATAATGCCATGAGAGAGTTCGGCAGTACAAACAAATTGGTACGACCTTGTAGGTTGACCATGACCAACGTAACTAGTCAAGTAAAAATAGCGGGATTGCTGTCCAACCTGGCGTTGGAGAAAGCAATTGCCACCAAGTCTTGCCAGATACTTGTATACGCAGATGACATCGACATCATCGGTAGATCCGATTCCGCTGTAAAGGACTCCTTCACCCAGATCGAGCAGGCGGCTCAAAAACTGGGACTGCACATTAATGAGGGAAAAACTAAGTACATGGTGGCAACTTCTGCGAAGAGAAGACATAACGTTGGTCAAACTATCAGGGTAGTGGAGCACGAATTTGAAGTAGTGCAATCCTTTAACTACCTTGGGTCAATAGTATCAGCCGATAACAATATGGAAGAAGAAATACGTGGACGGCTGATCAAATCCAACAAAGCCTACTCTGGTCTATCAAAGCTCTTTATATCCCGAAATTTATCCAGAACATCCAAGCTTCTACTGTACAAGACCATGGTCTTACCAGTACTCATGTATGGATCCGAGACCTGGGTGCTTAATAAAAGGCACTCTGAACTCTTAGCCGCGTGTTAGATGAAGGTTTTAAGGAGAGTTGCTGGCCCCGGATGTGAGGGAGGACGATTCCAGAGACGCCATGAGTTGTACGCGATCTATCTTGACGCGAACGTTGTTAGAAAAATCAAGCTCGGTAAACTCCGGTTGGTGGGACACCTACCTCGAATGAGCGAAGTGGAGCCTGCGCGGTGGGTTCTTTGTGGCAGGATGTATGGAAAGGGACAGCGCGGCAGACCTGAAATTAACTGTTTACCGAATTGTGTCAGCGTTGTTGCCATGGTTTTAAGGGCTATGTGGCAGGTAGCGCCATCTTGTTGGAACTAAATATCGCCCAGACCATGTGTAGGATGGGTATCAAATGGTCAGTTATCATGGTTTGAAGACGGGTGCCATTACGTAGGTACGTTTTAAAATCCATGAAGAAATATGTACCGATGATGCCACCGATAATTAAACCAAACGCAAGCCGTTTCTTTGTCTGAATAAAGTGGCAGATTTTGAACATCCCAGGATTGCTCTTCAGCGCACATAGGGAAATTTTATTCAGTGACGTGTCTATTAAACCAAAATTGGGCCTCATCGCTGAAAAGAATCTTGGTTGAAAACGATGAACCTCCTTAAAGCTTCTTAAGATCCCAAAGACTAAAACCGAGCCCAGCTCAGTCTTTCCACGACGAAATATCAAACAGCATAAACAATATAAACAGTTTGACAGTTTCATCTGACATAAAATCCTTACTGGAAAATGTACCTCCAAAAGAATCACTCGATACATCTCTTTATCAAAATTGTTTTCCTTATAGAATCAGAAACTTCCTTCGGAACACTACGATTTTGAACTGAGATAATCTCAGGGCTTTGATGCAGCGCGATAGGTTCGCCTTCTTGAGAGAAATACATAAAAAGAAGTTGGGGTCTCGTATTTCTTCACTTTCGCGTTTAGATTCAATAGACATTTCTGGTATTGAGTAAAATAGGAAAAGTACGTTAATGATAATCGTACACATTATGTTAACTTGTTTATTTAGTACACTAAATAAAATTGCAATCGGATGGTTTTCTTTTTGACTAATTCGTTTGTATTCGTTTAGAAGTTCATTTCTATGTTCAGCAGGACGTTGTACCGTTGATGAACTAGACAAGAAGGTATCTATCAGTTAAAAAAACTACACACACAATTCCCTTGCTAATTTTATTAATAAGTTATTACTCTTATGAAATCTATCTTGAGCCAATTTTTGTTCCTTTTTGTAATGGGCACTATTCAGTACCAATGGAACGGCGACTCCCAGATAGCATAGTAAATTATCTTTCTCTTTTACAATTTAGATTGATTCGATAACCGTATGTCAAAACTTTTCAGATGGGTCTTTCTCTTCAAAGCTCTTGAGAAATCACTATTATCAGATTCTAAAATTCCATAACTTTTCCATTTGCACAATAAAGAAACTGTGACATTCTGAAATTTAACACAATTGTGTTCCGGTTATAAATTCTCCCATATTACTTTTACTTGCCTTTCTATTATTATCTTCTTCGATTATAAATTATCATACTGCATACACCGCTTTTCGACATGCATACATAATATTTTTCCTTTCTAATGCAGAATAATTGTAAACTAAAATTTGATGCGACCTTTTGCTCGTAGGTTCGCATCAACGTTTGAAAACGAGAATCGCACTATTTTTGTTAGGTGCTATCATTTTCCACCTTCCGGATGTAATTTGTATTCTATGCTACAAAAAGATATTCAATAAAATTGTTCTACTTTACCTGGAGCTAAGTATATCTGGGTTGCTTCAGTAGGCTCATCGGTAGGCGTCACGGAGGTCGTAGTAGACTCTTCGTTCACTTCTCTCTTGAATATGTAATGAGTTTCCTCCTCCCGGAAGGCTAGAATACCTAGTACCTCACCTTCTCCATAAATATTTATTGAGTCTTTGAAGAGCGCTGTTATTTCGGTATCTTGCTGCGAAGTGGGCCCAACCAAATTTATTATCTAACGAGAAAAAACAAAATCTAATCTTAGTGTTCACTTTGCGGAGCAGGTTCTGCGCAATGTACCTCGACGTTTGTATTGTAGTTAAATGGCTCCACAGCTAAAGTATGCTGCGGCAAGTAGGTCCAAGCATTTTTATCAATTAGTTTTCGAAATTTCGGATAGCTTTCTGCATCGATTCGATTGGTATTGTTTTTCATGAAGACAACTACTGCCTTAGCGTCAGTGAATAACGAGGATAAACTCTGCTCGTCCGCCTCGATTAGGGCTGGTAACTTCATGGTCCTTAATTTTTCATGACCCCACATGAAGTAGGGTCCACTCAAGGCCGCATTAGATAAACTTAAAACTTGAACAAGTAATACTGTCACTAAGAAACACTTCATTTTCACTGTAAAATTTTACTACGAATACTGCTCCTCACTGATGTAAGGGAATCAATACATTTTCCAAATGGAAGGACATGCGCGTTGGGAAGCTGAGGGAATTGTGACAAATTTGGCACCAAGTCATTTTTGCTTTTTATTGATTTATTATTATTTTCTTTAAATAGTATTATGAAAAAGAAAAAGAAAATCGTCAAACGCCGTTTGTTTTCAGGACTGCGATATCTTTATTTTTCTTAAATTCCTGTGTCATGTTTTAACGATTATGCGAAATAGTATACTGTAAAGGTGAATCTATATAACATCTGTCCTATTTGTGTTATCGTATGAACAGATGCGCCAACACGAACAGCAGGTACCACATCTTTGGTTGAAGTCTGTCAACATTGCTTCGTCTATCGCCTTTCGGACCTGTCGAAAATTCGAATTTTTAAAAAACTAATCAGAAATACAGAGTCATATGTACGTTTTTTCTCGTTGGGATCTCGGACGCCACATGTCCGATATGAAAGTGAAACTTTCCTCTTAGTGTTCACATAACCCGGAATATACAAACTTGGGGCATCAAGCCTTCCAGCTGCTATTAATCTCGACATATCCTTTAAAAAGCAAACTTTAAGAGACATTATTTTCATAAAATATAATGGTTTATTACCAATTCCAATCGATGAGCAATTGGTCCTTTAAAGTGTATAATCATCTGTATACACGACCCGCCATGCAACTCTTTGGTTTTACGCGCATCCACGTCAAGCATCCACTCGGGGATTCCCATAACTTCTCGTAATTCTTCTAGAAACTGTGCCCTGAAATGCAAATAAACAAATAGTCGTCAGCGGATAAATGGTTTGAGACATGTGTGCGGCTGTTGAATTCATAACTCTGTTACGTGATCTAACAGAAAAAAAAACACATGTAAGAAAGTTTCTGAAGTCTGAATGTAACAAAAAAGATTTTAGAAAATATGGGAAAACGTATTAACATAGGGGGGATTGTGGGAGTTTTTATTAGTGCGTCTGTACGAACGCAGATTCAATAAAAACACCACTCTACCATCGACGAATCCTTCACACGAACATAGAATAAAACAAGGTGTACACTGGGAAATACTAAGGTCCACGTTCTCTTTATTAATCTGAATTATAAACGTTAAGGAGGTTTCTTTATTAATTTGGTTCACACATAAAAATTAGTTCATCTCAGTTATCAGGATTACAAGTTTTGATTTTTTCATCTTTACTAACAGGATCACGAATATTAATTAGTTCCTTTCCGTTAACAAGATTACAAAGAAGGATTGATTCATTTTTATTAACAGGATTACGAATATTAATTAGTTCCTTTCCGTTAACAAGATTACAAAGAAGGATTGATTCATTTTATTAACAGGATCACGAATATTAATTAGTTCCTTTCCGTTAACAGGATTACAAAGAAGGATTGGTTCATTTTTATTAACAGGATCACGCATATTAATTAGTTCCTTTCCGTTAACGGGATTACAAAGAAGGATTGATTCGTTTTTATTAACAGGATCACGAATATTAATTAGTTCCTTATTACGCTCATAACACATCCACGCACAGCGACTCAACAAAAGAGGGGAAAAGATATTACCCAATATCCGACCGTCTACAAACTCCACTCGCGACGCTAGAGATGCTTGTCTGCACCTTGAAAAATTAGATTCGACTACACTGGACCGTACTCTATTAAAAATGGTATCTGACTGGTTTACCTTCGCAGCCATCAGAATGACATCGCAAAGAAAAACCGTAAAAGGGGAGGAGTTACACGATCAACTGGTAGCAGTCAATCGTGATTGGACCGGGAAATACAGCATACACTTTGCATGTATGTGTATGCGTCGCATACGATCATCCGGTAAACGAGGATGGATGCGAGCGTCGTAATTGCATCTCCTGGTAATGAGTATGCAAACAATGCATGGGCCTGCGGCTGTATACACAATCGATTGTGTAATACTTGTCGGCAACCGAACCATCTGGTGAAAAAGGAAAACAAACCGAAGATCTGGTCACCCTAGGAGAGGCCATAAATCAACATTTGGTTGATGGACATGCAATTTCCCAGGTCCGCCGACGGTTGGCGGCCGTTAATAGGGAATTGGTATACCATAAACAATCCATGGTGTGAATGCGAGTTTAGGTATTGCAACGAATATAGGGTGCAGCCATTGCCAGATGTTAAAAGTAAACACTTGATGGCCACATCCAATTCGTTGCTTGTTTGCGGTCCCTGATCGGTGGAGACCGATAATAGAAAACCAGCTATTGCTGGTAATTGGTGAATGTTTGCTTTGCGTCGGCCGAAACCTTGTCGACGGTGGCAAACTGATGAGACCTGGTAGCCGCATGCTTAGGGGTGCCATGGACAAACAAACAAAAAAACGAGTAAATTGAAACTCCGTGTTGATTTTGTTTCCATGGCATAAAGTAATGGGAACGTGATGCACTGGGTGCTATACATGCCCGAGGGTGAAATTCTCGATGCCACGGCTAGGTGATAATCCTTGCCGTGGACTTAATGTTTTCAGGAATGGATCGTGAAACAAGGTGTTTGGAAAGCTGCCTAAGGTATTTATGTCAGTTATCCTTCGGGGTAACTGAATTAATTCCAGCAATTTGGCTGACGGTTAATGCCGTAGCAAGGTTGCGTAACCTTGCTGAAGGTTCGACTTCAAGGTAAGTCGCATCGCTGGGAATGGCGGGGATCGAGCGATGCATGGCTCTTCGGGCCGTGAAAAGCCCCACAGGATCGTTCAATAAGTCTTTCAAAAAACAATTCTCAGTCAAGTGGAGACGTTTTTTCTTTTCAATTCTTTGTTCAACCGGTGCAGTAATGACGCATATTACAAGGATTGCCTTTTATATTTCGGGATTGGAGAACAAAAACAAATATTGATCATCGAAAATCACTTTATTGTTTTTCAAAATATTCCCCATGAAGATCTATACACTTTTGCATGCGTTTGAACCAATTGTCGAAGCACTTTTGCCACTCTGATTGAGGTATCTCCAACACATGCATTCTGAATGCAGCAACCACTTCTTCAGGTGTCGAAAACCGTTGACCTCTCAGTTTGTTTTTTACGTACGGGAATAAAAAGAAGTCATTCGGTGCCAAGTCAGGACTATACGGCGGATGACCCATCAAATCGATGTTTTGGGTGCTCAAAAATGCAGTTGTCGCAACCGATGTGTGAGAGCTCGCATTGTCGTGGTGAAGAGTGATCCGTCTTCGGCGGTTGGTTTTCCTGATTTCTTGGAAGACAACTGGCAAACAAATGGTTGTGTACCACTCAGAATTGACTGTTCTGCGGTGTTCTAGTGGTACGGTTGCGACATGTCCAGTTTTTCCGAAAAAACAGGCGACCATTTGCTTGGAAGTGCTTCGTGCGCGAACAACTTTTGTTGGATTTGGCTCATCTTGAAACACCCAGACAGTCGACTGCTGTTTACTTTCGGGCTCATACGCGTAAATCCACGATTCATCACCTGTCACGATGTCATAGGCGTGTTTCGAAGCACCGCGACCGTATTTTTTGAGCATTTCTTTCGACCAATTGACACGAGCCTTTTTTTGGGCGATTGACAAATTGTGTGGGATCCAACGCGAACAACTTTTTTTGACAGTCAAATGTTTATGCAATATTGAATGTATGCTGGTCCCACTAACGCCTAAGGTTGTCTCAACCTCACGATAGGTCACATGACGATCTTCCAATATCAGTTCGCGCACAGCATCAATGGTTTTCGGAACAACAACTGATTTGGGACGACCTTCACGAAATTCATTTGGAGTGAACTACGACCACGATTGAATTCACCATACCATCGATAAACACTGGTCCTTGATGGAGCTTCATCGCCAAAAATTGAATTAAGTTCATCCATGCACTGTTGCTGAGTTAATCCACGCCAAAAGTTGTAAAAAATAATCGCACGAAAATGTTGACGATTTAATTCCATTTTTAGGCCGAGATGAATCTTTTAAGTTACTGTAAACAACACAAATAGGGCTCGTATGTCAAAACGTTCTGAGTGCATATAACCTCAAAAATGTTCAACTTTACGACAGAGCTGTCAATTGCCGAATTGCAACGCTAGGGTTGCCAAATCCCGAAACATAAGAGGCAACCCTCGTATATATATGTATGTGCACTCGCAGACAAGAAAACTACGGAAACGCGTCCCAGACACACGGTCAGCAATTTCTGATACCCCAATATTCCCACAGGTATTCCCATCGGTCGCCAAGGTCAGCAAAAAAGCTATGCAGTCGCAATCAACGAACGGATTAAATTTCACATCTTTTACATGGGGCGTAATCTTCTTGCTTATGATGAAGCCCGTCCCGAGGTTATGTGTATCGGTACCTCCACACGCCAGGGTAAACCCGTTGGTTTCGATTACTTGATATGAGAGTCGGACTTCCTGAACCGCGACGATGTCCATTTTATATTGTTTCGCGTTTTCTACGATCGTCTGTATCGCGCCTGGTTTATATAACGTTCGACCATTCCACGTCCTGACGCGTATATCCCACCTTTTCCGTTTTTCCATAAGTTTTCTTTATACCGAGTCCGTGTTTTGTGGATGATTTGTTGGCTCATCACACCTACGCCTACTGGGTTTTTCGTGAGATTGTCTTTTTGTACATTGATTATTCATTTTTTGTTCCCACGAGTCTTGGGGTTTCAAATAGTCCGCCATATCAGATATGAATATTAGACTGTTTAATTGTTACATGTCGCCATAACATAAATACTACATTATGAATACATCTCGTCTCTTAAAACAATTTGTAAAACCCAACATGTGTACGCTACATGTCGCCATAGAGTAATTACATTTTAAGTACGTTTTCTTTAATTACATTTTTATATCGTCACTATCGGCACTACAACCGCGATCCAGTTTATATTTACCTTTTAAAATATACACAGGTAGACATTTTGTGTATTGATCATTTTTCTTGTAATTACCTGATGTACATTCCGTTGTCCTTGAACATTTTAAGTGAAATTAAAATATAAGTTAGTCTTAGAAAGTAACTCGAGGAGCAAAGGTGCTGTTAATAAAGAACCAATAACGAAAGATCGCGTTGGAGTTTTATTTTTCGGTCTCTTGTGGCTAACGAAAGATCGTTGACCACGATCAGTTAAACAATATGTTTTAATCCCATCAAGCCTGTGTATGAATAGTTCTCTGGGAACGATTTACTCTCCCGATGCCTTGGAGGTTACGCACAAAGTACAAATGAAAGTTTCAATTCCGTTGTTTGGTCTATAGTGACTAAAACAATATCAAATGGTAAAATCTTACAGGACGTAGCAACTTATCTGGCTGTGATAACATACAACGATGGTTTTTACGGAATACTGTCTGTAATGAAAGTTTAAGGATGTAGTATTCCAGAATACTACCCTTATTGCTTTAACACTGAATCTCATTACTTATCTAACACATCCTTAAAACTTCCTCTTTACATATCTTAAATTCTCGCTTAATACATACCATTCATAAACATTCACAATATTCTATATCAAGCCAGTTACAGCACATTTTATATCATGCCCCTTTTCATAACATGCACCTTTTTTTTCATTCAAAACATAGCACTTTGATGTTCGTTCAAAGTTCATTCAAAATTTAAAAGTCACAGAGACTAAAGGAATACTTTGATAAAATTTGTTTTGTTCAAATTATAATTTACAACCAATTAGAACAATAAGTAGCATAAGAAGAGAGAAATTTTAATTGTAAAATCAGTTTGAGATTACAGTGGAAGAAGAAGGTAGTTTGAGTTAGAAGTTGAAGAGTTTAGAAAAGAAGTTGAGTAAAGCAGTTTGGAAGTTAAGTTTAGAAAAGAAGTTGAGTTGAGTTTCAGTTAAGTATTGAGGAAGTATTGTGGATTTGAGAGTTTAACATAAATATATCAAAGAGACGGAATAGTTTTTTTTTCTTTGATAATGGATTATCAATTGCAATAAATTTCCGCTCAAACAACAAAACGCATTCAAACGCGAATTGATGAAAGAATATTAAATAAAGAAATAATAAAAGGTCCCCGCTCTTCCCTCATCCGAGGAAGTACGGCGCCGGATCATAACAAGATTAAAAATCAGCTATGAGACCTCGTAACCAACAACATCGCTTAGAAAAGAAGCACAAGAGGAAAATATGAACATGGGAGGGATGCTGTATGCTCCTGGGGTAGCAGAGTAAAAGCAAAAAAATTGACAAGGACGTATTTCATAAATTTCGTCCTGTAACACGTTTTGAAACTTTAAATGCGTTTTTCTCAAAAACATGTATTTTAAGTTAGGGTGCAACATAACTCGATCAATTTGTATTCGGTGGACTTGAAATTTTAACTCTACCTTCTTAGATAAACTATCTAAGGAGGATTTAATAATTAATTACCAATTACATTTTTTATAAACAATTTAAGTAGATTTTTTATCATAAACTCTTTTTTTTTATTTAAACTAGTGGTATTTACGAAAAATTAATATTTTGTGATATTCATGTGCACCGTCTTAGAAAAACTCATACAACTTTTTTTTGTGCTAGCTGCTGCTGGGGGGTCGTTATGCTGCACAGTGTTTGAACTGTAAAAAAAAAGTTGGCACTTGACTAACGGCCACGTCCCCATTTTGTACTTAAAATAAAAATAAAAATTATTTTTTATACCTAATTATGTGTATAATAATCCCTTCAAATAATTTTTTAATTGCTTAATAAATAACGGAGAAAAAAATTCTTTAAAAAATGTGGTTTTTCGGTAATCTCAGTAGATATAACACCTTAACCAAATTTGTTGAATGTGATAAAAGGTTTGTTAACGATCCCTTCGCATAATGTGCAATATAATATAAATATATGAAATAAACTTTAAATAGCGTCACGCATGTCTCGGGTCGATTTTCCTTGGGGTCGGACTAAAAGACAATGTCCTCATCAACACGGGGCGAAACGGACTTGTGGCGGTTCCGCCAAACCCCACTGTCTACTTACCCGAAGAACCCACCTTTCATAAGTTTCTGCTAATGCAATCCCATTAGCACCTGTAAATGCTTCACACAACAAATTTATCAAATGTATTTAGCTAAAAGCTCATGGAAGAGAATTCTTACCTTCATTCATTTATTCGAATCCAAAATTCCCTATCAGAATTCTGTTCCGAACATCATAAATCCCAAGCCCAATTCGGCACCTTCGGTTGCCAGTCAAATCCCAATCACCAGCATACCTGAAACATTTCCCTTCTCAAGGGCAATTATTGCTTCCAACGCAACATCTAGGAATTCCTGTAAAGAATTTCTCCCACAAGGGCATTCATGCATGCATCAATGCATCTCTGCATTAGCGACCTAGAACCGAATTCTCGTTTAGTGTAAATGCTCACACTAGAATACGACCCTTGAGCTGCCTTAGATGTCATATACAATTGGCATAGATGTTATACAAACCGTCATTGTGTAACCATCTAAATTGCTTCGCCATGACTTGCAGCTATTGATACAGCTGCAAGCACCTTACCCCGAAATGCTCCTTTGTTTGAATCTCCAAACAATCATCAACTCCGCGCATAGCCGCCGGATTGAATTCAACAGCATCAACAAATGCAAATAAAGAATCCGTTCCCTTACAACGACCAAAGATACGATATACAAATTGTATGATGTATCCCAAATGCATTTCACACATAATGACTTGCAGCTTATTTATTTAGCCGACCCTCATTACAGGCTGATGCCTTAGGTCGCTTCTCCCATTGTCCTTTTTCCCTCGTTTCAGGTTTCGTTTATCCTTTGCAGAAATGCATCGATAAACACAGTGATATGTACGATCATCCATACATGCATACACCATGACCTTCATTACGAGATCTGGTTTTCTATTCCACAAAGAGGGACTTTACGTTTCTCTTGTGGTAAGTAAAAATATATCCTTAGCTGAGAGGATATTCACCACCACCGAATCGAGGGTGAATCAAGGGCCAGATTCCAACCCTCGATTGAGTCGTTTTCCATCATCCGACCGAGCCGGTCGGTCGGTCCGTGTCCCGTTCCCCGTTTCGCGCCACGAGGACGCATACACCCGAGAATCGAGGGCATTGAGTGTAAAAGTCGCGAATTTTCATCTCGGAGAGTAGATCGTCGACGAAGATTAAATGCTGATGGTGTACATCTGTTAAATCAGTGTTCAACGTTAATATGTGTTCCTTTTGTTCCAATAGAAAAATCAATTAACATTAGAAAAACAATAAAAACAATCACCACCAACAATCGAATGTGTTTTGATGTGTTTTCCCTCCTTCCGGGCTTACAGCGTTTTGGTTTTCTTTTGTTGCCTCTTCCGTGTAACCTCTTAGTGAACGAGTGGGTTGGTGGTAGAACTCTCGCCCATGCTGGCGTCGCGACCTCCTACCCCACAGACTTTGTTTCAATCACACCAAAATTGTTTCCGAATGCGGTCTCTGTTATGTGAAAACAGTGTTTTCCAAAATCGCAGTTATTGAAAACAGTGTTTTCCAACAAAAAAATCAGCCCACAAGTATTGTGTCCACACTTTCAAATTTAGGAAAATTATCAGTGCACAGAAATATGAATTTCGCAGTAATATTTTTCCGGATCTTATAAAGCGAAACAAAAACGATGACATTACAGCCGACGTTGAACCTATCTACGTATTGCTAAAGCGTGGTTCAATCTGTGGCGTTTCTAACAGATGCACACACAATACACAGCAAATGGTGAAGAATAATACCGAAAGAAAATCGAAAAAGAAAGGATCGGAGCCGTATACCATAGCAAAAACAGCAATTCCACATCAGTTAAGTGTACCTGAGTTTAGAAATCGAATTGGTACACGCGGCAGTAGCCTGGTGTGTTGAGCATTGATTCAAATGTTAGTGATTCTAACCCTCATAGCATCGGTTCGCATCACACGTTCTTCACTATCGTCGCAATGCTATAAATCCCCTCAGCAACTTTTAAAGGTAAACAATTTAAAAACACTCACACGACAAATCGTGGTGGCTTCTGTAGATTCACATATTTCACAATATTATGATCGGGTTCGATGTTAGCGCACGCATATCTCTCATTTGATCCCTCTGGGCCAAATATGACAATTGATCGTCCAATAGCCGCAAAGGGTTGTTCCAAAGGAAAGTTTGGATCCGTAAATACAACTCGTTTATCTCCAAGACCTAGACGAAACCAAATGGTTATCATTAATACAAACTACGTCTTTGAGCATTTCAACTCATGCTTACTAATCGGGCCCAATCTAGAGGATACATCGCCTACATAGCATCTAAGAGGATTATCTGGTCCGCATTCCTGATCATATAGCTCTGACTGAAATATAAGATGTTATTTAATTGAATGTCTTGAGTAAATAAGAAGCTGCAAATACGTTCAATGGATCCGCTAATTGGGTGTAGTATGGATTCCACACATACCCACCAGCAACACAACGAGTAACTGTCGGTTTAACTGCCGCATCCACACCCACCGGATTCACAAATATCTGCCATCGATGATTATGTGTCTGAAACAGAAAAATGTGAAAATATGATTAACGAAATGAAGAAAATGGGGGCCCGAGGCTACTCAGATACCAACCACATTCCTGTCATTCTTCCCTGGGTGTCTTAATTTAACCTCAATCACTGTGTCCGATTGGCTGCCGTCGTAATGAATTAACTGTGACATTTTTATATAACCGTATGCGTACCCCGTTGGATGGTGAAATGAAGCAATTGCCCGAAGCTCTCTAGCTTCATGCGGACTATAGCCCCGTTCAAGGGTACTACACGCCCATCTGGCATTTTTATGCTTCTTATGGATGACTACTGAACGCCCTAAAATACTGTCGTAACCGAAGAGCGGGAGATTGGTATCATTGTAGGCGCCCTCGTACTTTGTCAGCCCATCTAGAGTTCCAAACTTGCCACTCAAATCTCCCATTTCATATTGGTCAGTGGATCCCATTTTAGGAGGTGGAGAACGCTTTGGATTTACGTTATAAGGATTCCAGTGGTCATATAGCGATAAACCCTCGCAAGGAAACGCCAGATTAGCTTCCACAGGAGTCTGATGTTGTTTGGAAAGAATGAGAACTTTTTTTTTCAAGCTCAGTATAATTACACTTACCATATGAATATGATAGCCACTGGTCTCTATCAAACCCTTGAATTCAACATCTATATTACTCCTGTCGTATTCTGACTGTTGAGTAATTTCTATTTTCCCTTTAACCGTCAGCTCTGATCCATTCGGGTACCATTCTTTTGCTACAGCCTTTCGTCTATGATGACCGTCAATTCTGAAATTAAAACAGGAAATAATCAGTTGCTTTTTATGTAACTGGCGTAGGTTGATGAATTTATTAATATCGTATTGATATTTAAAAAAATGTAATGCAGTCTATAAAAGGCAGTGGGAATAGTGTGACGGCTCTGAACGACGCTACTTTCAAAGTTTGAAACTGGTTTTCGAACTCACAAGCGAATTTTAGAAGTTACTAAAATAACGGTCAGCAACCAATGGAAAACTAAAACTAACTTTAGAATAATTGTCCCCGAGTTTGGAATAGCGCGAGTTATTTTACTGAAAAAACTAAAACACATTATTATGGTAATGAAGTAAATCTCAGTGAAATACACTTTTAATTGTTATGAACTATGATATAGATAAGAAAAACTCCAAGTAATAACAAAAAAATATATGTTATTCGTTTCTATAATTGAGATAAGCTTCACAAAACCATCGCAGAAAGAAAATAAATGTAGAGCTAGAGATATAAAATAATAATGATTCCGAAGATATTGGGGTTTTTAATGCTTCTATGTCGACTGGGAAGGAGAGGACATAATGACAAAAGTATTGAAATAAAAGAGAGCTGGTGTATTCATTTTTGTCCCAACATACATTAATTTTTTTTTTTTTTTTGCGTTAATTCAACTATCAATGGCGTTGTTTGGAGCCTCCTATGATTGCGTCTGTGCAGTCTTCAATGCTTGGTGTGAAGTTCCGCCCAGGAGCTATTCTCCGTGGTAAGGACTGTAAGAAGGCAACTAGTCCGGATGTAATACCAGCAATAGTCCGAAAAAACTGTACAGTTCTTAGCTAAATACTTCCCGTTCATTTTATGCACCGAGGATTTTTTCTACATGCTGGAAAATCGCCCAAGTTCAGCCAATCCCAAAGAAGGGGAAAAATGTTTTCCACAAAATTACCGATCGATAGCATTACTGTCTATGTTATGCAAGGTGATGTAAAAGGTCATCAATACTGAGTTGATTAAATATTTGGAATCTAACAGACCTCTAAATGATCGTCAATACGAATTCCGTAGCAGATGGTCCAGAGGAGAACTTTTGTACTTTGTAACTGATATTAGATATTTGCGATTGAAACTATCGTGAGTCGGGGGTGGTCGCATTGAAGATCTCCAAGGTATTTGACCACATCTGCCACGGAGCAGTGATATGCAAGCTTCGTTCATACGGACTTTCACAACAACTTTGAGAATGGACGAACAGCTTCCTCAAAAATTGATCGATCCCGGTAGTTGAGGACGGTATGTCTTTGGATCTGTTTTCTATTAACTCCAGGATGTCCAGGATGATCCTTGTTTTTGCTTCATATCAATGATTTGGTAGAATGAACGAGTTACAAGTTGCGAGTACCCTTATTTCCTCATTTTCGAATGTTCAGCCGATTAATGCGATAAAGTCGCACCAACCGAGATGTAGCCAGATCAACTCTCTGAATCGGTATCTGGATAAGAGCCTGCAGTTGCTAAAGATCGAAATCTTCAACAGTCACAAGGAAAACTAGATCGTTGGTTCCACAGCTGATGTTGAATGATCAGGGCCTTCAATCTAAGGAAAGCATAAATTTGCTCGGCATTACGGCCTGTGAGAGGATATGGTGGCATAAACCCGAATCGAACATTACCAGGTCCGCCTCGAGAATATGGAGTTATCTTTTTAGAGCCAAAAAAAATATTTTACTCCGACCCAACTTCTCTCCTGTACAAATCTCAAATTAGGCCTGCGTTCGAATATAGTTACCATGTTTGGAGCTCTGCTCTCAAGCATACAATCGACCTACTTGAGAATATATAGAGACTCCCGATCCTCCTGCGCGACACAGCGCTGACATCGGGACTGCAGTCGCGATCACATCGAAGACGCGTAGTGGACGTTTGTCTGTTTTACAGGGGATTCGCGTTATTATTCCCTGAAATTCGGTTTATTTGTGCTCCACAAGATAATCCGACAGATCCCACCAATTTGCTGGTTATCTCCCAACGGTATTCACATCTGTGTACCAAAACTCACTGCGTTAGAGAACAAGCAAGGTATGGAACTCCCTCCCCTGGCGAGTGTTTCCGACGTATTACAATCTGTAGTAGTTTAAGAGGAACTCCAACAGTTATTTAATGGCGCTAGATTTTTTATATGGCTCCTCGATAGTATAGTGGTTAGTATACCCGCCTGTCACGCGTGAGACCGGGGTTCGATTCCCCGTCGGGGAGCTTCTGGCACAAGACTAATGACCTTGCCCGGAAAAAACAAATCATTATGGAAAATTTAACAAGCCTCAGGACTTGCTAAATAAGGCCAAGACCTTTTCCCGGTTGTAGTGCCGATGATGATGATGATGATGATGATATTTTTTATATAAGGCTAATAACCTTGCCCATAAAAAATTATTATGGAAAATTTAACAAACCTCAAGACTTGCTAAATAAGGCCAAGACCGGATCCCGGTTGTAGTGCCGATGATGATTATATATATATAAACACCGAATATATTTTTACTTTTCTTATATAATTTTTATTTTATTATTTTAATCTAATAGTATTTATCATCCTTTTGTAAAATTTAATGTGTATGATCATATAAGAAATAAAACTACTACTACAACTACTCCTACTACATCATGTAAACAGTACTAGAGGGTTCAGCCTTCGCACCACTTATGTAGGACGTGATGTATAGTCAGGCATTAAACATAAAAATAACACCAGGCGTTGAGATCATAGGCCATGTAGTTATGAAATTTTAGAAAAACCCTCCAAGAAACCTTTGAGAAATCAAAATGAAAAATCGCTTCGAGAGTGGCTCCCAAATGCTGAACTGGAACTAGCTGGACAAAAGGGCAAGAAGTGTAATAAGTAAATCTACTACCACTGGGAAGCCTATTATTTTATGTGTTGACAACTCGCTTGTTTAAGGTAAATTCGTTATTACTCATTCATTTAATAATTATTTGGCCCATATTGGGTGCAGTCTTTAACTGAGTCTTATCCGATCGTCTATGCCAACAGTTGAAAACGATCTGCACGGCTACCGTGTTATCGTTTTATCTTCCAGCCCGTAACTTCCCGTGTGCTCTAGTTGCAACTAGAGGTGGCAGAATGTATTCAATACATTTGTATAACACTTAGTTGCGTAGCTTGTGTTACAACCCTAGGGCTATCAACAACTTAGATCTACTACTTTTTGGGGTGACTACTTACTATTACTCCTACCACCTTTTGTTGGGCCATATCAGCAACTTAGAAACACTACTTTTTGTTGTAACACTTGAAAAACGGGACAGGTCAAGAGAACAGTACTAAGGTTTTATTTTATTTTATTTGACTATCCATTATTTAGGTTTATATTTCCTGTTATCATATATCAAGATCAGTGCCTTGGTACTGTTCTCTTGACCTGTCCCGTTTTTCTTGTGTCACAACAAAATGTAGTAAAACTAAATTGTTGATAATTCTAGGGTGCTAACTAGCTAAAGTGCACAGTGTTATACAAGAAAGTGTTATAAGGAATACTTTCTTGTCACCTCTAATTACGACTGCAACACTGTGAAATAATGATAGTAAATTCGTTACCCAACTGAATTCATGCGGAGGTGTTGGTTCAATAAGTCCTTGCAATATTTAAGAGACGCTCTTACTATCGAAAACGGTTCGTTGTTAAGAGGCATCATTACTTACTTGCACGGTTGCACGACAAATGGCAGTGAACAAATTCTTGGCAAGCCTGTGGCGGTTCCGCCAAACCCCACTCTCTACTTACCCGAAGAACCCCCATAACTACAACTGCTAATACAATCGCATTAGTACCTGTAAATGCTTAACGCAACAAATTTATCAAATATATTTAGCTAAAAGCTCCTGGAAGAGAATTCTTACCTTCATTCAATTATTCGAATTCAAAATTCTCTCTCGTATAAGAATTCTGTTCCAAACTTCACAAATGCCAAGCCCAATTCGGCACTTTCGGTTGCCAGGCAAATCCCAATCTTACATACGCATTTTCCCTAGTCGAATTCCTGAAAACAAAACAATTTGGTTTACATACAATGTAACCATCATAACAGGGATCATAAACATTGCGTCGCCTATTCCCAGCCTCACCATGTGTATAATAAATTCCTTTACATCCACATTGGCTGGCGACCTATACCCAAGGGACAAAAACAAATATACGCATCTCGCATCATAAATTAAATCCTACAGCATAAGCAAATGCAAATAGGTATGGTATACTTACCCTTGGCAGCGATGCCATAAACACCAATTCCCTGGAAATAAGCCAAAACAAATTAGCACCATGTGCATGGTGCATTGTGGCTATCATTAGAACTGCAATGCACATCTTAGACAATGATCTGATCGATCCTTTTGTTCTACATGTTTCTGGATCTGCTTCTCATGACCTAGCGGCATGAACAAACAGAAACCCAATTAGCACCCAATGGGATTCGGCCTGTTTACTTAGCCGAACTCACATCTCATTGATGCACATTATTCCCTTTTCTTTGTTTTCAGATTCGTTCTCATGGCTTTGTCCCATGAAAGAACCAATGTGCGCACATACATATGTATCTCAATGATCTTCTCTATGAGATCAGGTTACTTACCCCCAAAGAGACACTTCAGCTTTCTTTTGGGAAGGAAAATGCATCCTTTAATCAATAGAGCCAGTACCACTGGGCGAATTTCCTTTCCCAGCGAATTAATATCGCTAAGTCGTATTCCAACCACCGATCCGGTCGGTGCGTCTTCCACTCCCCATGGTGGCCGGGGACGCGTACAACCCGGAGTCTTGTTTTCGTTTAAATCATAAGAGTGTCATTTGCCAATATTACCTTCGTAATAGTTAGTATTATAGTGCGGAGAGTTACATAGTTTGTGTATGGTGTACGTTCGAACGATGCAAGAGAATGCTTAAATTAAGATATTTGGACCGGTTCGAGAAAAGGTTGGTTAGGTGTTAGTCGGTCCCAAGGTGAGATACCACCCCGTCAGGCTGTACATCCCGTGATATCGCCGGAGAAATCTTCGACGGTGTTTTGGATGTGTGGGTGATGGCCCAGAATGACACGGAGATAAGTCATGATGGTTTTGATATAAAGAATTCCGGAGGTAAACTAGTCTCCCATTCGGATCTCCGGGGGGGACTATGTCGGGGGGGACATCATGCAGATATCATGATAAATAATGGAACTTTAAGAGATTCGCCATCACATAACCGAGCTCCCTCTAGAGGCTCTACCCGCGCTCGACTGGTGACGGCATTTTGTAACATCAGGGGCATCGGTTTCACCAATACGAATGTAAACGCCGTCCACCAATATTTGCAAACAACGAAACCGGCTATCCTTGCCTTAACTGAGACCCAGGCCGATTCGTCAAATGATTCGACATATCCTCGTTGCTCGGGATACGACTTACATTTGAGATTCCGTTTTAAGGGCGGAGTCTGCATTTTCGCGAGTCCAACCTGGCTTGTCAGAGGATGGAGGCATTGAAACCCAATAATATGGACATCATATGGTTGAGGGTCGTGCTGAGGAATTCCGTTAAATTTCTTTGTTGTCTTTACCGCTCCCCGAATGACGATCGACCAGCGACATTTTTCGAACATCTTCATCATACCATCGACTCGATACAGATCAACCACCCAGCTTCTGAAATTGTTGTCGTTGGCGATTTTAGTGTGCACAATTCCGGCTGGTTGTTACATGCTAACAGAACCGACGAGGCTGGGAGGCTGGCGGAGATGTTTGCTGTAAGCCACAACTTGACTCAACTCGTGGGGGAACCAACGCGGGTGCCGGATGCCCGAGGCGGTTATGCGAACACACTGGATCTGTTTTTGACATCCGAACCGAGTATTTATACCGTAGAGGTTTCTGCGCCACTGGGAAACTCAGATCACTGCTTGGTATCTGTCGCGCCAGCACTTGCATATCAAGCGAATAACTGGCCTAGGCAACTTCGCCTTGTATGGAAGTATGGGGCTGCTAACTGGGATGATATGCGAGATTTCTTCGCATCATTTCCATGGTCCGAGGTGTGCTTCAGAGACTCCGATGTTAACGCTTGCGCGGAGTCGGTATCAGAGATTATTCTTCTGGGGATGGAGATGTATATTCCACATTCCATCAAACGAAGGTCGTCTGATAAACCTTTGGTTTGATAAAAAATGCAAGCTGATTACAGCGGCAAAAAATATAGCCTTTAAGCAATAGCCCTACAATCCCACTGATGTTAACAGAACGAATTTTGTTAGAATCAGAAACGCGTGCAACCAGGCGATTGATACCGCGAAGAAAGCTCACAATGACAGGGTATCAATAAGTTCCTGCGGTGCCCAACTGGTCCGCGCTCCCTCTGGTCAATAGCAAAAGCTGTCAGCAGTACCTTCGCATCCTCCTCCTTTCCCCCGTTGGTGACAGATAGCGGAACGTTAGTCACGAATTCAAAGGATAAAGCTGATGTGTTCGCGAATTTATTTTCCACCAATTCGAACCTCGATCTCGGCCTTTTGAAGCCACCTGTGATCTGGCCGCTACGGTCTTCTATGCGGGATGTGAGATTTCGTCCGCGCACTATTCAACGCATTCTACGTGAACTGGATTGTAGGAAGGCAACCGGCCCGGATGGAATACCAGCAATAGTCCTTAAGAACTGTGCTCCAGAACTATCTCCGGTTCTTGGCAGACTCTTCCGCTTATCTTATGCACGTAGGACCTTTCCTGCCTGCTAGAAAATCGCTCGAGTTCAGCCAATCCCAAAGACGGGAAAAAGTGTCTCCCACAAAATTACTGTCCGATAGCATTACTGTCTATTTTATCTAAGGTAATGGAAAAAGTCATCAATACAGAGTTAGTTAAGTATTTGGAGTGCAACGGACTTCTAAATAATCGTCAATACGGATTCCGTGGCAGGCGGTCCACGGCACTTACAACCGACATATGGGCATCTGCGATTGAAGGGCATGGTGCGTCAAGGGTGGTCGCATTGGATATCTCCAAGGCTTTTGAACGCGTCTGGCACGGGACATTGCTTAGCAAACTCCGATGATATGGACTTTCCCAGCAGTATTGCGACTGGACGAGGAGCTTCCTCGAGAATCGATCGATCTGGGTTATTGTGGACGGCGAGTGTTCGGATCTGTATCATGTTAATTCGGGGGTGCCCCAAGGTTCTGTTTTGGCCCCAACCTTGCTTCACATAAATGATTTGTTGGAGACAACGGATATCAAAGTGTCCAGTTTTGCGGATGATAGTACGCTTGTTTCCTCCTTTTCGAATGTTCGGCCGATTGGTGCGTCTGCGTCGCATCAGCTGAGATGTAGACAGGATGACTCTCTGAATCAGGATCTAGATAGGGTCCTGCAGTGGGAAAGGGCTAATCTCGTCGACTTCAATTCAGCGAAGACACAATATACAACATTCACAAAGAAAAGTGGATCATCGGTTCCACAGCTGATGATGAATGGCCGGGCCCTCGAGGCTGGCGAAAGTTTGAGATTGCTCAGCGTTACGGGCTGTGGGAATGTATCATGGCATAAACACGTGTCAAGTATTGCTAGGTCAGCCTCAGGAAAACCGAGCTATATCTTTAGAGCCAAGAAATATTTTACTCCGGCCCAACTTCTTCTCCTATATAAATCCCAAATTAGACCCGCGCTCGAATATTGCTCTCATGTTTGGAGGTCGGCTCCTAAACATAACCTCGAACTACTTGAGAGCATACAGAGACGAGCGATCCGCCTGATCGGGGACTCGGCGCTGACCTCGGGACTACAGTCGCTATCACATCGAAGGCGCGTAGCCGATCTCTTTCTGTTTTACAGATATTATCACGGATGCTGTTCTTCGGAGATTCTTGATATTGTTCCACACAATTCGGCTTATATGCGCTCCACAAGACAATCCGACCCGTTTGTGATTCATCTCCCGACGGCGCGATCATCCCTGCATCAGAACTTGTTCCGTTACAGAGCGGGGAAGCTGTGGAACTCCCTTCCCACGCGACTGTTCCCGGAGTGTTACAACCTGCAACTGTTCAAAAAGAACTGCAACAGTTATTTGATGGCATCTCGAGGCGCCCACTCGGCGCTATAGGGTCGCCTTTCCCGAGAGAAGTCTAATAAAAAAAGAAATAAAAAAAAACTTGACATATATATAACCATCAAACAGAACTGACAATCAAAGCAATGGTAGGGTTAGATCTTTCAATGTCTTTGGAGTGAATGACACTGGGTCTTTAGTGCACCCTAACTGTGGGTATATTCTACAGCTCTAAAAAACATGGCATAGTACATAATAGATTACGCCAAAGAAGTTCTACCAATACATTGTTATCAAATTTTTAGGAAGTAGTCTTTAAGCAGAACACACTTTTTTTGTTATATATCAGGATATACTTTTAAAAAAAAACAGGGACTTTTTGATCCGCAACAATAAAAACTGGTTAGCTAAAATTCGTAAAACATTAGTGACAGACACTTACATGGCACATGCTAGTCGCTCTCCTCGAGCTTTTGGTCCATTGTCGTCGTATATTACTAGAGCCTTGCCTAAAATGTTATGCTGCCCCGATAAGGGTAGATTAGAATCAGTGAATATCTTCCTACTTATTCTTGATGATTCAGACTTTCTTCCAGATATTGCGATGGTGTTTAGTCGAACATCTAAAGAACCAACTCGACACATCGGTGTTATGTGTGGCCTGCAAAAATCATCAGCAGGTCTCTGACCCCAATCGACTTGAAACGGATTGAATATGTCTCCAGTGCTTAGACACCTATTCTGCCAGTCGTAGAAATCTTTACCGGGTGGACTGCTATGGATTCCCCATCGGTGGCCGAAAGTATTATTTAATGTTGAACCATCTGCATGAATCAGGTATTCGAAGATAATGGTAGTGTCTTGCCAAAATTCCTCCAATGGTTGTCTGAAGAGCACACGCCCTACGAGCGGGTATCGCAAAAGAACTTGTGCTGTTGTCATCTGCTTCTCATATAGGCCGTTCTTTTGATACTGGACAATCGGCGAACAACCCCACGGAATCTCTTTGATATTCTTTAAGTTATTCCGATCGTAGATGTAAATCATCATCCCTCGGTGAGCTATACTTCGAGAGCCCTCTAGCGGAAGAAATGTATCCCAATATATTCCACTGAGCTCAGAGCTGGTACCTGGTAGTACATAGTTGTGAGGGTAATCGTTGTTGCGATTTTGCAGTTTACCACTCAAGTCACCAATTGCATATTGTTCTTGGGTTCCATAACCAGCTGGCGGGGCTGTACTAAGGTCAATTTCGTGCGGGTTATATATTTCATCGGTTGTCGTACAGTAGTCAGGTTGCCCTTTCCTGCCCGGTGCTGGAGGAAGGTTATGAATCCGAAAATTTGACACATCTTCGGCAAATTTTTTGCTGGTGCGGTTTGATAATTCTTCCGTTGATTTGAGGGTAAAATTCAAGAACGTGGGATCGAATCTGGAGCGAGTGCTAAATGATATTTCACCCTTCATGCCATTCGCGTTCAAAAATGTTCTATTGTAAAAAGTGAAAAGGATTAGTAAAATCGCAAGGGATGAAAGAGAAAGGCTTACTTGTAAAGCAGCGGATTGACATGTCTGATTTTGGTACATGCGAGGTAATTATTAGAGTGAATGTGGTCAAACAGTACCAGATATAACGTTCTGTGAGGAATCGATAGATCCGATGGTAGCAGAGCCAATTTCTTGTCTTTGTACGCCGCCTTAGCCCTTTGTCTCAAGGCGTTCTTTGCCACGTTGATTCTTCCCAAGCGAGAATCTAAATCTCCAATACTGTTGCCATCGCCGTAACCTTGGGGATCGAACACCAGTTGGAGAAAATTACAATTTTCTTCAGTTCGATGGTGATCATTTTCCAGAATGTCGGTAACGTATATCTTCCAATGGTGTTTGGTAATGGCCTCTGTACTATTTGGTGCTGTAAGTTGTCTAATGTGATACAAGTCGGAGTAAATCAATGTATCGCTGCCTTCATCTCCGCCCGATGCAAGCCAACGGAAGTACACTGATCCTGCGAGTGGAGTGTGAAATCTAGCTTCCGCCATGTGCTCAATAGATGTCTCGGCGGTTGTAATACTGCCACAAATTCGTGAGCCGGAATTGCCATCAGTTAACACCAGAGATCTTCCCCAAATCCCATGTTCCCCTTTTAAAAATACCATAAATAACAGAATGTAGTTGATGGAGGTTGATTACCTGTAAGCTTAATGTCTTCCATCCACACAGAGGTTTCATTTCCCGGAAGTATAAGAAATCCTAATTGGTCATCAAAGCTCATCAGCTGTTTACCTAAGGTTGCCAAGTCACAACGAGCCGTTGCGTCAGTTTCAGTATAGTCAACCGGATATTCATGAACAGCCCAACTCCAAGACTGGTCTGGATATTGCAGTGTTGTCTCCAGTTTTGTTTTGACCTCCGTTGTCGAGTTTGAGACCCGTCGGAAATGAATTTCGCCATGCAGTCCATGCTGTGAGATGTATGTGACCAAGTGCACACTATTAGCTGCTTGGGGAAAGAGTAAAACCGAATATTAACCACTTATTATGAGACGATGGTGCATCGTCACCAACCACTGTGAAGGACTCCGGATGAAGTAACAATAAGCAAGAAACTTATAATGTGGGACTGCATTGTGTAAGCGCAGGTAATTTGAAAGGCACTGTATAAGCGCTTACGCGGTGCTATGATTTATTTAAACTACAATTCGTTGCAATCGCGATCACACTTTCACATAGTTAAACTGGTCACGAACGTCTTAAGACCATGAGTCAACAGCAGATAAGCTCTAAGAGGTAACTGGTCGTCAGCGATCACCACATAGCCACTCGTACTCTAAGAGGCGCAAGTTTGTATCACTCAAAACAAGGTTTGACTCAACAATAAATCCGAATGTGTGCTAGCAACTGGTTTGGCGCGGTTGCCGTTGTAATATTTTTTGTCTTTTTTGAGGTTGTGTGTATGTTAAAGAGTTCACATGCTACGATATTCAATGTGAGTAAAGTTATTGAAGCTAGCCACCGAAGTCAAGTGTAAAGAAGAACATCTGCTCTGTATTTTATTCGAAAATAATTATCAGACAAGTGTACGTGTTCAGATTTTGATGTCCATTTGGTGGAATTGGAAAGGAATCATATCCTACGAACTAGCTCCACATGTGTCAAACCTAAATTCATACATTTATTGTCAACTATTATACAATTTAAAGTTGGCGATCGATCAAAAACTCTCAGAACTGGCCAGCAGAGCAACGTTGTCTTCCATCATGGCAACGACAGTCTAAACGGCTCTATATTGACTTGTTAGCACCTCAGAAAGCTTGGCTGGGAAATATAGATGCATCCACTTTCTACTCGTAGTTCAAACAAGGCACTAAACAATTTCCATTTCTCTTAACATTTTTTTTTATTACACTCCTTCCACGAGAGGCGAACCTATAGCGCAGAGTCGGCTCCCAAGAAGCCATCAAATAACTGGTGTTCTTTTTTAACAGTTTACGGTTGTAACGATCCGAAACACTCGCGTGAGGAGGGAATTCCACAGATTTCCCATAATGTAACGGAACGAGTCCTGATGCAGAGATGTTCGCGAAGAGATGATGAACCGCGAATTGGTGCGATCCGTCGGATTGTCCCGTGGAGCGCATATATACCGAATTGCGCGGAACAATACCACAAATCTCCGAAGAACAGTGCCCGTGATAATATCTGTAAAGCATACAGAGATCAGCTACGCGCCTACAATGTGATAGCGACTGTAATCCCGACGTCATCGCCATGTCCCCGAACAGGCGGATCGCTCGTCTCTATATGCTCTCAAGTAGGTCGAGGGTATGCTTAAGAGCAGAGCTCCAAACATGGGAACTATATTCGAAAAAGCTGAGCCGGAGTAAAATATTTTGTTGGCTCTAAAAACAAATAACTCCATATTCTGGAGGCGGGGATGGTCATGTTCGACACGTGTTTTTATCACGACACATTCCCACAGACCGTGACGCCGAGCAACTCCATGCTTTCCCAAGATTCGGGGACCCGGCAATTTATCATCAGCTGTGGAACCGATGATCCACTTTTCTTTGAGAATGTTGAATATTGTGTCTTCGTTGCATTAAAGTCTCCCATTGACTGCCTGCCACGGAATCCGTATTGAGGGTCATTCAGAAGTCCGTTGCACTCAAAACACTTAATTAACTCGGCATTGATGACCTTTTCCATCATGACCTTTTCCATTGGACAAAATGAACTGTGGCGGTTCCGCCAATCGCCACTGTCTACTTACCCGACGAACCCCTCATAACTACAACCCAACTTCCATGGTTCCCGCTAATGCAATCGCATTAGCACCCGTAAATGCTTCACGCATCAAGTTTATCTAATGTATTTATCTGAAAGCTCCTGGAAGAGAATTCTTACCTTCATACATTAATTCGAATTCAAAATTTCCTACAAGAATTCTGTCCCAACTTATCATAAATCCCAAGCCCAATTCGGCACCTTCGATTGCCAGGCAAATCCCAATCTTACCATATGCATTTTCCCTAGATGAATTCCTGAAAATGAAACAATTTGGTTCACATATAATGTAAACATCATAACCAGGGATAATAAACATTGCGTCACCTATTCCCAGCCTCACCATGTGTACAAAAAATTCCTTTACATACACATTGGTTGGCGACCTTTACCCAAGGGACAAAAACAAAAATATGCACCTTGCGTCTTAAGGCATAAACCAAATCCTATAGCATAAGCAAATGCAAACAGGAATTGTGTACTTACCCTTGGCAGCGATGCCATAAAAACCAATCATCAGTGAATATGCTAAAACCAATTAGCACCATGCCCACGATGCATCGCATTCTATCAATACAGCTGCAATGCACATCATAGACAATGATCTACTTGATCTCTTTGTCTTACAATATTTCTGGATCCGCTTCTCATGAACTCGCGGCATGAGCAAACAGAAATCCAATTATTACCCAATGAGATCAGGCTTATTTACTTAGCCGAACACACATCTCATTAATGCCCATTATCCCTTTCGATTTTTCCGATTCGTTCTCATGGCCTTGTCCCATGAAAGAACCAATGTTCACACATACATGCGTACCACTACGATCTTCGCCATGTGATCCGGTTACCTACCCCCAAAGAGAGACTTCACGTTTCTCTTGGAATAGGAAACGCACCCTTAACTAAGAGAGCCAGTACCACTGGCCGAATTTCCTTTGCCAGCGAATTCACATCGCTGAGTCTTTGCCCATCCTCCGACCGAGCTGGTAGTCCCCTCCTTCGCTCCCCGGTGCGCACGGGCAAGCGTTCATTCGGAGTCGGAAACTTGTGTCGAGTCGTTAATAATTTCACGATCAATGTAGTAAAGTGCCTGTTGTGTCTAGTCATTAATAATTTTATGAACAATGAATTAAAGTGCCTGTGGTGACGAGTCCTCGGTAAATTGTTATTCTAAATTAAAAGGTCATGTATTACCAAACAAGAATAGAGTCCGTAAAATAGATCACAAACAACATCAGTGTTTTATTTTGCCTCACTCCTTTGGTGGACGGTGCGTTGTTGGGGTTCGTGTTTGTGCGTTTCGTTCGGTTGTATTCGATGGAACTTTGTTTAGCAGCGAGTGGGTTGGCGGTAGAACTCTCGCCCATGCAGGCGTCACGACCTCCTTCCCCACAGGACAGTAATGCTATCGGTCGGTAATTTTGTGGAAGACACTTTTTCCCCTTCATTGGGATTGGCTGAACTCGATCCACCTTCCAGCAGGTAGAAAATGTCCTCTATGCATAAGATAAGCAGAAGAGCCTAGCAAGAACCGGCGACAGTGCTGGAGCACAGTTCTTAAGGACTACTGTTGGTATCCCGTCTAGGTCGGTTGCCTTATAACAGTCATGTCCAAGAAAAACGCGTTGAATAGTACGCGAGCAAAACCTCACATCCCGCATCGAAGATAGTACCGACGGGATCACAGGTGGCTCCAACAGACCAAACACATTGACTTTATCCTTTGAATTCGTGGCTAATGCCCTGTTGCCCTTCACTAACGGAGGAAAAGAGGAAAAAGCGAACTTTTGCTGATAGACTTTGCCATTGAACAGAAGGGACGCCAGCCAGTTGGGAGCTCAACCAGTTTGTTGGTCACTTTGCCATTGTAAACCTTCTTCGTGGTATCAATCGCCTGATTGCATGCCAAGCTCTGATTCTGACAAAATTCGTTCTCTTGGCTTCGGTGGGATTGGGACGCCATTGCTTAAAAGCCCTATTTTTTACGTCTCTGATCTGTTCACATTTTTAACAAACCAAAGTTTATCGGATGAATTTCGTGTGATGGAATGCGGAACATAAAGCTCCATCCCGAGAAGAATAATCTCCATGACCGACTCCGAGCGTCTCCAAAGCACACCTCCGACTACGGAAAGGATGTGAAGGAATCTCGCAAATCGTCTCAATTAGCATCCCCATACCTCCATAGAACCCGAAGCTGCTTAAATCGGTTATTCGTTTGAAATCCAAGTGACTGCGCGGCCAATATCAAGCAGTGATCTGAGTTTTCCAGGGGTGTAGCAACTTCCATGGTATGAACGCTCGGCTCGGATGCTAAAACAAACAAATCCAGGGTATTCGAAAAATCACCACGGATATCCGGCACTCTGGTAGATTCCTTCACGAGCTGAGTCAAACTGCGGCCAACAGCGTACATCTCCGCCAGCCCCCAGCCTCGTCGGTTCTGTATGAATGCCCCAACTACCCGGAATTGTGTACGTTAAAATCGCCAAGGACGACAATTTCAAAAGCCAGGTGGTTAATCTTTATCCAGTCAAGAATTCCTCAGCATGACCTTCAACCACGTGATGTCCAAGTTATTGGGTTCCAACGCCTCCATTCTCTGGCAGATCAGATCGGAGCACGTGAATACGCAGACTCCACCTTTAAAACGAAATTCCGAATGTAAGTTGTCCGCTGATCAACGAAGATATGTCGAATCACTTGACGAATCGACCTGGGTCTCAGTTAGGGCGAGGATGTCAGGTTTCGTTATTTGCAAATATTGGTGGACGGCGTTTACATTCCTATTGGTGAAACCGATGCCCCTGATGTTACAAAATGCCGTTATCAGTCGAGCGTTGGCAAAGTTTCGAGAACAAACCCGATTACGCGATGACAAATTGCTTAAAGTTCCGTAACTTATCAAAACATTTACATGGTGTTCCTCTGACATGATCCCTCGGAGATCCGAATGGGGAACTAGTTTGCCTCCGGAATTCTTTATCTCAGAAGGCAACATCATGACTTATCTCCTTGTTAGTCCGGGCCATCAGCCATACATTGCAAAGCTTTCTTACTTTAGTAAGAAATTGATATCAATAGCATATTTCGAAAAACGCTTAGACGGGTTTTTCGCCAATAAATATCAGGGATCTATGAAAGACGTGTTATAGAGTTATCCTTAAAATTTCAAAAAATTAGGGAAGAAATTGGGTCCCGAATCGGATAATTTGAAATGAAATACACGTATGCGGGCCGTTCAATAAGTTTTTTGATTCCTTCTCTCAAGCGATATCAAAACGTCCAATAATACTTTCCAGTTATTGATGTAGACCATTCCGTGTGTATCCCCAAACTACCGTTGCTTTCACTTTACCGGCGGGTTCCGTCGCTTTCGCCCACTTTGAAGCTCGTTGGTTTTCAAAGGCCCGCGATCTTAATTATCTCTTTGACTCTAGAGTCTATTAGTGTAACGAAATTTCGTTCGCAGTTATGAATTGGCACAGAAAGTTGACGGGATTCGGTTGGACAAGTGCCCAGCTTTTATTCTTTTCTGGGCCCATTGAGCCTTCCAGTTTGTGTCAGAAAGCAAAAAGAGATCCACCGGCGGTCTGATGGAGTACTTTAGTGAAAGGTGGAGCCAGACTGGATATCCACACTAACACTTAAAGAATATATATATTAAATTACATTAAAAAAAAACATAAATAATTAATGATTGGTAGCAGAAAACAACGAGTGGCCGCATTACCACGAAGAGTTGGTTCAAGCAGTGGGCCAACTTCACCGACGTCGAGTCTACTAAACACAAAGTCTGTTGATCAGGCCGGGGGGAAAATAGCCCAGTTAGGCCAAATGATGACCCCCGAAAAAAGACAATTACCAAGGAAATGATGGGGATCATCTGTGACATCAAGAACCTCTACGATTAAGCGTGCAGCTCCAAGGTTATGGAGGACGTTTATGCCGTCCAGAATAGCAACACCCGTACCGAATCGCCATGGGAACATGGTACTGGTGTGAAAAAATTTGCCGAACTCACCATAACAGGAAACAATGCCAAAGTGGTGCAAGAAAATAGCGGACACTGGACAGTAGTCCAAAAAAGGCGAAAACGCAAAACTATTGTTGGACTAGGACTGATAGCAAACAATCAAAGAACCGTCTTAAACATGTGAAACTAGATGCCATCCTAACAGAATCTGCATTAGGTTTGTCATACGGGATCGTATTTTGCAGCGTAAAGGCTAATCCGCAGATTAAAGCAGTGGGGAAGTCTGTATGTAGAAACCGCAAAACCCAGAAAGGCAGTGTATACTTCCGTTGTGTTGGAGGGTGAACTGTATGTTGGGTCAAATTAAAACGCTCGGTGTTTTGTTTAATCCACGTAATCTTTATTAACTTCAATGAACCCTATCGCTACGTTAGAAATTAACTCTCAATTTAATGTTTAATTACTCACAGTCTTTGATGTCTTCTTTCTAGGTTGAAAATTTCAACGCCGATTCTGATCCATTCAAAGGAATTACTTCTCATTGGAGACGGAGCAGTACACAACTGCCGACTGGAGGACTGAGCATCGGATATGTATACCAGTTGCTCTCCTTGTTTCGGTGACAGCATGCGGACGGGGGAACGGGGACGAAAGAGAGAATATAAGCAGTGGCAGTTGGGGAGAGCAGTACAGTACAACGCAAGCACTGGACAAGACAACAACGCCCGTCATCCAGAGCAGAGTCTGGCCTGGAGGTGCACAAAATCAAAGAGAACAACAGAGCACAAAATCAAAGAGAACAACAGATAACAACACTAATGACAATGGACTACGGGTCATCGAACTGGGAGCATCAAAAAACTTGGTTGTTGCAGGTACCAGGTTTTCGCGTAAAGATATCCACAAAGCCACCTGGGTATCACCTGGTGGAGCCACTCGCAACCAAATTGACCAGGTGTTGATAGATCGCCGCCACTCTTCGAGCCCGATGACGGTATAGCGTTTGAAATAATAGTGAAGAAGATCGTGTGATTCGAACTGACGCTATGACAATTCGAATCACGAACAAAATTTTACGTAAGCGTTACACACCAGGCTACTGACCGTGTTTAGAATTTGATTTCCAAACTCGAGCATATTCCACTGATGTGAATTATTTTTATTTTACCGCTTGGTATACGGTTCTGATGTATTTTTCTTATTCGATTTTTTCGTTCGTGTTCTTCACTATTTTTTGCTTGTGAATTTGTGTGTGTCTGTTAGAGTTGCCACAACGGTACGAACGTACCGAGGTGCCAACATCGACTCGGATCACTATCTTGTTGGTACAGTTTTTAGAGCGCGGATTGCCTTACGGAGACGTATTGCATCTGCTGATCAGGTTCGAATCAACACGGCTGCCTTGCGCAATGAGAATACCACTAGCACCTTTAGTCCTGCGCTAAGACTCGCCCTCGAAGAGCTCGACGGAGGAAAAGACTTCACAGACAAAAGAAAACTGCCTGAGAAAAAACCTTGTCTGTAAAATAGAGAAAAATAGAAAGCGAGGTCCGTACCAGGCACGGAAGTTCTACCAAATAATTCGCAGTATGACGCGGTACATTCCACGCTGCACTTACCGCAAGAATAAAGAGGGTAATCTGATCACCGATCCTGAAGGCATTCTGGAGCGATGGGAAGTGCACTTCAATGAATTGCTAAACGATCAGCTGACAGAAGAATTCGAGGCTCCACCAAGACAAAATGCTGCCATCACCAAGCATTGAGGACACATTAAAAGCCATAAGACAGCTCAAATCAAATAAAGCCCCGGAGCTGATGGCATCCCAGCTGAGCTGATCTAACAAGGAGGGACAGCGTTACATCACGCAATTCATGAGATCTTGGTGCACGTATGAGAGCAAGAGGAGATGCCGGAAGATTGGCGTCGTGATATAATTTGCCCCATACATAAGAAAGGAGATATCACACTGTGCAGCAACTATAGGGGTATAACATTGCTGAGTACCGCCTAAAAGATACTCTCCACTATTCTACAAGATCGGATAGCCTCATACGCTAACGCGATCATTGGTCAATATCAGTGTGGCTTCATCCCAGGTAAATCAGCGTTTGATCAGATATTCACCCTTAGGCAGGCGATGGAAAAATATCTGGAATTTAAGATTCCATTATATCATCTATTTATAGACTTTAATGCCGCCTACGACAGCTTAGCCAGGGTAGAACTATATAATGCCATGAGAGAGTTCGGCTTTCCAAACAAATTGATACGACTTTGTAGGTTGACCATGACCAACGTAACTAGTCAAGTAAAAATAGCGGGATTGCTGTCCAAACCAATAAACATCTTTAATGGACTCGGACAAGGGGACGGTCTGGCCTGCCTCCTCTTCAACCTGGCGTTGGAGAAAGCAATCCGTGACTCTGGCGTTACAACAAGAGGGACTATTGTCACCAAGTCTTGCCAGATACTTGCCTACGCAGATGACATCGACATCATCGTTAGAACCGAATCGGCTGTACAGGACTCCTTCAGCCAGATCGAGCAGGCGGCACAAAAACTGGGACTGTACATTTAACTAAGTACATGGTGGCAACTTCTGCGAAGACAAGACCTAACGTTGGTCAAACTATCAGGGTGCCGGAGCACGAATTTGAAGCAGTGCAATCCCTTAACTACCTTTGGTCAATAGTATCAACCGATAACAATATGGAAGAAGAAATACGCGAGCGGCGGATGAAATCCAACAAAGCCTACTATGGTCTATCAACGCTCTGTAAATCCCGAAATTTATCCAGACCATCCAAGCTACTACTGTACAAAACCATGGTCTTACCAGTACTCATGTATGGATCCAAGACCTGGGTGCTCAATAAAAGGCACACTGTACCCTTAGTCGAGTTCGAGAGGAAGGTCTTAAGGAGAATTGTTGGCCCCGTATGTGAGGGAGGACGATTCCGGAGACGGTACAACCATGAGTTGTACGCGATCTACCTTGAAGCTAATGTTGTAAGAAAAATCAAGCTCGGTAGACTCCGGTGGGCGTTACACCTGTCTCGAATGAACGAAGAGGAGCCTGCCCAGAACGTCCTTTGTGGCGGGATGTATGGAAGGAGACAGCACGGCAGACCTTGTCTGCGATGGAGGGATGGCGTAGACCAGGGCGCCCAAAGCCACACTGAATGACATCGGCTCGAAATCGGGATCGGGGGAGAGATTTGTTAAAAAAGGCCAAGACCGGATCCCGGTTGTAGGGCCGATGACGATGATGACTACTACTTGTGCGAGAGTGTAGTATTTTTTGTCTGACTCTCTGGTCATGCAAGAACTTTGGACGTTGAATATGTGTATTGCAATAATTTTTATCTCTATTGAATCTTCTTCAGCTTTCCTCTGTATGTATGTAATATACAACCGAAAGCTTAACTTTTTAGACTTATTGGTCTCTTTGCGGAAGTGATGTGGTATCAGGCAGCTTTGAGTTGGCTGCAAAATGTGCAGCAAGTAGATTCGCTTCCTCTATTGCACTGGTGATTGGTCTGTCATCGACTATTAACCAAGGAATGAAAGAGGACACTGAGTTTTAGATGTTCTTCATAAATGACCAGAAGTTTTTACTACCTGTGGGAGAGTGTAGTATATTTGTCTCACTCTCTGGTCATGCAAGAACTTTGCGCGTTGAATATACGCATTGTAGTCGTTTCTAGCTCTCTTAAATCTTTTCCGGTTTTCCTCAATATTATTTTATTTATACAACCGGAAGCTCAACTCTTTAGCCTTAATAGCTTCCCTGCTACCGGAATCGGACCACATATTTCTCTTGGGTTTGATACTGTTTACTCTTTGTGGAATAAAGGTTCGAATGCCAAGCAGAATCGTGTCTGTAATTTTGTCCGCTATAGAGTCGTTAATGAGGAAAAATAACGACCACTTTAACTTTCAAAAAAAAATCGTTCAGACCTTTCCAGTAGGCTTTCTCGTAGAACCATACTGTTCTTTTGGGAGTTGTCTCGTTAGCGTTGCTGTTGGTTAGAGCAAATTTAGCTGACACGACACAGTGGTCTCAAATGCCCAAGGGCGTAGAAAATGAAACCGGAATCGTGTATTTATTAGGATAAGATACCCCATCTGTAGTATCTGCCCCCAGTGATTTCAGTCGTCTGTCATAAGACCAATTTCCATCGATATAGCTTTTCCCCACCTTCCTTCCTGACGAGTGAAAATATCGCGAAATTGATTTTAGATTTTATAACTTTCGTTATACGGAAATAAATGATAAGTACATGGTCGGCAATAGGCTAGAATCATCAGTTGAACTTGCGTTCACACAGTCGAAGGCGTTTCGCGACCCTCGCGACCCTCTTTCCCTCGTGAACACTGAAGCAGTTGAACTCCCACCTAAGAGTACGTGCGAATTTTAGGAAAAAGGCCAAAATTGAGAGGACATCTTGCTGACTTGTTTGAATCTCATACACGGTTAACAGAGAAATTAACGTAGTAATCGTCGCATACAAATTAATCTTATGGGTCAGTGAATGATCGAAAATATATTTTTTTCGTGTCTTTCAATCTTCATTAGGGAAAATTAAACTTCCGATCTACATAGTTCGATCCATAAAGAACAAAGAGCATGGTCCAAAAATGACTCGCGTTATTTATACTAACATGTTATAGCTATGATTGGTGAGTCCGTTTATGGGTATAATTCTCCGTCTTTGTGCCGGCATTGGCACTGGTCCTACGAAGATTCCCACTGAATCGCCGTTGCGCCAAACACTGTTCGCCAATGTGGGTCTTATTAGTGTTTTACTCCGTAAATCTGTCATCTAGTCGTATGCCCCATAGGCACCGGTTCACTAAATTCTGCTAGCTTGATTAAAGAAAACCACGACTCTTCATTTTATTCTTAGTTTTATTCACTTATAACATAAATTTCTCTTGCACGTTAAACTAAATAATATCGAGCTCCGTTTACTAAAACGTAGTGTTAGTCCACTGCTCAGCGACACTGAAGAAATGCTATTTAGTGCGTCAAGATACAACTAGTTAAATCAAATGTTAAAGGTTGCACTGTAGTGGAGCACTTAAGTGGAACATAAAAGAGTTACTTGCACTGCCAGCAAACTTTATAATCGCGTCCCTTATGGTGATCAAACCCGACGACCCCGGGCAAATGTTCAGCTCCGACTCGGTATGTTTAATCAAAGTTTACGTAGAGGACACGGATTGCCTCCACGGAATCTGTATCAGGACTGAAGAATGACTAGAAACGAACGAATACCAAATTTCATTCATCGTTTAAGTGACCAATAGGGGATGATGCTCCACACATTGGTCACGGTAAAGGGGGCAGAACACACACACGATGACCCTTTTTGGTCACTCGTGACGTGTGTCCCTGTGTCTGCGAACCACGGATCATTCGATTCCCTAGGGGAGAATCAAAGGAAGTGGCTGCAGAAGGGTAACTATCATGAAGTGGGGTTTACACGATCAGCAACTGCGTACAGCATTTACGCTGATCGTGCACATATCGGTGGCGTCTCCAAAGGGCCATACTCTCGTGTGTGTATATACATTAACGAGAATTCGATTTCCTTCAGCAACCAATGGTGAAATACGCTATTGGGTTTTGTCGATCGGTTTAGCGACCGATGTACTTGCAGCAAAAAGGAAAGGAAAGAATATCTCCTGCTTGTGTGCTATAGAATTCGACAGGAGATATGGGCGCCGATATGATTTGAGTTTATATCGGTTGCTTGGCGTTGCAACCGAATTGCTTTTTAGGCACATGATGCGTTTCATGTGATCATGCCCTTGAGGAAAATGTCTGTCGCTATGACTTGCCATGCACGTGTGTGGAAAAATCTTTGTTATATATGTGCATGGACAAGTTCGGAGATTTTGTCGGTTACGTGATGTCGCAACCGAATTGAATTTCAGGAACATGCTGCGTTGTATGCAAGCATGCCTCTGAGGGAAATGTTTATAGATGCTAATGCAATTGCATTAGCAACAAACTATGGGCTTATGTGTTTTAGGTGGAAGTTTTTGCATAGTAAATAGCCAGGTAAGTAATGGCATTCAAATGGAACGGCCATAATACTTGTTATTATGGGTTTGCAGCTTATTAAATGGAAAGCTAAGCAGTGGCGTTTGGTGCAAACGCCACACGTTCCTAAGGCATGACAGCATCATTTGTGTTGTGCGTCGCATGTGTTATCGTTATGTGCGACCCATTATTTATTTTTAGATCTGGTACCGAAAGTTGCTTTAACTTACATGTCCCTGTGGTCTGATACGCCTATGGGTTGGTTCTAAAATGTTTATAACATGTTTTTACATCGCTTCGTCACAAAACGCTATAACATCATCTGCAAGGATATTTATTGTGTAACATGTTGGGAGGATTTTCTTTAGATAATTAGAGCTGACCTAAGTTACCACAGAATAAAAAAACCTTTCAAAACCAAATCGATTGGGAATTTAAATTCCCTGCATATAACTGATCGAAATGTGAAGGTGGACCAATTGGCCCTTCCCCATACTAGTTTCCTGTGTTGTACCTTGGCAATTGTGACGTTCTATAATGAGAATCCCAGGTTTCGAAAGCTCCAAAAATCAGCGTCTTATTGAGCGACACTTGAGCATTCAAAAATCCATAATGCTTCATGTGGAAAGCCTAATCAATTGTAAGGTAAAATCATCATGATGTTGCGAGGACGCCAGTATGTTATATTATGAGTTTAATGTGACTTTTTAAAAATTAGTTTCTTTGTTAATAATGCAGTCGAGAAGATAAATAAATGTTTAAAAATCTACAAAAACATACGCAATTTTGTAGGATTTTCGCAGTTATCCGTTTATTTTGAATTAGCTCTTAGAGAACTATTGCTTGTTAACGTCTTCAGGTGTTACAAAGCAGATATTTTTATACCAAAAGGTTGCGTATATAAATTTCAATTCGATTTTGAATTATTTCGAATGTAGAATTGTTATCTGTTGAGCATCATTTACAACTAGGATCAAATACAAATATTTTTTGTAAGTAACAAATCATCAGTGAGAATTTTTTAAATTAATATTTGCTTAACGTCTTAGCAATTTTCAAGAAGCAATATTTGAAATAATTATATTTATAAGCAAAAATAAATAATAATAGTAATAATAAATAAATATTGATAAAGTTGACTTTTTTTTGTGCGTTAAATCCCGTGCGCGTGCATATGTGCATGTTGATTGTGTTATATTCATTTTGCCGTTTGGTTAAAATGTTCTTCAGTTGTTTTACACACAAAACAGATTTTTTACCAATAGTTGAGTGCAAGATCCCTGACACTAACTTGTGATCATACATCTGCATAGAAGTATACGAATATATAGGAAACTATTATCTACAAACAAAACTCAATAAAATATCAATATACAATAAATAAATATATATATATAATAAATGAATATAATATATATTTGTTTTAAATATATATTTATCCATCAATAATAATTGATTTCATGTTGTTTTAAATAATACACCGCTAATCTTCGAACTGTAGTAAATTTGTTACGTACTACAGTCGATACATACATTTTTTTTATATTAGTATTTTCGTTAACTTTTTTTTGTTTATATTTTATTTATATGCTTTATGCGATTGTTAGTAATATAATCCACATAATCTCATAGCTTCTGTTTCAATAATGAATAGTATATAGGTATATAATGTATAAGATAAGTCAAGGGTTTACCCCCTTTTGAATAAATCACTCAAACAAATTTTTATATAATAATATATAAATATATAACAATAATATTTTTATTTATAAATAAAAATTAATGTTTATATAATAACAATAATATTTATATATATTAATAATGTGTTGTTATAAATAAAGAAATGGTGTTGTAGAATTTAATTTTCACATAACTATTAAATAACGTAAATAATTTTATGTTCGGTTAATAAAGTTAAATTGTTGACATTATGATTAGAAAACGAAAACTCTTAGACCGTTGTAACCGTTTTGTTTTTCTCACACATCAAAAATTCATGACAATCACTTGACGATATAATAACATCATAGATAAATAAATAATTTAATAAATATATATTTGTATCTAACATAGCTTCTCGGTATTTAGTTCTAGTATATTTAAGCGAAATCATTAGTACGTTCTATGAAAATTGTTAAGACTTAGTTCTGTTGGTTTTTAATGTATGTATATTATTTGCTTTGTTTCTTAATTTTCCATAATGTATATTTGCCCTGGATAAGGATGAGTAAGCAACAGCATAAAATTGTGATTGATTAAAAAAAAAAAAAGAAGAAACCTGAAGTAAAATAAGAAACTTCTGATGTTTTATACTTTCGCTTAGGCACCTTTACTGTTTACTTTAACTTTGCAACTAGATTTTTAATATAATATACGTAAGCTTTTGGATCATCTGCGATGAAGTGCGTTCCGGCCGAAAACGACCGTACGCTATTGAGTATACTATTACATATTAGTTGTATAGAAAATAATGATAACAATTTAATGTGTTTTTATTGTTGTTTTTAATTATTTTTTTTTTTATGGTAATATTTTCTACTTTTTTTTCTTTTGGAAAATAATTTCTATATGTTTTTGTTTTTTGAATGTTTTTAATATTAAAGTAAAACAAAGAGTTAAATTAAAAAAAGGCAATTAAACAATTTATGCACCCTCTTCACCTTCCTCTTCTTCTTCTTTGCCGGTGAGCATAGCAATAAGGGCGCCGGTGTCGATCATGTTCTTATCATCGACCACCATTTGATCCCAGGCATCGTCGCACTCCTTTCCTGTGAATTTATCACCGTAATTCATGAGGATTTCACGGAATTTATCGCCATCGATAAGGCCGTCGTTATCGAATGTTTTGAATGCAGCAATAACGACTTCGTCTTCATCATTGGCACCTGATTGTGCCATACGATTAGCGAATAGAGACAACAATTGGGTGAAGTTGATGGGGCCCGATGCTTCAGCAAGCATTGAATCTAATTCCTTATCGGCGGCGATCTTACCAACGGAATCAAAAGCGGCACGTAAATCATTCTTGCCAATGATGCCATCTTTGTCGGCATCCATAAGTTGGAAGGCCTGGAATTAAATGGTAAATTTATTGTTATAACTTTAACTTTATACATTTAGAATATTTTATTGTGTAGACAAGAGGGGATAGTAGAAGGATTCTGTTATACAATTAGTTGACACTTATACTATTATATACTCACTTCTTTGAATTCGGCGATTTGTTTCTGTGAGAACACAGAGAACACACTTGAACCAGCGCGCTTTGATTTACGGGAACCGCGGGATCCACCAGACGCTCTCTTTGAGCCTGTGGTTGAAGCAGGTGCTGGAGTTGCCGCTGGGGCAGGGGTGGCTGCCTCAGATGCAGCTTCAGATGCTGTTTCTGATGCTCCTCCCTCTTCCTTCGGCTTCTTCTTCTTAACCTTCTTCTTCTCATCCGCCTATGGACGATAACAAAAAAAAAAACGTGACATTTGTTGTTTTTTTTATGAAAATGTGGTTATAACGTGTTTACGTTTTTTTTTTTTTTTTAATAAATTTGCCGTTTATATTATATCTCGGGTGGGCCATAAATTTTTTGCAAATGGCAACACTTGATTTCTTAAAAACTGTTAGAGGGAGGCCCGCGCGAGTGGTGGGGAATTGTGCGTCGCTTCATGCAATTTTAGTCACGATGGAGCGCTTCATGGGACAACAGCGTGCTTTTTCTGTAAAACAATTTTACAAAAACAACGATTCCTACGTCATGTACGACGCCTATTTAGAATTGAATACGGATTACGCCGTTTAAGTGAGTTTCCAAGTGTTAATTTAATCCAAGCTTGGGTCAAGAAGTTCGACCAAACGGGATCGACAACGAATATTAAACAGGCAGGACAGCCCCTTTCAAGAAGAAGCGGTGAGAACATTCGGAAGGTTGAAATTTCCATAAGGAACGATCCAAAATCAGCATGTGTCAGCGAGATTTCCAAAGTTTGCGTAGTCGATTGCAGGAGTGCCAACGACGAGACGGGGCACATCTCGACGATGTAATTTTTAAAAAATAAATTTCAATAAACGTTTATTACGTTAAATAAATGATCAACACAATAACATTTGTAGTTTTATTTCTATTCATGTTTCAAATGTTAAAAATGTATGGCCCACCCTATATTATTGGAAAAAAATATTTTAATATTTATGTATAATTGTTTAATATTTATATTATAATTGTAATATTTATGTATAATCGTTTGTAATCACTTCGTCAAAAACTAGCAGTAATGAGACCTTTGAGAGCTAACGTGACATAAAAGATATAAAAAAAAATTAAGCTAGACAGCCAACGGAGACCGGTCATCGGCCCAAAACGTAACATGGTGACTCAGTAAGACATAGTATAATTGGTATGTACGCCGAAAGGCATAAGAAAAATGATATGTATAATTTAGAGTGCTTGCGAGGAGCCAGTAAGTTAATGTAAGAATGATATTTGTAAAATAGAACTTAACATTTAGTCTTAAGTAAAATATGTAATTGAATTGTTAAATAAATGTGGATATAAAACAAAACAAAAAAAAAGTACAATTGGTATCAAAGTTGATACTGAAGTTCTACTAATGAGGAATTTAGAATAATTATCAATTCGATAAAACTTTATTTAAATATTGAAAATGTCACAAAGTTGCTCTTAAATCTCCTCTAAACCACTTTATTAAACATTACACTAAAAACGTGACGACATGACTAATGGTACGCATACGGAAGTTCAATTGGCAAATCTAGCTCCAATTTTTCAGGATTGAAAGGTAAAATCTAGCAATCTTACTCTTACACTCCCTCAAACCCGAACTAAATCTATAACGGTGAAGGAGATATGCTATTAATACGACTACGTATATATAACTATGTTCAACTGGAGGAATACACGGCGATGCAGACATCTTAAAATATGTTTAGATTATATCCGTAAATATTGTGCCCTATTTGTATATAAAGGGTAAAAGGAAATTTAAATCACGGTTAAATATAAACAGAGTCATTAACAAACTGTCAACAAAGGCGGTCGGGTTATTTTCAATTTACCGAGAATCTGAATAAAACAGGCGGAAAAGACGATCTTGTTATTAGATAAAAACAAAAAAATTCTTCGGGAACCTTTAATCAAAACCGTATTCATATTCTCAAGGTGGTCGCATGTTTAAAAAAAGTTAAACTGTAATCCAAGTCAAATAGTTAATGGAAACGATTGTAATTAATATATATATAACAAAAAGATCAGTCGTGTTAAAATTAATGTCGGAGTCATTACCAACTCATCAACGAAGACGGTAATGTTTTGCTCATTGAATTAAAAACGAGCGTATATTAAACCATGGTGCAAGGCTAATAACCTTCCCCGGAAAAACAAATTATTATGGAAAGTTTAACAAGCCTCAGGACTTGCTGAATAAGGCGAAGGCAGGATCCCGGTTGTGGTGCCGATGATGATAAACCATCAGTGAAACCGGTCATGTCTTCCAATATGTATAAAAAAGAGTCGTTCATAACTCGTGAGAAAAGACGGTCGCCCTTTAATACAATTAAATAGAGTCAAGGCTAAACCATCTAACACGGCAGTCGTGTTTTTAATATTATATAAAAATAGGCATTAATGGCGCAAGGCTAATAACCTTGCCCGTAAAAATAAATTATTATCGAAATAAGACCAAGACCGGATCCCGGTTGTAGTGCCGATGATGACGATGATGAAAAATAGGCATTCCGATTTAAACCGTCAACAAAGATATTCGTGCTTAACAAAACACAAAAAGAGTCATACACTACTCATCGGTCAAAATGTTCGATTTTTAAAACAGAGTCATTCACAAACCGTTTAAAAAAATGAATGCAATTTGATATAAAAACAATGGAGTTTTTTTTAAATAAAATTAATGGAGTCAAAATTTAACTGCCGACCGAAACAATCATTGTGCTAATTTAAATACAAATAGAGTCCGGTTATAATCGTTGCCAGAAACGGTCGTAATGAATCAAGATCTAAGAGCAAAGCTTTCCGCCATCGACTGCACTCTTATTACTGTGTTATCAGTATTTAAATATTTAAATATAAGGAATTGTTAACGAAGGCGGTCTGCATCTGAATAAAACCGGCGGAAAAGACCATATTGTATTATATATGTCGAAATTGACCGACACTTATTGCTGGAGCTCTCTATTGACAAACAGTGGGATCTAAGTTGCGCACCTAATAATTAAATAAAAACAACAATGTCAACGAAGGCGGTCTGAATCTGAATAAAACCGGCGGAAAAGACCATCTTGTATTACATATGTCGAAATTGACCGACACTTATTGCTGGAGCCATCTATTGACAAACAGTGGGATCTTGGTTGCGCACCAAGATAATAAAAACAACAAAATCCTCGGCTACCTTTAATCAAAACCATATTCATATTCTCAAGGTGGTCGTATGTATAAAAAAATTGTAATCCAAGTCAAATTGTTAATGGAAACGATTTTAATTAATATATCAAAAAAAAGAAAACAAAGTCAGCCGTGTTAAAGTTAATGTCAGAGTCGTTAGCATCTCATCAACGAAGACGGTAATATTTTTCTCATTAAATTTAATAAGATATATATTATTAAAATCAGTGAAACTGGTCGTGTCTTACAATAAGTATAAAAAAGAGCCGTTCAACATCTGGGTATTTTGTACGTCGAATAACATGTGAGTATTTCTACTCTCTAACATTAGAAATCGTTAGAAAAGACTGCGCTCGGTAATTAAACAAATGCATTTTTTTTTAATTTAGAGGCGGTAAGGTTCAGTTCCATTGCTTTCTATTTCTAATGTTTTGAGATGAAAGGTTTTCCTTTTCAATGCTCAAATTTCAAATTTGTAAAAGCGGAGGCTAATTACCTTGCCCGGAAAAACAAATTATTATCTAAAATTTGACAAGCCTCAGGGTTGTTAAATAAGGCCAAGACCGGATCCCGGTTGTGATGCCGATGATGATGATGATGATGATGATGAAAAGCGGAGGTGAGCCGAGCCGTAATAGGCCTGTAATAATTACATTGTAATAAAACGATGATGCAAGGCTGATAACCTTGCCCATAATAATAAATTATGGAAAATTTAACAACCCTCGAGACTTGCTAAATAAGGCCAAGACCGGATCCCGGTTGTAGTGCCGATGATGATGATGATGAATATATAACGAGTCATTTCATAGTCGTTATGGTTACAACCTTTATGACATTCAGTTTGGCTAACAGTAGTAAGGGCTCACTTCATGTATCGCTTTGTGATGTTTTATGTAGTGTAGGTGTTGTGTAGTGTTGTGAATATAAGCAGAACCATTTTTGTAAAGTTAAATAGCTTGATATACTAAGGAGAATTTTTTATACCCTTAAATGTCAGAACATACTCTGCGCCGAAGGAGGAAATGTGGCCAGAGAGAAGAAAGTGCTGAAGCACATTGATCTAGCAAGACTAATTGTTACCGCGGAGGGACTTAAGTCCAGACAGAGCGTTCACCCTTCTAGCAAATCAACTGACAAGTTGTTCTCTATGTTTATGGCCTCAAAATTAACCTTTGGTATGAACCAGTATGGCCTATCCAGGTGACATTCTGTTTGGCAAACAGCAGTGAGGGTTAACTTAGCCTATCGCTTTGTGATGTTTTATGTAGGTGTTTTTGTTTCCAGTGAATTAAGGCAGAACTTCTTTTGTAAAAATAAATAGTTTGATATACTAAGAAGATTTTTTGATACCCTTAAATATCAAAACATACTCTGCGCTGAAAGAGAAAATATGGATAGGGGGAAGAAGGTGCCGATGCACATTGGTCTAACAAGTTACAAGGCTCACTTCATGTATCGCTCTGTGATGTTTTATGTAGTGTAGGTGTTGTGTAGTCTTGTGAATATAAGCGGAACCATTTTTGTAAAGTTAAATAGCTTGATATACTAAGGAGAATTTTGTATACCCTTAAATGTCAGAACATACTCTGCGCTGAAGGAGAAAATAAGGGCAGGGAGAAGAAAGTAGTGAAGCACATTGATCTAGAAAGTCTAATTGTTACCGCGGAAGGACTTAAATCCAGACAGAACATTCACCCGTCTAGCAAATAAACTGGCAAATTGTTCTCTATGTTTATGGACTCAAAATGAACCTTTGCTTTGAACCAGTAGGGCCTATCCAGTTGACTGAAATCTTGGATATATAGAGTACTTGGGAAGGAAGAATGACTGAATGTACTTGAGCACTTCTTATAACATCTTGGGAATGGGGAGAACCAGGGTGCGTTTCCCTTGCTTAAATTAACGAAATTGTTATTTTGTTGCTTAGACCTCTGTTCTTCTTCATTCCTCCATTTTGGAAGTAGTGATGCTTTCGATACTATTGATCAAGTTTATGTTTTAGAACCATGAAACTACTCGTATGTATTGTAGTATCAAGTATCATTGAATAGTATGAAGGAACTAATGTAGCACCAAGAAGAGTTTAATTGATTGGAAGATGTGCAACGAGTAAATTCGCTTTCTGTGTTAATGAGTTTTCATTAACTGACAGAGAAAGAAAGGATGAGTTTTAGTACTTTCCTCCGAAAATCTTTTTTTTGGATATGTACAACGAAAGTAGTTTTATTAAAAGTCTCTTGGTATAATCGTGTCCGTGATGAAACTATATTCTCACCACCGAGACTTATGGAATTGATTTCTCCATTTTCCATTTGAAAACTGGATAATTAGGCAAAAACTTGGTTATTTATTCCCGTAAAGGAGGCCGTGCAGAATAATTTTAAATTAGTTTATTTTCCAAGTCTTAAAAAATTTTTAAGAATGGTTGTTTAGCTTTACAGTGTCGATGGCAGGTTATTTGTATCCTTATTCCGCAAACCGTCCTTGTAGTACATCTTGAATTGAAAAATCATGCACGAGGTTTTTATAAAAACGAAACTAGGACCAAATTTATCTACATCCCATTATATTAAAAAATTATGTAACTTTAGATGGTTTCAAATGCAATTGAATTGGAGATGAAAATTTAATCTATCAAACACATCATTGCAATAACAGATTTAACCGTGAAATTTAATCGTTATAATTACATTTCAGCCTTCCTCCCTCACGATAATCCCGTGGAACTTATAGTCAACACTAACAATCCCTATACATAAAAATAATATTTTTTTAATCCAATTTTAGATCGACACTTGTAAATTATTTTTCAAAATCCATTTCAGTTCATCATCTTTTATTCGTTCAACTTTCCATTTAATGTTTTTTTTTAAATCAAAAAGCACTGCATTATAAAAGAGGCGATCGCATTTCAATAGACAAACTTTTTGGACACAAACACACGCATATCTGCTCGCATTTCTATTTTAGAAGATGTGGTCTAAATCCTTCGGCTTACGTCATTGGGCCATTTGGATCATGTTACCGTTTACACTCGGGTAATGTTCTATTTATGGAAATTGTTATTTGTAACTGTAATTATTTTATCCTTCACTTATCTTGAGAAACTTTCAAATGTGATATACAAAAAAAAATTAAATCCTTGATTGATCCACATCCGGAATGTGGATTGTATCCAGAAAACGAACGATTTATTATCATAATAAAATCCCTGTTTGCACAGATTTTCAAATATGATTATTGTTCTATTTCTATTTACTTTTTTTCACTAATTTTTGCACATTGGAACACTTAAATATTTTTTGTTACATTACATAAACAAAAATAAAAGAAGCATATAAGCAAATTTAATATATCCCGTGATAGACTTTAGTCCTTACCATATTATAAAACTTGAGTTGTCTGGTGAGATCGAGCGTTCACAGCACACTGAATAGTTGGGCCACTTTTATCGGGAAGACGATGTTTAAAGGTTTTCCAAATTGCCAACAAACACATTTACATTTTATATTAAAATAAAACAAAAATATCATTTAAAGTTTAGTGTTGTGTGTATTGAAGATTTGTAGCTGTTGATGTATATATAGCGATTCCTTATTTAGTATCTTCACCTATCTGTTCATTGGATTTAATCTAAAATTAAATTTCAAAGAGAGAATAGTATTGTGGGTCCAATAGAAGAATGTAGGTATTTTTGTTTATTTTCCTTTTTTTCTTCTCTATGTTCTTTGACTAGTTTTTTTTTCTTTCGTGTTGTTTTGAGGGTTTTATTGTTTTTGCGTATTGAATATGACTCACATACACACAATCTATATGTGTGGATTACTATGTCTGAGCGATAGAAATAGCAAAGCTATTAGAATGTATCCTCGTGCAGAGCTCCACCTATTTGCAGTTGAGCTCTTAATTCCATGATAAACATAATACATTCTAAGGTATTGCAAATTAAATACGCGGTTGGGGAGGGGGGAATATTATCCGGGGAATCTCTCCAAATTGTTTTGTATTTGCCTTTTTTGGAAACTATAACGAGATAATGAAAACGGGCTGAAGACCTTTTCCCCTTTTTAGTTCTACGTCTCTTCCATCGGTAGCGTACAGTTTTCGATTTTTTTAAACTCAACAAATTGGATATTAATATTTATTAATAAATTTATATACATACCAATCATCAACACAAATTTTTTTTTCATTTGTCATGATTATTTTTTAGTGGTTAATTAATTAATTTATTTAACTACAATTACTTCACGTAAAGACGAATTCTTGGAATATGTATATACATTTTTAATGCCAAATAAATCTATTACTTTAAAAGTAGAAGTAGTTTTATTACAGTATTTTATTATCCTGCCCTACACCTCTAAAACTTAAGAAATTTTAAGCAGGCGTCCAAACAATTGATTTTCGCTATTTTGAATTTATTACATCATACTAGTAGAGATTCCTTGCCACCAATCGCTTGTTAACGCCTGACTCATCATCATCACCTAAACATAACATAAACAATGCATCCCGTCTTTTAGATCAATCGATAAAACCCGACATGCATACGCTACAGTGTGATTATATTTTAAGTGCCGTTCTGCTTATTTTTTTTTTTTTTTTTTTTTTTTTTTTTTTTTTTTTTAGTAGACTTCTCTCGGGAGAGGCGAACCTATAGCGTCGAGTGGGCGCCCCGAGATGCCATCAAATAACTGTTACAGTTCTTTTTGAACAGTTGCAGGTTGTAACGCTCCGGGAACACTCGCGTGGGAAGGCAGTTCCACAGCTTCCCCGCTCTGTAACGGAACGAGTTCTGATACAGGAATGTTCGCACCGTCGGCAGATGAACCACAAACGGGTGCGATCCATCGGATTGTCTTGTGGAGCGTATATAGACCGAATTGCGTGGAACAATGCCAAGAATCTCCGAAGAACAGCACCCGTGATAATATCTGTAAAACAGACAGAGGTCGGCCACGCGCCTTCGATGTGATAGCGACTGTAGTCCCGACGTCAGCGCCGAGTCCCCGATCAGGCGCATCGCTCGTCTTTGTACGCTCTCAAGTAGGTCGAGGGTATATTTAGGAGCCGAGCTCCAAACATGAGAGCAATATTCGAGCGCGGGTCTAATTTGGGATTTATATAGGAGAAGAAGTTGGGCCGGAGTAAAGTATTTCTTGGCTCTAAAAAGATAACTCAGTTTTCCTGAGGCTGATCTGGCGATACCCGATACGTGTTTATGCCATGATACATTCCCACAGACCGTGACGCCGAGCAATTTCAAACTTTCCCCAGATTCGAGGGCCCGGCCACTCATCATCAGCTGTGGAACCGATGATCCAGTTTTCTTTGTGAATGTTGTGTACTGGGTCTTCGTTGCGTTGAAGTCGACAAGATTGGCCTTTCCCCACTGCAGGACTTTATCTAGATCCTGGTTCAGAGAGTCGATCTGTCTACATCTCAGCTGGTGCGACGTTGATGCACCAATCGGCCGATCACTCGAAAAGGAGGAAACAAGCGTACTATCATCCGCAAAACTGAACATTTTGTTATCCGTTGTCTCCAACAAATCATTTATGTGAAGCAAGAACAAGGTTGGAGCTAAAATAGAACCCTGGGGCACCCCCGAATTAAGAGGATACAGATCCGAACACTCACCGTCCACAACAACCCGGATCGATCGATTCTCGAGGAAGCTCCTCGTCCAGTCGCAAAGCTGTTGGGAAAGTCCATATGAACAAAGTTTGCTCAGCAATGCCCCGTGCCGGACGCGGTCAAAAGCCTTGGAGATATCTAATGCGACCGCCCTTGACTCACCATGCCGTTCAATCGCAGATGTCCATATATTACCAATTAAGAGATACACAGGTAGATATTTTGTAACTACCTACGTGTTGCGGATTCGCACTGGATGTAACCAGCCCTTAGCAACCAAAGAATAACAAATGTCAGCACCCAGCTGACAGACAATACATTTTTTGGTTGTCAAGGAAAATAACAAACTTTTCACCTTTCTTCGTAAAACTTCAACAGACACGTTTGCATAAATCACTAATCCAGTTAGAATCGACATAATCCAGTCAATAAAATTAATTGGTAAACAAAGAAACACAACATGTTTTATTGAGAGTTTCTGGAGGACGTTTATTGTTCGGATTGCTGCTCAGTTTAGAGGTATTCTTTTCAGTTCATTTATCAACTTTTCTCAGTGTTTAAGAACACAACGCTTCCCCGACGACATTCCTCGGTCGGCAGAGATCATACCCTAAGGTACACTTTGTTTTGTATAAAAATAGTAGATCTTAAGTAAAAATAAAAAATAAAGACAGTCTTAGAATAGATCCCATAAGAAAAGGTTCTAGTCTCAGAAAATAATATTTTCTAAAAGAAAACGGTAAACGTTAACTGGCGCAACATGAGCTAAATAAACTAAGCATGTGGCACACAGGTCAAAACTAAATCCAAATCCTAGAATTCAGTTGTACGAGGGTAGGCTGAAATATAAAACACACGTGCTTGTAGAACGCAAACGAAATGACCTTCAGAAGTGCACCTAACGGCAAATGGAAGCAACATTCCCTCATAATACGAATACACAGGCCCGACGTCGAGCGTTTACCCAATGTCTTTCGAAAATGGGAAGTATGGCAGCGTGTTCTAGTGCTATGTCAACGTGACTTAAACAACGTGCTCTTATCGCGTTTTTAACTGCTGAAGCTGTGCCTGCTACTAAAATGCATCATCGTTTAAAGGCTTGTGGCGGTTTTACGAACCACACAAGCCATTATAGGTTGAGATATCGTCGTTCCACCAAATAACATACTCACCTATATCCAGATTTCACGTACCTACAGACACATGTCCTCAAAAGTCCTTACTTCCGCCTGAAACAAAAGGTAACATTCCAAATACCCAGCATTGAATTAAATAATAAAAACCAATCGAACTAAACGTTCAAAATTTCCTAATATTAAATTCAACGCATCCATTCAATACATCCATTCGATGCATCCATTCAATTCAATTCAATGCAATTCACCCATTTACTCAATCCATCCATTAAACGCATTTTTCTGAGAACAAACAGAACAACGCATATCTCCTCATGTAGCTAATAGCAATTAGCACCCTAAATTCTTCGCAAGATCCCAAACCAACAAGCGCACGTGAGTTTTGTTTCTGCGAGTGTTTTTTCTCCGCACTAGACCATTCCTAATTATAAAGGAAACAAGTCTATAATAGTTACTTTTTTTATTTTATTTTTCTTTATTTTGCTATCTCTCTTTTCTTCATTTATTTTATTTATTTTTACACTTAGTCTTAACTCTATTTAACAAAACTTCTCTTCAATTATAGTTCACAGAGGTTTTTAATAGTTACATATATTTAATGTTTGTTTTATTCTTAACACTTCCTCATTCACTTATTACTATTACTATTGTTTAGGCACTACTTTTTCACTCCCTATCAACAACAATTATAGCTCACAGATGTTTTTAGCAGCAACATATATTTAATGTTTGTTTTAGTCTTCATACTCATTCACTTCAATCATTACGTCTACTATTATTTAGGCACTTCTTTTCAATTTCTTATCAATAACATTTATTTCAAACTGAACTGCACTACCAAGCTTTTCACCTAATCGACATTTCTTCGGACCGCTCACCAAATACCTTTTCAACAAACCTTCAAAATCTCTTCTCTTCTCGTTTCACCACCATTCATGCACCAGACTTCCTGAGTAACGACAGACTCAACTCTCTTCGCGACCAACGTCCGACTACCACTTCTATCACCAACCACCAATTCCTGCTAACTTGTTCCTAATCAAAACTCGTCACCTCGGGGCCAACACCTCCCGATGACGATAATTCAATTACATTTCGCAGTGACCTAATTTCCGTATTTTACCTTCAATTCGCAATTGCTTTGTACTCCGACGTCAGCCGATATTTCTTCATCGATTTCCAGCACAGTTCAATATCCGCAATTGCGAAGCAACCCAATTATTTCTTTAGTGTTTCGTATGCAATTAATTGATTTTCCGTGATTTGTTAATCGTTCCGGAATTTGCAATTAATTGCTTTTGCATTATTGGGCAATTGTTTTGGAATATGCAATTAATTGCTTTATGTGGTTCACCGATTGCGATGAAATGTGCAATTAATTGCATTATCATTCTGGTTATTTGAGTTTATAATCGGATAGCGTTTTTCTGTGACCTCTTGTACATCATCTTTGTCTATGATGTCACTGGCAAACTTAACACGTGCGCAAACAAAGGCCTAGCGATTCGCCCGCCGATCAACAATTCTTGCAATCATAAACATCGTAACGCCTATCCCACGCTAGATGTTTATGACTGGGAAATGCGGTCTACAAACCAAATCCCACGGTTCCTTTGTTACCCATCTGAAGCACACAAAAACTCTTGTTGTCGTAAGCCAGATGGGTAACGCAAACAATTCGTGAAAGGATCGAGAAACGAGTGGCGGTCGCACGATCCTTCGAACAAAAAAAAAAAACAGATAAGGAAATGGGAATGATGATCATGATGGGAAATTTCTTTTACAGATAAGAGGATTAGAATGAAAAGTTTAATGGAAAATTTCCTTTACAGGTAAGGGGAAGAGAGTTAAAAAGAGAAATAGAAATTGATTAGGACAGTCCATTTAGAGAGTTCGCAGGAAGGTCGCGCAACGTGTGTCTAAAAACTAGAGTGTCATCCAATGTCGCAATCGAATTAATGTGCTATCGGAAAGCTCGTGGCTAGATCGTTAATTTTCTATCCAAAAGTTCGTCACATGCATACAATAGAAGACAAGTGTAAAAGGGGAAGAAATTCGATGCGGACCCGATGTTGTAACGAAAGAAAATATTATAAAAAAGGTGACTGTTCAATCCTAAGTGTCTGCTTCTATTGTGCGTCCATAAGTGGATAAACTAATCATAAAGCCGTAGTAATTTATGTGTTGGCAAGAACAAAATCTACTAACAATAAAATAAAAATTAAAAATAAATCTCAGTGTTTTAATTGTGTTGTTTCGCGCCGTTGTGTTGTCTGTGTTAACAGTGTTCGACGGAACACTGCATCACCAACATTCGAACAAATTAAAATCCGTCAAAGGCTATTTATGGTGACGATGGTGTTGATAGGTCTATTGTAAATCGATAGGCAATCAAATTTCCTGGTTGCGGGCCTTGAAAAGTCATAACGCAACGGACATCCGATCACTGCTCTACAGGCAAGCCAAGCCCAGGATCGAACAAACTTGAATTGAGAAATGCATTAGCCTCAATGGTGAATTTTTGAAAAATAAATATATGATATTGTAACTTATTATACTTCTTGTCTTGATTTTGCAAGCATGTGCATTACTTTCCAGCTTACTCACGTAGTTAGGCAGTAGAATAGGACATCCGAAAGTTTTTCAATTTTTTTTTCTCGCCGTCCCTTTCCCACCTTCATATTCGTCTTGCATATTTTAGTTTTAGAAGAATTATAAGAATCCCTTTTGTGTAAAAAGAAACAAACTGTACTCGTTAGATGAACATATAGCGTTATAAATAATAGTGAAGAAGAACGTGTGATTCGAACTGACGCTATGACAGTTTGAATCACCAAAAATTGTACCTAAGCGTTACCCATCAGGCTTCTGGCCGTGTTTAGAATTTGATTTTTTTTTAAACTCGACTATACTCCACTGATGTGAATTGTTATGTTATCGCTAAGGTATACGGCTCTGATGTATTTTCTTATTCGATTTTACGCTCGGTGCTCTTCACTATTTTGCTTGTGAATTGTTTGTGTATCTGTTAGAGTCGCCACAAACGTATTAACAGGACGGCGAAGCTGAGTAATCCTAAATGTTTCTGCTTCTTAACGAAAAAAAAGTAAGATATACAAACTGCAATCAGTACAGTAATAAGCCACTGCCTTTATAATACAGACAGTAAGAAGGTTGTGATACGTGTGGTTCATATTTGCGAATGTAAGTTGAAGTAAGAAATGCAAACTGCTATCAGTAGAGTAATGTACCACTGTAGTATTCCACAACATAACCCTGTGCGGGTTCTCTATACTACATGAAGAACCAACCCACTATTTCAGCTTTATTTCGACCGCTAACAGCATGTCAAAGCAACCCCAATTCCTCCCACCAACCTATTTACCTGTAAAAGAAGCATGGCCGGAAGTCATTTATCCATTTAGTTAATGCACAACTGCGTTCAGTGTTTTCTTGGCATACGGCAACACTTCTGCATTAACTCAAGCGATTTCCACCGGAAATTCCAATCATTTTGGTTGGCAACAACCATGTCTGACCAAACGACGCGGTTATATAATCATGCAACGGCTGGGGTAATTCCAAATTCTTCGAGTTTGGTTCCCACGATAATTTACCCTACCCAATGTAGCGTCACTACGACTTCCCCCAGACACGCTATCCGCTTGGGATCAATGTTCTCTTTTTGCAGGTGAATAACACAAGCCATTATCCACTCCTTCCCATGTTTATCTTCCTACAGTTCAATGCACTCTAAGATCACCACATTCGCCGAATTAGGTCAGTGGGCTATCCTCAGAATTGCATTAGTACATGCACACAAAAATCCAATCCACCCCGGGATCATTGCACATTGTGTTCCGGTTCTCCCATTCTCCCGTGTCCGTCGACTGTTGATTTAACCGAAGCGTTTATACACCTCGATGGGCGGGGAACATGAGAGAGCACCGTATGTGAAGATGATCTCGATTGGTTGTTTGTGGTGCAAATGCAAAATCCAAATTTCATCCCTAATTGGGATCAGTCTTTATCTGTCCGCCATCGAGGTAGGTCACGCAACCGTGAGTTATATTAAAACACTACAGCATATATCGCTGACAGTCTAATCCCGCTTTGGAGCAAGGGTGCACCAGTTGTGAGTCATCACCACGGACATCGTTAATTAATTGTATTTTAAATTTTTATTCAAAACTCTTACGGTTAAAATGTGAGTTTTTTACCCACTCGCGTAAGGAAAATCGTCCATTGAAGGTAGTGTTATCTGGACTAGACTTGATAAGCAACGATATAACATACTGAAAAACGAACTAATTGCGCTCGGGATTAAGTGCCTAGATGTTAAAACCATCACAATAAATTCGTCAACAAAAGCGCTGTACAAACACTATTTGTACATCGTCTATATTCAACGCGTACTGTGAAATTAAACGAACTAAAACGGAAGTACTCAACCTTGTTCAAAACCATCGTTCGCTGGGACTTTAAAAAACATAATCCAGGTACGGTCACACAATGTCACAATTGCCAGCTTTACGGTCACGGCTCGATGCATTGTCATATAAATAGCTTCTGTGCAATCTGTTCGGAAAACCATAAAACATCCGACTCCAAAACGAATGAGGTCATCAAGTGTGCAAATTGTAGTGGGCCACATAAATCTACAGATCCAGAATGCATAAGCCGAAAGCAGTACATAGACATTCGCCGCAAATTATCCCCACGCGGACGTGGTACTGGAAATACAACGTTCCTACAGCCTCCGAGTGACAAACAGCAGCCAGTGCCCGACCGATTATCCATTGATAATTTTCCTCCACTACCCCGATCAGTGCGTCAACCTTCACTTCCTTCATCCACCTGGGCTTCTGGCCTCCATCAAACCCAGCAACCAACAGTGATACGACACACACTAAGAAAAATCCATCAAAAACTTTAACTAATGATAACTTGTTCTCATTTAGCGAGATAAACTCTCTTCTTAATGAAGTTGTAACCAAGCTTAGTGCTTGTCAAACTAAAGCTGACCAATTTAACGTCATTACTTCATTAGCTATTAAGTACATATACTCGGAAAAAACATGTTAAGAAACTCTCTTAACATCATAACTTGGAATGCGAGAAGCATCAAAAACTAAAAGGATGCATTTTTTAGTTTCTTGATAAATTTTAATATTGACATTGCAGTTGTTTCAGAAACCTGGCTCAAACAAGACGTTTTTTTCTCACATCAAAATTACATATATTATGTACATGCTAGTGGTGGAGGTGTCGCCATTGTTGTGAAAAAATGTATAGAACATTCCTTGCGTCCTTCATTGCACCTTAAGTTAATTGAGGAAATTAGTATAGATGTAACATTAAGTGATAACTCCAAGGTGAGTCTTTTTTCGGTCTATTTCCCTGGTGGAAACAGAAACATTGAGAAATCTACTTACTTTAAGCGGGATCTGCAAAAATTGTATAGAGTCAACACTCGAAACAAGGTAATTATTGGTGGTGATCTAAACTGCAGACATCAGTCGTGGAATTGTCTTAGGGCAAACTGCTGGGGTAACATTTTACTAGATGTTACTGAATCCAGCCCAAGTTTTTCCATACTTTATCCACTTCTCCCCACCTATATCCCAGCGAGTGCTAACAAGAACCCCTCAACTCTTGATCTATATATCACTAATATTCCAAATTACTGCACAGTACCATTAACTCTAAATGCGTTAAGTTCAAACCACCTTCCGATCAGCCTCACAGTGAATCATACAGTAGTTGTAAATCGTACCAGTTTATACCACAACTATTCCGCCGCCAACTGGAATTGTTATAAATCATATATAAACACGAACTTGGTTCTAGGTGATACCAGCCTAAATTCTAAACCTCCAGCGAGGACATTGATATTGTCGCATCTCGCTTAACAAAATAGCATAGCCAAACATAGCCAACATCAATCGAAAGACGACGACCATCAACATTGTATTGGCACCTTAACTGTCAATAGTACGCCACAACATTCGTCGAGTTTCGTCCAGCTATCGCTCTGGAAGGCATAGCCCCGCCTACTTCCGCTGATCAAAGGATCAATATGGCGGCCATTAAGGATCCTTGTCGTTGAAGATCTTTTTAAACTCTGTCACTTCGTCGTTCGTCGTACACAAGCAGTGTACAACATTTTCGTTTTCGTTCATAGCATTTAGCTAGTTTTTTTGTTATCGTTTCGTTGTCGATTTATTAGTTTCGCTCGTTTTTCGTAAACAAGAGTAAAATATATCGTATGTTATATAAGAAACAACAATAAAGTGTCGTTCGTTTAATATTCGTGTCGTTATTTTGTCGCCGTTCGTTTCGGCGAACTTTTGAATTGCACGGTAAACGCACCGTGAACAGATATCCTATGCAACAATTTTGTTTCTGTTATCAATAGAGCGGCCGATCTTGCGATACCTAAATGTTCCACTGCTCCAGTTGATAAGGCACCGCTTCCTGAAAATATCTTACATCTGATTAGGCTACGAAACTCTGAAAGAAGAAAATGGCTGCGTTATAGAATCGATTGTTTTCTGGTTAATGTTAAAGTCTTAAATAATATAATTAAAAACGAAATCTCAACATACAGGAACAAGTGTTGGAATAAACACCTTTCCTCTCTTGACAAAGCAAGCAAACCGTTTTGGAAAATATCAAAAACTATGAAAAAGAGAGGGTCCAGTATTCCTCCGTTTAAAGTTCACGACAAGTTGTTTATTTCTTCAGTGGAGAAATCGAACCTACTTGCTAACACGTTTAGTAAGAACCACTCCATATCTATGCATCTAAGCGACGCATATACTGAAGCTGAAGTTGCTAACACTATCCAAGTACTTTCTCAAACACCAGCTGAAAGTACTTACGCAACTAATATCAGCAAAGTTCAAGAATTGATAAAAAAATCGAAATCAAAAAAGGCTGCGGGTCTCGATAAAATTAACAACAAATTAATCAAAGCACTTCCAGCTGCTGCAAGTAACTATTTAACGTTCATTTTCAACGCTTGTCTTAAGAATTGTTATTTTCCGGACTGTTGGAAAACAGCAAAAGTAATACCTATCCCGAAACCCGGCAAACCGAAGAACAGCCCCGAAAGCTACAGACCTATTAGTCTACTTAGCTGTCTAAGTAAGCTCTTAGAAAAAATCATTAAGGAAAGGATTGATCGTTTTGTGGAAGACAATAACATCTTGCCAAACTTTCAGTTCGGTTTCCGTAGTGGTCACAGCACAATCCACCAAGTCTTGCGCATTAAAAACCACATAGCTGGTAAATTCATCGACAAGGAGTCAACGGGACTGGTTCTTCTAGACATCGAAAAATCCTTTGATACGGTATGGCACAATGCCTTGATTTATAAGCTACTGAAGCTTAAGCTGCCAATGCCGCTTATCAAAATTATCCAGAGCTTTCTTCGTTCGAGAAAATATGTTGTGAGTATAGGAACCGACATATCCTCTACTCACCAAATCCACTATGGTGTACCCCAAGGCTCGGTCCTTGGTCCCATATTATTCACACTGTTTGTCGCAGATTTACCATGTCTAGGTGAAAACATTCAGGTAGCTATGTTTGCCGATGATACGGCCATTTTCTCTTCGGGTGCCTTATTCACTAATGTCTTCAACTCTTTGCAAGCAGCTCTTGACAAACTAGCAGTATATTACAGGAAATGGAAAATAAAAATAAATGGTAATAAAACACACGCTGTCTGGTTTTCGAGATGTAGGAAACACTGCTACCTACCAAATGGCACTAAACTCAGTATGTGTGCAGTTGATACGATGGTTGCCTTTTATATTTCTGGATTAGAGAACAAAAACAAATATTGATCATCGAAAATCACTTTATTGTTTTTCAAAATATTCCCCATGAAGATCTATACACTTTTGCATGCGTTTGAACCAATTGTCGAAGCACTTATGCCACTCTGATTGAGGTATCTCCAACACATGCATTCTGAATGCAGCAACCGCTTCTTCAGGTGTCGAAAAACGTTGACCTCTTAGTTTGTTTTTTACGTACGGGAATAAAAAGAAGTCATTCGGTGCCAAGTCAGGACTATACGGCGGATGACCCATCAAATCGATGTTTTGGGTGCTCAAAAATGCAGTTGTCGCAGCCGATGTGTGAGAGCTCGCATTGTCGTGGTGAAGAGTGATCCGTCTTCGGCGGTTGGTTTTCCTGATTTCTTGGAAGACAACTGGCAAACAAATGGTTGTGTACCACTCAGAATTGACTGTTCTGCGTTGTTCTAATGGTACTGTGGGGCTTTTCAGGGCCCGAAGAGCCATGCATCGCTCGATCCCCACTATTCCAGGCGAACGACTTACCTCTCGGTCGAACTTCAGCAAGGTTGCGTAACCTTGCTACGGCATTTACCCCCAGCCAAATCGCTGGAATTAATACGGTTACCCAATCGGATAACTGTTTTGAATATCCGTTAGGCAGCTTACCTATTCTGTGGGGGGTTTTCCTTCCAAACCCCTTTTTCTCCAACACCACCCCTGAAAAACATTAAGTCCACGGCGAAGCTTATCACCTTGCCGTGGCATCGAAAACTCACCCTCGGGCAGGCATTAATTCCAAAAAAAAAAAACATTAAGTCCACGGCAAAGCTTATCACCTTGCCGTGGCATCGAGAACTCACCCTCGGGCAGGCATTAATTCCTAAAAAAAACATTAAGTCCACGGCAAAGCTTATCACCTTGCCGTGGCATCGAAAATTCACCCTCGACCGGGCATTGATTCCCAAGAAAAACATAAGTCCACGGCAAAGATTATCACATTGCCGTGGCATTTGAAATCCTATCCTTAGGCATACATTCTACCCAGGGCATCTCGTTTCCTTAGCCTTATGCTATGGAAACAACATCAACAAAGAGTTCCTTGTTGACTCGTTTTATTTGTTTGCCCATGGCACTTCTTGCATGCGGCTATTTGGTCCCATTGGTTTGCCACCGCCGACAAGGTTTCGGCTGAGGCAGACCAAACATTTCCCTAATTACCAGCAATCGCTGGTTTCCTATTATCGGTCTCCACCGATCAGGGACCGCAAACAAGCAACGAATTGGATGCAGCCAGCAAGTGTTTACTTTCAACATCTGGCAATGGCTGCACCCTATATTCGTTGCAATACCCTAAACATCGCATTGGCACCACAGAATGATATGCATACAAAAATCCCTAATAACGGCCGCCACCCGTCGGCGGACCAAAGGGAATTCACATCGTCAACCGAAATGTTGATTTATGGCCTCCCATAGGATGACCAGATGTTATTGTTTGCATTCGTGTAAGATGCTGCAGCGATGTTGGTATCCGTCCAGGGTCGCCGGACGATCGTATGCGAGGCGTACACACATACGCATCATGTATGCCTATTTTCCCCCCGGTCCAATCACGATTAACTACCTCGAGTTGATCGTGTAGCTCCTCCTCTTTTTCAGTTTCCTTGAGGTTTCCCTTTTCTTTGGTGAGCACCAATTAGTCAGTCAGCCTTTTTCCTCGGAGTCAACTTGTGTGTGGCGAGTCTTGATATTTTATTCCCGTCGGCAGTTTATTTATTAGTTTTCTATTATTTCTAATCACGCCGTATCGCTTAAGTTATTTTTAATGGGAACATTCAATCAAAACCGTTTTCAGTGGCCTTTCGTCATTTAGTGCGTTTATTATATTTTGCTTTTATATTAACAAATTCACAAGACCGTCGGGATTTTGGTGTTGTTGATGGTGCCTAATGGAAGCGGGATATTACTTTGGATTAAACACTCACCTTAAAACAAAACTAACTGATATAGCCATAGTTTAAATAAATATTGTTACCGTCAGTGTATCAATCATTGCAAAATAAAAGTGCCTTTATATCGAAAGTAAAGAAAGAACTGATCGTGTGTTTTATTTCCTTCTGTTCGCTCCGTTTGGGAAGTGTATTATCTGGAGAACTTTGTTTCCTTTTCGCGGCGTGTTGTACGTGGTGTTGGTATTGAATCCGCGTCCTTGTTGACGCAAGTACCTAACATCCCACAGTACGGTTGCGACATGTCCAGTTTTTCCGAAAAAACAGGCAACCATTTGCTTGGAAGTGCTTCGTGCGCGAACAACTTTTGTTGGATTTGGCTCATCTTGAAACACCCAGACAGTCGACTGCTGTTTACTTTCGGGCTCATACGCGTAAATCCACGATTCATCACCTGTCACAATGTCATAGACGTGTTTCGAAGCACCGCGACCGCGACTTTCGACCAATTGACACGAGCCTTTTTTTGGGCGATTAACAAATTGTGTGGGATCCAACGCGAACAAATTTTTTTGACAGTCAAATGTTTATGCAATATTGAATGTATGCTGGTCCCACTAACGCCTAAGGTTGTCTCAATCTCACGATAGGTCACATGACGATCTTCCAATATCAGTTCGCGCACAGCATCAATGGTTTTCGGAACAACAACTGATTTTGGACGACCTTCACGAAATTCATCTTGGAGTGAACTACGACCACGATTGAATTCACCATACCATCGATAAGCACTGGTCCTTGATGGAGCTTCATCGCCAAAAATTGAATTAAGTTCATCCATGCACTGTTGCTGAGTTAGTCCACGCCGAAAGTTGTAAAAAATAATCGCACGAAAATGTTGACGATTTAATTCCATTTTTGGGCCGAGATGAATCTTTTAAGTTACTGTAAACAACACAAATAGCGCTCGTATGTCAAAACGTTCTGAGTGTGTATAACCTCAAAAATGTCCAACTTTACGACAGAGCTGTCAATTGCCGGATTGCAACATTAGGGTTGTCAAATCCCGAAACATAAGAGGCGACCCTCGTATTGATTGGTCCGAAGACTGTAGATATCTAGGTATTATTCTAGATAAAAAACATATCTTTCAAAAACACATCACTACCACAATTGACAAAATAAACACAGTCGTAAGAGTTATGTATCCATTAGTGTGTAGAAAGTCAAAGCTTACCATCGAAAATAAAATTATAATATTTAAAACCATTTTTCAAGCGATACTCCTGTACGGGGTCCCTGTATGGTGTAATTGTGCTCGCACACACAAAATAAAATTGCAAAGGTGTCAAAATAAAATATTGAAAATGTTGCGGAATTTGCCATGGCATTATTCGACACATGAACTACATGAAAACACCAACGTTAAACCGGTAGAGTTCCTTATTGACAAAATCAATCGAAACTTCTTCGTCAATTGTTCTTTTTCTGACAATGTTTTCGTTTCCCGTCTTGCGTTATCCTAAATCACTACATATGTACTCTGTCTATGAAAATTATATCGAGGTCATTACTATATAAAATAACCGGAAGCCCGTGTAATATTAGTCTTAAGATTCAATTAAGGGTTTTTTTATTGTAGTTTTCCCTTAATTTATTATTTGTTATTCATTAAAATTGTGCTATTGTCATTATATAGATTTAAGATTATAGTTGTAAAGGAATTGCTATCCTAAATCTCTTAAGTACTAGTTGTAAAATATACCATAAATGTAATTATCTACTAAATAAAAATTGAATTGAATTGAAATTGACTCGATCAATTTTATGAATGTCGACAAGCTGTGTTTCGGCAATAGGTCCGAGTGGGTGTTAAATGGTACTTCTAGTTTAAAATAAACCTGTAATTAAAAACCTTGTTGTATTCCAGAATACTACCCTTATTCGCTTTAACACTAATCTCATGTCCTTTCTAACACAACCTTTAAAACTACATCCGCACATATCTTACATTCTCATTTAATACAGTTCATAAATAAACAGACACAATATTCTATATCCAGTCACTTACAGCACATTTAAAAACATGCCCCTTTTCATAACAAGCACTTTTTTCATTTCAAAACATAGCCACTTTGATTTTCGTTCAAAGTTTATTCAAAATTATGACCAGAAGACCAATCCCCGAAGGACGACTTAATCCTCGAAGGAAGACCGTTCCACGAAGGAGGATCGATCCCAGAGGAAGATTAGTGAGATTAACGACGACTGGCGGGATAAAACCCTAAAGAGGGAAGGAATGTCCTCATTTTCGACTTGGATGGCGGAACATTCGATGTATCGAGTGTAACTATTGATGAAGGTTCCTTGTACGAGGTCAACGCAACTGCTGGTGACTCACATTTGAAACAGACAAGTAACTTCGTAATTTCCTTTGCCGATGAGTTCCAGAGGAAATCCAAATTAACCTCAGTGGCAGCAGATTTGAAAAAAAAAAATATAATACGACATAAAACGACGAAAAAAAAGGAAAAAAAAGACCAGGATAACACACAACTATAGGGCGTGAAGTCTGCCTGGCAGTAATAATATAAAAAGCGGAAATAATATAAAAAGAAAACAATAACTGAAGAAAAAAATTTTTAAGAAGAAACTACACTATTGGAATCCAGGAAGTGGTAATCTCGAAAAGAACAAAACATCAATCAACAGTTAGCCCACATATACGAGTATTAGTAGTAAGAATCGTTAGCAAAATATCAATTTTTCTCTCTTCGTTTTTCCGTAGGAATATTTTCACCTTGGAACTTTTAACTTTTCCTTTTTACAAACAATTTTTTCCGATAGAAATTACTTCGAATATTCTCTTTTCAGTATTTCGACGACATTTCCGTTTTGTCTTTTTCGCCGAATTTTCTTTCTTTACAGCTTTGGGACCAAATTAATTTTCTTTTTCATATATATTGAATAACTAAAAGAAAGGCCATTTTTATATACCGTATTTTTAAGAAGTGATTTTAACCATACATTGATTTCAAAGTTTTCAATATTACGAGTCCTTATTACACGAGACAGGCGGCCAGACAGGGGGAAGAACATATCCACTCTCTACAAATACACCATAACCCCCCTGAAATGGCTCTTTCTGTCGGAATTTCTGATGTTTTCAGAATCGTCCCTACCTTTGACGGGAAACCCTGCGACCTAGATAAATTTATTTCCGGGGGAGACGTTTTGTTTAGATCTATAAAAAGGGCAGACCCGGAGATATATGAAACATTTTTGGAGCTAGTCAAAAATAGATTCGAGGGTCCTGTCTATGATCTGATTAGGTATAGCGCAATCGCTGAATGGGAGGATTTAAAGGATAAACTTGAATCAGAATATAAAGAGGAGCAATCTCGGTCAACGGCACACAATGAGTTGATATCGCTGAAACAAAACTTCAGAGAAACCGTTCGGGAATACGGAGATAGAGTTGCGAATGCTCTGAGGACGCTGAACTCTGCTACGTGTGAAATAACAGCAGAGGCGGTGGTTAGAGGATTCTTGATAGAAGAAAACTCAAAATTGGCCGTGCAAATATTTGAGGATGGTCTCAAGAATGAACAACTGAAAATCCTAGCCAAAGTCCATGGGGGAAGTAGTTTAAAACAGTCAATTGCACATGTAGTATCACATGCTGCTCGAATGGACAACTCTCCCAGGTCATATCAATATAATGAAAATCCTAAATTTAATCGTAGAGTCTGCCAAACCTGCCGTAAGCCAGGTCATTCTCAGGACACATGTTATCGGAACATGCAGTCCAACAATTTTCCGAATAGACAACCCATAAAAAGAGAATATAACATTATATGCAATTTCTGTGGACGGAATAATCATACTGAGAACGAGTGTAGATACAAGATATCTAGGAATGGACCGTCCTTAACAAATTACCAACAAGGTACAACAACGCGTAATCCATCCGAAATAATCCTGCAAACACCGAAAATCGTTTTAGTGAAAATCCTAGAATCACCAATAGACAAAACGATAGGCAAAATGTTCACTTTTCTCGGGTGCAAGAGTCGGAAAACGAGGCCTGACGCCAACCCAATTTTATGGAAGACAGACAAAATTTTTCTATTTATAACATTAGATCTTTGGCAATAGATAACGACAATTTTAATGAAGCTCCTAACCAAATAACTAAAGCGATACAGATAAACGAAGAGAAAACAAGCACTAATATAAATATTCCGATTCATACTCCAATTTTGGAAAATAATTCAGCAACACAGACGGAAAATTCGAAATTTTCAGCAGTATTAAAGACTGAAATCCCTAATATTTCGTTCAAAAAGATTTTCGTTTCATATAAAAATAAATAAAACCTATAATTAATTTAATAACTAACAACCTTTAGTATCCTGTACAGAATCAAAGTAATCGAAAAAGTCTGATTTAAGAACAAAAGCAGTATCTGTAAATAAGACACCGACCAAAAATAAAATTAATAAAAATTGTAAATATCAAAAATACAAACATCATTCAAGTGTTTCAGTTGTTTTTCTTGGACATACGTGTGGCAGCAGAACTCGGTTCGTTTTACTCAGCGAACAAACTGGGGAGTAAGTGAAATCAGTGTCGTGCGTCGGCACACATACATCTACTCCCACAACCACATTTACCGTTAACCAGTTAATATAACCCCTTTTGCCGTTAACCAATTAATATAACCCCGTTTAATGTTAACCAATTGACATAACCCCGTTTACCGTTAACCAATTAGCGCATCCGATCCAATCAATTTAATTTTTCCTACAATCAATACAGATGTACAATCAACATACGCTGCGATACTCATAATATTCATCTGAATATCCTCGTAAATTGTCACCTTATGACACATTCTCACTTCTCAAGCTGCACGCTATTCCAAATGTATTTTTTGCCTCGTATTCAAAAACGAGCAATGCACCTAGCATAAGACATTTTCACATGCTATCATATTACGAATGCACTTTTTGCTTCATATTCGAGAACAGGTGTCACACTGCCCATACGATACTGCCGCCACCTTCAAAGACCATTTAATGGAGCATCCACCAAGGTTCTGATATCGGCGAACGGCCAGATATAGCGACAAAACCAATTAAACGATACGAATAGCTTGAACATTGTACTTTAATCGGTTCGTTCAAATGTGAAAAATCAATTGAGCAATACGATTGCGTAAACATGCTGAACGCAGGACTCACCTTAGAGCACATCAACTCCAATGATGAAGTAATAGTAGTCGAAGATCCGCAAAAGAAAGCGAATTCAATTGGAGCCTGTTTCGAAGCAGTGTACAGAGTTAACGAATCAGTTCATGCTAACACTGAAATTGAAAGCAATGCCCGTCAAAGACATTGCTCGCTGCGCAATCAACTTCACAACTGGCGATCCGAAAACCATAGTTTCATCACATTCGGCGAAAATAATAGGGTGGATTCTTCCGTCAGAAATGAAAATACAAATATGTTTGTGCGCAAGGATGAACTTAGAAACATACTTAGCTCAATAAAAAATAAGAAATCATCTGGAATAGATAGCATTCCAAATGTGGTTCTAAGGCATTTGCCTTGCGAAGCAGTGAACATATACACTACTTTGTTTAACAACGCTCTAAACAATGCACACTATCCAACCCATTGGAAGACTGCAGTAGTCCATCCTATCCCCAAAAAGGGTAAGGAGAAGAGCAATCCAGCTAATCTGCGCTCGATCACCCTGCTTCCCAACATCAGCAAGGTATTCGAAAAAATTATAAACAAAGCACTGATAGGCTGGTGTGATGAAAACGATATCATCCCCAACAACCAGTTTGGCTTTCGAGCGCGACATGATACAGTTCATGCAGCGACGAAACTTGTTTCCGATATACAGTGGAACAACGCAAAGCGACAATGTACAGGCACCTGCTTGGTTGACTTTGAAAAGGCTTTCGACGCCGTATGGTTAGAAGGACTTGTCTATAAGTTAACAAACCTGGGTATGCCGCAATATCTGCTATACATTATTTATGATATGATAATGGACAAACATTTTGTGGTGAAATGCGGGGACATACTCTCCAACAAGACCTTCCAAATTAAAAATGGCTTACAGCAGGGAGCTGTGAATTCTCCCATTCTATTCAATATTTACACTAGTGATCTAGTGAGTTCTCTCGAAAACGCCATTGCGTACGCCGATGACATAGTGGTGTACAAAGCAGGAGGAAAAATAGACATCATCAATAGGCACCTTCAAGATGACTTCAACAAAATAAAACAATTTTGCGACGACTGGAAATTAAAAATTAATTTCCAGAAAACCGAGACTATTCTTTTCAGAACGCCCCTATCCAGGCCCTCGAGGGATACAAAATACAACTGGAAACACTTCTCTATTGTAGGTAACAATAACCTTCCACTACAAGTGAAAACTGTAGTTAGATACCTTGGTATCTGGCTAGACCAGTATTTATATTTTGACAAGCACGTAGCAGCGTCCCTCTCCGCAGCTAAAAGCGCATATTCTATGACAAGAAGTCTATTCCGGAGTAGTCTTCTTGACCCCAGAGTCAAAATAATTACATACTCGGCATTCATCCGACCAGTTTTGATTTATGGCTGTCCGGTATGGTATAATATATCTCCACTTTATATGGAGAAGTTTCGTGTGTTCGAACGGCAGTGTTTGCGTTCCTGCCTCGGACTTTATAGAACACCAGAGTCGCAATACAAAAAATTCTATCCCAACAAAATCCTGTATAACAAATCAGGGTTAAATAGGATAGACAATTTCATAATTAAAATTATTTGTGGTCACACAGCAAGGGCAATGTGCAGTGACAATAATCTTATCTCGGGAGCATTCTATCCCAATGATATGTATCTGGAGAATACCCTCCAGAATGGGTTTTTTCCCCCAGAAGCGTTCCCTTTCTTGGATCAAAAAGGCCTTATCCAAAACGTGCATGGAGTCCCGATTATTTACCACGCTTTCCGTGGTGCCAGGGTCAAACGAATTCTCCATGATAGTGATATCTCCAATGCCCCAGACCGCATGCGTTTTAGCACGGCGATCAGTGAAAGAGATAAATCAGCCAAAGATCGAACATCTCCCAAATGGTGGTGGCTTCTCAACGAGGAGAGGACTTCACTTCCTCAGATATAGTATGCCTCTCAAGAGCAACGTTCTCCTTCCTCTTGTCCCCCCTCCCCCTGTCCTCCTTTCCCCATTACTTTTATTTTTATTTCTTATTTTATGTTTTATTCGTTTTGTTTTGAAGTTTTTGTTTGTTATAATTAAAAAAAAAAAAAAAAAAAAAATTGTAATAATGTATACATATAGATATAAACGAGGAGTCCCTCTAATATATATGACTTATTTCATATATATATATATGTATATATATATATATATATATATATATATATATATATATATATATATATATATAAGAAACAAAAAAAAAAGATGTACGCCGAAAGGCATATATAAAAATTAAGTTGTAGTGTGTAATTTAGAGAGCTCGCATAGAGCCAGTAAGTTAATTTAAGGACTGTGATTGTAGAAAAGAGGCTCCTCGATAGTATAGTGGTTAGTATACCCGCCTGTCACCCGGGAGACCGGGGTTCGATTCCCCGTCGGAGAGCCTCTGGCGCAAGACTAATGACCTTGCCCAGAAAAAATAAATCATTATGGAAAATTTAACAAGCCTCAGGACTTGCTAAATAAGGCCAAGACCGGTTCCCGGTTGTAGTGCCGATGATGATGATGATGATGATGATGATTGTAGAAAAGGGTTTAACATTTACCCCTAATATTATATATGTAAAAAGAATTAGGAAAATAAATGTGGTTTAAAAACTAAAAAAAAAAAAAAAGTATTGCGTAAACGCCGTTGCACCGTAAGTGGGACAATTAAGTGGCGACGATAAATAAGAACTGCAGTTGACTCGTGGTAGGTAATTGCACTCAGTACGGATCAAATGTTCTGGGTCGAAGTCGAAGTGGAATATGATGCATTGTTTGCGTCTCTGCAGCCTTAATTTGGGTATATAAAGAGTGGTTGAAACGGAGTAAAACTCGGAGATAATTGAATAACCAAAGTGGGCATTTTTCCCTAAATAGAAAAATTAATTGATAACCAAACTTGAACGGCTACCTAAGTAAAAGGTAAAGAGGTTAAATTACAAGTTTAAATTAAAAGGTAAAATTGAACATTAAAAGGTTAAGCTGAAATAAATTAGTGTATATACAAATATGTTGGTTTTTGTTTTCTTCTTTTAACTCTCCGCCTCATGCTCTTCTCTCGCTTTTGAAAAAGCACGGCGAGCGCTGATATAACACAACTGCCTTGATAAGACAGATAGTAAGAAGGTTGTGATATGTGTGGTTCGTATTAACGAAGGCAAGTTCAATTGACAATTGTGTACTATTCCTTCGGTTAGACAAAAAACAATTTAAATCTTTTATTTAATTTAAATATTCATCTTTTTAAAACTGATCATGTATGCATTTTTTCTTTCAATTCCCCAACTTGTATAGTTAGAGGTCTTCTCCGGGCTGACCTGGCAACAACGTGCACACAAACAACTTTGTCAAAAAAAAAAAAAAAAAAAAAAAACAGTTTAAACATAAGTTTGCAGTTTGGAAATTAAATCGCGCAGTTGTTAAGTTAATGCGCAGTTATTTGATGTCTCGTAAAGTGCGTGGAGGTAGAAATAGACTGTACGAAGATGTGTGTTTGCATCTTGTTGTGCTTCTTGATAATCACACAAATTATAACTTCCGAATTAATGAACAGTAAATTAATCCTAGCATTAAATTCGCCATAAGTATTTTTGCCAATCTCGTGACATTCTCCACGGTTTCGGTGTCTGCACCTACATTTGGATGCCATTGTTGGCAAAGATCCAAACGTCTGAAATGAGGCTATCGAAAGTGCAATAGGTATGTTAATATTTTGCCAAAAAATGAAAAAAAAAGTCAATGCGACGATCTTAAACATATAAACGAGATTTAATCAAAACCACTTGTTGAAGTTCAGTAAGGCCAAATGAATTATTGAGCAGGACACTTTATCTCAGATGATTAAACGAAGACACCTAAAATCAATCTACAATTATCACGACCATCAATTAATATTCAAATAAAATTCTTAAGGATCGTCGAATTGCAAAATTAAAACAACGTTTTATAATAAAATGTAAACATTTAATGGATGAGTTAGTAAAATAATTTTAGAACCAATGACTTTTAAATGAATTTTATATTAATTGGCCAAATGTGGTTGCTTTGCTAGTAGCACAAAAGAATCATTCTATTAATGCTGCACAACACTGCTCTGGGATAGACTTTACTTTTGCTGAATACTCTATATATTGTAGATTGTACCTCACTCAAAGCTGTAGCTTAACAAGGACTAAGGTGGAGCAATCGATTACAAATTGTCCTCCTATAATAAGGCAGATAGTTCTTGGTTTTTGTGTAAAACCGTATATATATATATATATATATATATATATATATATATATATATATATATATATATATATATATAGATATATATATATATACGTTATATAAGACCCAGAGCCAGTACGAATGGGAGGTTACGTTACGAGAACTTATTAATTATATAGTAGATATTCTAATTTAACCTCGGGGTGGCTCATACCTCCAATGGACCTTGTGAATGTATCAATCCTATTACATCTCAAACCACTCTAGTATCAAGGAATGTCACTCTGTAGACAGTCTCACCGACGCAAGCCTATATCAAGTAAGCAACGTCCCAAATCACTTGGACAGGAAACTCGACCATGTGCTCTCAACGGACCCCAATATTTCCTTAGTTGCAGCCAGCACCCACACCCTCACAACTATTGACAATCACCACCTTCCACTTCTCTTATCCCTCTACCCTGACTGCTCTGCCCACTCCTCGCCATCCCTCAACTACTATTCCTACAACTTCCGCAAAGCCAACTTTCGCCTCATAAATGAGTATCTTAGCAAGATCTTAGCATATAGAGGTCCCTGCTTGCCGCCTTATCGACTGAGTTGATAAGGAGGTTGAGTCGTGGGTTTGATTGTGCAAACCTAGGTTCAACTGACAACTCTTGCTATTGTGCAGTGGTAGGTAGGGACCACAAAACCCAGCCGCACGGTGAAATACCACCTCATTAAGCTATAGACTTCGTGAAATGGTTGGGAGAAATCCTTGAGCATCTGTGGCGGTTCCGCTACACCCCACTGCCTACTTACCTGAAGAACACCTGTGGCAGTTCCGCCAAACCCCACTGTCTACTTACCGTAAAACCTCCATAACATTCAGCAAAAAATGAAAATGCTTCACGCATCATATAGATCAAATCTATGATCTTAAAAAGTCCCTGTAAAGAAAACTTACGTTTGCATGCATCTCTTAGCATACAATTTTTCGTCAGTCACAATATATAAAACACCCGATGTAGACGTGCAATTCAGCGCTCTAAGTAAATCGTTATCAACCGCAGTGAATTTATTATGAAATTCGTGAAATATTAATCGCAATCAACCCATTAGACTATTTACTCATTTATCGTGCATTTATTTCGGTTTTGTGCACATTTAATACACTTTTTCATTGACAAACATACAATTACATTACTAATTAAATTGCTGTTTGTCACATAACCAATGTGCTTTAATATCACGAAAACATCGGCTTTCACTCAGTGATTACTCAGTTTCAAAACGTGTGTTTATAAAACGATATAATTAATCTAATTCATAAACAAGAACGAAGCCACGAAATAGAAAAACACGTGTTGTGACAACTAAAACAAAGTGCAACAACAACAAACAAACAAAACGAATGGTAAAAGTGACAAAAAACGTGCTCACAAAATCACTTCAGTGAGGTGCAAAAACAACGTAAGACAATTAAAATATATCACCTCAGTCGTAAAAGTGAAAATTAAAATACACAATATATTGCTAGTTAAGCACAGAGTTTTCAAAGCATCATTTGGCGCGAGTGCAAGATTACTGACTCTTAGCGGACGATACCCGGGTTCGAAAGAACCAGCATGAACACGGAGGAAGATAAAAACGCGACAAACAAACGAAAAGGTACACCGAAAATCTCCATTGTGACGCGAAGTAAAACCGCGAAATTAACAATGGAGAAAAAAGGTCAGCAAATGGAGGAGGACAGTGAGCGCCCCTCCCCCTACAATTTTAATATGTATGGGGCAAACAATTCGTTCGCTTCTCTAGCATCCTCAGAGCCTGAGGATGAAGAAGAGGAAATAAGTGAATTGGAGGCGAAACTTGCGATGGCAAAAGCCCGACTAGAAGAGAGACGCCGAAAGAAAAAAATAGCGGCACTCGAAAAAGAAAAAGACACCGAACAACAACAAAAGCCGAAGCCAAAAGTCGGCCAACAGCAACAGCAACAGCAACATCAACATCAACAGCAACATCAACATCAACAGCAACAATCAACACAAAATCGACCACAGCAAGCAACACAACAGCGGCAAAGCAACAATAACAACCAAAAAATAAAGATGCCACCAATCAACATCATAGATATTGAGTGTAAGGAATTGGTAAGTCTTTGTAAGCTAGCTATAGGAAACAATTTTGTAGTTAAAAGACTGGCTGGTAATAAGCATACCATTCAAACCTATGCGGTGCCAGACCACGAAAAAATTAAAGAGGTCTTAAAAAGGGCCACCGCGAAATTCTACTCGTTCACGCCGAAGCAAACAAAGAGGGTAACGGTTCTATTAAAGGGTGTCGACCCTGAGGTGGAACCGGAGGCTCTGCTCGAGATGCTTCAAAAGTTGAGGCATGACGATCTCGACTTTATCTCCGTAAAACCGTTCACCACAACCAAGACAAGAAGGGAAAACCGCAAGCTACCATTCTTTTTGGTTCAACTAACGCCCAGCAGCAGAATTGGTGGTCTAAGAAAGATTACAGTCTTGGATCATCAAAGTGTCACATGGGACAAATTAAAAAAAGGCAGAGACATCTTGCAATGTGTCCGCTGCCAAAGGTTTGGTCACGCGGCGGCGAACTGTGAAATGCAGCACCGTTGCGTAAAATGCGGAAAAGACCATAAGGCAGAAGAATTCCCTCTGGGAAAAGAAAGGGTAGAAGACAAAGCCCTTCTAAAGTGCGCAGTGTGCCGGAATGAGGGACACCCCGCTAAGTATCGAGGGTGTCCTAAATTCCGAGAAATAATGGCAGGAAGTGTGACCCGGCAAAAAAAAACACAGAGCCAGCTCGTACTACAACAATGCCCGTAACATCGCAGCGGTCGTACGCACAAGTTGCGGGGGGGGGGGGGGGGTGTCGCATTCTTTATTAGAAAAGGAATCCATCATAAAGTTATATATAGTGGAGAAGTGCGCAGGTTCCGGGTGCTGGAAGCCTGTATCGTACGCATACCCCTTCAGCAAGGAAGGGGCTTGTATGCGATTGCGGTCTATGCACCTGAGGAGCACCAACATAACCTATTTATAGCGAAGCTCGAGACACTCTTTCGATGCTTACATTTGCACCTGGACAAAAACTACTTTATCCTAGGGGGAGATATGAACGCCAAGCATTGGGGAAATTGGGGAAATTGTATATGCCAGACGAAATCAGTTGGCTGGCTGGTTAGATCAGTATCATATTGAATATAGAACTGACCTGCTGGCTACCGAATATCCATCGTTCCCTAGAGGTAGATCGTTCTTAGATATCTTGCTAATCGACTCACGACTGAGATTACTTAACACCAACAGACGAAACAGAAACTGTTTACGGACGATTGAATACGACATTCACAGCAGTGATGGAGCTTCCGAGCGATCTCGCAGATCTGGAGGAATTCGTGATCCCGCAACCCTACAACTACAGGGCAATGCGATGGCCGCGGTTCACCAGATCATTAACAAGAGAACTTCGTTCGAATGACTTTAATCTGCCAGTAAATAGAAACCTGACAAATGGCGAAATCGACAAATACATCCAACAAATGGACGAAACCGTAAAACGAACAATGGACAAAACAATTCCCAAAACAACAGTTACAGATCACATAAACATGTACAGAAACACAACAATAAACGCACTCCACAAGAAAAAGAGCAGACAGTTTACAGACAGACAAGACCAGGAGATAATAAAAACCTCCAACAATTACTTAAACCTAATTATAGATTAGCAACAAATTTGTATTGGAACAACAGAACTCGGGCTATAAAAACTAATAACCCGAATATGTTCCCACGAATAAATAAAATATTCAGGAGAAATAATCAAAACGAGTTTCAGTGTCTCCAAATTCCACGTACTGATGTAAACAAGCAGCTGCTAACCAACATTGGCATAGATGCAGAGAACGCTATCCTCAATAGTGAGCTCTTCGTGATCGAAGATCCTTTGGAAAAGGTGAACGCTGTGGGAGCTGTCTTTCAGGAAATGTACAAGGTGAATGAAAGCATTCGCCGAAATCCCGACCTGGAGGACAGAGTTCTACTGAATCACCTGCACCTCCGGAATGAAATTTCACATTGGCAATCGAAGAATCCGGGTTTTACCGAATTTAGTGACGATAATCTGTCAATTGACATTAATGCCAATGCATTTGAAAAGACTATTAACAAAGCTCTGCTAAAATGGGTAGACGACAACAACATTATTCCAAATAACCAGTTTGGCTTTAAGGCGGGTCATGAAACCACACATGCCGCAGCTAAACTGGTCTCTGACATACAATGGAATAAATGTAGGAACCAATGCACAGGGGCCTGTCTGATCGACTTGGAAAAAGCCTTTGATACCGTCTGGTCAGTCATGGCATACATAAGCCTTTACTATATGTACTTTACGATATGTTAAAGGACAGGAAGTTCGTGGTCAAAAATGGTAATGTGACCTCTAATAAAACGTATAATATCAAGAATGGCTTGCAACAGGGCGCGATACTCTCTCCGATTCTTTTTAACATTTACATTAGCGACTTATTAGATGCACTTCCGCAAGCTATTGCCTACGCATACGATCTCATAATTTACAGAACAGCTCCGAAAGTTGAGATCATAAATAGTTTAATACAGCGAGACTTCAACAAAAAACTTAAGATCAACTTCCAGAAATGTGAAGCCATCCTATGTGGAACCCCATTATATAAAGCCACGAACGACACAAGGAAAAACTGGCGAAAGCTAGTTATCGTGGGACCGCATGGAGATAAACTGGAAACCAAGAGTTTAGTTAAATACCTGGGCATCTGGCTAGACCAATATCTGTATTTCAACAGACATTTAAAGGCTGCTTTGCTCAAAGCGAGGAAAACTTTTGCTATGACAAGGAGGCTATTTCACAGTAGCCAACTTGACAGCAGGGTAAAAGTCATATGCTACATGACGTTAATCAGGCCAATGCTCATATATGGTTGTCCAGTATGGTTCAACATAGGTCCAAATTTGATGGAAAAGATTCGGGTGTTCGAAAGGAAGTGTCTCAGAAGTTGTCTCAGATTATATCGGACACCGGAATCGGACTATAAAAAGTATCATTCAAATGAGACTTTATATAATGAAGCGTACATAAATAGGGTGGATAATTTTATGATTAAATTAATCAGAGGACATATTGCGAGAGCAATCAGATCGTCCAATCACCTAATTTTCGGGGCCTATTATCCAAACACTCTGTACTATGAGAGCGTGCGTCGCAACGGCTTTGTTCCACCAGAGGCGTTCCTTGACTTGGACATGAAAGGGCTTATACAGGATAGATCCGGAATTCCGCTGATCTATCATGTAAGTAGATCATCCGTAGACGGGCGATTGTGCTACGACCGGGATGTAACGCGCACCGAAGAAGAGCTCCTGCGCTTCAGTAGGGCTATCTCCCACAGAGACCGGGACGATAGTATTAGACAGCGTCAACAGTTCTGGTGGTTGAATGGCATATAAAGACCTGGATACCAAAGTCGGTATAGAATCACACTATCATCAGCTAGCTTACATAGACTTAGCTTTTCTAGAATTAGGGTAGTATAAGATTTAGTTAAGTTAAGTTAAGTGCTTTTACATAAAATTAAAAATTAAAAAAAAATAAATAAATAAGTAAATAAATAAATAAAAAATAGGTAAGTTAAGTAGGTTAAATTTTAAGAAATACAAAAAAAAAAAAAAAAGAAAGTTTTTCAAATTTTTCTTTGTCTTTCAAATAATTATAAGTACTGCCACCAAATTCTGTCGCCGAAAGGCAAATTATATAATGGTTAAGTAATGTTTAGCTTAGAGCGTCTGCGAAGGACCAGTAAGTTATTATATAAGATAATTAAGCTAGAATTTAAGCATTTTTTGTCTAGCCTTTAATTTAGAAACTAAGAATATAAATAGGAAATAAAAAAAAAATACAATTTTCCGTAAGATTTCTTGCTTTACTTATCTGGAATTTCAAACCTATTCGCCACCTTCGGTACCAGACAAATTCCTGTAAACAAAATGATTCGATTTGCATACAATGTAACCGTCATGACAGGGACCAATAAATATTGCGCCGTCTATTTTCCCCGCCGCGCCGAGTGTACAACACTGTTCCCTACATACACATTGGCTGGCGACTTACGCCCTAGGGACCAAAGCAAATACGCATTCCGCGTCTCTTGCATCAATTAAATCCTACAGCATATACAAACGCAAATAGGAACTCAATACCTACCCTTACTAGCGATGCCATTAACACATTTCCCATTGTGTAAATAGAAAAAACCATTAGCACTTCTTCATAATGGCGATACATTTACTTACGTATCCGCACCACATCATAGACACGGATCATAAATCCACTTTTGCCACATTTCTTCGCTGTATCGTCGTCTATTTGTTTAGACGCGATACACTCCATAGACGACGATCTTTTCGATCCCTTTGTTTTTACCGCCTGTCTGCTTCGTTTACCCATTGCCCTCGAGCACGTGTAAACCACACAGATCTGAACGATCGCACACATACCACTAAGAGAGACTTTACGTTTCTCTGGTGGTAGATAAAAACGATATCCTTATTGGAGAGGATATCGGTGAGTCTCATTCGAACCACTGACCAGAGCGGTCGTCGTACGCCCCCTTTCGCATGTGCATCGGAGTGCACAGGCCCCGGAGTCGTAAATTAAACCCCCGAGAGTTTAGTAACAGTGTGTTTTGTCGATATAGAGTCGGGTCCTTTTTCTAAACGAAATCCGGGATATTTCCCGACACCATCCACGAGTAACGGTTAAAGTGGAAAAAAAAATAGCGTTTACTTAAAATTAAAATATACAAATAATACGAACAATGTGAAAGTGCATTTCCCGTTGACTAAACATTAGAAAAATAAAAAGGAAGGAACTTATAACACTGAGTGTTTTATTTTCACTTATGTAACTTCTGTTGTGTCCGCTTCGCATCTTAGAGTTCGATTTTTCCTGTGCTGCAGCTTCCAGGGTGTGTTTATCCTTTCTTTTGAATATCGACCAATCTTCGTATAGTGATGATGGAGGAAGAAGGGAATCAGCGCCGTACGCCTGCGCAACATACTTCTTCCCCGCACACCCATCCCTACAACCAAATCTGCAATCGCATTAGCACCTGTAAATGCTTCACGCACCAAATAGATCAAATTGAATAAACTAAAAGTCCCTGTAAAAGAATTCTTACCTTTCATGCATCTCTTCGCATACAAAGTCCCTATAAGAATTCGTTCCTAACTTATCATAAATTCCGTGAAAGAAAATGCGTCGGTTCACATATAATACAACCGCATAGTCAGGGAATCTTAATCTTAATCTTGACTTGGCTTATCATACATACACATTGGCTGGCGACCCTTTTAACCAACAACAAACATAGTACCATAGACGTTGAGACTAATTCCTTAGCATGCCTCATGTGTAAACAAAAGAACGCTGTTGTTCCACAGGCTTTTTGGCGATATCATAAACAATCCATATCGTTTGTGGTATCCCGAATGCATTTCTCATTTAATGCGTCCCAGCTTATTTATTTAGCTGACCCTAATCGCAGACCGATGCCTTAGGTCGCTTCTTTCTTTGTCTGTATCCCTTGTCTAGGTTTCGTTTCGCTTTTGACCTGCAAGCGTTATGTAAACAGGCTGATCTCAACGATCGACTTCACGCACACCACTACAGGACCTCATCATTGAGATCCTCTTTCCTCGTTTTCACGACGAGAGGAACACTTTCTCTCTCGGTGAAACTCACCCCACTAGCGAGTCGGCTCTGCACGAGCCGTTTATCGCGAAGTACAATTACATCATCCGACCGCGCCGGTCGACCTGTCTCCCGCTCTCCGTAAAGCTGCCGGGATGCGTTTACGTCACAGAGTCGCGAATTAACCCCCACCGAAATTAACAGTGTGTTCCAATTTTTAACTCGAACATTTTTCAGTGCGTCGTGCGAAAGGAAACCTTTTTCCAATAAGTAACATTTATACCGGATACCAATTGCGGAAATAAGTGCTAGTTTAATCCGATACATCTGTCGTGTGAAAGGAAACCCTTTCCCTTCATTAATTTGTAAAGCGTGGAACTCGGGCATAATAAACCTTAATACTAGTTAAAAGATTGTATAAAAAACTGTGTACTCCAAATTAAATTTAGATAACATATATTAAAATAAAAACCAATTGAACAGAGATTAAAGATCATCAACAACCCCTCATTCAGTGTTTTTATTGTACTTTCCTTTTTTTGGTGAACGTTTTCTTTTGGTGCAATGGTAATTAACTTCCGGTGAACAATTGACTTGGTGTTTGCACCTGCTGCGATATTCGGCCGAACTTCGTTAGTGAATAATGGAGGAAGAAGGGAACCGAGTGCCCATGTCTGGCACAACACTCCCACACACCTTTCGGAGCTTGACTGATGGATCCGGTCGAGAAAAAACATAGCATCTCAGGACTATAGGTTCGCCTTTCCTGGGAGAAGTAAAATATAAAATATATATATATGCTACTGCCACTCTCTACAAAGAAATCCACAACGCCATTTCCCTATATGTACCATATTCCCAATATAGGATATCAGTTTCATCGTCCCCTTGGTAGAACTACAAACAAACTGCAAAAAAACCTCAACGCCATTTCTCTATATGTTTCATATTCCCAATATAGGATATTAGTTTCATCTGCAACTGCAAACTCCGTACCCTTCGAAACAAGAGGAATAATTTGTGGAGTATTTTCCTAAAAGCACGTTCTCCCCTAGACTACTCCAACTATCTCGGGTCTCTGCTACTGTCACTCTCTACAAAGAAATCCACGTCGCCATTTTCCTAAATGTTCCATATTCCCGATATGGAATATCAGTTTCATCTTCAATTCAACCGCGGTCCACACGGACTCCCTGCTGCCCTTCTAAAAAAATGTTCCCCTTCTCTTTCTCTCCCACTTTCAATAATATTTAACGGGGCAGTCTGGTTCTTTTGTGCATATTTTTTAGATTTATTTTTCATAAAACATTTATTCTGACAATCTGCTAATTTTATACTAATTTTTCATAATGTGTAGATATTATAGTATTCAAAAATATTTCTTTTTATTTTTCAAAGTTGATATAGTGGAGACAGGGAAAACTGAAGGCAACCCTGTTTAAAACTGCTTGTCATAATTTCTCAGCTCTAGAACGTCTGAAACAAAAAAAATCAAAATTTTTATTTAAAAAAAGTCAATCGTTATTATTTAGTTAAATCAAGTATTTTGCGTAAAAAGCCAAAAACAAAATGCCGGAATTTTGAATTTTTTTACCCTGTTTATGTTAGGTCGTATCAAAAAAAGGTTAATTATTGGATATTTATAATTTTACTACGAGACATAACTACACATGCATAGAATAATATGTTAACATGTTAGTCAGAGCGGTCCAATAGTTTTTTCTTAATCACGTCAAGGAGCTCGAAGAACGTTGGTTCCACAAAAAGCTGTTTATAGTTTTTTTGTTAGAGTTTTGCGGGAAATCGGAAAATAATTATTGTTACTCTCAATCAGCGATTCCCGCTCCATACATCCATTCGTCCTGCTCCTCATAGAAGTCATATTCTGGGTTTTTTTAGGAAATCGAGTTAGAACCAGACTGAACACGAGGGGAATTCTCGGATATTTGGAAGTCCTATTATATCATTATCATATATGAAAAGGAAGCAAAAAACAATATATCCAACTATCGTCCTGTTACGCACAAAACCCTCCATCCCTGAATACCTACCTCTCTGGAGCTAAGCTCCATCATTAATCGCGCATACATCAAATATCGCGATATCAATTCAATATCAAACAAATTGAACTAAACGTTCAATTTGCCCATATTGAATTTAACTTGAATCCAAGACGTGAAAGAACGAACCATATGTTCAACACGCAAAATCCCCTGGATCCGAATCTGTGGACCAAATGACCAACTTACAAGTAAAGTTGTTGAGAATCATAAAATGCACGTCTCCAATTTTATGATCCTTTAAAGGTTTATTTACCCAAACCATTTCCCACAGGGAACGCCCTTGTCCATTCACCTAGAAGAAATAACTTGCGCCATAAAACGAACCACCCGTTCGTTTTAGCGCCCACCAACATAAAGGATCATCAATGTGCATTAGCACGATCTGTGGGGTTATATTAGCCACTGTACACAGCACGGCCTCATAAAATAAAACACACTTTTCATGAATATGATTTTTTATTTTTATTTTGTTTATAAATTTATGATGTAAAAGGTTATTCGGTTAACAAGTGGAATAAACTTTAAGTCTTAATTCAGTTTATTTTATTAGACCTCACCGTTCGACTAGTCGACACCGACCCCAGTTGACACTCGATTCTTTGAATAGTAAAACTCGACTCCTCCTTCGTGCGCACACCACTTAAGTTAAAACTCGAGTTTTTGGTCTCGAGGCTATTATTCGACTTTTGACTCGTGCAGAGTCGACTCTCGGCTAGGGGTGGGTTTTGTTCTTTAAGAGAAAGCGAAGTTTCTCTTTGGGTAACCATGGTGAGAGGATCTCTCTGAGTAGGCCCTGGCTAGGGTGCAGTTGATCCCGCGGAGATTACATTGTTTACCCATGCAGCAAGATCATGGGTAACGAAACCGGGAAAAAGGAGATGGAACAAAGGGCATCGTGTGGTGATGTGCATGCAGCTGGGTAAATAGGATGCATGCCATTAGGAAAACTGGTGCTAAAAGCAATTTAAATACACAATGGTGATTGTGCACGGTTTCTATGCCGGCGGAAAAGATCGCATTTTTGTGTGCATATTTACATACTGATGAATTCGGTTTTTGGAGACTAGACGGGAAATGCGTAAACTGCTTTTGTCGGTTGGACAAAAGGCTGCCGTGAATGTGGATAAGTCGGGAAAATCTGCTGCGCACGTGTGTGACAGAATACGCTGGCTGACAGGGGCGCCGATAAGGTTTCCTGATTTATGACGGTTACTTTGAAAGTTAACCGAATTATTTTCCGGAAAATTGGTGTGATGCATTAGTGCATGAAACAATGCCCTTGGAGGGGAAATGTTTGCAGTGGTTACTGCGGGTTGGTGGCGGGCGCTGGGGTTGGAATTGTGGGTGGTTCTTCGCGTATCTTGAAAGAACCCCCACAGATCCTCTGTTGATTTTTCCTTAGTGTTTCCTCACCATTTCCCACAGGGAACATTCGCCTAGAACAAATAACTTGCGCCATAAAACGAATCGCAGGTTCGTTTTAGCGCCCAACAACATAGAGGATCATAAATTACCACGATCCTCTGTTGATTTTTCCTTTGTGTTTTCTCTTTTGATCCCAGCCGGGAAAGATAAAGAAAGGAAATAACGGCTGGAAAAGGGCCAGGCAGAAAAAAGGACATATCCTTCCATCTGCAGGATGAAGGAAAAACCAGTCTTCTTTCGGAGAGTTTGTTTTTGAGATTTGGCCGAGACGGTCATTAGTGATTGGTTCGGGACTATTGACCAAGGCGGTCAACGAGAGAACGGTTGTTGGTGTCCTATCGTAAAAGTATAATTACTTTTTAATAAGTAAAATAGTTAGTGAACCAATACATATTTAAATAAAGTGTTAACTGAAACAATGTGTGTTTATGTTAACAAATAAGGGTATGTGGTGTGCAAAGTGTGTGGTGTAAAAAAAGTGCTTAACAGCCCCATTGCAAAATTTTCTCACAGTTCAAAATTGTCCAAGGCACTCTTTATGATGCCTTGTTTCCACTGAAAATTCATCATCTCCCACAGCCAGCATGGTTTCCTCACTGACAGATCTACCACCCACAATCTGGTGGAATTCTCATCCCACATCCTCCTTGCCCTGAAGAACAGCTGCGACATCGGAGCAGTCACCACCGATTTCAGCAAGCCCTTCAACAGAATCTTCCACAATCTCATTCTCTTTAAGCTATTTTCCATCGGCTTGGGACCTCTGCCGAGTGAGACTTAGAACCATCCTTCCTTCATCTTGGTCGTCTCCCACTTATTATAGCCATTAACGATATAGACTCCAGTATAAAGCACTCGTCTATCTCTTTTTACGCGGCTGATACCAAACCATACAAGACAACCCGGTCTCCCATCGACTCCTCAGTTCTTCAAACTGATTTCGACAGATTTTTGGTTTGGTGCCATAACAATTGCCTCGAACTGAATAACTCCAAATGCCACGCAATCACCTTCTCTTTGACACGCTCTCCGTCCCAGCCGCATCCCTATCTCTTACTTAACCAACCGGCAAAGTAGGTTCAATCGATCCATGACCTGGGCATCTTATGTGACAAGGAGCTCAATTTCACCTCACATTTTAACGATATTATCCCAATGCCACCCTCGATTTTGTCAAACGCTGGTCGAAAGAATTCTCTAATCCCTACGTCACTCAATCGTCCTACATAACCTTTGTCCGTCCACTTCTCGAAAATGCTAGTCAAGTCTGGTGTAACATTCAACGACACTACACACATTCAACTATACTGTTGCGGATTGGCAATTAAATGTGCTGGAATGTACTGGAGAAATCTAGTACATTGGCATGTATACCAGTTGCGCAGCAGCTGGTAGCAACTGGCCATCATTGTCACCACGATGATGTCATAGCGCCGCTTTTTGAATTGGCAGTTATGCCAATTCGTCAGTCTGCAATCAACCGTCATCGAATGAACACCATCGGCTCTCGGCCAATCAACAACATACACTAATTAATAAAAGTCAATATCAAGGAAAAAAGACTTCATCTTTTCGGGCAGTGATTCCATCGTTTCACTTCATCTTCTTATGTGCTAATTCTACCGTTCCAGTTCATCCTTTTGGGCGCTGATTCCATCGTTTGACTTCACTCTTGGAACGCTTTTCTCCTGGACGCGACCTCACTTTCAGCCGCCTCTATTACAACAATACAAATAAACCAGCAAGCTTTAAATGAACCTTTAAACACACGCATTAGTCCACAATACACACTCATTTTAATTTCTGGTTTTAATATTAATTATAATTTATTCTATATTATTTTTATTATAATTTATTTAATACACAGGTGATATTAACACATTGTGGGGATGGGAGCGAACATACAGGGCAAAGTCACTGATTGCTTTCAACCAGACGACGGCCAGGACGATCCTTGTCCCTGTTCAATCCAAGTTGGCATGCAGTCTCCACGCTCCACATGCACTTTGACACCCACCAACTAGTGAACCAATGCATGCACCAACATCCACCGTACGCCGGTGCACAATGCTTCTTCCCCTCAGATCAATGTTGAGTATAATTATTATAATTAGTTTACAATTGACCAGAGGGGAAGGAAGGGGGATTTGAGGTTGGAGGGTGAAGAGGCTTCAAACGGTGTTACTGGGAAGGCCAATATTATGAAAAGAAGGAGACCACGCCCGGACGCTATAATAATATCCAAAACCGTGAAAAACATATGCGCATATACTGAAGTTTATGAAATCCAAGCCCGAGCTAAGTGAACTCGGAAATAGCGTAAACAAAGTTCGAAAGACAGCAAAAGGGGAATTGAACTGAAACGGCGTCCAGAGGCCACCACCGAGACACTGAAAGCAAAGGTACAGCAAGTATTAAAGGAAGATGCTAATGTCAAAACAGTGCCACAGGAAATCACAGTTGAGTGTCGTGATTTAGATGAGGTGACCACTGTGGAGGAAATCCTGACAGCGATCGCTATAGAGTTCCCTGCGCTGAACGGGATCCCAAAGGAAGCGGTAAAGAATTTAAGAAGAAAACCAGATGGCACACAGGCTGCCATGATCAGCTTACCAAGAGAAAAGGCCAGCATGTTGCTGGGTAGAAGTTTCTTACGGGTTGGATGGGTGAGATGCACACTTCGAGAACACATCCCACCCACACGATGTTTCAGATGTTGGCAAACGGTCATGTGGCGAAATCCTGCAAATCCGGAGATGATCGTTCGGAAAATTGTTTGAAATGCGGAGAAAAAGGCCACAAAGCAATGGGTTGTAAAGCACAAACCAAATGCATGTTCTGCGAATCAGGATGCGAAGGCGGTAATCACCACTCAACAGGGAGTTACAAATGACGAGTATTTAAAAACGCGATGTCCAAAAATGGACAGGTTTCAGTGCATTCAAATTAACATAAACCATTGTGGAGCCGCACAAGATCTCCTTTCCCAAACGGTTAAGGAATATGGTGCCGACGTGGTACTCATCAATGAGCAGTACAGAATGCCTGGCACTTGTAATATTACATGTGAGGAAGACAGCAGCGGAACAGCGCCGATCTGGACAACTGGAAACTCCGCCATGGAATGCTGAAGTGTCCAGTAGCTGGAAGGAATTGCCTATGCTAAGATCAGAGGACTTTATTCCTACTGTTGTTACGCTCCACCAAGGTGGGAAATAGAATATTTCAAATGCTTTTTGGACAGGATAACACAAGACGCTAGAGATAAGAGCCCTCTTATAGTTGCTGGAGATTTCAACGCTTGGGCAGTAGAATGGGGAAGCACAAGGACCAACAGTAGAGGCCAGGCACTACTTGAAGCTTTCGCAGTCCTAGATGTGGTGTTACTTAATAATGCTATTGATGACACCTTCGTAAACGAGAGAGGCCGGTCCAAAATCGACATCACATTTGCCAGATCAATATTGGCAAGAAGTATGGAGTGGCGAGTATTGAACGCCTACACCCATAGTGACTACCAAGCCGTGATGTAAGAAATATTACCGCACAGGGGATTCATCACTGACAAATTGGCGAAGAAAGCCCCAAAAAATGGGTGGAAAGAGAAGGCCCTCGATGCGGAACTGCTCGATTATATACTGGAAGACCAAATCGCACAGTTTGACGCAGAGGCCGATGCGAACAGGCAGGCTGGAAAAGTCATGAAGTGACTAACTACCGCATGTGATGCATCAATGCCACGACAAAGGCAACCAGCAGGGGCTATCAAACCAGTGTATTGGTGGAACTCAGAAATCGCCCATGTGCGATCGGAGTGCAACAGGTTAAAACGCTTGCAACAAAGAGCAAGAAACCGTAACACCTACCCAGAGTTGCATGCGGAATTCGTCAACAAACTGAAAGAGTTGAGGAATGTAATCCGCAAAACTAAATATGACGCGTTCTGCTCCCTAAGCGATGAATTAAATAACAACCCATGGGGCAGCGCTTAGAGGATAGTCATGAAAAGACTACAGAACGACAGTAGTCACATGCAAAAAAGTAAAAGTGACATGGCCAGAATTGTTGCTGTCCTATTCCCGCAGTGTGATGAGATGTTGAGAGTGCAAGAGGAGTGGAGTATCACTGAAGGAGAGATACTTCCCGTGATCATCGAAGAGGTGCTCTTGGCTGCAAGGGTTGTCAAAAAAAAACAATACCCCGGGACTGGATGGTGTCCCTAACGCTGTAGTGAAGAAATCGCAGTATGGATCCCGGAAAGGTAGATCAACCGGTAAGGCACTATCTGTGGTGTGCGACATCTCTCGCAATGCGATAGCTGGAGCACGATGGTTAGGTGGTACAAAGAAATATTGCGCGGTGGTGACGCTAGATGTTAAAAATGCGTTTAACTCGGTGAATTGGAATCGAATTCTAGAAGCGTTGAGCGATCTACAAGTCTCACCCTACTTGGTGTGTATAATAGCAAACTATCTCTCGGATAGAAGACTGCTGTATGATACAGGTGAGGGACCACAGGAATATAAAATTACAGCGGGTGTACCTCAGGGATCTCTATTAGTTCCGCTGTTATGGAATATCATGTATGATGGTGTGCTCAGGGTCAATGTAGCGGAGGGAGTTAGAATCATTGGGTACGCAGATGATTTGGCAATAGTGGCCGTAGCTAAACATCTAGATGACCTGGAGAATATTTGCTTCCAAGCAATCCAGAGCATTAAATGCTGGCTAGATATAGCCGGACTGGAACTAGCTGGACAAAAGACGGAGGCAGTTTTAATAAGCAGCCGCAAGAAAGTTGAACACCTTGATTTAGAAATAGAAGAATAAATAATCAGATCCGATTCCTCTATTAAATATCTTGGTGTTATACTCGACGACTGGTTGAGCTTCAAGGAACACCTGAGGAAAACGAGTGAAAAAACGGCAAGAGTATGCAAACTTTTGGCGAGACTGCTACCCAATGTTGGAGGTCCCCGGCCCCACATAAGGAAACTCATAACCAGTGTCAACACCTCCATTATAGTGTATGCAGCTCACATATGAGCAGGAGCCGCACAGTATAAGTCGTACATGAGGGGAGTGAACTCCGCGCATAGCCTGGCATCACTAAGAGTATGTTGTGCATTCCAAACGGTATCCGAAGATGATATAAGTATGTTGGGCGGGAGGATGCCACCTGACATTGCAACTAAAGAAAACGCTGCATTGCATAAGGTCTTGTGGGGGTATAAGTATGTTATAATGCCGACGTACGACACTAAATCTCTTAAATCCCCAACTATGATCCGCCGAAAATTGTCACTCAGAAGAATAGAAATAAAAAATGCTGGGAAGCTGATTTAGCCGTTTTAATGTTTGTCTTTATTTAATTTGTTTCTTTACACCGGCGATAGCACTGATGTGCCTTATATTTAATCACATCCAAATTAGTTTTTGTTTTTACATAAATACTCCCTGAAGTTTAATTGAGAATCTTTTAAAACGTTTCGACACATGAGTTCAACTAGTACACACTCCCTCTTATGAACGGGTAATTATTCACGACTCTTGGTGATTTTGAATTAATACCGAACTGCCCGACTTTTGCACAAAGAAAAATTCACGACTCTTGGTGATTTAGAAAGTAGTACTGAACTGCTCGACTTTTGTAAAAAAGAAATATTCACGAGACCAGTGCACACTCTTCAGTGGTTGAATATCGACCGACTGGAATTAGGGATGAAAATTAGGATTTCTTATTTGCACGGCTATTAGCCAATCATCATCGTGCTCTCTCATGAATCCATTCAGTTGCATGTCTCAGCGAGGTGAATAATACTTGCACATCATTCGACAGTCGCTGGACATGCGAAGGATGAAAAGAACAAAAGAGAGAGTGCAATAACTTCGGGGTTGACTTAGCTTGTGTGCTTGTATCAATGCAGCCTCTGAGGATGACCCACTGACCTAGTGTGGTGGCTGTGGTGGTCTCAGAGTGCATCGAACTATAGGAAGATAAAAACGGAAAGAAGAGGCAAATGTTTTGTAGCTATTCACCTGTAAAAAGAGATCATTGATCATCAGCGAATGGAGTGTTTGAGCAAAGTGAATAGGGCGCCGAATTGGCTAGGGAATTCTGACCGTGGGAACTAAATTAAACACTTTGATAATTTCCCCAGCGATTGCATGATTATGCAACCGCGTCGTTTGGTCAGACTATGCCGTTGCTAACCGACATGAAATGCGATTTCCGATGGAAATGTCATGAGTTAGCGAAATGGAGTTGCCGTATGGCAAAAGGGTAGCTAAACTCACTATTCTATGCAGTCAATGCATAATTGAGTTTAGCTACCCTTTTGCCATACGGCAACTCCATTTCGCTAACTCATGACAACTCAATTATGCATTGTCTGCATAGAATAATGAGTTTAGCTATGCGTCCTTTTGGAAAACATGATTTTCAGGTGAATTAATTGAACGGTGGGATACGGGTGGATGTGACGCGCTGTTAGCGGTCAAAATTTTGAAATTTAGGGGTTGGTTCTCCATGTAGTATAGAGAACCCCCACAGTCTCCCAAGAGAATCGTCCGAGAATGCGGTCACAATTCGAGATCTCAAACCTAAGAGAATGGCCACGAAGGTGGGATTCTTCCACCAAAGGAACCTGCCACCATGATACCGGATATAAAAACATGGATGAAAAGAAAACATGGTGAGCTACCACTTGACTCAGATAATATCAGGACATGGATGCTTTCGGCAATACTTGCGCAAGTATAAGCATGTGATTCACCCATACTGCTTGCATTGCGAAGGCAAAATAGAAAATGCGGAACACATACTCACAGAGTGTGTGAGGTTCGAGACCTCACGAACGATTTTGGAGAGACATATGAGACGGACAGTTACTCCGGGCGGAGTAATAGAATACATGCCTAGTTCAAAACAGGCATGGTCCATAACAAATGGTATTCTCTGTGAAATGATGCGGCTGTTGTGACGCGACGAGCGGAGTAACAGGTAAACTCCGTCCCGCCCCGCGATGGAATATCTAAAAGAAAGTTCCGCGGCGATCAACGGGAATCTGCGCCTGGCGGGAGGTGGTTTTAGTCGGTAAAAACCCGGCATGCCTCTGGATCGGTCCACAGGTATCTTTTGAAGATTTCCACCTTCCTAACATATGCCAGTTTTATATTTTATTCTCACTTAGTCACGAAATGTGTCTTTAAAAAAGGCTATTAATACAATTAAAAGTTATTTGCTTTGAAACAGCTCAATGTAGCACAAATGACGTAGTGATAATGTTTCGGTGAATTTTAAAGAGCCAAAGTACCCACGCAGTTGTAACACGCAATCTTAAATACAAAGAAACTTTTTACAAGATGGCCGATTTCCGTAATGTTCGTTAAGTATGACGTTTTGCTATTGGATCGATATCCGTGCCACCTGTTGGCGAGTAGCCGTCATTTTCGATATATAAAATCGAGAGTTTTCGAACATATACCATTATTCTCAAATGTCTTTGCAAAATAATCATAAAAAAAGGTTTTTTTGTTTGAATAAGACGGGAATAATCCCTTAACTTAACTTAGTGGACGCATCCCATTTTTCCAAATTGCCAAGGGAAACGTACCTTAAAGTTAAATGCAATCGTACCGATAAAAACAAACACATTAACGTGGAATACGCTGTCTTATCATCTGTTTTTTGGTCAATATCATTGCATCTTCCTAACGTTTCTTCACTTTCAAGCACGGTGCTTGTTATTTAAAGGTACCCCTGAATCGGGTGTCATATGCAGGATTTGTGGAGGCGGGAGTATTGATGCCGGCGTACGGCACAGACTTCGCTCCGGTCCCCATCGCTCTTCCACCGTACCTGTTCACAACAAAGAGAATAAAGGGGGGCAAACACCCAGGACACTGCGGGACGGCGAGGAAGCGAAGCCGTGGGAAATAAAACACACTGGTATAGTCATTCACGAATTGTTTAATTGGTCACTAGGTTTTATTAAAAGAAAGGGTTCGATTGCCTGCGTTTGACGACATTGTTTATTGTTCATGTTGTACGCTATTTTTTATACTTAATGAATGATTGCCGGTCCGCCGGGCTTTAAGGGACACGACTTAATGATTTTTGTTTAGGAGGCCAAGAACCCGACACACCACTAAATGGTTTTCGCTTAGAAATCAAGGGCCAGAATCCACTCGACAGGGACACGGTAGACTTGACTGAACACTCGGGGATTTGCACTCCCCGGAGTGCACGCTACGGGGGGCCGAGTCTTGAACCGGTGTGCGCGCGCCGATGGTAGAATGATGACTGACTCGTTAAAAGCAAGAAAAAAGTTCGTCGCCTCGTGGCAGTGGAGTCATAGCTAAATAAACTCACTGCCACTTACTAGGAACTTGAAAAGGGTTCCTATGCTGGCTTGGGGAATTTAGTTCCAGAGAATCACTGCCGTACAGGCTGAGTTAAATTCCTCCGTCGCTTTGTATACGGGGAAATTGGTTTGGAAACACGACCAAGTATGGGCATGTGTTGTCGGTTGGACAAGGGAATATGGGTGTTGGTCGTTGCGATGGTTGATTCGCGGAAATTCAACGCATCGTGCTGGTGGTTTGCCAGTACGGGGAATTGGTATTGGGTAGGATGGGAGCCGAAATGATTTTCGGGGAAACTAAATGTTGCTTGGTTACAAGCGAGAAGTATAGTTTAAGTGAGAACTTAACCGAAGTGGTTTTTGTGGAAAATGCATGCGGTTTGATTGTAAGGATTTGATGTGGTCTTACGTCTTTTAGGTAAAATAGGAACTGAAATGGTGTTCGGGGGAAATTAGATGCGGTTGGTTGTAGATTGGGGAGATGATTTAGAATGTATTCTGTTAAATTGTATTCTGTTGTAAGTTTTTGGAAATGCCTTTTATTACAGATTGCGAGGTGGATTTTTGCAAGTTCGCGATGTATGCGATTGCGGATTGGGGAACGAATGCTGTTGCATATGGGAGGGTGTTCTTTGCATGTTTGCAAATGTGTGTATTGCAGGTTTTGAATGGGGAGTTGGATTAAGGTGACGCGTTTTTAGCGGTCATGATTGGTTGGAATTGTGGGTTGGTTCTCCCACAGATTCAATATTGATTATTTTCAAATTAGTCTGAGTATTCTTTCTTTGTATGATAAACTTCGTCCCCTTTCATAAAAACAAGCGCTATAAATGCACTGTGAAATCAATTTTGAGTAGTTAAAAAAGACCCATTAGGTACCTATTCGCAGCTCAAGGTGGTTTCTCATCACCATAAAGTTATCTCTCCTGATAGGAGTATTTTTAAAAGTTGACGGAATATTTAGCATAACTTTCTCCCCCTTTTACTAAGTACTATTTTAGAGTTTTATCCGTTCAACCTTCACAATCAATTCAGCTAGGACCGATGAAACGACAACTGTCTTGAGTGATTACTTTGTGTGGTTGTCCTTTTGGCTTTCCAAATATAAAACTAAGTTTGATAGCACCACAGTTGCTAAAGCAACTAAACAAGTTTACTTCATCCCATTCCAAATATTGAGTTTAATGAGTATTTAGAATACAATCTCCAGTAATGACAACGCGTATCCAATAACTTAAGACCAACATTTGAAATTTGTGTCGTGACACTGTAATTATTTTCGTCTCATTTTAACGCAATCGATGACAAGAGATATTCACGAAAGGAGCAACATTAAACCATTTGAGGTCTCCACGTAAAACATTTTTTAAGATATTTTTCATTTTCTCTAACGACCTAATCTCATGGTATTTTTAAACATCACATTCTCGACGCCGGAAACAACACAATCATCTTAGCAATCCCACGGTTTACATAATGCCGATGTACTCTGTATGCGCAAGCATCCCGAAATACATTCGAAGTAACAGACAATTTGAATCAGGGCCAATGTTCAATTCGGCCATCTTTTGTTTCATTTTCTAGCCACCCTATTTATCTCATCGAGATTTCGTTGTGAAAACTCCCCAGACCATTTATTGTATCTTGGTATTTCAAATTGAGGTTGCAAGTTCAGTGGATGCATGTAAGCACAGAGAGAGATGAGTCGCTTTCTTCACTTTCGAAATTTTGGCGAGGATCAGTCGACTCAATTCTTTATGGCTTGCCTCGGTGACCAGAATCCCATGCAACACAATATCCTAATCGTAGCGGGAACTAAAAATAGTTTGTTTCTAGTCATCTTTGAAATATTTCTGTGTGTATCGAATGTGTCGTTGGCCAGTAAATACAAAACTCTCCGTTCTCGATTGTAGAAAAGCGCTATTGATAGGAAGGCAAAGTATTGGCCGAGTATATTCCGGGATAGACCATATTACATGTAAGATTTTTTGCTGTCATATTCTTGAAATTTCAGATGAAATATGATCAGTATCAATCATAAAGCCGGGCCGATCAGGGAGAGATAAATAATGAAAAAAGCTACAATATTTAAAACTAGCAGGGCCCAAATGTGCGCGATGCGGGTATACGCTAAACACTAGTTATGTGGAATAGCGACATAAAATTTGTTCAATAATATCTGGCGTAAGCATGTCTTTCACATGCGGTTATAATTTTGAAATATACATATATTGACCTTAGAAATATCGTAGTTAATTTAGGTAGTGGAAGAGAGACGGAATATGTAAAATTAGGATTTTCTACGAATAGAACGAAAAACCTCAAGCAGTGGTTCCAAAAAGTAAGCAGAACTCAAAGTATTTTCTAGACTGCTATAGAAATGATGGCATTGGCCAATGTAAGGGTACAAGGAAGTATGTTTTTGGATACTTTCAATTCCATTTACCACTATATCATATCACTAGGCAACTATTTGGGAATCGGTCCATTAGTGTAGTATGAGGGTAGGTCAATAAGTCCTTAGAAACGCCTACCATGGCGGTCGCAGCATCGCTAATGGTATGTGTTTAGTAGGCATCATTCCTCATTAGGTATCTGCCGATTTTCAAATTGTTTCATATTCCAATTTTGCATGATAAATTAGGTATGAAAAAAATATCTGCGAGATGGGTGCCGCATCTGCTCCCACGGAGCCCATGCGTCGCAATACAGATGAGTTTCTGCGCTGATTAGTAACTGTAGATGAAACATGGATACACCACTACACTTCCGTGGCGAAAGAACTGTCAAAACAATGGATTGTTAAATGGGAACGCGCTCCAATGAAGGCAAAGACGTTGAAATCAGCTGGAAAGGTTATGGCGACTGTGTTTTTTTTTTTGTTTTTTTTTTTTGGGATGCACGTAGGGGTGACTTTCTTTCTTTTAGTTGTGTGCCGGCAAGGGCACGGATGCACTAAAATCCCCACTGTGTTTGCACTTGTAACTCCCCGAGCTGTACACACCAGAAGCAAATAAAACTCTGTGAATTATTCTTATTGTTACATCTCGCTACAAACCCCCTCTTAAACAATTAATACTTCAGGCACCCTCACACCATCTCGAATATCATCCCAAACTATTAATCCTCATATATATATGCATAACTCACACATTGCACAATACTTCTTCCCATAAACAATCCAATTACAATACATATCGCACACGTTGCGATAAACGCCCATCCACTCCAAAGCAAAGCGTTGCCGTGTTCTTGCACAGCATATCATTCATATATCATATATCATTAATATTCATGATTACTCGTAATACCGGCCGACGCAAGATACATACCATGGCAAACGAGCCCAAGGTCGCTCGCCACGATCAAGCAAGGTCGGCAAGCTTATGTTTCGACGACACATGTCATAGAAGATATATGACACGAGCGGTTTTGCCAAAGGCCACCAAGGACGAAGTAATTGAGCGTCGGTAAAGTGCTGAGTTCGGCGAAATAGCAGACACAGCAGTGAAACGCAATTAACCGTATGATACGATTTGCACACACGGGCAATGCCCCATAATTGGTTCTTCATATAAAAGCAATTAAGTAATGGCTCAATTCATTACCGCTGCATTTTCAGCAGGGCAAATTAAATGATTATTGAAAAATGCGAATGGCCTGTGACAGGCAAATAACCTCAGAATAGGTTACACATGCTGGGTGAGGGAAATGCATCATCTGCACTTCCTCACCAATAATTTGGTATATAAAGAGTGGTTGCAGGCGGGATTTTTGAGCAATGTAATAATCAAGCAAGAAGACTGCGGCCCATTGCATTAGTACAGCGGGTCTTCTTGCAATTAAATAAATATGAGTTCACAACTAAGGGATCGACATTCCCAATCGATAATAATCAATAAGTGTTATGATTAAAAGTACAAGACCAAAAATTGCAAGACGTAAGTGTGATGGACTAGTCTTTCGGCTTCCTCGATAGTGTTTGGTGGGTTTGAGGCAATTACTAAGTATGCCTCACCTCATAGTCGTGTGGGGAATAGTGTCAAAAACGCGGAATGCTCCTCTGCAGGTAGGCATTCGATTATCTTCCTGCAGCATCCCAAAAATGTTTGTAGCTCAGTGCCAACCAGGGGACCTTGTCCGCCTGAGAAGACTGGCACAAGCTGAGAGGTGAGCTTGGCGATTTTAACGAAATCAACCGGCATGACAATAAAATTAGTAGAAGGAGACGTTTGCTATCCCTAAGTCGTTTTCCTTTTTGTTTTTGTTATCCAGTTATTTATCTTGGGGTGAGAATGCTTCCCAAGGATTGGTGGACACACGATATGAGCAAATGCGGAGATACTGAGTTCAAGAGTTTGGTTTGGTTTTGGAAATTCGATAGACCGATAATGGGGGGGGCTAGGTGGTAATGTAATAGTGGGGTTGCTGGTAGCGGATAAGGTAATAGCGGTGATTAAAAAGGGGGGGTTTATTAAACTCTAAAACACAATATGACGAAATATTGAGATGACAGACTTCAAATGAATTCGGTTTTGGTTTATGGGGGATGTAAGATGCGTTATGCGTAGGTAACTTAGGACTAATGTAAATTATAATTTGGGTCAAAGTAGCATATAGATTCAAAAGAGAATAATAAAAAGAAATGGGTTACTTATCTTAAAAATATTTCCTGCTGTTGATCCTACTGCTTGATTTCTCCTTTCTGTTGATATGGTGGTAGGTAGCCGCTGTTATTTGGTTTCTGCTGTCTTTGGTGTTTATATTATATAATTTTTCCCTGTGTATTGCTATTGTTTGTGTTTTTATTGTGGGCTTTGGAGCTATTTCCCCAAAGCTGCCTCGCATGTGTTGCCAACAATATGTCGAGGTACCTTCGGTTGACTTGTAGCTGTCGTCCGCGTCGCGGGAGTAGGGGCCTCTGGTCATCTGGGCGGCGATCTTCAGGGTTCATTTGTTGTTCGGGGATTTGGGTTTCGCAAGCTGGTCCTCCGTCACCAGTTTTGCGAACTGTCCGTTACGGATTGATGTGTGTTGATTTTTTTATTTTTATAGTCGAGCTACGATACGTACCTCCAAAGCCAGACTCAGCTCCGGACGCAGGGTAAGGGTGTCTTGCCCAGTACGCTCGGATTATGTTATTATAGGGGACTTCGGATTTTTAAAAGCGCTTACAAGTTAGTTAACTTAGACTTCCCTATGCCCCACGTTGGGCGCCAAAATGTAATATCAGAGTGCAAACCTCTGACACTGACATTTACGAGTATTATTTAGTTATCGGGAATAATGTTTGTTTATATTATTTATATTTTCTTTTATTAGGCCCCACGTTGGGCGCCAAAATGTAACATCAGAGTGTAAATCTCCGATATTGACATTTAATATTTTGTTATCATGATTATTATTACTTGCGTGGAGAGTTTGTTGGTGAGAGTGGGTCCTTTGGCTGTAGTTCTGCAGATGGCTGGCTTCGTTCGGCTAGGGACTTGGAGACCTTTACTTTCCTTTGGTGAGTGTGTCCTACGGCAGCGGTTCTGTAGATGGTTGACTTCGTGGCATTGGGATTTAAACAAGACTTGTACTTTTAATTTCTCCTTTATTGGTTTACGTTAAGAAGTGGGAATAACCATCCCTGTATGTCTTACAATTTTTGGTCTTGTACTTTTAATCAGAACACTTATTGATTATTATGAATGTCGATCCCCTAGTTCTGAACTCACATTTATTTAATTGCAAGAAGACCCGCTGTACTAATGCAATGGGCCGCAGTCTTCTTGCTTGATTAATACACTGCTCAAAAATCCCATCTGCAACCACTCTTTATATACCAAATTATTGGTGAGGAAGTGCAGATGATGCATTTTCCTCACCCAGCATGTGTAACCTATTCTGAGGTTATTTGCCTATCACAGGCCATTCGCATTTTTCAATAATCGTTTAATTTTTCCTGCTGAAAATGCAGCGGTAATGAATTGAGTAATTACTTAATTGCTTTCATACGAAGAACCAATTATGGAGCATTGCCCGTGTGTGCAAATCGTATGATACGATTAATTGCGCTTCACTGCTGTGTCTGCTATTTCGCCGAACTCAGCACTTTACCGACGCACAATTACTTCGTCGTTGGTGGCCTTTGACAACACCGCTCGTGTCATATATCTTGTATGACATGTGTAGTCGAATCATGAGCTTGCCGACTTTGCTTGATCGTGGCGAGCGACCTTGGGCTCGTTTTCCATGATATGTGTCTTGCGTCGGCCGGTATTATGAGTAATCATGAATATGAATGATATATGATATATGAATGAAATGCCATGGAAGAACGCGGCAACGCCTTGCTTTGGAGTGGATGGGCGTTTATCGCAACGTGTGCGATATGTATTGTAATTGGATTGTTTATGGGAAGAAGTATTGTGCATTGTATGAGGTATGCATATATATGAGGATTAATCGTTTGAGACGATGTTCGAGATGGTGTGAGGATGCTTGAAGTATTAATTGTTTAAAAGGGGGGTTGTAGCGAGGTGTAACATTATTCTGATATATGGTTTTTTTTTATTTATTAACTCTTCTTTTTTAAACTTAAATGTTAGACAATTATCGAGCTTCGGTAAACTGTTTTAAAATTCTTGAGGAATCGATAGAGACTACTCCAACATAATATGCAACTACAGAACAATTGAACTTAAATTATCCGCTCGTTCGGTTCCTTGATACAAGGTTTGAAAATTCACTTTAATTTGGCACTAAAATAACGGTTAAGCTACAAAGACAATTCACTGTGAACTGTTCAAATTATTTCTCCAACGAATACATTGTTAATTTACTTTTGGTTTGGCACTAAAATAAAAGTTAAGTTTTGTTGGCACTAAAATGAAAGTTAAGTTTTGTTTTGCACTAACATAAAAGTTAAGTTTTGTTTGGCACTAACATAAAAGTTAAGTTTTGTTTTGCACTAACATAAAGGTTAAGTTCTGTTTGGCACTGAAATAAAAGTTAAGTTTTGTTTTGCACTAACATAAAAGCTAAGCTTTGTTTGGCACTAAAATAAAAGTTAAGTTTTGTTTGGCACTAACATAAAAGTTAAGTTTTGTTTGGCACTAACATAAGAGCTAAGTTTTGTTTGGCACTAACATAAAAGTTAAGTTTTGTTTGGCACTAACATAAAAGTTAAGTTTTGTTTGGCACTAAAATAAAAGTTAAGTTTTGTTTTGCACTAACATAAAGCTTAAGTTCTATTTGGCACTAACATAAAAGTTAAGTTTTGTTTGGCACTAACATAAAGCTTAAGTTATATTTGGCACTAACATAAAAGTTAAGTTTTGTTTGGCACTAACATAAAAGTTAAGTTTTGTTTGGCACTAACATAAAAGCTAAGTTTTGTTTGGCACTAACATAAAAGTTAAGTTTTGTTTGGCACTAACATAAAAGTTAAGTTTTGTTTGGCACTAAAATAAAAGTTAAGTTTTGTTTTGCACTAACATAAAGCTTAAGTTCTATTTGGCACTAACATAAAAGTTAAGTTTTGTTTGGCACTAACATAAAGCTTAAGTTCTATTTGGCACTAACATAAAAGTTAAGCTTTGTTTGGCACTAACATAAAAGTTAAGTTTTGTTTGGCACTAACATAAAAGTTAAGTTTTGTTTGGCACTAACATAAAAGTTAAGTTTTGTTTGGCACTAAAATAAAAGTTAAGTTTTGTTTTGCACTAACATAAAGCTTAAGTTCTATTTGGCACTACCATAAAAGTTAAGTTTTGTTTGGCACTAACATAAAAGTTAAGTTTTGTTTGGCACTAACATAAAAGTTAGGTTTTGTTTGGCACTAAAATAAAAGTTAAGTTTTGTTTGGCGCTAACATAAAGCTTAAGTTATGTTTGGCACTAAAATAAAAGTTAAGTTTTGTTTGGCACTAAAATAAAAGTTAAGTTTTGTTTGACACTAACATAAAGGTTAAGCTACACCGGCAATTCACTTCGAACTGTTTAAATTATTTCTCCAAACGAATACATTGATGATTTACTTTCGGTTATCCGTTCGACACTCGACGGTAGCTGACTTACGACCCGTGTGTGCTGGTCAGAGGATGAAACGCGACTCGTTATTAAAATGACTCGTGTAGAGTCAGTCGGCCGCTAAGGGTGGGTTTCGGTACTCGCGAGAAACGTGAAGTTTTTCTTGCGGTGACCAATCAGAGAGGATCTCTCTGAGTTGATCACGGCGAAGATGCGCGGTTGCTCATGTTGCCAGGTCGTGGGCAAAGGAAAACGAAAACGAGAAAAGGGCAACAAGACGAGGGGGCATTATTATGATGTGCCTGCAGCTGGGTAAAACAGGCTGCTCCCCATCAGCGAAGCTTGTGCCACAAGGAGATGGGATACATGCATAACGTTTTGTGCACGGTATCGATGCCGAAGGAAAGGGTTGAACTCCCTGTGTGCACGTTCACATGCAGAAGAATTTGTTTCTCGGCGGCTAGTCGCCCGATGCGTGGACTAGTTTTGTCGGTTGGACAAAAGCTGGGGTGACTGTAAATAAGTCAGGGAAATGTGCTGCGCACGTGTGTGGCAGGGTCAGCCGGCCAACAAGGGGCGTTGATGGGTTTCTGGATGTATGTTGCATGTTAGGAATTCTTTTCAGGGAATTATGGTGATGCAACATATGCGCGAACGATATTCCAATTGCGGGGAGTTTGTATGGTGCCCTATGGTGATGCAGTAAATGCATGAATGACGTTTTGCTTCCGGGAAATGTTCTGGAAATGCACTGAATGCATGTTATGGGGCCCTTGGGAAGGGGAATGTTTGCAGGTAACTGCAGGTAAACGTAAGGAGTCGGGGTTGACATTTGTGGGTAGAATTGTGGGTGGAATTGTGTGCAGGAATTGTGGGTGACTACCGGTTAGAGTTGTGGGTAAAATTGTGATTAAAATTGTGGGTTGGTTCTCAGCGCGATATAGAGAACCCCCACAACAGTATTATGCGTCATTATTAGGTCAGCTAATTAAGAAAATAAAAGAAAATCGTCCACATTTTCTAAAGACTTATTGACCTGCCCTCGTAAATGCTGCCGAGCCATATATATCGACGTGTCAAGACGTCTCACCCGAACTAACCTCAAATTGCCAGACTCCACTCCTGACAGAAGCCAAATATTCTAACTCTAGGAGCTTTCATTACCTAATCGGCCCCATCTAATCTTTTGACCAAATCTGCTTCTAGTAGATAAAAATTATCTTAGATACCAAATCTTCAACAAATACTTTCTCTTCCCTCTTACAGTAAAAGTACCACTGCAAGGTATCCTCATGACAAAATATCGTTATGCACTTTTAGGCTTAGAGCAATAACAGTAGACGATATACTATATGCCTCTTTCTGACTTGTGCATGTGTTGTGCGAAAACAAATAATATGGTTTCCTTCCAGCAGAAAGACTACCATACTTACCCAGATACGAGGGCAGACATAGATTATCAAAATATAATAAATGTGGTAGATAGTACTGTTACACGCAGAAACCCAATACTCCAATAATATAACATGTATATTTATATGTAACATGCATACCCTACTTTACGTAGGTAAATGTAATATATATATATATATATATATATATATATATATATATATATATATATATATATATATTACACGCATGTAGCCAATAGACTAATAAATATTAGAAATAGTTTGCTACGCGCATGATCCTGCAAAAAACAATAGTGTTACATGCATATGGAACTGTGGGGAGGTGAAGTATTATGCCAGACACGGGCACACGGCTCACTTCACTCCCCATCACTAATCGAAAGTTCCGCCGAACACCGAAAGAAATTCCTTCACCGGAATTGTTCTCAAACAGAATCAGCAAAACTCCGCCACTAACCGTTTACGTAAAGAAAGGAAACAACAGGAAGTTGTTTGTGGAAGTCGTTTTTATTGTTTCTCTTAATGTTAATTTATTTTAATGGTGCGGCAAAAATAAACAAGGGTTATCATTTAACACAATTGACAATTAAGATGATTTTAGGCACGAACATGTGATGCGGTCTGTTGCACATTATTTGTTTTTTTTTTATTCAACTGTTCTATACGTAACACCCGACTGACACTGAATACATTTATTGTTATAAATTGTTCGTTTCTACACTTGACGGAGACCACGGTATTTACGCATCCCCTGCGATACGGGGAGCAGAAGACGAACCGTCCGGATAGGCGGTTGAAATACGACTTAGCGATAATCATCTCGTGCAGAGATGATTCGCTTATGGGGTGAGTTTGTGGTGTCGTGGTAGATATCCTCTCCACTAAGGATATGTTTTACCTACCACAAGAGAGAACCAGATCTCGTAATGCAGATCATGGTGGTATGTGTGTGATCGTGCCCATCACCGTGTTTATCGTTGCATTTAGCAAAGGATAAACGAACCCTGAAACGAGAAAAAAAAGGAACAAAGGGGGAAAGCGACCAAATGTTTCGTCCGGTAATGAGGGTCATGTCTATGCTGTGTATAGTCGCTATAATAGACGTTGGGAAGAAAAAAAGGTGCTAATGGGATTGGTGGCAGAAACGAATCACTTGCCTGCATTTGTATATGCAGGGAAATTAGTTTGTGGCGACGTACGAAATTGATGATTGTTTGTCTATTGATGGTGTATCGCCGATCGGCTTGCTGCAGATGTAAAAACAAGCCGCCCGTTGTTGCATTTCAATTGATAACAATGGGTGCCGAATGTTTTGTATTTATGGTGCATATGCACATTAAGGAGCTATTTTTAGGAATTATATCTAATGCGTTGTATGCATTAAATGTCCTTGGAGAAGGAAATGTTTCAGGTATGCTGGGTGGAGATTGCGGTGCAGGTATGGGAAATTGAAATTTGCGTGGGATTCTTGAAAAGGTAGAAAGAAATTCTTACAGAAAATTATATGCAAAGAGATGCATGAAGGTAAGTTTTCTTTCACAGGTACTTTTTAGATTATAGATTTGATCTATATAATGCGTGAAGCATTTAAGGTGCTAATGTAATTGCAATTGGGGTTTGGCAGAACCGCCACAGAACATCTTTAATTAACGTAAAACCGAAAGAATTCTCTCAGTGTAGCATCAAATATAATTTCTTGCTACAACCCATGGAAGCCTTTCGGTGTAGCTGTGAAATGTTATCACATGTCTACCTGTTGCTAAGCACATTTCCGGTTCCATGCTTAGAATTGCAATCTTGCATTTCTATATTCCACCTATGCCAAACTAAATCCCCAATCACCTTGAAATGCATGCATTTTCCATTGCCATACCAAAAAATGCGATTCTGCAATTCCCACACCCAACAGTCTCATCACCTAGATGAAATATTGACCACCCAACACCCCATCAACTTACAGGTAATTTTACCTGCATGCTATTCGCTATGGGAAAATCAGATTCGCGTCACCGTGAATCGAAATTTTCTCATGTCGTTGGGGTGAAGAATTTTGCAAAAATGCAACATTGTGCTTCTCATCGTCGTTGGCTTGGCCTTCGACTGAGACTAGCGCCAGGTGGCTGTCTGGAGGACGGCTACGATCGTGAGAAGGTATGTGGTTTTTGACTTAGGTTTTTGATTTAAATAGGGAGTTCCGTTAGGAGAAAATTTAATTGGAATCAGAGAGCCAAAGTGTGGCGTCAAAAAGCCCATACCTCTGGTGCAAATCATTATATTATATAAATTAAAAGGAAGACAAAATAAAGATACACCAAAGTAAAAAAACCCAAATAGTCGGACTTTTTATTAATCAAAAAGGTAAAGGTGGATCTGCTGGCGGTTCAACGATCAAAGTAAGCCCTCCCAAAAGAGAAGTCCACGGCCAGTATCCAAGCCGGAAGTCGTCCCAAGGGAGATATCCCCCGCCAATAAGCAAGCCGGAAGCCGTCATAAAGAGGAGGTCCCCGGCCAATACCCAAGCCGGAAGCCGTCCAAAAAGAGAAATTCCCGGCCAATATCCAAGCCGGAAGCCGTCCCAATGGAGAAGTACCGGGCCAATATCCAAGGCGGAAGCGTCCAAAAGTAGGAGACCCCAACCAACGTCCTCGGCTGAGGAAGGCAGTACGCACCCTCGCCCAACCTCTCTCGCTCCTCCAACAGGGACAAGACACCTACGGGCAGAAAAGCCGGAAGCCACCACCCAACGGACGCAAAGTCGGAAGCCGCACCACCCACGGGCTCTAACAGCCGGAAGCCGGTAAGTTGTGTTAAATGTTTATACGACAGTACCAACCTTAGAAAGATTAAGTTTCAAGTTTGAAGACGCTATGATGATGTAAAAGAAGAGAAGGTGGTACGTAAACGAGAATAAACAAAAATAGTTTCTTTTGACAGAAAATAGTGTGAAGAACCCACAACTCAAAAAGGAACAAAAGTAAATGCCAAACGGAACAATTAAGAGCGGAGAACAACAATTTAATGCCAGAGACAATATTGTACTAGGTAGACAATAAAAATGAAGTCTAAATCGACTACAAAGAATCCAGTGGAAATCAAAAAGAATTTGAAAATAAGTCTCTACACAAACAGATTTGACAGCCAGAAAAATCAAACCGAAGCTGGAAAACCTATAAGAATAGGGAAACCAGAAAAGAACCAACTACAATACAGCACAAACCAATTTGTCTAGTCCTATCTTGTACACCAAATATCCAGCTGAAAACACATATGCTGTTAAATTCCGGTATGTAAATTATATAGTGATTTATATAACTATAATAATTAAATAAATTGATTAATTAGTATAGTATATATTCTGTAAAAAATTTAATAAATCATATCATCATACATTTTTTTATTTTATTTGCCTCTATTTTTAGTTGTGAGTAAAATTGCCTTTTACTTATTGGTGATTTGGATGATCTCTTGGCATTTCCTACGACTGCGTTTCAAGTGGAGATGATTAATTTTTTCTATGGGCTTGCTGGTGATAGCGTTTTGATGCTGTCTTATTTTTGTGGATGTTGGTGGTCTGTTTTCTTTTGTTGATGTAGTGTATTTTTTTTTAAATTGTTTGTTTATTTGCTGATGTTTTCCTGAATGTTGTTGCTATTGTGTTCCTGAGGTTTTTCCGTTTCGTATTCCCTGCTTATGCTGTTTTTTACGAGGACGAATCAAATATAAACGGTAATTTCTTTTTATACATTTATGGAATAATGTTACACACTAACTATACTATCCACATTTTTCAATATATTCTCGTGCATGATGTACAACTTTTGCCACCGATTTGGAAGCTTGAATATCCCGTATTCGTTGAAAAAGAAAAATAGTCACAGAGAGGCAAGTGTGGGCTATAAGGGGGTGTACATGGATTTCCCAATCCATTTATTCTAATGTATCCCTTGCCAAGGAGGCGGTGTGAGGCCTGGTGTTGCTATGAAGAAGGATGACATCTCGAATAGGCATACCTCGTCGTTTGTTTCGATTTGCAGCTTTTTCCATAGCTTATACCTATAGCGTTTGAAATAATAGTGAAGAAGAAGGTGTGATTCGAACTGACGATATGACAGTTTGAATCACCAAAAATTGAACCTAAGCGTTACCCATCAGGCTACTGTCCGATTTTAGAATTTAATTTTTAAACTCGACTATACTCCACTGATGTGAATTGTTATGTTATCGATAGGGTATACGGCTCTGGCGTATTTTCTTATTCGATTTTCGTTCGGTGTTCTTCACTATTTTGCTTGTGAATTGTGTGTATCTGTTAGAGATGCCGCATCACTCCCTCCTCGGATGCTCAAAATAGACTAACTGTCTGCCCACACAGATATCCAGATTCAAAACTGGTATCTGTATCTGTATCTGTACGGAAAAATTTCCCTATTCGATCTGCTAACAGAATTCCCGAAATCTCTGTTAGCAGCATGCTATTTCATCCCAGGGGTAATTTCTTATTTTCCTGAAAGGAGAAAGTCATTCCTTGCATACATCATTATCGCCATCCGTGGTGGCGATCGAAATTCAGTTCGACGGTTGTCGATTGTGTGCCGCCTTATTTACATACGACATCTGGCGCGCAGACCGGAGATATTCGGCGGTTGTTTGGGCGTACAGTCCGTGGGTCTTATTTGGCTTGGTAGCCGAAATCGAAATCCATTAGATCTTTCTAATGGTGTGAAATTCTAGCGTGACCGTGGGACTGGAGTATTGCCTTTGTTGGCTTAACTCCTCATAAACAATCGGATATCTCGTTGAGATATTATTGATTGCGATAGGTCGTGGCTGCCTTCTGTTGTTCAACGGATTTGGGTGGTCCTTGCATTAGATTACCCCCACGTGCATCCGTTGATCGGCTCGTTCTTTGGTGATAGCAATTCTTTTGTATCGATACTCGGAATTGCCGGTTCGATAAGATGTTCCTGGGCGCAGGCAGAATGTATGGCATTTTTGGGAGTTGCTTTTAGGAATAGGATGCATGGATATTTATACTTTTGTTTCAGGCATGATGAATCGCAAATTGTTGAGCTTGGCATCAAAAGCTTTGAGACGTTCAGTTCCTTGCTTTTTAGTGTCGGGCTCAACGATGGCTAAATGTTTCAGGTAGGTATGTTCCTTGAAGGGTGGGAACCTTACCTGCGGGGGATTGTGCGTTCGTAGAACGCTACATACCCACTTCTCATGAGATTTCTCCAACAGTTTAGCGGCGATCACTTTCAATAAGCTCACGAGCGGCTCGGATGTTGTCATTTGTACGACTTGTTGCATGCATATATGACATTAACAGTCATAAATTGAACAAAACTAAATCATGATTCCAACAAATGAATTATGTTGAATGCATATATAACACCAACGGTCATACATTAAAGTTTTAATACCTTTAAACCAAAAGAATTATTTCAGTGTAGCATTAAAATTAATTTCCTGTTGCAACCGACGGAAGTGTAGCATCTGTGAAACTCTATCACACATCTACCTTTCACTAAACGCAATTTCTCATCATACAATAGCGAATGCTATAACTACACATACATTTTCCATTCCCATAACTAAACTTGCAATTCTCCAATTTCCACATTCCATCAAGTAACAACTAAAATTGCAATTGTGCAATTCCCACGTGCCATCCTAACGCTGGCCGTCTGTTCACATCACCGTGAATCGGTTGACACATGGATCCATTGCCCGAAATTGTCCCATAGCCTTGGGGTAAAGCTGCAACCAGAGTAGGTGTAAGGTTACCTACCCAGAGTGAGTGGCGACAGTACTGCAACGTTGCAGTTCTCACCGTCGTTGGCATGGTTTTCGACTGGGCTGGCATCGAGTATCTGTCTCCAGGTGAACGATGCGTTCGTTGGGAAGGAATGTAAAATCAGGTTTGATTTTGTGAATATAAAAGGGGTTCTGTTAGAGGTACATGGGCAGTCGCAAACTAAGAGTAACAGGTTGCAGTCCTGCATTGGTACAGCGGGCCTGTTACTCTAAATAAAATAAAATAATAAGTTCTCCATAAAATAAAATAGTAACTAAATATGTACATATATGAATAAAACGAATACAACAAATAGTATACGTGTCTACTCTTTTGGACTCTCCGCTGAGACCCGGAGCGGAAAGGGTGGACCGCCCTACAACAAAAAGGTAAGGTTCTAATTCAAATAACCTAATCCTTTGGCATGGACGGCATACATGTTGCCGGTGCCAAGTAAATAATTAATGGTGATACTTTTTTATGGTATTGCATTTGGCCCAGCGGGTAGGGTCAAGGAAGCCTAAATATTATACTTGTAAGCGCTTGAAAAACCTTGATTCCTCCAATAACCTAACTCGAACGTACTGGGCAAGACTTCTTTACCCTTCATCCGGAGCTGACTCTCGCTTCGGAAGTACGATTCGTAAATCTACGATCTTAACAACAATAACAAAAAAAAACAGTCCTACAAATGAAATAGAAAAATAACCCTACCAGCAACACAAAAAAAACAAACAACCACAAAAGCGTCCCTGGGGCTAAACATCAGGAACAGTGTAATAAAAAGATAAAAACCACAACTATAAATAAACGCTTACCTGGGGCTACAACACCAGAGTAAAACAAAAACAAAAAATAAAAAATAACTCAAAAGTCTCAAGACCGTAAGACTTGACGAATTACAAAAAAGGACGCCAGAGGCAGAGATTGAGCAATGCAAAAGACCATAACATTTTGAACTGTAGGGCATGAAGCTTACCTGGCAAAACAAAATAATTCCGAAGCACAACACAGCAGAAAACAAACAAACAGCAGTTATCTACCAGGCCGTCATCAGCTGCGAAGTCTAGGCGAAACAACAGTAGGGGATACAACAACAGCAGATATTCTTTTTTAGATAAGTAACCCTTTTTTTCCTTTATTAATTAATATTATACGTTATACTTAAATTAGTCATAAGTTACTCATACAAATCATAACATACCCTCTTGCTAACTATTAATATTCGTCTTTTATTGTCCATATTGTGCGTCCGCCTAATCTTTGGGAAGCATTTCCACTGTTAAATATCGAACAAAATAATAAAGATAACGCAGCAAACGCCTTCGGGGTAGCAGAACTTATTAATAAACCCCATTTTTACTATTACTACTATAATACCTTGTCTGCCACCAGCACCCTCACCATTATAATATTACCTAACCTCCCCACTGTCTGTCTATCGAACTTCCAAAACCAATATCATGTCCGCTGATTTCGGTAAAATCTCCAAGCTCACCTCTCAGCTTGTGCCGATATTTTCAGGTGGGCAGGGCCCCCTGTTAGGCCGTGAACTACAACCGCTTTTAAGATGCTGCAGGGAGGTAATCGAATGCCTACGTGCAGATGAGCATTCAGCATTTTCGACAGTATTCCCCACGCGATTGCGAGGCGAGGCATATCTACTAATAGCCTCAAATCTACGAACTACCTTCAAGGAGGTTGAAAGGCTCCTCAACCAAGTGTACATGCCCAGGGAGACTTACCAAGAGTTAGTAAGTAAATTGATGGCAACACCCCTTGGAGGCTCTCATCGCTTTTATCGGAAGGATAAAGCAGATGCTGATGCTATGCAAGAAGGCTGGTGATCACAAATATGTCACAAAGGCAGCGTCAGCCATGAAGGCACAACTTGAGGACTCACTAAAAGGTGGTATCAGCAACCCCCACCGTTCCCAATACTTGCTAACCCTAGGGTGCCGTTAGACGATCTCATACAGAAAACATTGGATATGGAGAAGCTACAACAGGCAGCTTTCCACACGCAACCTTATAGCCATATGCCAATATATACTCACTTTCCTAGCGCCCCTAGGTTCCAGACCCCTGAGTCAATATTCGACGATGAAAATCTTACGTTGTTTAGTCCAAATACTTCACAAATTTCTGGTTTCCAAATCGAAAATTTCTCACAGCAACAAAAAGGGAATGAAATCGAAGGCCGAAGGCAAAATGAGCCTTGTAAAAACACAAAAAATCTTCGCCTAATTACTGCTAACATAGTTTGTAGTTTTTGCCATAAAAAGGGGCATACATATAACAACTGCCTCACAAGAAAAAAAACCCATTCTGCACATCGTGCAAAATTTATAACCATGACATTAGGGACTGCTGGAGTTTGTAAAACCACACCAATGTCAATAACTTAAACCATTTCAGGGAACGACATCCCATCAGGGTTGGTCCAGTAAATTCCCCGAACAGCACCCACAGTGATAACTCTCCTAGGGTTTATAGTATAAGAACAACCTGCGACTTTTGTGGTCGACGAGACCATGATATGCTGGGATGCCAACAAAAAGCAAAATGGGAATGACGGAACCGGAGAAACGTACCTGGTTCAACAACATTGAAAACTGATTACAATTTGGGGTACCCTCAGCCGCCACAAACTAGTGTACCCACAGTTGATCTCCCCCTAGATATACGTCTAAACGACCATGCTCAACTAGTGGTAGACACCGGCGCTGAGGTAAGTATTATCACTGAGCAAGCACTCAAAGATATTTATATAAACAAAGATGATGCATGTACTTTGCAAGCCCCACATGGAATAGGATGGAACTTCGGCAGTTGTCAGGGGAACTTCAATTTAAAAACTACAATCCCCTGCAAATTCCAAGTCGTACGCGATATGCTCGGCTTAACCGAAGACGGACTACTAGGGAAGGACTTCCTTTCCATGGTTTAGTTTTGTTTAATTTATGACAGTTAATGTCATATATGCATGCAACAGACTTGTCCTTGGGTGTCGATCATGACTTTCGTTTTCGCTATGTTCTCGCCCACTTTTAAATTCTCTGTCCCCCATATACACACGATTGTGAAACAGTGTATTATCACTGTAACGGGATACAACCGTTAGGAGGGAGGCTGCGTCCACCGATGGGTGATAATGGTGATTCTCGCGAACCACTGTCCTGAATGTGATGCAATTCAATTACGCAAGTGATTGCGTATTTCAATTCGGTTGGTCTGTGCACGAACAAGGCAGATGGAAGAAGAAAACGACTCGAGGAATTTACCTTTTAAACAGATTGAATTAGTTTATTGAACATTCTAAATTATGTTAACAACAACGACAATGAATAACTTCTTGGTGTTTTACTCGTGATGACGATGCCTGCTCCGATGTAACGAGCCCGTTGGAGGTTGGTTCCAGACTGATTCAGTAGGCATGACTGCCAATTCAAAAAAGCGACGCTACTGCTCATCGTTGGTGACAATCGGCCAGCTGGTTCGTGACAGCTGCTGCGCAACTGGTATACACTGCGAAGGTACTAGATTTCTCCAGCACATCCAATTGCCAATCCACAACAATCACCAAACTGTGCCTTCAATAGAGAAAAAATGCCCGAGGGTATAACGCCTTCATTTGTTAAAAAATTTTATAATAATCCGTTGCGCAACAGACGTATGTACCCCCTGCTTGCTCATGACTGTTCTGACTACAAAATCGAGTGCGACCGCTAGCCAAGCCGGTTCTCGTACTCTTCATAAACCAAACAACAGCCACGCACAAGATTATCTAGGTCGCAACTTGTTGCTAGGCAAAAATGTAAAATTATCGTTTGATAACTTCTATTTTTGTTTCAGTAAGTGTTGTAGGGGAATGTTTGGAGTTGTCCCCTGTTCCCACCAGAAAATGTTGTAGTAGGGTTTGGAGTTGTCCACAGTTCCCTTGACGAGAGGAACCCAATGAAAAAGACAGCGAGCAACCACAAAAACCAAAGTCCGAGATCTTTACTCCAGGAACCACAAAACTCAAAGTCTGAGATCTTTATTCCTTGAGATTAACTTTTATTTCTTTTATTATTTAATTCGGATACACTTTGTCTTATTGCGATGAACTGGTACCTGTGCTGTTAACTCCGATGGCGTGGGCGCAATGAAGGTTGGTTACAGACTGACTCAGTGGGCATAACTGCCAATTCAAAAAAGGGACGCTATGACCTCATCGTTGGTGACAATCGGCCAGCATTTGTCGCACAATATATTTTTGCACACAAAATTTAGAAATAATATAGGGTGGGCCATAAATTTTGCAAATGGCAACACTTGATTTCTTAAAACCGTTAGAAGGTGGGGCGGGCGAGTCGTGGGGAATTGTTTATTACGTTATTGTTGGAATTGTTTATACGTTTATTACGCCCCGCCACCCCCCCCCCCCCCCCCCCCCGCCCTCCTTCTAAGGGTTTTTAAGAAATCAAGTGTTGCCATTTGCAAAAATGTATGGCTCACCCTATATATTATAAATGCAATTGGAGCGTACTCGTAGAGCGGACTTTATCAATTCAACGTGATGTCTTTTGGATTGTGTAATGCTCCAGCAACGTTTGAACGATTAATGGATAGTGTTCTACGGGGACTTACATGGAAGACGTGTCTTGTGTACTTGGACGATATCATCGTTGTTCGAAGGAATTTACCAGAACACATCAATAATCTGCGCTCCGTCTTCGAACGACTAAGACAGGCCAACTTAAAGCTCAATTTGAAGAAATGTGAACTCTTCCAAAGGAGAGTAAAATTCCTGGGACACATCGTTTCATCTGCAAGAGTTCAAACGGATCCTGATAAGATAGCAGCCGTCCGAGAGTGGCCTACTCCAGAAGACAAGCAACAGTTGAAAAGCTTTATGGGATTATCCACATATTACCGACGGTTTGTTAAAGGTTTCGCCAATGTGGCTAAAACCCTACACGAACTAACGGGTAAAGACAAGAAATTCAATTGAACAGAAAAGTGTGAGGCAGCATTCAACACATTGAAGGCCGAGTTATGTAAGACTCCAACATTGGCATTCCCAAGTTCGGATCGCCCATTTATAATGGATACTGATGGAAGTAACACAGGAATCAGAGCAGTGTTGTCACAGGAAGTCAATGGTAAAGAGAGAGCTGTGGCATATTATAGTCGAGTTCTATCTAAGCCAGAGAGAAACTACTGCGCAACAAGAAAGGAACTGCTGGCTGTGGTAGAAGCCGTTAAGAATTTCCATAAGTACCTCTATGGACGTCCATTCCACCTTCGGACGGATCATGCCGCCATGAAATGGTTGTTAAATTTTAAGAATCCGGAAGGACAAATAGCTCGATGGATCGAACGACTTCAATCGTACGATTTCCAAATTTTCCACCGTCAAGGGAAGGTGCATAATAACGCTGATGCTCTATCAAGAAGACCATGTAAGCCAGACTGTAAACATTGTCATAGAGCGGAAGAGGATGAAGAGGCGTACGACCCGCCAAATGTACAAGTAGAAGTACTAGATGGGTGGACGAATGATGCTATACGCGCAACTCAACTTCAGGATGAAGATACGTCGCTAATCTTGGAACACAAAGAAAAGAACGAGCGGCCAACTTGGAACAATATTTCCGACAAGAGTGGAACATTTAAGGCATATTGGGCACAATGGAATTCCTTGCTGGTGGAGGATGGAACTCTTAAGCGTAAATAGGAAGCCGCGGACGGAAAATCCCATCGAATGCAGATTCTAGTCCCACCATCAAAAGTGAAGGATGTACTAACAGAAATGCACGGCGGGGCCTCCGGTGGAGATCTGGGAGTTAATAAGACTCTTTCAAAATTACGATCTCGATTCTACTGGCTTCACATGAGAGATGACGTCGAATCTTGGTGTAGGAAGTGCACAACTTGCACTGCGACCAAAGGACCAACAGCAAAACCAAGGAGCACTATGAAGCAGTACAGCGTGGGCGCCCCTTTTGAGCGATTTGCGATTGATATCTCAGGACCATTTCCAAAAACCAACGACAACAACAAATACATGTTGGTCATCATGGATTACTTCAGCAAGTGAGCGGAAGTCCTTCCAATTCCAAACCAAGAAGCAACAACCGTCATTGAGCAGCTTATCAATAATTAGATCAGCAGATATGGAGTTCCCTGTGAATTGCATTCCGATCAAGGCCGAAACTTCAACTTCATCACAGATATTTCAAGAAATCTGTGCGGCACTGAGCGTAAGGAAAACCATACCCTTACATCCGCAGTGACAGAATGGTCGAAAGGTTCAACCGAACAATGAAAGAGTATTTATCCAAGGTCGTTAGTGATCACCAACGAGATTGGGACAAATATGTACAAACCTTTCTCATGAGCTACAGATCGACTAATCACGATACGTCAGGCCATTCTCCAGCAAGAATTATATTTGGACGAGAGATACGATTACCAGCCGACCTGCGATTCGGAATACCTCCAGACGCCATGGATAAGACTGAAGAGTACGTAGCCGAATGGAGAATTCGCGTCGATCAGATTCATCATTTGGTTCGAAAGCAAATCAAAGTATCCAGTGACAGGATGAAAACAAGGTACGACGTTCGAGCCAACGCATCCGGATTTAATCCAGGCGATAACGTGTGGCTTTATAACCCTCATCGGCAAAAAGGAAGGTCTCCGAAGTTGCAGCAACATTGGGAAGGGCCGTATAAGATTCTCACAAGAATTAACGACGTTGTCTATAGGATTCAGCGAAGACCGAACGCCAAGATGAAAGTGGTACATCGTGACCGACTGGCGACTTTTGTTAACCCAGGAGATCAGTGAACTTAGTTCGGGGCGAACTAATCTAGGCGGACGGTAGTGTGACGCATATGACAATCAGTACTAGAATATTGGAAATATTCGAGAAAGCCCGAAACAAAGTACTAGAATATTCTAGAAAGTAATGGAAAACTGGAGACTACGAACAATAGAACATTCAAGGCTATGGAACGGACGGAAACGAAACGCCGAATCAGAATGAGGAAACGGTATAAATACGTCGCACACAGATCATGGAGACAAGTAATAAGTAATAAGTAAGAAACTGAAGCAAGCGGGAAATAAGTAAGAAGTAAGAAGTAAGCAGTCAAAGACGCGATAAGTACGGAAGCGATAAGTCAAGAAATCGTTAAGTGTACGGTATAAGTAACGGTTAATCATTATGGAAAATTTAACAAGCCTCAGGACTTGCTAAATAAGGCCAAGACCAGTTCCCGGTTGTAGTGCCCAATGATGATGATGATAAGTAACGGTTGTTATTAACGGACTAATAAAGTGCTATATTAATTCAAAATCGATTTAACGGCTCTTATTTATTCAAAAATAATTAATCCAGCGAGCCCTAAGCTCGCTACAATATTTTTGCACACAAAATTTAGAAATAATATAGGGTGGGCCATAAATTTTGCAAATGGCAACACTTGATTTCTTAAGACCGTTAGAGGGTGGAGCGGGCGAGTCGTGGGGAATTGTTTATTACGTTATTGTTGGAATTATTTACGTATATTACGCACCGCCACCCCCCACCTACAACCCATCGTCCCTCTAACGGTTTTTAAGAAATCAAGTGTTGCCATCTGCAAAAATGTATGGCCCACCCTATATATTATAAATACAATTGGAGCGTACTCGTGGAGCGTAATTTTTTCTACCACGTTGTATAGGTTTTAGGGTTTGGTTGCGCGCTCCTCTTACGTGGTAACTTCCCCCCGCCGCTCTTGTCACGGCGAGATAGTATTAAGGAGTTAGCCGGTATGCTTAAGAAATAAGCGTTAAACAATTGCACTGTGATTTACACACATATTAAATAAAAACATTTACAAAAATAAATTAAACATTTTAACGTAAACGGTTTTTAAACATACATAAACTGGTATACGAATTATAACCACTAAACATGACTGGTGTATAAACCCAGCTCTAAATCACTGTGAACAACACTTTTCCCTTTCCCATATCCCAAAATAGAGCTTAATATTTTCATAGATGTGGGAATCCTGCCTGGGGAGTTCCGTTAAAATGCTTTCTCATTTAGAATAAGCTTGTTTATTATTTCTCTCAAAAACTTAAATGAATTGTATTATGATTAGCCATCTTGTGCCATTTCTAAGGGGGGAGGAATTCCATATTATTTACGGGTTTACTAGAGCACTTTCCCCATCAGCGGTAAGGAGTGCTTAAAGTTAGATTTTTCGGGCACACTAGAGACGCTTGTCTCCACCAGTGGCCTTAAACGTCAACGACTCCGGGTGGAGTAGCATTAGATACGGTGGTATATCTAACCGGATGATAACGGGCTGTTTGGAGGGAAGGCGTTTCTGTTTTCTTCCACTTTTAGGTTGTTTTTTTTTTCAGGCGTTTTGTCACCACCAAGTGCGCGGACTTAGAATACATGTACAGTTCACTAGATAAGATTTATGGATATTAGAGACAGTCTGCCCACAACCCAACCCAAACCATCGTAAACCCATTTTATCGAATGTTATATTTTTCAATGCGCAACCATATCTCCGGAATCATGCTTTTTTTAAGACGACTTTCTTTCTGGTGGACACTTCTTTGGAATGTACGGAATAATCCCATAGAGAAAATTGTTCCATTCGTTCATGCCTGGTTACGACAAAAATTTAACGTACTCCATATCAACAGTTTTACTAACTTGTGAGTATTCCTTTTAATAATCTATTAGTTATTCGAGTTTAAGAAATTTACCTAAATAAAATAAAATAGTCCTGTTTTGTCATTGCGTCTTAATACCAATTCTGTAACAATAATTGATTCATTTAACAACAGGGTTATGAGTATGGACACAAGAATGTTAAAACTATTTAAATCTTGTTATCAATTTCAAATCTCTTTAGACGACTAGACTCATTTGAATTGAAGCAACTTTTAGTAAGCATAAAAAACACAACTCATTCTAAAGTTGCAGGTTCACATTATGAGTACGTGAAGGTGTTGTGCATACAGTGAGACTTGTTATGTCGATTTCTTTGTTCTGTGGCCGAATATCGAGCTTCCGACACGGACAATTGAACTCCCCATTTGAATCTGAAAAATCTGTCTTTAGTAAAAGCATCTATATCATATTATCTTAAGCGTAAGTTGCTCACCGCTTGAACAAAATCGTCAGACATTCCCATAGACACTAGAACATCATCTGGTTTCAATTGAATCTCTTCACATATTTTACGTTGGCATTCCATTAAACAGATAAAGTCCGGGTTGGGACCGGTTGAGTAATCATGTCCGAATTTACCAATAGTCATAACACCTTCCACTTTAAGACTCTTCAGCTTTTCACGAATGTGTTTAAATAGACCAACAGCTTGCGATGGATGAACCCCACTCTTCTCTGAAGAAAACAATATTCTAAATTACAATTAGTAAACAATTACATACTAATAATATAGCCCACGTTGTCATCAGACTACAGTGCACTTCAAGGACTTATGCCTCAGCAATACCTATCTGGTTCATTTTGCCTCTCATAAAAGGCTCTGAGGAATTAGATATCAGCGATACTCGTACACGGACACAATATTGTGATCTGTATCAAATGATCTTCCGCTTTATATTGTATACGTCTGGCTTGCTCGGGAGCTCGGAATTCGTTAATAGCAGGTCGAGTGACAAGTCCCGACCACTGTTAATCCCCACGGTAGGTGAGTATCATGGCAATTTAAGAAATTTGGACATTCCTCCTTTATACGAAAATGAATTAAAATTAATCGAATACGTCCAATAGACAATGAGGGGTATCCCTCTAAGTTTTTGATCAGATCTCGTATGCGCAAAAAGAAGCTACTAAGAGCAATAGTCGTAGTAGGTGCTTAGAATAGTTCCCATGATAAAAACATGGATGTTTTGTCCAACTTGACATAATCAGACTTAAGCAAATAAACCATATTCCAAGATCACCAGCAAGATCAACATCTACTCCTCTTACCCTCTTCTCCACTCGTGTTCACTTGAACCAACACCCGCAGTGGTTGCTTGTCCTCTCGTTCTATCCGGTCCCATGCAGAGTTCATTACATTAGCTACCTTTTCGCTATCCACTGTCTCGACCATGTATAAGTTTGGCACTTTGAGTATCTAGAAGTCCACGTAATAACTAATATTCATATCATCAATTCGATCTCACTTTGTTGATTTTATTCGATTGAGGGTGTCCAATGAAGTGCCACTTAATTTCCGGACATAGAGTAAGTATCTTCTCATCAGATCCCTTTGCGACCAATTCCTGAATGTAGTTCTCTCCGAAATGTCTTTGCCCAACGGAATATGCTTCAACTATAAGATCCACAGGTTTAGTTTTGCTTACTGCAACCAGCAGTGGTTTTGGTCCATCAACCGTCTAACCGGACAGAAAAATGCATTGACGATGGATATTCTTATTTACACTCCATTCACCTTGGGTCGGGAGACGTAGGCCACCTCAATCTTGGAACGAATAAGCTGAATTCCAGCTCTAACATCGAACTCTGACATGATCCTTCTGATCATTAATTTATAAAAACAAAAATTATAAACCAATTCCACGAAAGCAAAACAAATGTTGACCAACTGATAACAGCCAAAGGGAAATTAATGTCACAAGGTTCTTTGGGACTGTGACAGCCATATTGGAACTGTGTAGGTAAGTTTCCCTTGGAAATTCGCTATAGAACTTTTATTTTAAATATGGTATTGAAAATCAGCACTGTCATTAGATAACAATATTTACCATTTTTAATATAGTTTTTTAAATTCTGAAATCGAGTTCACTATTAAAGAAAAACGATGGACATAAAAAAATCGGAAAGCTTATGTACTTTCAATTAATTTGAATCATTTTTGTTATATTCAAAAAATTGCGGGGTTACGAGTTACAAAAAAAGATGTTGCGGATTCGGAAATTATACTAATGGAAAATTGTAGTACATTCGCATTTACCAGTTGTAATCTACCTCCGGAGTAGAAACTAGAGATAAGAGCCCTCGTATAGTTGCTGGAGATTTCAACGCCTAGGCAGTAGATTGGGGAAGCACAAAGGCCAACACAAGAGGCCAGGCACTACTCGAAGCCTTCGCAGTCCTAGATGTGGTATTACTAACGATGGTGTTGATGACACCTGCATAAACGAGAGAGACTTGTCCAAAATCGACATCACATGTGCCAGCTCCATTTTGGCAAGAAGTATGGAGTGGCGAGCGTTGGACACCTGCACCCACAGTGACCACCAAGCCCAGATGTACGAAATATTACCGCACTGGGGATTCATCACTGGCAAATTGGCGAAGGAAGTCCAGAAAAATGGGTGGAAACAGAAGGACCTAGATGTGGAACCGCTCGATTATATACTGGAAGACCAAATCACACAGTTGTGCATGTTGGACACTGGAAACTGCTTGAGCGAGTAATTGCCACTCACCTGGAATAATTCACTGAGGGGACATCGATCGGGGCTCTCTGAATCGCATTATGGGTTCCGGAAAGGTAGATCAACCTGTAAGGCACTATCTGTGGTGTGCGACCACGCCCACAATGCGATAGCTGGAGCACGGTGGTTAGGCGGTAAAAGAAAAATATTGCACAGTGCTGACGTTAAATGTTAAAAATGCGTTTAACTCGGTGAATTGGAATCGGATTCTAGTAGCGTTAGGCGATCTACAAGTCTCACCCTATTTGGTGCGTACATTAGCAACCTATCTCTCAGATAGAAGACCGCTCTATGATAAAGATGAGGGATCACAGGAATATAAAACAACAACGGTGTACCCCAGGGATCTGTATTAGGTCCACTGTTATGAATATCATGTATGATGATATGCTCAGGGTCGGTGTACCAGAAGGGATTACAATCGTTGGGTACGAAGATGATTTGGCAATAGTGGCCGTAGCTAAACATCTAGATGACCTAGAGAATATTTGCTCCCAAGCAATCCAGAGCATTAACTGTTGGCTAGATATAGCCGGACTGAAACTAGCTGGACATAAGACGGAGGCAGATTTAATAAGCAGCCGCAAGACACCTTAATTTGGAAATAGAAGGACAAATAATCAGATCCAGTCCCTTTATTAAATATTTTGGTGTTATACTCGACAACAGGTTGACCTTCAAAGAATCACTGAGGAAAACGAGTGAAAAGACAGCAAGAGTATGCAAAGTTTTGGCGAGACTGCTACCCAATATTGGAGGACTCCAGCTTCACATAAGGAAATTCGTAACCAGTGTCAACACCTCCATTATAATGTATGCAGCTCACATATGGGCAGGAGCCGCACAGTATAAGTCGTACATGAAGGGAGTGAAGTCAGCACATAAGCTGGCATCACTAAGAGTATGTTGTGCATTCCGAACGGTATCCGAAGATGGCATAAATATTTTGGCCGGGAACACCACTTGATATTGCAACTAAAGAAAATGCTGCGTTGCATGAGGTCTCCCAAGAGAATCGTCGAAGAATGCGGTCACAATTAGAGCTCTCAAGCCTAAGAGAACGGCAACGAAGATGGGATTCTTCCGCCAAAGGAAGATGGACCCACACCATGATACCTGAGATAGAAACATGGGTGAAAAGAAAATATGACGAGCTGAATTTCATCTTGATTCAGCTAATATCAGGACATGGATACTTTCGGCAATACTTGCGCAAGTATAAACATGTGAATCACTCATACTGCTTGTATTGTGAAGGCAAAATAGAAAATGCAGAACACGTACTCACAGAGTGCGTGAGATTAAAGACCGGACGAACGATTTTGGAGAAACATATGAGACGGACAGTTACTCCGGCAGAAGTAATAGAATACATGCTGAATTCAAAACAGGCATGGTCCGTAACAAATAATATTCTATGTGACATGATGCAGCAGTTGCGATGCGACGAGCGGAGTAACAGATAAACTCCGTTCCGCGGGGATCAACGGGAATATGTGCCTGGCGGGAGGAGGTTTTAGTTGGTAAAGGTCCACCTTCCTAACGAAAACAAAAAAAAATCTACCTCCGGACAACGCGTCGGCAACGAGAGAGGTAGACAGTTTTAAGCGTCACACGTTTTTTGAATTCACAACGATTTTTCGATTGAACAGTACGGCAGCAGTACTGCTGCTCTTGACTTTGGCAGTTGATCTTGGACAGTTTGGCAGCAGTACTGCTTCTCTCGGCTTTGGCAGTTTATCTTGGACAGTTTGGCAGTATACTGCTTCTCTTGGCTTTGGCAGTTTATCTTGGACAGATTGACAGCAGTACAGCTTCTCTTGGCTTTGGCAGTTTATCTTGGACAGATTGACAGCAGTACAGTTTCTGTCGGCTTTGGTGGTTTATCTTGGACAGTTTGGCAGTAAACTGCTTCTCTTGGCTTTGACAATTTATCTTGGATAGTTTAGCAGTATACTGCTTCTATCTGTTTTGGCCGTTTATCTTGAACAAGAGTTTTACTCTCGGCTGTCATAACATTTATGGTCCTTAGAGTCGGATCGTTATCGTTTAAATGGTACGCTATAAATTGAACTGGCTATTGAATAAGAAGTGATCGTGTGAGTGCTCATCAGTGGTGAAAGTACCAAATAGCAACGGTGTTGACAGTGCATCGCGTTCTACTTCGTGCGTGGACGTTCCTGAGCTCACATCACAGTTCAGACGTCAACCTATGGGTTGCGTCGTCGACGAGAACTCGGGGCACGTTCACTAATGTTTCTACCAAGTCCAAGTGGTCACCATGGCGAAGTTAGAGGAACTCATCGGCGCTCAGTTCTTGGCGCAAATCCATATATCTCGCGAGTTAAAGCCCCATTTATTCATATCTTTGTGGGACTATAGAATTATATAAAAATATGAATCACCCAAGCGGTGATCATTTATTGGCACCCAAAAGACGAATCGTCTAATTCCATACAACTTAACGAAAATGCATCACCATCCAAACTACTAGATGTCGTCTCGTATAATCCTAACGAATCGACAGTCAGATAATGGTGGTAGAGCGATTCTACTTCCTTTTTCTGCTGGGATACTGAGCTGGTGAGCATGGTTCTTTTTAAGTAACAGACTCCGCTTAGAGACACCGATCGGCAAAGCCGCAATTTATAATATTAAAAATAAGTAGTCCTAAATTTAAGTTTAAGTAATAATAAAGTAAATTTTTTTTAAAAAATGAAACCACTATCGGACTACTTAATTCGCGCGAGTTAATAACACACTTATATTTCTTTAAACTTTAAAATATGATTTATTTACTTTATGTTTAAAGATATGTTTATTTATTTAGTATTCAGTCATGGGTAATGTGGGTCTTTCATTGCACGAGTGCAGAAGCTTGTGGTTCCTTTGGTCGGCTGCATTTATATGTTGAATAGTCCAGGCTTCTGATAAGAGTTTTCTTGGGAATGCACTCCCCGTTGATAAGCCTGTTTGGAAATATGTATAGCTGCGAGAAGTCGTGTGTGTTTATGATTGGCTTTGGGTCATCGGCATGAATTTTTCGGTGATACTGGTTGTGGTTAGCCTACGATTATTAGTTAGGGTGATTACAGCATTTGAGATGTAACAAAGTACAGTTCTAATAATAGTCCTGGTGCACCACCGTTCTTCCGGTTCTCCGGGAAGAGTGAGCTACCGTTGTCGTCTTTAGTTTTAAAATTAATAGGTCATTTGATTTTCTCAGTTTATTTTTATATTTAATATTTTAACTTTACATAGACAGAACTGAAACTTTTTGAATTACAAAACACTATTAGTTTGAAGTACCAACTCGCTTCTTTTTAATCTTTCCTTTTGGGTTTAAACTTTTAACATCGAAAACGCGATACATCTTGCCTCGCACGGCACCCCATCTCGACTCGTCTGAATGTAGACAGTATTACAATATTTGAGATGTATCAAAGGTTGATCAATATTTGATATTTGAGATGTATATAATACAATAGAGACATATTTGGGGTTACAAAGGTTAATGAGATTTATAATATTTGGAGTAACAGAGTATAATAGAGATTTTAATAAATAATATTTAATATTTATTTATTAAATATGTTAATGTGTTTTTATAGTATAATATAATATTTGGGATTAAAAAGGTTATAGTATAATATTATGTAATATTTGCGATTAGAAATGTTAATGTATTTTTATAGTATAATTGTTGGGGATTGGCAATTAAATGTGCTGAAATGTACTGGAGAAATCTAGTACATTCGCAGTGTATACCAGTTGCGCAGCAGCTGGCACCAACTGGCCGATTGTCACCACGATGAGGTCATAGCGTCCCCTAAATTGGCAGTTATGCCCAATGAGTCAGTCTGCAATCAACCTTCGCGCCCCTCACACCGTCAACGGACCCGAAAACCATTCCCAGTCGTTGCCATCCGCAAAATACCATTCATTGTGCATAATAGCGTTCCTTAAGCAATAAAGAACAACTTGACATTACAATAGAGAACAACGTGTTATTATTTGATTGGTTCCAGTTCAATTGGTGACGTGCTCTTCTACATTGATCGTGCTGCTCTCTCTCTCCTTTGCGACAGCCATTGTTCGTTGTGACCGTCCATCGGCGGCCAACGAAACGTGTACCACTTCAAATTACATATATACTTATAATATTTGGGGTAACAAAATAGAATAGAGATTTATAATATTTGGGAGACATTAACTCGCGCTCCTCAATTTAAAGAAAAATGAACCACCAGTGTTGGGTTACATAGAGATTCGTCTACACAACCTTATCCTCAAATGATAAGGAATCGTGAGGCGGCATGAAGAAATCATGCAAATGATCGCACCAGAATACAGGAATCAGCACTACTTCAAAGACGACTTCATCACCGCGACCGAGAAAGTGATTTGGAGGAATAAGCGAAGTTCGTCGATGCTCACCACGCCCCCACATCGCGCTTCCCGGCACCCTCAACAGCGGTCCCAACTATTTCGCACGATGAGCCAATCGCGTCCTCTCTCGTAAGTTGCCTTCAGTACAACTGCCAACTTTCTCGGGCAGGTACTCTGAATGGAAGCCCTTCAAGAAGTTGTTCCAAGTAATGCTAGCGGACCATCCAGATCTCACGGACATAGAACGCTGTACTACTTGAAGTCCAGGCTTCGCTACGATGCCATTAAAACCATCAAGAATATCCCCATAACAGAGAAGAACTACAAACGGGCTTGTGACGAACTAGTAGAGCACTATGTCAATATTCGTGCTTTGGTTCATTCTGCTCTCAGCGCTCTCTTCCAGGTTCCTGCTGTCACCAAAGAGTCCGTCGTGGACCCACGTAAGCTCCTCGACGCTACCAATGATGCTGCCGGGACTTTAGATGCGCTTGAACGTCCCATGACGGAAATGTACGATATACTCGTTTATTTGACCACACAGCACCTGGATCCATGTACGGGACGTGATATCGAGGGGATACTCCGAAACCCCTAACATACAAGCAGCTCAAAATCTTCCTCAAGACCAGGATCGAGACCCTGGAGTTCGTTGAACTGCCCGGACTAGAAGCTGAATACCATCAAGGAGCCACAAAGAAGTCCAGCCCGCTCCCTCACACGAGGTCGCGCATCTCAATTCACACCGCATTGCCACCCGAAAACTTTCTGCTCGTTTAGGGCATCTCCTCCTGCGAAGAGAATAAAGCATAGGATCTCTCTTTGGAGCGGACCTAGCAGATATAAACAATCCGAACCTGGCGACAGAGTAAACCTCATCATCGGGGCGGGCCTCTACCCCCCCCCCCCCCACGTTCGCGGAGGATTGAGGAAAAGCGAGAGCTCTGACCTAATCGCACAGGCTACTCACTGGGGGTGGGTGCTTCCACGCCACCTAGTCCCAGAGTGACGAAATCTATTACCAGCCATCATATGACCACTTCATTTTTTTTTATTACCCTTCTATCGGGAGAAGCAAACCTGTAACGCTGACACGATGCCCCGAGATGCACCCAAATAACCGTTTCAGTTCTTTTTCAACTGTTGCAGGTTGTAACGCTCCGAGAGCACTCGCGCGGGGAGGGGGTTCCACCGCTTCCCAACTCTGTAATGGAACGAATTCTGATGCAGGGAAGTTCGCGCCGTCGGGAGACGAATCGCAAATTGGTGTGATCCGTCGTATTGTCTTGTAGAGCGCATATAAACCGAAAAACATTACCCGTGGTAATATCTGTAAAACAGGCAGAGGTCGGCTACGTGCCTTTGATGTGATAGCGACTGTAGTCCCGATGTCAGCGCCATGTCCCCGATCAGGCATTTGAAAACGACTTTGTGCTTCCTGTGCCTTTCGTTTGTTCCTTTTTCCTTTTGCAACTTCGCTCCCGAACTCTGCACGGCACAGGGAGTTACTCTCTTTAATTAAACCACTTGTGTCTTATTTTATTATAGTTTTTATTTTAATTATAACTATTTTAATTTAATTGTTTTAGTATACACACATATTCTATTCACCTTAAAATACCAGACGCACATTTGTTAATTTATGCACTTTAAATGTAACTATTTTTTTAGCCCGACTTCTTTTTTTTTTTCTTTATTGTCGCTTATATTTTCAAGCACCAATGCATTCACTTTAGCGATGCTTTTCTCGGAAACAGATGATCTTGAACAGCTCGCGCATATCAAATCATGACCGTATTGACGGCCACTTTTGAATGCTTTGTGTCATTCGTACACTTGTGTTTTCGATAGAACTGACTCGCCATAGCTCTTAACCAGCATTGCCGTTGAAAACACAAAATTTAATGTAACCTATTTGCTCAACCAAATAATCCCTTATAAAAATCGAAAAACGTACCTGAGGTGTACCAACAAAATCAGCAGCAGTATACCAACTAGTTGATCGATAGCGTTCAAAGTTGATGTCACTGTGTCTCACAAAGGTTCCAACTTGGTGGAAAAATTAAATTAGGCACAAGGGTTACGTGGGAATTCTAAATGAGAAATTCCGGATGGATATTTGACAGAGTGTATGTAGAGAAAATGTACAAACGCCAAAGCAAAAAATACGTTCAGTTGGTTGCTGCACGGGGGAAAAGAGTCAGGTGCGTCAAACACGTTCAAAACTAATATATTGAATGTAATCTTGAAACATGGCGCTGTTAAAAACTGTGGGAATATTGATAATACTGTCAGTTTCTTTTACCATTCTTGTTTATTTTTTCTTAAACTCAACTTGCTAGGCAGACAAGGAATTTTTAAACGGTCGTCTATTTATCTTAAATCTTGATATTTATATACAATGTGGCACAAAATTAATCACCCTATCAGAAGATGTTATAATTATTGCAAATGGTATCGTACGTCAATCATAGTTGGCATTTGTGAACTAGAAAAAATTGTAAGGGTCGAAATAAAGCTTTCTATCACTCACAATCATTTTTTTTATTTAATAAAAAAGTAATTCAAAAACAGAATTGGATGATTAATTTTGCGCCACATTATATATCAATTTTTATGTTTCTGACTTAAATCTGACTGAAATTTACATCTGTCACGAATCTCACTAATATTGTTATTGTTAAACCTCAACCCCGCCTAAATATTAGACCCAAGCCCATAAAGAAGCACTTGAATGATGTTGTGTAACTGTAATATATGTAAATGGCTTCTCGACACCAAATTAACAATTTTATTTTTGAGGCAACTTGAAAGTATAAACAGTAAGTTGATTACCCAACGTATCCATATCTCAGATTCGTCAGTTGAACCTGCTAACATCCAGTCGCAAAAGAGCCACTCGGAAGGCATCCATTTATTTACGAGGCGGTAACACTCTGCAGCAGATTTTGACCACATTTAGTCGTCCTATTGGAGACTAATCTTTTTTTATTAAAGATATTGGTGATGTCATGATTTGGTACCCAATATAGTTCTACACAAGTGTAGCTAAACGAAACCAAATTAATAAAATAATTAAAAACATATTTAAACTTCAATCCCGATTTTAATCCACTTGTGGCCTTCAAACGGTTTTTAGTTATAATAGTTCTCCCTCTCTGACGTGAACATTACTGTAGTTTAGATTAATAGAGAATTGCTATTTGAATGCTTAATATAATTTAGTACAATAAGGCATCGGGTGTGCTCTCGGGGATAACCCTAAAGCATTCATCCAAAAACTTATCATCCTGCTCTTCATGACTCGATTGTTTTCCATTATATTGTTGTGCTATACATTTTGGACCTTTCATTAGAAAATTGCCAATCGAAGATCCCTGAAACCGAATAAATGTTACAAATACAAAGTTGCAGAAGGAAAAACGCGAAACACTTACAATATTAGGTAACACTGTAAAGAATTCGCTGACTAGGAATATTAGAATTGAAATCTTGAACATGTTCCAAGTGATGTAACGTACAACAAGGTAACAGATCTCAATGGAATGATCAGCTAAGTGGGAAAACATTTGATGTTTAAAAATTTGAAAAGCCAAAACAAAAATTTAGTAATTTTGGATTCGAAATTCCGTGTTCAAAATTTTTACACAACTCTCCAAGATTTGGACCTAAAACCAATCACCTTTCGACCTATCGACTTTAAAATTTCTATTTATTCATGTCATTGATATACATAAAATTGAGCGATTGCTATGAGAGGCGACTACTAAGTATTGGATCATCAAGGATAAAATTTATAGAAAAAACATACGAATTTCATCCTTGACGACCTATTAAATGCATACGAGTATCGCATTTTTTAAACTTATGTGGACAGGATTTTTAATATATTAAAGGGAAATTAAAGTTTTCCAATATCAATCCAAGACCTAAAAAAAATTCCTAGATGGACTCAAAATGTCAACTTCGCAGTAGGGTAAGACATCGAACCATAAAATTAAATAATCAAGGGACATAGTACAAAATATTGAAAAAACACATTCGCGAAAATAGTGGAAGTTAATCACATGAGAGAGAGATCCAAAGATAGTATTTGAAACGATGCCTTCCTATCTGAGTGTATGGAGTGCTATTCAATTTTTTTTAGCAGTAACGTAGGTACCTAGGGGATATTAGGGGTACCCTTAAATTCCAATGTCTGAAGAAGAAGGGAGGGGATAGGGAAATAAGGAATCGATATGAAGTGGTCTTGAATGCCCAGAAATCACAATGACGACGACACATATACACGACCAGATGTGATGAGAGCCCAAGAGGAATGGAATATCACTGAAAGAGCAATACCCCTAGTGACCACCGAAGAGGTGCTCTCGGCCGCAAGAGTCGATAACGGCATTTTGGAACATCCATCAGGGGCATTGATTTCACCGATACGAATGTAAACGCCGTCCACCAATATTTACAAACAGCGAAACTTGATATCCTTGCCCTAACCGCGACCCACCTCGATTCGTCAACTGATTCGACATATCTTCGTTGCTCAGGATACGACTTACATTCGATATTCCGTTTTAAAGGCGGAGTCTGCGTCTTCACGCGGTCCGATCTGGATGGCCAAAGGATGGAGACGTTGGAACACAATAACTTGGACGTCACGTAGTTGAGGGTCGTGCTGAGGAATTCTGTTAAATTTCTATGTTGTCTTTACCGCTCTCCGAATGACGATCGACCAGCGACATTTTTCGAACACCTTTCACGTGCCGTCGACTGGATACAGATCAACCACCCGGCTTCTGAAATGATCGTCCTTGGCGATTTTGATGTGCACAATTCCGGCTCGTTGGTGCATTCTAACACAACCGACGAGGCTGGGAGGCTGGCGGAGAGGTTCGCTGTTAGCCGCAATTTGACTCGACTCGTGGGGGAACCTACGCAAGTGCCGGATGCCCGAGGCAATTATGCGAACACCCTGGATCTGTTTTTGACATCCTAACCGAATATTTATACCCTAGAGGTTTCTGCGCCACTGGGAAACTCAGATCACTGCTTGGTATCTGTCGCGCAAACACTTGTGTTACGTGCGGTTTCCGCCGCCACCATCATTCGATAATTTGTAATTTTAATATCATCATCATCATCGGCACTACAACCGGGAACCGGTCTTGGCCTTATTTAGTAAGTCCTGAGGCTTGTTAAATTTTCCATAATGATTTATTTTTTCTGGGCAAGGTCATTAGTCTTGCGCCAGAGGCTCCCCGACGGGGAATCGAACCCCGGTCTCCCGGGTGACAGACGGGTATACTAACCACTATACTATCGAGGAGCCCAATTTTAATATAATTTGTTTTAATGTAGTATGATGGTAAGGTGGTGGAAGAAGTGCATGATCCACAAATGAGTGTTTGAACACGCCCCGATTCGAGTGTGGATCGTGGGCGAGTTCGAATTCGGTCTTCTGAGTGGATGTCGATGGAGAGAGAGAAAGAAGCACCAGAAGGAATTTTCGATTCCGTTGGCTTTTGATTTTGTTTTTGGTTGAATACGGTTTTGAATTCCGTTGTCAGTCGAATTTTAAGCAGTTGAAGAATGTCTTTTTTTTTGGTTTTCCGTGAAGTTGATCTCTTTTTTTTGAAGGAGTTATTTTCTGAAGTGGAAAGGAGGAGAAAAAGGGAAAAGCCCGTGCCTTTGTTTTTGTTGAAAAGGAGAAAAAAGTAAAATCAAAAAATTAAAAGTTGTAAAAATAAAGTTTGGAAAGAAAAAAGAAACGAAATACTAAAAGCCTGTGTTTTGATCCGTCGAAGACGGAAGCAGGAGGGGAACATCCCATCGTTTGTGGTGCAATTAGCCACGCAGGAACACATTGGCTTCTCCACAAAATCACCATTAGGCGGTGGCAGACCTGGTAGAGCAAAGAGGAAGAGCCGCAAATTCAGAGGACGAACCAGAGGAAGAGCCAGACTCCACGCTGGACTAACCAGGTAACCTATTTTAACTACCTAAATTTGTGTGACAAATTACGTCACACTTGCATATGAAGCGAATAACCGATCTAGGCAGCTAGATGAGTTGGTGTTGGCTGGAAACGTTAGTTGACGACGATGTTTTAAGAGCAACGGTGGATGCGGGCCCAACAAAATCGGTGCAGGAGATTGCACAAAGCATGGTAGTAAACTAAACCGTTTTTACTCCGGATAGTCACTTTTGATGAAAAGTGGATTCTGCGCGATAACCGTAAAAGACCTCCACTTAGAAAGATATGATGAAGTCAACGCAGAAAGATACGCCACAATTCGGAGAGAGACAATGAAACTTTTCAAATGCAAAAAACGCGAATGGGAGAAGACTCGGGTCGAAAAATTCATAGGAAATTCCAGAGCAACGAACATCAGAGGTATGTATGCAGGCATAAATTCAATTGGAAATGGCTACCGAGGGAGAGCCAAAGTAATTCGAGACGCAAACGGCTGTCTGGTCACAGAAACAAATAATATCGTGACAAGATGGAAGCAGTACTTTGAAAACCTGCTCAATGTGCGCACCCATCAATCACAAATAAACGCACCAGACGTACATATAGCCGAGCCTCAGATCCCAGAGCTCTCTTTCAACGAAATTATGGACGCAATAAATCGATTGAAAAACAACAAAACAGTCGACTGCATACCGGCAGAGCTTGTGAAGCATGGAGGAGATGCAACCGCTCGAAAGATGCACCAACTCATCAAAACAATATGGGCTAAAAAAGTCACTCCGGAAGAATGGGAAACCTCAATAGTCGGCCCCATTTTCAAAAAAGTCGACAGATCTGACTGCGAAAACTACAGAGGAATATCATTGCTCCTAACCAGATACAAAATACTAGGAAATGTCATACTGGCGAGAATCACGCCGTACGCAGAAGAAATATTGGGAGACTACCAATGCGGATTCCGTAGGAACCGGTGAGCAAGCAGCCAAATGTTCACAGTAAGGCAACTGCTGGAAAAGAAGTGGGAATACGGAGAGACGGTTCACCAACTGTTCGTTGACTTAAAAAAAACCTACGACTCAAGCAAGGCAAAAACGCTACCATATTGTAGTTGCGCTGGGAATCCCGAAAAAATATGCCGCCCTCATTTAAATTTGCATGAACGAAAACAAAGGGGGAGTTAGAATAGAAAACCACCTCTCCGAACCATTTGAAATCCGCGACGAACTAAAACAGGTAGATGATCTATCACCGTGTCTTTTTAACCTGGTGCTCGAGTATGTCATCAGAAAGGTATAAGATGACAACATGGCTGGATCTTCCCTGAAAGGGGTCACACAAGTGCTCTCATATGCGGATGACATTCTTGAGTTCTGGTAACATAAAGTGTAAAGTGTGGAGAGTGGAGAGTTTTACAAGAAAGTATTAGCATGAATACTTTCTCGTCACCTCCAGTTGCATACTCAGTGTTTATGCATATGTTCCACGTTACTTTCTGGATAATGGGTATCGCGGCAGAGAACTCACCAAGTTCTGTTGAGCAATGACTGCAATAATACCTGAAGAAAAATAAATGTGCAAGATAAACGGACTTTATATTTTATTGGTGGTATTGAGTTGGTTCTAAATCCCCAACGTGATTAACTAAACATGGAAGTTGAATTCCAGTTGAAAAATAAGTTCTCTCCTAACAACCCAAAAAAGGCATGCACTGTGCCGCATTCTATACTAAACTGATTCCCTCTGACGCGTGCCGTAAACATTTAACAGTCTAGCATATCTTTCGACATCTGGTCGCACTTTAAGTAGCTATGCTTACCATAGCACATTGATGGATGATATGCAGGATCCTGCGTTAAAAAGTAGTTTTAATGTAACCCCTTTTTAAAAAGCTGTTTTCGGACAAATTCTTTAGGAATGAATTCTACAGGGTGGGCCATAAATGTTTGCACATTTGAATAGAAATAAAACTACAAATGTTATTTTGTTGATCATTTATTTAACGTAATAAACGTTTATTGAAATTTATTTTTTTAAAACGACATAGTCTCTAAATGGAAATCAGGTGTTCCCATTTGCAAAATTTTATGGCCACCCTATATATATGAAAAGCTACCAAAAAGGAGGAAACATCGATGTTTTGGTCGTATTAAATTGTAATAGACAAAAGATCGTTTAGAGATGATATCACTTCGTGTGCAGAAAAAGGTCATTTCTCTGAATAAAAAAAAAAAAAGTTAATTATTTATGCATATAAAAATACACATAATTTTTTTAAAAGAAATTATCAGCAGCATTAGCCCAAAGTATAAAAACATCACAATATTCAAAATGCGAACACTGACATTATAAGTTGTTCTGGAACTAAGTAGCAGAACACTTCTAAAATTTTAAAATTGTGATGTTCAAACTGATTTGGGCGTTTTGGCTTAATATTTTTGTTCAACTTATTTCATTTTTGGCTATATTATTGTTAACCGCTTTGTTATTTTCTCTTATATATAAAGTGGTAATTATAAAATTCTTAATTTTGTTTAATATTTTTGTAAGATTTAATGAGCATTGTAATTTTAGGGCGAATGTCGTAAAAAGACTTTTGAAAGGCCATTCTCATTTACATATAATGAAGATGGGGTGAGCAACAGCGCATTCCCAGGTGGAATATATCCCTACATAATTGACTATTCGCTTGATCCAAGAAGGCGATCTTCGCACTAATAAAATTCGATCAACAACCAGTGAAACCAAATTTTTAAATTTTCGGTTAGTTTTTAAATTTAAAGTAATGTTTGTTCATTAATTTGCCCTGTGCAAAAGTACCAATTGCTTAAAAAAATGTTAAACCCGAATTAAGAGAATATATCACAATTGAAATGAAAATCACAATGTTCATGGGCCACAGTACAAGGTACTTGTAGGAGATCCACCAATATTTGCAAACAGCGAAACCTCATATGCTTGCCTTAACTGGGGCCCCGCTCGATTCACTAACTACCCAATAAGTTGGACATCATGCGGTTGAAGTATTCTGTTAAATTTCTTTGTTGCCTTTGCTGCGCCCGGACGTATCGTCGACTGAACACAGATTAACCACCCGGTCTCTGAAATTGTCATCCTTGCCTATTTTAACGTTCACAAGTCTGACTGGTTGGTATATGCTAACAGAACCGACGAGGCTGGGGGGCTACCGGAGAGGTTCGCTGTTAGCCCCAATTTGACTCAACTCGATGTGTTCGCGAATTTATTTTCCGCGAAACCGGTCTTTGGAGCCACTTGCAATCGCGCCCGTACGGTCTTCCACCCGGGATGTGAGATTTCGCCCGCGCACTATTAAACGCAGTCTACGTGAACTGGACTGTAAGAAAGCAACCGGCCCGGACGGAATACCAGCAATAATCCGTAAGAACTGTGCTCCAGAACTATCGCCGGTTCTTGGCAGACTCTTCTGCTTATCTTATCCGCAGAGGACCTTTCCTGCCTGCTGGAAAATTGCTCGAGTTCAGCCAAAGATGGGATAAAAGTACCTCCCATAAAGTTACCGGCCGATAGCGAGTGTTCGGATCTGTATCCTGTTAATTCTGTGGTGCCTCAAGGTTCTATTTTGGCTCCAACCTTGTCTTTACTTCACATAGATGGTTTATTGGAGACAGCGGATAACAAAGTGTTCAGTTTTGCGGATAATAGTACGCTTGTTTCCTCCTTTCCGAGTGTTCGGCCGATTGGTGCATCAACGTCGCGCCAGGTCAAATGTAGCCAGATCGACCCTCTGAATCTAGGTAAGGTCATGCAGTGGGGAAAGGCCAATCTCGTCGACTTCAATGCAAAGAAGACAGAGTATACAACATTCGCAAAGAAAAGTGGATCAACGGTTCCACAGCTGATGATGAATGGCCAGGCTCTCGAATCTGGGGAAAGCATGAAATTACTCGGCGTCACGGTCTGTGGGAATGTATCGTGGCATAAACACGTGTCGACCATCGCCAGGTCAGCCTCAGGAAAACTGAGCTATCTTTTTAGAACCAAGAAGTATTTTACTCCGGTCCAACTTCTTCTCCTGTATAAATCCCAAATGAGACCCGCGCTCGAATATTGTTCTCATGTTTGTAGCTCTGCTCCTAACCATACCATCGACCTACTTGAGAGCATTCAGAGACGAGCGATCCGCCTGATCGGGGACTTGGTGCTGACGTTGAGACTACAGTCGCTACCGCATCGAAGGCGCATGGCCGACTTCTGTCTGTTTTACATACATTATCAGGGTTATTGTTCTTCGGAGATTCGTGGCATTGTTCCGCGCAACTCGGTTTATATTCGCTCCACAAGATAATCCGACGGATCGCACGAACGTCTTTCCATCAGAACTCGTTCCGTTACAGAGCAGGGAAGTTGTGGAACTCCCTTCCCACGCGAGTATTCCCGGAGCGTTACAACCTGCAACTGTTCAAAAAAAAAAACTGCAACAGTTATTTGGTGTCATCTCGCGGCGCCCACTCGGGTTTATAAGTTCACCTCTCCCAAGAGAAGTGCAATAAAAATTTAAAAAAATTATATATATATATATCTTCCTTTTATTTGGATTTGCTAAAATTTGTTTAATGGTACACAAATAGTTTAAAACTAAGCGTAATGCGATATTGGGTTTTATTTACTCAATACCAGCCACATATAATTACTGCTGTTCAGTCCAGTCATCATGGGCATGCCTCCCCAAGAGGCATCTTCAAGGGATACGCCTCTGAATTCAATCGGTCGTTGAATGTTTACATTCCAGGTTAGGGGTCTCCGACGTTGAATGTCTTTACTTTCAAACGTATAGATCTCCTCGTTCGTTGTTATATTCAAACGTACGGATCTCCTCATTCATTCTCTGATTCTTCCGGGGATTCAGTTATAGCGTTTGCGACGATAGTGAAGAGCGTGTGATTCGACGCTATGACGGTTAGAATCACTAAAAGATAGGACCAAAGATCAACACACCAATTTCCCGACGTGTGCACGAATTCGATCGTTATTATCAGATACACTCAACTGATGTGCAATTGCTATTGTGACGCATATGACAATCAGTACTGGAATCTTCGAGAAAGTCCGAAACAAAGTACTAGATTATTTTAGGAAGTACTGGAAAACTGGAATAGAACACTCAAGACTATGGAACGGACGGAAACGATACACCAAATCAGAATGAGTAAAAACGGTATAAATACGTCGCACGGAGATCGGGAGTTAAGTTTACTACCGCACCCAAGACCCACCGGTCTTGTATGATTTCTTTCCCACCATCACGCTATAAAAGTAGTTAGAGAACACTTGAACTAACACTGTCCACACTATCCTTGGATACCCCCCCTTTTTTTCTTTTCTTTACAGATGCCGCGAGACCGAGCCCAACATCCTCACGGATGTGGGTGATTCTGGTTATCGCAAGATGACGAGAAGTCAGAGACAAGATGAAGGACATATATGTCCTGTCTCGCTAAATTCGGCCTTCTCGCCACAATTTTTTTTTTTTTTTTCGGGAGTTAAGTTATAAGAAGTAGAAAGTGAAGCAAGCGATAAGTGTGGTAATAAGAAGTAATAAGTAGAAAGTAAGAAGTAAGCAATAAGCAGTGAAGCAAGCGATAACTAAGGAAGCGATAAGTCAAGAAGTCGTTATGTGTACGGTAAAAGTAACGGTTGTTATTAACGGACTAATAAAGTGTTAGATTAATTCAAAATCGATTTAACGGCTCTTATTTATTTTAAATAATTAATCCAGCGAACCCTAATCTCGCTACAATTGGTGTCAGAAGTGGGATTAATTATTGGTGTAATAAATAAGTCTGTGGAAGTGTATTGCGACGATGTCAGGTCGACGTTTGGAGGACCGGAACATGGATAGCAGAGGAGAGAAGCAAATTCTTCGACAGCGTCTGCAAGCAGTAATAGAGGAAGAGGATATTGATGTCGGCACAGATGCTTCTACGAGTGGGCCAGACTGTCCGGATGAAGAAGAAACGGCGAGTCAAGATGGTGCCAATGTAACGGAGAAGAGTTCGCAACCGTTGGACATTTCGGAGATGCTCAGGGTGATGATGATAAAATTGGACGCGCAAGCTGCAGATGTTAATGCAAAGTTGGATGCCAAAAATTCAAAATTCAACGCCCAAAATTCAAAATTGGACGCGCAAGCTGCAGATGTTAATGTAAAGTTGGATGCCCAAACGCAGTGGATGAAATGTAATCTTCAACACTTTAAGGAAGAAATTCGGAACGAAGTAGAAAATCTGTATTTAAAAGTCACCGATGAAATAATGCGAATCAAAACGAGACTTGAGTGTGTTGAGAGAAATAAGGCATCGCCTAGCAACCAACATGACTACAAAGATACAAGGATGCAACCACCAACCTTCGATGGAACGGGACCCTTCTCCGTATTTATACGTCAGTTTGACGCGGCGGCCAATTATAATAAGTGATCGGATGAGCAAAAGTCAACATCACTAATCTTGTCACTCCGCGGAGCGGCTGCAGAATTGCTACAAACCATACCAGCAGAGAAGCAAACAGATTTCCAAGCGGTAAGAGACGGCCTTGAAGCTAGGTATGGAGACAACCACATGCAGCAGGTCTACCGCATGCAACTGCGGAGCAGAACGCAGAAGCCTGGAGAAAATCTTCAACAGTTGCAGGCAGACATTGAGCGATTGGCAAACTTGGCTTATACAAATATGACTAAAGAATTTCTGAACGAGGTAGCAATGGATACATTTATAAACGCACTCCAAGATCGGGACTTGCAACAGGCCGTTCGTTTGGCGGGAAAGAAGACGACTAATGAAATACTGGCGTTCGCATTGGCATATGAATCCGCTAAACTGGCTACCAGGAGTACATATAGAGTTCGAGAAACGTCCGTCCAAGAATGTTCCTGCCAAAGAATCGTGCATGTACAACGGAGAAACCCGAGAACTGACATGAAGTGTTGGACATGCGGCGAAGTCGGCCACATCTCTGTTGACTGTACGAAACGTCGACGAACGAATGAAACATCAAGTGAGAATTGTCGTTCATGCGCTAATTATAAGAGGAGACTATCAACGGACCAACCTGAGGTCAATAGCTCGGGAAACTTGTAAGGGCAGACTTTACGGGGCGAAAGTCGCCTGGTGGAATTTGCAGCCCCAGCATCGTAACTGTATCACAACTCCAACGGGATAACCAAAGTTTGGTTATAACTACGATTGTTAATGGAAGGACAACAACAGTGACAATCGACACTGGAGCAACGAGGTCCATAATTCGGCCGGATGTCGTGGGCCAAATTGCCCTTAATAAAAATAGAAGATACGCTTTGAGGACTGCCACAGGATAATGTTCTACAGTCTACGGAGAAGTCGAGAGCATAATAGTGCTGGGCAATATTTCCATCTCCCACAAATTTTTGGTTGCCGATATTACGGACGAATGCATTCTTGGAATGGATTTCATGAAGGAGCACCACGTTGTTCTGGATATCGGGCAAAGAACACTGCGAATTGGTAACTTGGAGATTGCTATTACACTGCAGGACGAACAATTGCGAAGATTGAAATGTTATGTGCGTGAGGAGGATGAGATCCCAGCTCGTTCGGGCTCGGTAATTTGGACCATTCTCGAGAGTGATCCCGGTGACAATCGATTTTACATCACCGAGGCCGTACAAAATCAGCGTAAGGGGAACATCCTTGTTGGGAAAGCCCTTATCGATGCGAAGAAGCACATCGTACCCGTCAGAGTACTAAATGCGTCCAGGGAGCCGATCGCAATAAGAAAAGGAGAGGTAATCGCAGAATATGCACCCGTGTCAGTGATAAGCGCAATTCAGACAAGGGGAGAGGACCATTCAATTCAACAGCCCTCTGGTGCACCGGCTGTGGTTAATAGGCTGATGCCCCAGAAAATCGGATTAACAGACAGAGAAAAGGCAAGCGTTAAATCACTCCTGACCGATTTTTCTGATATTTTTGTGACAGGACATGATAAATTCGGACGCACCGGTGTAGTTAAACATCGCATTGACACGGGTAAGTCAAGACCTATAAGACAGCCACCTCATCGCCTACCGTTGGCCAAACAATCAGAAGTAGGCAACTTGATTCGAGAGATGAAAGAGCAAGGAGTCATCGAGAAATCATCGAGCCGATGGGCTTCGCCGGTAGTGCTCGTCAAGAAGAAGGATGGGACAACTAGATTTTGTGTCGACTACCGCCGGTTAAACGACGTTACGAAGAAAGACAGTTACCCACGTCCTCGAATCGACGACACACTAGATACCCTTTCTGGAGCTCAGTGGTTCTCAACATTGGACCTAAAAAGCGGTTACTGGCAAGTGGAAGTGAAGGAGAAGGACAAGGAGAAGACACCGTTTACTACCGGAAACGGACTTAATCAATTCAACGTGATGACTTTTGGATTGTGTAATTCCCCAGCAACGTTTGAACGATTAATGGAAAGTGTTCTACGGGGACTTACATGGAAAACGTGTCTTGTGTACTTGGACGATATCATCGTTGTTGGAAGGAATTTACCAGAACACATCAATAATCTGCGCTCCGTCTTCGAACGACTAAGACAGGCCAACTTAAAGCTCAATTCGAAGAAATGTGAACTCTTCCAAAGGCGAGTAAAATTTCTGGGACACATCGTTTCATCTGCAGGAGTTCAAACGGATCCTGATAAGATAGCAGCCGTCCGAGAGTAGCCTACTCCAGAAGACAAGCAGCAGTTGAGAAGCTTTATGGGGTTAGCCACATATTACCGACGGTTTGTTAAAGGTTTCGCCAACGTCGCTAGAACCCTACACGAACTAACGGGTAAAGACAAGAAATTCAATTGGACAGAAAAATGTGAGGCAGCATTCAACACATTGAAGGCCGAGTTATGTAAGACTCCAACATTGGCATTCCCAGGGGCGGATCGCCCATTTATATTGGATACTGATAGAAATAACGCAGGAATCGGAGCACTATTGTCACAGGAAGTCGATGGTAAAGAGAGATTTGTCGCATATTATAGTCGAGTTCTATCTAAACCAGAGAGAAACTACTACGCCACAAGAAAGGAACTGCTGGCTGCTGTAGAAGCCGTTAAAAATTTCCATAAGTACCTCTACGGACGTCGATTCCACCATCGGACAGAGCGTGCCGCCCTGAAATGGTTGTTAAATTTTAAGAACCCGGAAGGCCAAATAGCTCGATGGATCGAACAACTTCAAACGTACGATTTCCAAATTTCCCACCGTCAAGGGAAGGTACATAATAACGCTGATGCTCTATCAAGAAGACCATGTAAGCCAGGTTGTAAACATTGTCATAGAGCGGAAGAGAAAGTAGTGGCGTACGACCTGCGAAATGTACAAGTAGAAGTACTAGATGGGTGGACGAGTGATGCTATACGCGCAGCTTAACTTCAAGATGAAGATATGTCGCTAATTCTGGAATACAAAGAGAAGAAGGAGCGGCCAACTTGGAACAATATTTCCGACAAGAGTGGAACATTTAAGGCATATTGGGCACAATGGAATTCCTTGCTGGTGGAGGATGGTATTCTTAAGCGTAAATGGGAAGCCGCGGACGGAAAATCTCATCGAATGCAGATTCTAGTCCCACCATCAAAAGTGAAAGATGTTCTAACAGAAATGCACGACGGGGCCTCCGGTGAACATTTGGGAGTTAATAAGACACTTTCAAAATTACGATATCGTTTTTACTGGCTTCACGTGAGAGATGACGTCGAGTCTTGGTGTAGGAAGTGCACAACTTGCACTGCGACCAAAGGACCAACAGCAAAACCAAGGAGCGCTATGAAGCAATTCGAGAGAATTGCGATTGATATCTCAGGACCATTCCCAAAAACAAACGACAACAACAAATACATGTTAGTTATCATGGATTACTTCAGCAAGTGAGCGGAAGTCCTTCCAATTCCAAACCAAGAAGCAACAACCGTTATTGAGCAGCTAATCAATAATTGGATCAGCAGATATGGAGTTCCCTGTGAGCTTCACTCCGATCAAGGCCGAAATTTCGAATCACAGATATTTCAAGGCATCTGTGCGGCACTGGGCGTAAGGAAAACCAGGACCACACCCTTGCATCCGCAGTCAGACGGAATGGTCGAAAGGTTCAACCGAACAATGAAAGAGTACTTATCGAAGGTCGTTAGTGATCACCAACGAGATTGGGACAAATGTGTACAAACCTTTCTCATGAGTTATAGATCGGCTAATCACGATACGATGGGCCATTCTCCAGCAAAAATTATATTTGGACGGGAGATACCATTACCAGCCGATCTGCGATTCGGAATACCTCCAGACGCCATAGACAAGACCGAAGACTACGTAGCCGAATGGAGAAATCGCCTCGATGAGATTCATCATTTGGTTCGAAAGCAAATCAAGGTATCCAGTGACAGGATGAAAACAAGGTACGACGTTCGAGCCAACGCATCCGGATTTAATGCAGGCGATAACGTATGGCTTTATAACCCCCATCGGCAAAAAGGAAGGTCTCCGAAGTTGCAGCAATATTGGGAAGGACCGTATAAGATTCTCACAAGAATTAACGATGTTGTCTATAGGATTCAGCGAAGACCGAACGCCAAGATGAAAGTGGTACATCGTGACCGACTGGCGACTTTTGTTAACCCAGGAGATCAGTGAACTAAGTTCGGGACGAACTAATCTAGGCGGAGGGTAGTGTGACGCATATGACAATCAGTACTGGAATCTTCGAGAAAGTCCGAAACAAAGTACTAGATTATTTTAGGAAGTACTGGAAAACAGGAATAGAACACCAAATCAGAATGAGGAAAAACGGTATAAATACGTCGCACGGAGATCGGGAGTTAAGTTATAAGAAGTAGAAAGTGAAGCAAGCGATAAGTGTGGTAGTAAGAAGTAATAAGTAGAAAGTAAGAAGGAAGCAATAAGCAGTGAAGCAAGCGATAACTAAGGAAGCGATAAGTCAAGAAATCGTTATGTGTACGGTAAAAGTAACGGTTGTTATTAACGGACTAATAAAGTGTTAGATTAATTCAAAATCGATTTAACGTCTCTTATTTATTTTAAATAATTAATCCAGCGAACTCTAAGCGCGCTACACTATGTTATCACTAGAGATCTGATGCTTTTGCTTACTCGATTTTCGTTCGGTCTTGCTCCCCTCAGTACTTCTTTGTGTAGTGTGTACCTTTTAGAAACGCCACACAGTAACCACACGTCGGATCTCGTAGATAGTTACAGCCAATGTAGTATATAAGAGAATCCCACCGACCAAAGCGCAGATTATCAGACGCCGAAGACGTGATCTGCGTCTACTACCGCACTCAAGACCTACCGGTCTTGTATGATTTCTTTCCCACCATCCGTCCATCCAAGTAGTTAGAGAACATTTGAACTAACCTGTCCACACTATCCTTAGACATCTCGAGACCGTTGTACGCCGAAAGGCATAAGATAAATAATAATGTATAATTTAGAGTGCTTGCGAAGAGCCAGTAAGATAATGTAAAATAGAAGTTAACATTTAGTCTTAAGTAAAATATGTAATTAATTTGTTAAATAAATGTGGCTATAAAACAAAAGAAAAACATCTTGATACCGAGCCCAACATCATCACGGATGACAAGATGAAGGACACATCTGTCCTTGTCTTGCTAAAGTCGGCCTCTCGCCACCCCTTTTTGTTTTCTCCATTAGAAAACGTTCAGTGAGCAACTGTCGAGGCGAAATCTATCGGCGTTTAATTGTAACCTTTCTGTCATATCAAATCCAGAGAAAGATTTCCTCAGTACTGAACTTAGTGCTAAGTACGAAAGAGAAAACCTTCCAATGTTCATGTAAGTGGTAAAAAATATTCAACTGTTTTCCGGCGCATAATAAATCATTTGGTTGTGAACGATAAAAGAGCATAGAAAAAAAAATATGTTGAAGAAAAATCAACATACTTGTCTTTTACGCTAAGTAAATAGAGTATCTAGAAATCTCATAGTGAACGAATGTGTGGTTTAATATAACGAGTGGACTACATAACAGAAAGGAATGCAGTGGACCTAGAGTGAGTAAATCACAGCACTGCGCAGCAGTTTTTAGTGAAATTACCCAACGGAACTTTGTGATGAGAAACCGATTATCCAATTAGAGACGCAACTGCCATTCTGAAGAAGCACATCGACCAATGGAGCATCATACTATGCGAAACCCACTTACACCCAGAGAGTGAGGGGTTGTTACTCTAACTACGAGGGCAGGTCAATAAGTCTTTCATCTCGGGAGCATAGTGGTGTACCCATGTTTCATCTACATTTACTAACCTGCGCAGAAACTTATCTGGGTTGCGACGCACGCGCTCCAAAAGTTCTCAGCTGAGAGAAAATGCGGCACCTGTCTCACAGATATTGATAATTGAAACATGAAACAAATTGAAAACTGGCACGTACCTAATGAGGAATGAGGCTTACTAAAAACAGACCATTAGCGATGCTACGAGCACCATCGTGGGTATTTCTAAAGACTTATTGACTTACCCTCGTACCATTTGATGATCTACAGTTCTTCATTGCACTCACTCAGCGCAATATGCTGCATTGAAGTGGATTTCTAAAGATACAATAAACATCCTCTTGGCCTAATCCGGTCCCCGAGGTTCAGGCCAACTTTAGTAAATAGCTTCGCGGAAGTTACGTTATTAGTAAACCTCCACAACAAAATGTAACATGCCTGTCGGCTGCAAAAAGCTTCAGACAGCAGAAAACATTGAGAATCGTGAAGTCAAACCCCCAAAGTTAGTTGAGTTCAACTCGTCGCTTCGTAGAGTCGATATATAGCCTTTTGTGACGATAGTGAAGAGCGTGTGATTCGAACCGCAGAGAGCGAAATGCGATACGAAGTACAGCCACACTTTAGAAAATTCTTTCTTCGCATTTGGCTCCGGGGATGTTATTCTTTTTAAAGGGTTTTCCCTGAGTTGGTGTCGCTTGACAATGTTTTGTCACAAAACTAGTCATAAAAGTTTATTACTCATTCCAAGAAAACCATTCCAAGAATTTTCGCTTGTGTTTATAATTTTTCACAGCGCTGTATATATTTTATCATTTCTGCTATAGTAAGAGTATCAACCACATGCACGTACGTCACGTCATGCGCTTGTTCATAAAAAAATGTTAATACACACATATTTGCCGTTGCGTAACATAAACGCTCCATAACTATTGGTCAACCGAGAATTATATTAATAGTTAAATAAATGCATGAAACCTAATTGGGAGTAGTGATTCAATGAACATAGGTTATGTGTGCCATTGAAATTATTATTTTTCTTTTTTGGTAGAACGGGCTTTGGTATGCAATAACGCCCCCCCCCCCCCCCCCCCCTTCCCTTTTCAAAATGAGTATTACTCTTTGTCTAGGAATAATACTTTTGGAGAGGGGCGTGTGTGGGTTATTTAATTTAATTTTTTTTTGTTTCCGTAGGAACGATCCGGAGGCATGCCGAACTAAAACCGCCTCCCGACCGCGCATACTCCCGTTGATCCCCACGACACCTTCTTTTAGATATTACAATGCTGGGTGGCCGGCGTTTACCTGTCACTCCGCTCGTCGCGTCGCAACTGCTGCAATATGTCACATAGAATATCATTTGTTACGGAGCATGTTTGTTTGGAAGTTAGCATATATTCTGTTTCTCCTATGGGAGTAACGGCCCGCCCCATATGCTTCTCCAAAACCATTCGTGAGGTCTCGATTCTCACGCACTCTGTGAGTACATGCTCCGCATTTTCTATTTAGCCTTCGCAGTACAAGCAGTATGGGTGATTGACGTGCTTATACTTGTGCAAGTATTGCCGAAGGCATCCATGTCCTAATATCAACTGAATCAAGTGGTAGCTCGCAATGTTTTCTGTTCATCCATGTTTCTATACCAGGTATCATGGTGTGGGTCCATCTTCCTTTGGTGGAAGAATCCCACCTTCGTTGCCATTCTCTTAGGCTTGAGAGCTCTAATTGTGGTCGTATTCTATGGCGATTCTCTTGCGAGACCTCATGCAATGCAACGTTTTTTTTTAGCTGGAATATCAAGTGATTTCCTCTCGGCTAAGACCTTTATGATATCTTCAGATACCCTTCGGCATGTGGAGCATACTCTTAATGACGTTAGCCTGTGTGCTGAGTTCACTACCCTTATGTACGACTTATACTCTGCGGCTTCTTTCTATATGTGAGTTACATACATCATAATGAGTTGTTGACGCTGTTTATTAGTCTTCTTATGTGGGGCCGGGGTCCAACAAAATTGGGTAGCAGTCCCCTCAAAACTTTGCATACTATTGCCGTTTTTTCACTCTTTTCCGCAGGTCAAGCTGTTGTCGAGGGTAACACCAAGATATTTCATATAGGGACTGGATCTGATTATTTATCCTTCTATTTCCAAATCAAGGTGTTCAACTTTCTTGCGGCTGTTTATTAAAACTGCCTCCGTCTTATGTCCAGCTAGTTTCAGTCCGGCCATATCTAGCCAGCAGTTAATGCTTTGGATTGTATGGAAACAAATATTCTTCAGGTCATCTAATGCACAACATACTCTTAGTGATGCCAGGCTATGCGCGGAGTTCACTCCCCTCTTGTACGACTTATACTGTGCGGCTTCTGCCCATATGTGAGCTGCATACATTATAATGGAGGTGTTGACACTAGTTATGAGTCTCCTTATGTGGGGCCGGTGTCCTCCAACATACGGTAGCTGTCTCGTCAAAAGTTTGCATACTCTTGCCGTTTTTTCACTCGTTTTCCTCAGGTGTTCCTTGAAGCTCGACCAGTTGTCGAGTATAACACCAAGATATTTAATAGAGGGATCGGATCTGATTATTAGTCCTTCTATTTCCAAATCAAGGTGTTCAACTTTCTTGCGGCTGCTTATTAAAACTGCCTCCGTCTTATGTCCAGCTAGTTTCAGTCCGGCCATATCTAGCCAGCATTTAATGCTTTGGATTGTATGGGAACAAATATTCTTCAGGTCATCTACAATAGATGTTTAGCTACGGCCAGTATCGCCAAATCATCTGCGTGCCCAATTATTCTATCCCCTTCTGCTACATCGACCGTGAGCAGACCATCATACATTGTATTCCATAACAATGGACCTACTACAGATCCCTGAGGTACACCCGCTGTTATTTTTTATTCCTGTGGTCCCTCATCTGTATCATACAGCAATCGTCTAGCCGAGAGATAGTTTGCTAATATACGCACCAAGTAGGGTGAGGCTTGTAGATCGCCCAACGCTTCTAGAACACGATTCCAATTCACCGACTTAAATGGATTTTTAACGTCTAGTGTCATCACGACGTAATCTTTTCTTCGTGCCTCATCGTGGTACGGCTATCGCATTACGAGCGATCTCGCAACTACAGATAGTCCCTTACCGGTTAATCTACCTTCCCGAAACCCGTACTGCCATTCAGAGACCCTCGATGTCTCCTCAGTGAATTGTTCGAGGTGAGTGGCAATTACTCACTCAAGCAGTTTCCCTGTTGTGTCCAGCATGCACAACGGGCGATAAGACGACGGCGCTTCTGGATTCTTGACTCCTTTCGGTATAAGCACAAGCCGCTGTTTTTTCCACCGTTTAGGAAATTGTCTTGTTTGAATGCAGATTGTGAAGAGACTGCCGAAAACTTCCGGCTTTTTTGTTAAAAGCGTTACAGCGTTAGGGATACCACCCAGTCCCGGGGTCTTGTTTTTTTTTTTTTGACAGCCCTGGCAGCCAAGAGGACCTCTTCTGTGGTCACGGGAGGTACGAGGGTTGCCTTTTATATTTCGGGATTAGAGAACAAAAACAAATATTGATCATCGAAAATCACTTTATTGTTTTTCAAAATATTCCCCATGAAGATCTATACACTTTTGCATGCGTTTGAACCAATTGTCGAAGCACTTTTGCCACTCTGATTGAGGTATCTCCAACACATGCATTCTGAATGCAGCAACCGCTTCTTCAGGTGTCGAAAAACGTTGACCTCTCAGTTTGTTTTTTACGTACGGGAATAAAAAGAAGTCATTCGATGCCAAGTCAGGACTATACGGCGGATGACCCATCAAATCGATGTTTTGGGTGCTCAAAAATGCAGTTGTCGCAGCCGATGTGTGAGAGCTCGCATTGTCGTGGTGAAGAGTGATCCGTCTTCGGCGGTTGGTTTTCCTGATTTCTTGGAAGACAACTGGCAAACAAATGGTTGTGTACCACTCAGAATTGACTGTTCTGCGTTGTTCTAGTGGTGCGGTTGCGACATGTCCAGTTTTTCCGAAAAAAACAGGCGACCATTTGCTTGGAAGTGCTTCGTGCGCGAACAACTTTTGTTGAATTTGGCTCATCTTGAAACACCCAGAGAGTCGACTGCTGTTTACTTTCGGGCTCATACGCGTAAATTCACGATTCATCACCTGTCACGATGTCATAGACGTGTTTCGAAGCACCGCGACCGTATTTTTTGAGCATTTCTTTCGACCAATTGACACGAGCCTTTTTTTGGGCGATTGACAAATTGTGTGGGACCCAGCGCGAACAAATTTTTTTGACAGTCAAATGTTTATGCAATATTGAATGTATGCTGGTCCCACTAACGCCTAAGGTTGTCTCAATCTCACGATAGGTCACATGACTATCTTCCAATATCAGTTCGCGCACAGCATCAATGGTTTTCGGAACAACAACTGATTTTGGACGACCTTCACGAAATTCATCTTGGAGTGAACTACGACCACGATTGAATTCACCATACCATCGATAAATACTGGTCCTTGATGGAGCTCCATCGCCAAAAATTGAATTAAGTTCATCCATGCACTGATGCTGAGTTAATCCACGCCGAAAGTTGTAAAAAATAATCGCACGAAAATGTTGACGATTTAATTCCATTTTTGGGCCGAGATGAACCTTTTAAGTTACTGTATACAACACAAATAGCGCTAGTATGTCAAAACGTTCTGAGTGCGTATAACCTCAAAAATATCCAACTTTACGACAGAGCTGTCAATTGCCGGATTGCAACGCTAGGGTTGCCACATCCCGAAACATAAGCGGCAACACTCGTACCTCTCCTTCAGTGATACTCCACTCCTCTTGTACTCTCAACACCTCATGGAACTGCGAGAAGAGGACAGCAACGATTCTTGCCATATCAATTTTACATGTTTGCATTGGTTTACTGTTGTTGTGTAGTCTTTTCATGACTATCTTGTAGGCGCTGTCCCATGGGTTGTTATTCAATTCATCCCGTAGAGAGCAGAACGCGTCATATTTACTCTTGCGGATCACATTCCTCAACTCCTTCCGTTTGTTGACGAACTACACATGTAGCTCTGGGTACGTGGTATGGTTTGTTTCTCTTTGTTACAAGCGTCGTACTCTGTTGCACTCCGATCGCACATGGACGATTTCTGGGCTCCACCGATATACTGGTTTGAAAGCCCCTGCGGGTTTTCTTTATCATAGTATAGAAGGATCGCCACGTCTTAACTTTTCCAGCCTCGGACTATGCGTCGAATTATTCGATTGGGTCTTCCAGTATATAATCAGGCAGTTCCACATCGAGATCCTTCTCTTTCCAACCATTTTCTGGACTTTCTCCATGTGGCAGTATTTCGTACATGACGGTTTGGTGGTCACTATGGGTGTAGGTATCCAAAACTCGCCACTCCATACTTCTTACCGACATGGAGCTGGCAAATGTGATCTCGATTTTGGACCCGCCTCTATCGTATATGAAGGTGTCATGGGCACAATCAATAAGTAACACCACATTTAGGACTGCGAAGGCTACGAGTAGGGCCTGGCCTCTACTGTTGGTCCTTTTGCTTCCCCATTCAACTGCCCAAGCGTTAAAATCTCCAGCAACTATAAGGGACCTCTTATCTTTAGCTTCTTGTGTTACCCTCTCCAAAAAGCATTTGAAATATTCTATTTCCCACCTTGACGGAGCGTAATAACTGTAGAAATGAATTCATCTAATCTTAGCATAGGCAATTCCTTCCTGTCGCTGGACTCTTCTGTGTTCTTGGGGCAATTTCCAGTTGTCCAGGTGGCCGCTGTTCTACTGCTGTCTTCTTCCCATGTAATTGTGTCAGTGCCATGCATCCTGTGCTGCCCGTTGATGAGTACCAAGTCAGCACCATATTCCTTAACCGTTTGGGAAAGGAGATCTTGTGTGGCTCTGTAGCGTTCTACGAACGCACAATTCCGCGCAGGTAAGGTTCCTACCTTCAAAAAACTTACTTACCTGATAACGCAGCACACGTGCCCACAGACACGCGGCCAATAGTCATTACAATACCTGTAATAAAGGCTACACGAAAACGCAACAACGTTGAACCCGATAGCAAAAACCAAGGAACTTAACGTTCAAAAGCTTCCAAGATCGAGTTCAACGCATCCATACATGGTATTCTGCCCAATTCAAAAGGGCAGCTAAAGCATCGCTTCTAAGCAATGCGTCAAACGCAGCAAGCATCGCATACAGATCTCCCATCTTAAACATCTGCACGATGTTTTCAAGGAATCACCATTTTCGGTAGATAGACCGAACAACGGATGCATACGCTGGTAGCTAAATACAATAAAGCATATCACCTATCCGCTGCCAAATTGTAAACAACCGTAATTATCTCAACAAGATAATTCGGAATATTTACGAGAGAAAAGCCAACAAAGGAAATACTCCTGTCCCACGATTCCTTTGTAGAATTTCACACCCATTAGAAGGATCTAATGGATTTCGGTTGTGTTTGCAAAAGGCAAACAACTACGGGCTGTACGCCCGAACAATCATCTCCGTCCTGCGCGCCAGATGTTCTGTGCAAACAGAAGGCCGTGGAAATGAAATTCTACCAGCGATAATAATGATGTATGCAAGATGACTTTCCCCGTTTCAGAAGTAATTGAAAACCTCCTCCTCACCTCCAATCTGATCCTACTGAATGATGGTTCGCCTACTCACCTTTCTACCCACAATACCCTCACTCATATAGACATCACTTGTTGCTCCTCAGAATTGGTTCCGAAAACTTCATGGCAGGTTCTAAACGACCTCTACAATAGTGACCATTTCCCCATTTTAAGCATAATATATAATCAGCAACCGATAACCCATCACAACAGATCTCCAAAATACAAAACCGATTCCGCCAACTGGGCACTTTTTGAAAGAAAAGTTGACGAATTTCTTTTAAGCAATTCCCCAACACCTGACACGAATCACGAAGCTGCGCTAATCAGTAAAGCAATTAGATCCGCTGCCAATCTCTCAATGCCCCAAACAAATATCACAACCAAATCAGAAACCAGGCAACCTGTGCCTTGGTGGAACTCCGACCTAACGCTTCTCAGAAAAAGCAAAATGTCAGCCCTCTCTGAATTTAAAAAAAGACCAACGCAGATTAATTTTGTTGCATACAAAAAAGCGAATGCACAATTTCGTAGGAAGATGAAAGAAAGCAAAGCAAAACGCTTTCTTCAATTCACTTCCTCAATCAATCCAACATCCTCCACAACCACAATATGGCATAAAATACGCAGCTTAAGTGGTAATCACAATCCGACAATTATCTCATCCCTTAATTCCGAAAATACTACAATCTCAGACACAGTGAAAATAAGCCAACTCTTCGCCAAAACCTGGTCGCAATTCTCAGGCGACAATAATTTTCACCCCGAATTCAATCGTAAAAAAATTGAATGCGTTAACAATCCACTATCTTTGCAAACTCCTAACTCTGCAGCTCTACGCATTGAACAACCCATCTCATTTATCGAATTCGAGTCAGCACTTAGTATAACTAAGGGCAAAACTCCAGGGAGAGATCGAATATCTTACCCAATGTTAAAAAACCTTTCGCATTATGCAAAACAAAGAATTATAAAGTTATACAATAAAATACTTGAAACATCACACATTCCACAAATATGGAAAACCGCGGTCTTAATACCTATTCCCAAACCGAACAAAGATAAAGATACGGTGGATGGCTACCGCCCCATATCCATAATTCCTTGTCCCGCAAAGGTATTAGAAAAAATCGTAGCCAAACGTCTACTCTGGTTTATGGAAACAAAGAAATTGACATCCATCAACCAAGTAGCTTTCAAATCCAACAGAGGTTGCACAGACGCCTTACTCCACATTGACCACTACACCTCAAAGGCTATATCCGCCAAAAATCACGTCACAATACTCTCTCTTGATTTTGAGAAAGCATTCGACAGAATAGGCGCTCACACCGTACTTAATAAATTGTTAAAATGGAGAATTGGCAACAATATATATAGGTACGTTAAATCATTTCTAAGCAATAGAAAATTCCAATGTAAAGCCAACCACCTTTACTCCAATACATTTCCATTACACAACGGAATCCCTCAAGGATCCGCACTGTCAGTTGTACTATTTATGATCGCCTTTGACGACATAAGTACAATAATACACAAACAGACACATCTATATCATTGCATTTGAGCCGATGATATATACATCTTAAGTAAATCCAGTGATCTAAATTTCTGCAAAAACATTTTAACTGAAACGGTGAAAGATATCTTAGAATGGTCAAATTCTTCAGGTGCCAAACTCTCAGTAGACAAATGTAAATTATTTCATGTGTGCCGACGATGACTTTGTCCCCAAATACACCTCAACATAAACAACAAAACAATCCAAAATGTCCCCAACCTCAAACTCGTAGGAATAACATTTAACAATAAGTATACCTGGAAACAACATTGTTCAGAACTTAAGGTATCATTAGCAGCTAGGCTCAATATTATTAAATACTTAAGCAACATGAAAAGTAACGTACACATTAACACTCTATGTAAAATTACTAAAGCTCTAATTTTAAGTAAAATAGACTACGGGATCTACATCTATGGCAATAGTCCAAAAACGACTCTAAATATAATAAAACCCACCTATCACCAAGCCGCTAGAAGAAGCACCTTTGCATTCAGAACGACACCAATAAAAAATATACTTGCTGAAGCTGGGCTCCCAACAATCGAGGACCGGATGGAAATCATATCATTAAAACTAATAGCTAAATTAGCGTTTTCGCGAAATTCCATAATTGACAAAGACATCAAACTAACAATAGGATACAAAAACACAAACCGAATCCCATCTGCAATCAGCCGCATTTTAGATAAAGCCAAGCAATTGGAATTGGATATTAAACAAACTTTCAAATGCTCCGCAACTTAACCGCCATGGCTTCTAAATAATAATAATATCATTACAACACTCTCAACATTTAAAAAACCAAACACAAACAAGGAAATATACGGTGCACTATTCTGGTCAGTCGCCTCAAAATATAAATCCAAAGGATGGCGCTTTCTGTACACAGATGGATCCAAAACAACCAACTATACTTCCTTTGCGGTCACATCCGAAGAAGGTGCAGTAAAGAAAATCGGACTATTACCCGAATTTTTCTCCATTTTCACGGTGGAAGCCTTCGCGATCTTACAAGCCGTAACATTCGCCACCAACCACAGAGAAAAATATGTCATCTGCACCGACAGCCTGTCGGTACTCAACTCAATAAGAAACACCAACAACACTGATGATATCATTTCCAATATTCGGAATAATATCATTAAATAAAACTAATGTGGACTCCCAGTCACGTCGCCATCAGCGGTAACGAGAATGCAGACGCCGCAGCCAACTCCGTCAAAAGAGCTCCAGTCCATAAATTCAACACCTACACAAGAGCCGATCTACTGTCAATTATCAGCAATCAACAAAAACAAATAAACCAAACAAACTGGGATACTCACCACCATACCTATAAAATGGTAAACCGTTTCAAAACTCACCCTTCTTACCCAACTAACTTGTCCAAATCCAAAATCACAAACTTTGTGAGGCTGCGATTAGGCCATACAGCTGCTACCCACCTCCACCTGCTCCACCGAGCTACAGCCCCAATCTGCCCAAAATGCAACACAACACTTACAATCACTCACATTTTGAAAGACTGTCCTCACCTAAAACCCTTGAAAGACAAACTATTTCGCAATACAGATATTTATACAATTCTGGCAGATCCCACTACCGACAACATAGAAATTGTAAATAAATTTGTAAATAGCATTAAGATTAAATTGTAAATTAGAAATACAGAGCCAATAGTCCCCGCTGCTAGGCTCATTAGGTTAAGTTATTGATATGTAATTTTACATTACTAATTGATAATAAATAAATAAAATTTCCCCTTTTCAGGAAATATCCCCGGGGATGTGATAACATGCTGCTAACAGAAATTCGGAAATTCTGTTAGCAGAGCGAATAGGAAATTTCTCTGTGCAGATATAGATACGATCTGTAGCGGGATATTTTTGGCGTTGAGATAGTCAGTTAGATTTGAATCGTCAAGGAGACGAGATATAGGGTGAGGTTTCGATCGTCAACGCGACGAGGAGGACACCGAGATCCCAACGAGGAGGCCGGTCCGCGTATTGAATGGATATAATGAAAGGAACGTCAAGTGCGTGATCGGGCGTGCGAAATTATGCCTAGTGATTTGTCCGTGTAAACTTTTTAAGCAATAAAAATAAATCCACAGGTTAAGAAAAAATATCCTTGTGTTTCATGTGTTCAGTGCATCATTCGTCCCGGTTTCGTTTTGTGTTTTAAAATTTTTTTGCGCACAGTGTTCGGCGGAACACTGCCTCAACTTCGACATAGACACCAACATCCGCCAAAGCTCCACAAGGGCTTAACTTAATTTGAATGCACTTACATGTATCCATTTTTTTTAGAAGATTGGCCATCGCGTCTTTAAATGCTCGGCATTTATAACTGTCTGTTGAGTGTTCGTTACCCTCTTAGCACCCCGATTCGCAGAACATGCATTTGGGTTGTGCTTGACAGCCCATCGCTTTGTGACCTTTTCCTCCGCATTTCAGACGGTTGCAGGATTCTCATCGCATTTTCGTATTGCCAGCATCTGAAACATCGTGCGGGTGTGATGTGTTATCGTACTCTCCATCTCACCCAAACGACCCACAGGATACTGTGGTTAGTTTTTATTAGGTGCATCAACATGGACGCTTATTCTATAAAAAGAACCACCGCGGGAAACAAAGGAACAATAAATAAAACACTGGAACTGTCCGCCAACGAAGAATGTAATAACAGAAACACTAGAATGGTGGTGTTGATTTAATGTTTGTCTTTTATTTAAGGTAACTTTAATGGTATCACAATTATTGGATTTTACCAAATGCGGCCCTGGACGAACTGTTTCACAAAAAAATCTTATTGTGCTGAAAAGAATCGTTTAATTCTTACACCGGTTTACTCAATTTGTTAACCCAGATATAGTCACGACACCGCTTATGGGTTTACCGACAAAAGGTTCTGTTTCGCGCTCTTGTGCATTCGGACCGACTCGAAATAATATTATAAAAGTGGTCGTTATCGACTCCTTAAACGCAACGACCCCGACACGTGTTGCTCGTTGTAAGGTTAATATCTGACTCCAAATGTAATGTACATTTTTCAGTTCGATGCCCGCGAATTTCATCGATAGGGGAGGATTGTGTCTGTGTGCGTACAGCACAAGTACGTTGCCCTTCAGCCTGGATATCGGCGACGACGAAAGTGCACCTAAATAAAGATGGGCTGCTGCAATGAATTGGTATTATGGAGATATGCGATGGCGAAAAATCGCCGAAGGGAGAAATAGGTTTCTGTGTCTTAAATAAACAGAAACGCTATTTCGAGGGCCATAAATCTTTGATGACCTGCGCCTGAGAACGAAATAGGTTTTTTTTTTTGCTTCAAGATACACAAAAACGCTATTTCAAGGGTCACGATGATATGCACATTGTAGGCTATAGATTTTTTGTGGCGATAAGCAAACAGATGGTTTGCTCGCCTATGACCTAGGCTATGGTAGCTTTTGTTTGTTTTACAGGCCGGAGCATCGTTAGCATGATTTGGTTATGATTGTCTAACGTCAATCATGTTAGTGCCCAAATCCCATGATCGGTAGATAACCGACAAAGGAAATTGGTCGCAAGTGTTGCGAACCTTGGGACTGGGGCAATAAATGGATATGAACCGTAGCAAGAAACCATCAGCTACGGCTATGTCAACAATTACGCTGGCCAGCTAGTATTTATCTATTATAATTGCTGACAAGCCGAGCCGAGATATGGTACGGTTCATAAACGGAAAAATTCAATGTGATGCATGCCTTAATGAGGTTTAACTTTCAGATGAAAGAGAATGAAGGGTAGCTTACGCTGCCCCAAAATTGCAGGTAGGTATGGTGGGTTTGGAAGGTGGTTCATTTAAGAGGATGGACGGTTCTTTGGGAATGTATTACAGAACCGCTACACCCCCCCCCCCAGTGACGTAGTCACGGAACAGGTAAGGAAGATTGAGACGGGGGTAGTTGTTTGTGGTCACGCGCTTGGGCGCGGGTGCGCGGAGGTTGTGCCGTTCGGGCGGCAGTTGTGTCTTGGATAGGAGGCTGTTCTTGAGCTGAAGCTTCCAGAAAGCAGGGCTTAAGTCTTTCGACGCTGACCGTGGATCGCTTGCCTCTGATATCGATCTCGAAGACGCGGTCGTTGATGCGGCGGAAGACTTTGAATGGGCCATCATAAGGGGGGTCGAGGGGTTTTTTGACCTTATCCACCCTGACAAAGACGTGCGTGCAGCTGTGCAGTTCAGGGTGGACGAAAAGTTTTTTGGAGCCGTGCCTGGCTACTGGTGTTGCTCTAACTTTACGTAGCAGGTCACGGAGATGCCCCAATTCGCGAAGTTGGTCACGCGGTGTTTCGCCGTCCAAGAAGAGTTCTCCTGGAAGAAGGAGGTTAGTACCGTAGGTGAGCTCTGCTACCGAAGCTCCCAGGTCCTCCTTAATACTTGTCCTCAGGCCGAGGAGGACAGTGGGCAGGGCGTCGAACCATTGGATGTCGTTATGACACATGAGTGAGGCCTTGAGGGATCTATGCCAGCGCTCTATCATCCCATTGGATTGCGGGTAGTAGGCGGTGGTACGACTTCTTTGGCAGCCAAGGAGATTTGTTGCTGCTTAAATATTGTCGCCTCGAATTGTGGACCTCGGTCCGAAGTTAAGGTGCTTGGTACACCGAAGCGTGTGACCCAAGTTGAGTAAAAAGCCTTGGCGACTGATTCGGCAGTAACTGCCCTGAGAGGTGTCGCCTCTGGCCATCGCGTGCAGCGATCCATCATAGTGAGGATATAAGAAAATCCTCTTGATGGAGTAAGCGGTCCCACTATGTCTATGTGGACATGGGCGAAGCGTGCCGTGGGAAGCTTGAATTGCGCTGGCTCCAGTACATTATGTCGCGCTACCTTGCAGCGCTGGCACTGGAGACAAGCACGGGCCCAACCGGTGAGATCTTTGTTCATCCGGGGCCAAATGAATTTGCGACGGACAGCAGCGGCTGTTGCTCGGCCGCTGGGGTGGGCTGGGTTGTGGTAAACCTGGAATACGCCCTTACGAAGTTTCTCGGGAATGTAAGGTCTAGCGGTTCCAGTGGAGACATCACACCAGATTTCGCCCAAAGGGTCGCGAAGGGTAATTTTCTTAAGCTCTAGTGCCGTATCGGCAGTTAGGAGGGACTTGAGCTGTTCGTCCTCCTCTTGAGCTAGGGCAAGGTCAGTGTTATTCAAGGCGGTACGCAAATGAATCGTATCGATTCGAGAAAGGGCGTCCGCCGTGACGTTCTGTTTACCGGAGATATGCTTGATCTCCGTGGTGTATTGCCCAATGAGATCTAACTGACGCTCTTGTCGGGGGGAGGCATTTCCCGACTTCTTCCGGAACGCATAGACCAATGGCTTGTGGTCTGTTAAGATGGAGAGTGAGCGACCTTCTATCATGTGACGGAAGTATTTGACAGCGTTGTAGATCGCAAGTAATTCGCGATCATAGGCGCTGTAACGTCGCTCTGTAGGACTCAGTTTCCTTGAAAAGAAACCAAGTGGTTCCGGTCGGCCTTCAATGTCCTGTTCAAGGACGGCTCCGATTGCGGTATCCGATGCATCGCATTGGATGGATAGTGCCGCTCCCTCGAGGGGGTATCGGAGCAAAGTGGCATTTGCCAATTGTTCTTTGGACAGTTGGAATGCTCGATCAGAGACTTCTGTCCAATTAATGGGGCGCTTATCATTGCGCTTAGCTCCTTTTAAGAACTCATTTAAGGGAGCTTGAATTTGGGCAGCGTTCTTCAGTGTTGGACGATAGAAATTAAGCATGCCCAGAAATCGACGAAGCTCACTCACGTTAATAGGACGAGGATACTTCATGAGGGCCTCCACACGGTCTGGAAGTGGGCAAATGCCCTGGTTGTCAAAGACGTAACCCAGATAGGTGATTTGCTCCTTGGCGTATTGACACTTATCTGGGTTGATGACAAGACCAAATTCACGGAGGCGCTCTAGGACCTGACGTAAGTGGCGTTTATGTTCGGCGTGGTCTTTGGAGGCGATGAGAATGTCATCAAGGTATGCATGGCAGCAATTTAGACCACGTAAAGCCGTGTCGATATAACGTTGGAATGTCTGTGCGGCATTCCTGAGGCCGAAAGTCATCACTTTGAACTCGAAGAGTCCGAAAGGTGTGATGACTGCGGTCTTGGGGATGTCTTCAGGTGCCACCGGAATTTGGTGGTATGCCCTGGTGAGATCCAGGGTAGTAAAGACATTGCACCCTCGTAACTTGTACGAAAAATCGTAGAGGTGTGCGATAGGGTATCTGTCCGGGACAGTTGCTGCGTTCAACAGCCTGTAATCGCCACATGGGCGCCACTCACCAGAACGTTTCTTCACTAAGTGAAGTGGGCTTGCCCAGGGACTGTCCGACGGTTGGCAGATACCTAATTCAATCATGTGCTCGAATTCCGCGCGCGCCGCACGTAATTTTTCGGGAGCCAGTCGACGTGGACGCTGGCTCACCGGGGGGCCACGTGTTTCTATGTGATGAAACACTGTGGCTTTGTGTCGACGCTGGTTAGGTAGAGGGATTGTTGTGCTAACAAATTCCTGTACCATGGCTTGAAACGGGTCTGTGCACTCTGTGGCCCCTGAAGTTACCGCTGAGTATGCCGACATGGGCAAGGGGAGTGCGGTTGGAGCCACTAGTCTGTTATGGGTCGAATCGACCAACAGATTATGTGCGCCTAATAGGTCGGAACCTATCAGGGGTTCATTCACGTCCGCAATGACGAAACGCCAAGTGATCGGACGTCGAAGACCCAGTTGTAGTGTCAGCTTTTTACGTCCGTACGTAAGTATCGGCGTATTATTCGCAGCTGACAATTTAAGCGCGGCGGGCACGCGGTTACGCGGAGCAAACGATCGCGGGAGGACTGAAATATCGGCGCCGGTATCGACAGTAAAAGCGACATTCAGTTTAGAATCCCGGATGGTTAGGCGATTTATAGCAGGGGTGCCGGCCGGTTGCGCGAGGGTATCGGTCGGCAAAATTATCTCTAAAGGTCGTCCCTAATTGGTGGCTGGTTGCGTCCAACCACAGGGCGCCTTGCAATTAAATGTGCGATCACCGTATCGTTGGTGGTTGGTGCACAAAGGGAGAGAGGCGGCGTTGTTGGGCGTATTTTGCCTCTGAATGTTGCCGTTTTGTGAAGGCCGAGGTAGTGCTCGGCGAAAGTTGGCCCACTGAGGGGCATTTTGGGAAGGTTGATGCCGATCCAAGGGACGATTAGATACGGTACGATTCTGAGCGCCTCGTTGGTTGCTTCTCGCCTCCGCGCGAATTTGATTTAGTTCGCGGAGGACTGAGGTCTGTATGGCACGAAGGTCAGAAATGGTGACCTGAGCAGGAAAACTTCTCGGGCGGAATTCGTTGGGCCTGTCCTCTTGGGTCCGCTGTCTGACATTGGTTGAGGCAGGCCTTCTGAGATGTGATGACGGAGATGGTTGACGCACCGGAGCCGTCGGTGGGGCTGTTAATGGCGGAAAAGGATGCCGTGTAGGTTGAGCGACGTGTTGAGAAACCGCCGCTACTTGGTACGCTGGAGGCTCAGATTGCTGGTATGAGCTTTCCATAATTGCGTCCGCAATTTTAGCTAAATAGCCTAAGCTCTGATTGGGTTGGGCTACGAGTGCCGAATGGGCATGGTGGGGGAGACATCTCAAAAGGTGAGGCCGTATTAGGTCGTCCGAGATCCTGGTCCTCGCTATAGAGCGTAAATGGGTCAGGAAAAGGGACGGTCTCATTCCCGAAAGGTTGGTTTCGGCCGCCAAGCGTTGTTGCAGCAAACTTCCGGGCTCGTCCAGAGCGTCGGGTAGAGTCTCAGCAAACCAAAGTTCAGGGTCCTCCTCGTCAATAGGGGGCAGATTGATATTGGCAGGGTTGGGTCGGTTAACGACACTGGGGGCATCGTGAAATGCCAGGGGAGCGGGTTGCGCTGTCGCTTCGTGGTCGGTAGTGACTTTTGTATCAGGGAAGTCGGCGCTGGAGGCGTCGTAAAACTCGAGGGACTCGAGTTGTTCTTGATCCTCTTGGGGTGGGGCATTCCGAGTACGGCCCATCGTGTAATGGGTAATGCCTAAAGGGTAGAGTCAAGTCAAACTTCCTACGGAGGAAGTGGTAATAGATCGCCAGAGGACGCGAGGAGTGGGGGAACGACCAATGAGTTAAAAGGAGTCGCAGATGGTCGAGCAACGTCAATAAGTCCAAGGAAGTCGCTGAGAATTGAGAGTGGTCGAGTGAAGTCGTGATATGAGCCGTTTAGTCGTTATCCCGATTATTTTTATATTTAAATGTACCGTATTAATGCGTTTACGTAATTTTAGTACGATTCTGAAAACGATTGGGCTAATTCGGTATAGGATTCTGACAATTATTTAAACGATTCAACTTAATCATCTTAATTTATTTGGCTGTTTATTACTAATTAAAATGTGCCGAGTGAGAGTCGGAGGAGTCGTATGTGCGGTTACGGAGAGTTGCACGTGAACTAATACCCTGAAGGGGCTTACAATATTATCATATTTGTTGTAATAATTAAGTGATTAATGGAAACATACCATGACATATTTACGGCAATAAAAAAAAAATTACATTAAACTTAAAGAATTCCAATAGGGAAATTGTGCTGTTTTTTTAATAACTCAGGAATCTATCATTTATGTCGTATGTTTTAAGTATCACAAGTATCGGGTTATTTACGTACGGCAAAATATATGTGTTCGGTTATACCTATGTGGTTTAGTGCAATACTTCTTATATTTTTATTCATTAATAGTTTCAAATATTGTGGGGGGTTTTGTTATTTGAATTCCTACTATAACAGTATAGTATTTACGTTTATTAATTTCTGCTTAAAACACAACCTTAATAATTAATTCTATGATTCCATACATATATTATTTATATCAGCGTATTATTATTTCATTATGTTTCCTTCTTTTTTAACAATATGAATATTACGTGCCACGGAAAAATATTTAGAGTATTTGAAGGAAAATGAAGAGACTTTAAAGCGATGCAATGCTATATTGGTGGCGTTTCACTTACAGATTTTAAATTTAAATTTCGCTCAGAAGGAGCTTACTAAATTTTGTTTGATTGCTGTTGCGTTTTATGTTATGTTATGCAACCTAGAACAACTAGCTCAAATCGTCATTCGTTTTCACTTACGCGTAGGGTTTGTAAAAGTTAGTCTGTTTCCTGGACGTTGCTACTTGTACACTTGTTTTTTGCTTAAATTCTAATGGTTAAAATTCTTTATTTATCTAAAAGGCAACATATATTGGAGAAAACAGAGACACGAATTGAAAATTAAAAATACAATGATGAAGAAGCAAAAGGACGAAAGTTAAAAATTATTAAATCTACTACGGTTTATTTATTAACGCAAAACACTGATTTCTATGTTACTTAATATTACTAGTGTTGCCTTTCTACCGTAACAAAAGGAAAACATTTAAAATGCTTATACTGCAATGGTGTGGCAAATGAAATAAAAAAAATTTTAATGGCAATGGGGAAATAAATTTCACTGACTGAATACGTGCCAACTAATTTTGTTACAATATCACATTAACAACACTAACAAACAAAAACTGAAATTACAAAACACAAAAAATAAGGAATACTTGCTGCTGGGGTAAAATATGTTGTTGTTTGACTGTTGAAAGTTGTCCGGGTGTCCTGTGCTGATAGGGAATCCTTATTTCCAGCGGCTTCGCTAGGCTGCTAAACTGGTGGTCACTGGATAATTTGCACTCTGGTACTGTTCTTGTGGTTTTTATTTGGCAGTGGCACCGAGAAAGTCACAATATTTCATTATCGCGGCAAACTAAAGTTGTGTTTGGGAGCGTATTCGCCGTCTAGTCACCGCTGAATCGGTATTTTTTAACATTCAGATGTAAACTGTTCCTGGACCAGAAGGTTGCATTCGTTCAATTCACCGTGGGTCACCAATGTGGTTAGTTTTTATTATGTGCATCAACATGGACGCTTATTCTATAAAAAGAACCACCGCGGGAAACAAAGGAACAATAAATAAAACACTGGAACTGTCCGCCAACGAAGAATGTAATAACAGAAACACTAGAATGGTGGTGTTGATTTAATGTTTGTCTTTTATTTAAGGTAACTTTAATGGTATCACAATTATTGGATTTTACCAAATGCGGCCCTGGACGAACTGTTTCACAAAAAAATCTTATTGTGCTGAAAAGAATCGTTTAATTCTTACACCGGTTTACTCAATTTGTTAACCCAGATATAGTCACGACACCGCTTATGGGTTTACCGACAAAAGGTTCTGTTTCGCGCTCTTGTGCATTCGGACCGACTCGAAATAATATTATAAAAGTGGTCGTTATCGACTCCTTAAACGCAACGACCCCGACACGTGTTGCTGGTTGTAAGGTTAATATCTGACTCCAAATGTAATGTACATTTTTCAGTTCGATGCCCGCGAATTTCATCGATAGGGGAGGATTGTGTCTGTGTGCGTATAGCACAAGTACGTTGCCCTTCAGCCTGGATATCGGCGACGACGAAAGTGCACCTAAATAAAGATGGGCTGCTGCAATGAATTGGTATTATGGAGATATGCGATGGCGAAAAATCGCCGAAGGGAGAAATAGGTTTCTGTGTCTTAAATAAACAGAAACGCTATTTCGAGGGCCATAAATCTTTGATGACCTGCGCCTGAGAACGAAATAGGTTTTTTTTTTTTGCTTCAAGATACACAAAAACGCTATTTCAAGGGTCACGATGATATGCACATTGTAGGCTATAGATTTTTTGTGGCGATAAGCAAACAGATGGTTTGCTCGCCTATGACCTAGGCTATGGTAGCTTTTGTTTGTTTTACAGGCCGGAGCATCGTTAGCATGATTTGGTTATGATTGTCTAACGTCAATCATGTTAGTGCCCAAATCCCATGATCGGTAGATAACCGACAAAGGAAATTGGTCGCAAGTGTTGCGAACCTTGGGACTGGGGCAATAAATGGATATGAACCGTAGCAAGAAACCATCAGCTACGGCTATGTCAACAATTACGCTGGCCAGCTAGTATTTATCTATTATAATTGCTGACAAGCCGAGCCGAGATATGGTACGGTTCATAAACGGAAAAATTCAATGTGATGCATGCCTTAATGAGGTTTAACTTTCAGATGAAAGAGAATGAAGGGTAGCTTACGCTGCCCCAAAATTGCAGGTAGGTAAGGTGGGTTTGGAAGGTGGTTCATTTAAGAGGATGGACGGTTCTTTGGGAATGTATTACAGAACCGCTACAATACCTGTGCCAGAAATTTGCTACCCTTTTCTCTTGGTAGGCGGATCATGACAGCCTGCGTACCATCTGGTTTCCTTCTTAAACCCATCGCCTATGGAATCGCATTTAGTGCAGGGAATTCTATGGCGGTTGCTGTCAGAATTTCCTCGACAGTGTATTTTTGTTTGTTTTTCTGTAGAAAGGTGGAAATCTTCAAAATATACTTCTGGATCGATCCAGAGGCATGACGGATGTTTACTGACGGTGTTTCGTTGGAATTTTTTGACTTTCGTGATTTAGATATTTGATTTAATTTTTATTTGAAAAGTGTGTGGGGTTTTATTGGTTGATGTGTCAAACATGTACACTAGTTGTTTCCTAACCCCGACAAATACCGATGTTAATCCTTTTCACAATTATCCGACAAATGAAAGACACATGAAAATCCTTGTGCATTCGTTTGCTTTATTTAGAGTTTCAAATAGATGGATATAACACTAGCAGCTACACTCGATACTAAACAGGTGATTATTTCCTTATAATACTTGGTATAGATAGAAGAATTGTCCACAATAGCGACACTTGATAATAAACTGATAATTCTTTCTTCATATTACTTAATATAGATACAATTGTCCACAGCAGCGACACTCGATGATAAACTGATAATTGTTTCTTTATGTTACTTGATAAAGGCAAAATTGTCCGCAATATCGGCACTCTATTATTTTGAAATTAATAAACCGCACAATGATATCCACGACTCTATTGTCTTTGAAATAAGTAAACTGCACAGCTCAACTTTTGGCGAAAGATCACTCACCTTGCACACTCTACCGTGGTTGAAATTCGGCTCTCGACGCTTGGTACATGTGCGCACTTCGGGATAAGAAAACTGACTCCCCGTTTGGACGACATTGACCCAGCCTCGGCGCTTGAGATGAGTTTTCACTCATGTCCTCGGCGGGGAAAGCGATTTTTCCTTCGCCCCAACGACCAATAAAAAAAACGGTTTGCATCCCATTGGAAGGTTCTCATGGACGTCGTCCAGATACTTTGAATGTCTTTTTCTTGGAAAGAAAGACAAACAAGAGATACGTTGGGCAAAGGAAAGGAAAAACAAACATGCAGTTGGTCAAATATGATGATCGGTGTACGGGCTGGGTGTATTGCCTCCATACGATAGAGGATAGATTTTTGATTGACGTTAAGTCAACAGAATTTTGCCCACGATGGCTGGGAACCAGAATGGATGTGAGCCTGTTTGTTTTACAAAAAGATAACGAGGGACACGATCATGGGTATGATTGTATCCAATTCCATGGTCGGTTGGTGGCCAATCTTGGGAAATTTATTGCGGCTGCTGAAAACCGAATAGACATAGGTCGACCCAAGATTTGTTTGCCAAGGCAATGGATAGGGTGGCTATTGTTAGAGTTCATGTGGTGGTACATGTGACATGGCCACGAGTGCGATTGTTTAAATAACATTCGTATTCATGTTTAATCCTATACTTGGTTGATAATTAGAAATTAGTTGCAGCTGTAAGAAACCTAATGGACATGAGGGCAATGTTTGTTTACTCTATTGCCCTCGCGTCTAGCATTACTTTGGATATACACAACATGCAAGGTCTGATCGGTCGATGGGTCGACTGCGTGTCACTTTAAACAACACTTGAATTCGCTTGTAGGTAGCCAGCGATGGGCTGTTCTGTATATTTTCGATCGAACGATCGGCTGATGGGTCTGCCGATAAGGCAAGGGTGAACTTGTCATGCCGTAAATGGGGAAATATTCCTCAGCTATGCGTATTGACATGTTCGGGTGTTTATGTCGGTTATATGATGAGAAAACCGAATTAAATTTCCCCCAACGTGGGTTGGATTTGATGCCATGGCGAGATGGTAATCTTGCCGTGGACTTGTGGTACCGGTATGGATTGTTGAAGTGAGCTTTGTAATGCTCGTATACGGTAAGCCGCTTATGGATGGTGCAGGTATTTGCAGGGTATTTGCAGGTTGGGGACGGGGAGTTGGATTAGGACGATGGGTGGTTCTTCGGGAATGCTTAAAGAACCCCCACAAGTGTACTATTAGTTGCTATACTTTTAATTAATCCACATACGATATTTCAATTTTTCCTTTTTTAGTTATTTATAAATGTTTTAGTTATTTACAAAGGTTTGGTAAGTAGTAAACTATTTTTTTTTATTTATTACTTATTTTTATTTTTTATTATTTATTTCTTTTGTAACTGCTTTTCTTATTTCTTTCTTTATTCTCATTCTAGTTTCACATTATTTTATTTCACACTTGACCATTTTATACTATACTCTTATCATCATCATCATCGGCACTACAACCGGGAACCGGTCTTGGCCTTATTTAGCAAGTCTTGAGGCTTGTTAAATTTTCCATAATGATTTATTTTTTCTGGGCAAGGTCATTAGTCTTGCGCCAGGGGCTCCCCGACGGGGAATCGAACCCCGGTCTCCCGGGTGACAGGCGGGTATACTAACCACTATACTATCGAGGAGCCCACTATACTCTTATACTCGCCCCAAAATTAATTATATTAATTCCGTGGCGATGATTGAGCGACTCTTAAAAAAGCACACAAATGCAGCTTCACTCTCGCCCACTCCATGAAAGTAACTAAATCCCCCGAAGCAAACATTGTGTGCCCACTAACCCCGTAGCAACTTTCGCTTTAGAACACTCTCTTCAAAGCATTTCCTTCTTTTTTGGAAACCTTATGATATCCATATGCATCGTCCGATTTAGTCGAAAACGCTGTTATCATTTTCTTTTCCATGCATTTTATTTTTACCTTGTTTACTTCGAACGAAACATTTTTTTTTTGTTGGCACTAAAACCGTAATTTAAAAACAATGTAAATCGTTTAATTTTTAAACTCAGCATTCAAGGCTTCCCCAAGGGTTGTATGAAATCGATTATTGGCTATTTGTTGGTGTTGAAAAATTGCATGGTTACCCTTCATGTTGTTAATCCTCTCGTTATTTTGGATTTCAGTCTTGGACAGGTTCTGGTTCAGGCAGTTGTTCTTTCGGAGGCTCTACTTTCGGAATCTCTGATTTAAGAGCCTCTGCAAGATGATTTTCTTTCTGCACCAATTTAGGAGGTTCATCGAGCAGTGCAAGTTGATTTGATATTTGCTGCTGTCCATTGCTGGTATCGCTGTACTAGAGTTATTTGTTAAAAATAGAAAATTGGACAGAAAATTTGTATCAGAAATAGTTTACCATGAAAAAAACCGTCCAAGCTATTGCATAACAAATGGTAATGAGAAGAGTTATTTTTATAGCCTCCCAAACAATGAAAAGCAAAACGTGAACTGGTATCATGAACAGACTTCCTCCTCCGCTAGAAGGAGGAGGCCTTTTATAACAGGTTCCTTGTGCCATTTGATTTCGAAGTAAAACGTTAATTTTGAAACTATATTACGAAACTGTTGTGAATGCCGGAAAATGCCTAAATATATAAATTGCTGACATTCGCTGCGGAGCCAGCTAGCGTAAATTGACTGTATTAAAAAATAGTTGTTTTATTTCAGATAAATAGCCAAGTGGGATGATATATCATATTTCATCGATTTTTGAAGGAAAATGTTGTTTTACTCTCGTTTGTTGCGAATGATAGATAGATGGGGTCCCAACGGCCGAATTTTTTGTGTGCATGTTTACATGCTGGAGAATCCGCGGATGGAATACGTCTCCGTAAGGCAATCCGCGCTCGGAAAATTATACCTACAACATAGTGATCCGAGTCGCCGTTGGCGCCTCGGTACCTTCGTACCGTTGTTACGGGCCGACCTTGAGTCCAGGTCCCCCCAACATCCACTAATCCCCTTTCGTTAGTTTCCCCTTTTTACCTGTAAAAGGAGAACAACTCACAAAGTAGTGCTTCGCAGGTAATCTACGAGTGGGCGTTGGGCTCTTTCTAAGGCTCCATTCGATTGTGGATGGTACGCTGAGGTTTGTAATTTTTTAATACAGAGCAGTTTGCACACGCTTTTAAACAAACTGCTTAGGAAATTGTTTCCCTGATCGGAGACCAATTGCTTCGGAACACCATCATCATCATCATCGGCACTACAACCGGGATCAGGTCTTGGCCTTATTTAACAAATCTCTCCACCGGTCCCGATTTCGAGCCGATGTCATCCAGTTTGGCACTCCCAGGATCTGGGCGTCCTGGTCTACGCCATCCCTCCATCGCAGACAAGGTCTGCAGCGCTTTCTCCTTCCATACATTCTGCCAAAAGGACTTTCCGAGCAGGCTCCTCTTCGCTCACTCGAGCTAGGTGTCCCGCCCACCGGAGTCCACCGAGTTTGATTTTTCTTACAATATTAGCTTCAAGGTAGATTGCGTACAGCTCATGGTTGTAGCGTCTCCGGAATCGTCCTCCCTCACATACGGGGCCAACAATTCTCCTTAAGACCTTCCTCTCGAACGCGGCTAAGAGTTCAGAGTGCCTTTCATTGAGCACTCAGGTCTCGGATCCATACATGAGTACTGCTAAGACCATGGTCTTGTACAGTAGTAGCTTGGATGTTCTGGATAAGTTTCGAGATTTAAAGAGTCTTGATAGACCATAGTAGGCTTTGTTGGATTTAATCAGCCGTTCACGTATTTCTTCTTTCATATTGTTATCGGCTGATATTATTGACCCAAGATAGTTAAAGGATTGCACTACTTCAAATTCGTGGTCCACTACCCTAATAGTTTGACCAACGTGGGGTGTTCTCTTCGCAGAAGTTGCCACCATGTACTTAGTTTTTCCCTCATTAATGTGCAGTCCCAGTTTTTGTGCCGCCTGCTCGATCTGGGTGAATGATTCCTGTACCGCCGATTCGGTTCTACCGATGATGTCGATGTCATCTGCGTAGGCAAGCATCTGGCTGGACTTGGTGACAATAGTCCCTCTTGTTGTAACGCCAGAGTCACGGATTGCTTTCTCCAACGCCAGGTTGAAGAGGAGGCAGGCCAGACCGTCCCCTTGTCGGAGTCCATTATAGATGTTTATTGGTTTGGACAGCAATCCCGCTACTTTTACTTGACAAGTTACGTTGGTCATGGTCAACCTACAAAGTCGTATCAATTTGTTTGGAATGCTGAATTCTCCCATGGCATTATATAGTTCTACCCTGGCTAAGCTGTCGTAGGCGGCCTTAAAGTCTATAAACAGATGATATAGTGGAATCTTAAATTCCTGACATTTTTCCATCGCCTGCCTAAGGGTGAATATCTGATCAATTGCTGATTTGCCTGGGATGAACCCACACTGATATTGACCAATGATGGCTTTAGCATATGGGGCTATCCGGTCTTGTAGGATAGTGGAGAGTATCTTATAGGCGGTACTCAACAATGTTATGCTCCTATAGTTGCTGCACAGTGTGATATCTCCTTTCTTATGTATGGGGCAAATTATACCGCGACGCGAATCTTCCGGCATCTCCTCTTGCTCCCATACGTGCACCACGATCTCATGAATTGCGTGATGTAACGCTGTCCCTCCTTGTTTGATCATCTCAGCTGTTATGCTATCAGCTCCGGAGGCTTTATTTGATTTGAGCTGTCTTATGGATTTTAATGTTTTCTCAATACTTGGTGACGGCAGCATTTGGTCTTAATCTTGCATTGGTGGTGCCTCCGATTCGTCTGTGAGCTGACCATTTAGCAATTTATTGAAGTGCGCTTTCCATCGCCCCAGAATGCCTTCAGCATCGGTGATCAGATTACCCTCTTTATCCTTGCAGTAAGTGCAGCGTGGTGTGTACCGCGTCATACTGCGGACTATTTGGTAGAACTTCCGCGCCTGGTGCGGACCTCGCTCTCTACTTTTCTCTATTTCACAGACAAGGTTTTTTTCCCAGGCACTTTTCTTTTGTCTGTGAAGTCTTTTTCAGATCTTCTGAGCTCTTTGTATTTCTCCTCGCGTACCTGCGTCCTATGAGACTGCTGCATTGCCCGGTATGCAGCATTCTTACGTTCAGTCGCTAGTTTGCACTCATCATCAAACCAGTCGTTCCGTTCTCTACGACTACTGCCTAAGATGGAGTTGGCAGTACTAATGACAGTATTCTTAAGGCGTGTCCATTTCTCTTCTACGCCTGGCATTCTGGCCCCAGGACTTACTCTCCCTCCGTTGAGCTCTTCGAGGGCGAGTCTTAACGCATGACCAAAGGTGTTGCTGGTATTCTCATTGGGTAAGGCAGCCGTGTGGATTCGAACCTGATCCTCGGATGCAATACGTCTCCGTAAGGCAATCCGCGCTCGGAAAACTGTACCAACAAGATAGTGATCCGAGTCGACGTTGGCACCTCGGTACGTTCGTACCGTCATCAGGCTCGAGGAGTGGCGGCGATCTATCAACACTTGGTCAATTTGGTTGCGAGTGGCTCTATCAGGTGATACCCAGGTGGCTTTGTGGATATCTTTACGCGGAAACCTGGTACTCGCAACGACCAAGTTTTTCGATGCTGCCAATTCGATGACTCGTAGTCCATTGTCATTAGTGTTCTCATGCAAACTATGGGAACCTGTGTAGTGCCTGAAAACCTGCTCTCGACCTATTTTTGCATTCAAATCCCCAAGAACGATTTTCACATCGTATCTTGGGCAGGCATTGAGGGCCCGTTCGACGTTCTCGTAGTATTCTTCTTTTTCTACGACTCCTCTGTGGGTCCGTGAACGTTTATGAGGCTTATGTTCTTAAACTTGCCTCGTACGCGAAGAGTACATAGCCTTTCGTTTATTGCATTAAAGCCGATGATGGTATGCTTCAGTTTTTGGCTGACTAGTAATAAATGTCATACTCGTTTCTTTGAATAACACCACTCCCCGTCCATCTTATTTCTTGCAATGCTGTTATGTCAGCCTTATATTCAGGCAAGGCATCGGCTAGCTGCTGTGCGGCTCGAGCTCTGTATAGTGAGCGGACGTTCCTTGAGAAAATTCTTAAATCGTTTAGCCATTTTCGTTTCCGTGGTCGTCGTCGTGTATACGTCCATATTCGAGGCTTATAAAATTTGCCATAATAATTAGTTTTTCCGGGCAAGGTTATTAGCGTTGCTCCAACCGTTCTCGGGATGTCGCTGCATGCATTGGCTCACAACTTGGCGGGTGCCAAAGCAGCTATCCAGGGGTGTCACGTGGAAACTGCATGTAAACTTGGATTGAACAGGGACAAGGGTCGTCCTGGCATTCGCCGGGTTGAAAGCAATCAGTGACTTTGCCCTGTATGTTCGCTCCCATCCCCCCTGTTGATGTTGTTAGTTAGAATGATTTTGAGATGTCCGAAAGCGATTTTTTTTTCAAATATATAAATCTGCAATCCTTGAAACCAATATCACCAACAAAAAATTTAAAAAACAACAAGACATGATTATCGTCCAAAGGGTTTATTAATATGAAATAGTTTTAGGCACAAAGTGTTTCCTGTATTCCAATATAAGGGCACTCGGTTATACACATATATATAAATATACTTTCGTTTTACGTCTTTATATCTTAAAGTTAAAGTAGAGAGTAAATACGATTTGTCTCATTTTCGTTTTACTTAAGTACAATACAATGCATTTGTAAAGTTATTTTGCATAGACACCAAAAAGTGATCAAAAAGGCATTTAGTTATAAGTCTAATAGAATATCATTCCTTGGAATTGCATTGTGCTACAACTGAGTTTTAGAGATCATCACATTACAAAAGAGATCTGGGAAAGAGTTTTTGCTTGATGTAGTCGTCAATAATATCTTTAACAGTGTCTCGAGTTATCTTGGGTACTTTAAGTTGGTACCCAATGTCTTTTAGTTTCGTATTGTCTAAGTTCAGGTGCTTATGATAGAGTTGTTCCTCGTCCATATACGGAGTTAAGGGAGTATTGGAAATGTCATCCTTTTGGCAGATTTCAGCCCAAGGACCCATGTGTTTATCGTTTATTTCGCTAATAGTGTCCGACATGCTTAACTGAAATTATATGAATGTGGAATTAGTTAAGAAGCGATATTTCGGAATTTGAACTCACTTTAGTGAGATTGGACATGACGATTCCCCAGTAATCGACATTAATATTGAAAATATCGACTAATATTTCACTGATGGTCCCCTGTGTACTTTCGGAATCATCTACAATGTTGTACACTTCGCCAGCGGTTTTTGGATTCTGAATCAATTCCCATAAGGCGCTGACAACATCAATTACGTGGACAGTGTTGAGCTTCATGGAATCGTTCCATAGAAGCTTCATTGTTTCGTTTAAGTGTTTATATATTGCAGCAATAATGATGCGAGGCACTAAAAAGAAATTAAGTACAAAATGGTTATATGGGAAGTTTATAATACTATATTGCAAGTTCACTGGATTCAAAAGAAAAAAGATAAATAATAAATAAATAAATGAGTGACAAATAGAAGCGTTTTAACAAGTTGTAAATAATGTAATAAGTGTTTCAGGTATATCCCTTGCTTGGTAGAAACCTTGATGTGGTACGGGGGCTTAAGCTACAATGAATCGGTGGCGTTTCTAATAGATACACACACAATACACAAGCACATAGTAAAGAACACTGAAACAAAATCGTATAAGAAAAAGCATCAGGCGCATACCAAGCAATAACATAGCAATTGCACATCAGTTGAGTGTACTTGAGTTTAAAAATCGAATTCGTACATGCGTCAGTGGCCTCACGTGTTGAGCATTGGTTCAATTTTTAGTGATTCTAGCGAGACTATAGTCGTAAAACGCTATAAATCACTCAGGATATGCTGACGGAAGGAAGTATATGCTTCCAGTGAGGTCACCCATGTCAGACGGGCTAGCGAGGAGAAACACATAAAGATCTCCCACCCTTAATCCAGGGCCTTACGCGTCACCGTGCCCATTGGGTGTTTTGCAGCGAGGGGTATATCCGGCTGTATTATAACGGCGGCTCTATGAGACCGGGCCAAATCAGAGCAGTAAGCAGATCTTACCATATCAAAGAGGGGCTCTGATATGGCGGAATATTTGAAACCCCAAGACTCGTGGCAACAAAAATGAATAATCAATATACACAAAACAATCCCACGAAACACCCGGTAGGCGTAGGTGTGATGAGCCGACACTACCATAAGGGGACAAATCATCAAGAAAACACCGACTCGGCAAAAAGAAGACGTCGGGAAAAACGGGATATACGCGTCAGCACGTGGAATGTTCGAACGTTAAATAAACCAGGCGCGATACAAACAGTCGTAGAAAATGCGAAACAATATAAAATGGACATCTTCGCGCTTCAGGAAGACTCCCATATCAAGTAATCGAAACCAACGGATTCACTGGTGGAGGTACCGACATACATAACCTCGGAACCGGCTTCATCATAGTCAAGAAGATTACGCCCCATGTAAAGGATGTGAAATTTATTAATGACCGAATGTCGGTGCTAATAACACAGAGCCCATAGTACTTATAAACGTACACGACCCAACAGAATCTACCAACGAAGAAACGAAGGACACCTTCTACGAGACCCTAGATGAAGTATTTAATGGAATCTCATCATTCGATGTTAAAATCCTCCCCAAGGACCTCAACGCATTTAAAAAAAGAGGCGACAGATCTGACTGCGAAAACTGCAGAGTAATATCATTGTTCAAAATCGCATACAAACTACTAACAAATGTCATACTGGCGAGAATTACACAGGGCGCAGAAGAAATACTGGGAGACTACCATTACGGATGCCGTAGGAACCGGTCAACGAGCGACCAAATGTTTACAGTAAGGAAAAGACGTGGAAATACAGAGAGACGGTTTACCAACTGTTCGTTGACTTCAAAAAAGCCTACGACTCAGTCGCAAGGCAAAGACTTTACCATATTGTAGTTAAGTCCCGAAAAAAGATGCCACCCTCATTCAAATCTGAATAAAATAAAGGGCGAGTTAGAATAGAAAACCACCTCTCAGAACCATTTGAAATCCGCGACGAACTACAACAAGGAGAAGGCCTCTCGTCGTGTCTTTTTAACCTCGTGCTCGAATATGTCATCAGAAAGGTACAAGACGACAACATGGCCGGATCATCCCTGAACGGGGTCATACAAGTGCTCGCATATGCGGACGACATCGCCGTTTCGGGCGATAGTCTGGGAACTGTAGATAAAAACTGTGAAATCATCTTGCAAGAGGCAGAAGAGGTCGGCCTAGAAATTATTGAAGACAAAACAAAATATATGATTAACAGGCGAGAGCAGGTGGATCTCAGGGAACACATATACAGATCAAAGGCAAGATATTTGAAAAAGAAACAGAATGTAAATATCTGGGAACCATACTGACGGCCAGTAACGAAATGTCGAAGGAGATTAACAAAACACTGCATTCCGGCAACACTAGTAGGCACGCAGTCAGTAAATTGCTGAAATCCAAAATGCTATCACGTAATATAAAGCTTCATGTTTATAGAACCATAATCATGCCGATTGTCCTATACGGATGCGAAGCATGGGCTCTCACAAAACGGGAAGAAAAAAAATTGCGCGTATTCGAGAATAAAGTTTTACGGAGTATCTTCGACGGTAAATATGACGAAGGGGCAGGACAATGGAGGAAACTCTGTGGCGTCTCTAACAGATACACACACAATACAAGCAAAATAATGAAGGACACCGAACGAAGATCGAATAAGAAAATACATCAGAGCCGTATACCATAGCGATAACATAACAATTCACATCAGTGGAGTATAGTTGAGTTTAAAAATCGAATTTTAAACACGGCCAGTAGTCTGATGCTTCACTGCTTCGCTTTTCAACCGTTTCATCGTGTGTTCAATTCACCTTCTTCACTATCCTTGCTTAACGCTATAACTCCACCACCACGAATCGGAAGAGCTGTACCGGAAGCCTACAATAGTGAGAGTAATCAGGTCGCGAAGATTAAGACGGGCCGAGCATGTGGCAAAAATGGACAACGATAGAATCGTGCGTAGAAGTCTTGACGGTAGACCAACGGGAAAGAGACCCACAGGACGACCCCGAAGAAAATGGGAGGACAGTGTAAGCTTTGACCTTGAGGAGATCGGATCAAATGCGGAAGGATAGTCTACAGGACAGGGCATGATGGCGCAGCCGAGTCGTTGAGGTTATGTAGTTCCGGGTTCCTATAGGCCAGTAAATATTATAGTAATAGTTTTAGACATATCATCATCGACACTACAACCAGGATCTGGTCTTGGCCTTATTTAACAAACCTCTCCACCGGTCCCGATTTCGAGCCGATGTCATGCAATTTGGCACGCCCAGGCTTTGAGCGTCCTGGTTTACGCACGCCACCCCTCCATCGCAGACAAGGGCTGCCGCGCTGTCTCCTTCCATACATCCTGCCACAAAGGGCTTTCCGGGCAGGCTCCTCTTCGCTCATTCGAGCTAGGTGTCCCGTCCACCGAAGTCTACCGAGCTTGATTTTTCGTACAACATTAGCTTCAAGGTAGATCGTGTACAACCCATGGTTGTAGTGTCTCCGGAATCTTGCTCCCTCACATACGGGGCCAACAATTCTCCTTAAGACCTTCCTCTCGCACGCAGCTAAGAGTTCAGAGTGCCTTTCATTGAGCACCCAGGTCTCGGATCCATACATGAGTACTGGTAAGACCATGGTCTTGTATAGTAGTAGCATGGATGTTCTGGATAAATTTCGGGATTTAAAGAGTCTTGATAGACCATAGTAGGCTTTGTTGGATTTGATCAGCCGTTCACGTATTTCTTCTTGCATATTGTTATCGGCTGATACTATTGACCAAAGGTAGTTAAAGGATTGCACTACTTCAAATTCGTGCTCCGGCACCCTGATAGTTTGACCAACGTTAGGTCTTGTCTTCGCAGAAGTTGCCGCCATGTACTTAGTTAAATGTACAGTCCCAGTTTTTGTGCCGCCTGCTCGATCTGGGTGAAGGAGTCCTGTACAGCCGAATCGGATCTACCGATGATGTCGATATCATCTGCGTAGGCAAGTATCTGGCAGGAGTTGGTGACAATAGTCCCTCTAGTTGTGACGCCAGAGTTGTTACGGACCTCGCGTCCATGTCCTCGCGTAACACCCACTAATTCCCTTTCGCAAATTTCCCCCCTCTGCCTGTAAAGGGAAGACAAATCGTCAAGTAGCTAATTTGCATAAACTACTTTATGCAAATTCCACTTGGTAGGAAAATAATAAAAAAAAACGGCGTTGGCGCCGAATAAAAAATAAACGTCAACGGCAAAAAATAGAAATTAATTAATTTGACGTAAAACTATTGAACCATGCACACGTTAAGTAAAAGCAAAAATAACCGCCAGTCAATAGCACCAATAACAATTTTGGTGATCCCGAATATAATAATAAATTAATTGCATCCAGAGGAGCAACTTCCGACGAAGAAGAAAGCAAGCTGAACAGGGGAGCACAAAGCTCAACGCTCTCTGCACCCTGCCACCAGGAAACAGCTTCAGCGACCGCTCCACGGTCGACCCAGTAAGTGAGTTCTTTTACTTCAAATTCGCGCTCCGCTAGCCTGATAGTTTGACCAACGTTGGGTGTTCTCTTCGCAGATGTTGCCACCATGTACTTCGTTTTTTCCGCATTAATATGCAGTGCCAGTTTTTCTGCCGCCTGTTCGATCTGGGTGAAATTGTAGCGGATCAGTTTTTGAAGGTTTTTGATAATTGACTTAATCTTTTTTATTTCTTGGCAAGTTGGATCGATGAACTAACGATCAATAAAGGAGTCTCAGTTTGGAGAGTAGTATGCTCTTCTGCCTATACAGAGCGCCAATCATTGGGTTTCTGTATCGGTTTGTATGTCCCTCCATGTGAGCCAATTTTGGGATAGAACGATGCATGCGAGAACCCGGGTAGTGGGTGTATTTGGATAAGGTGGATAGATGATAGTGTGAGTGGTGGGATGGTGAAGAATAAGGTGGTAGAATAGAGGGGTAGAGTGTTGGAATGTGTGCGGGTTGTAAGAGTGTAGGCGGTGGGCGGAGCGTGGTCAGGAGGGGAAAGGGAGGAGACGAAGTTTGAGAACTGTAGAGGTGAAATAGAAATCGAAGGAGGTAGGTTAAGAGTTTGCTCACCGCAGCATTCGCGAAATGCGTCAAATAGAGCCGTAAGAAGTGTGGTGGACGAGCAGATAGATGAGACGAGGGTTTCGCGGGTTACATGGGTGGCGTGGAGAGTGATGGAGGAGAGCATGCTTGGGCAGTTGATTGAGCCTGAGGAAACGCTGGATGAAAAGGATGTCGGCATGAATTCTGCGCTCTTTAAGTGTGTTGAGGTTTATCAGATGGAGACGGCTTGTGTATGGGGGGGAGAGTCTGAGGATTTGCCCAGTTCAGTCCACGGAGGGCAAAACGCAGAAAACGAAGTTGCACGCTTTCGATTCTAGATTAGAGAATTCTTTCAACCAGCGTTTCACAAATTCAAGGGAGGAGTTGCCCTTAAGGACAATGTCATCAATATGTGGGTTAAAGTTAAACTCCGTCACATCTGTTGGTTTAGTAGGAAATAGGAACGTGCGGGGGAGGGGGGCACTTACGGGAGAAGGTGATAGAGTGACATTTGACAACGTTGAGTTCGAGGCAGTTGTTAAGGCACCAAGTTGAGATACTGTCAAGATCCAATTGGAGAAGTGATGAGTCGAGAGGAAAGCAGAGTTAGTGTAGAGTTTAGTGTCGTCCACAGAGAGAGAGAGATGGATGAGTATTTGATATTGGAGTCTATATCGTTAGTGGTAAGGATAAATAGGATGGGTCTCAAATGACTGGCCTGGGGAACCCCTTACGTGGAAATAAGGATTCGAAAGGGAAGATCTGAATTTGACACGGTATGATCGTTCTTTCAGATAAGAAGGTAACCACTTAATTAATAGGGGTTCGAAACCAAGGGAGGACAGCTTAAAAAGGATAAGATTATGGGAGATTTTGTCAAAAGCCTTGTTGAAATCTGTGGTGCTTACATAGACTTCGTTGCCATTTTCTAAGGCACGGAGAGTATGGGAGCAGAACTCAACTAGATTGCTGGTGGTCGACCTATCCGAAAGGATAATGGTTTTACATCGAAAAGATAATGGGCTGTAAAGAATTCCTTCGAACAGTTTAGGGATATGAGACAGTAGTTGGTAATATCGTGTTTGGGTCAGTTTTTATGCACGGGTGCGACATAGGGGGATTTACAAATACTAAGGAAGACACCTTGTGTAAGGGATAGATTGAAAATCTTTGATAGCGGAAGAGAAACATTTTTTTTAAAAGGACAGCCGAAAGTCCATCAGGTCCAGGGCTGAACTCGGTGATACTGAATAATTTGAGAGATGAAGAGGCCAAGGGAGAATTCAGGCAGGTCTTTGAAGTAAGAGGGTTAGGCTCGAAAGAGATGTCCGACGAGACCTCCACCCCCACTGTAGGAAACTAATCAGCGAAGACGCAACTGTTGAGGCCCCGCCACTTCTGAAATTCCAAGAGATTTCAGCAACACTCCGGAGGGGATTCCTATTGTTTTGCACGTCTTGTAAAAGAATTATTGAGACACCAGTGGCAGAGGAACACTAGTAACTTTGTGGGGGTTCTTAAAGTTCACCTGAAGAATCCCTCATATTCGCAACCCATATTTGCATCCCAATCACCAGCATACCCGAAACATTTCCTTTCTCAAGGACATTTAATGCATCCAATGCATTATCTGAAAATCCCTAAAGAGAATTCTTACAGCATTCGCGCATTTAATGCGTTATTCAAATTTCCTGTAAAGAATTCTTCACATCATACGGCATCATGAATCCCAAACCATTCGGCACCCTTGTCATCGTAAAATGCTATGTCGGACAGCTTGTTTATACAGCTGCAATAAACCGACCGCGATTCGTTTGTCCAATCGACAAACAAATGCCGCATCCCAAGCATTATCATCGGAACCGAATCCTCTACAATTTCCTAGTACAAACAAGAACTCGGTTCCTACTGCAGTCTGAGAGGTCATAAACATTAAAAACCATTAGCACCTTTTCCTAATGGCGACGCATCTATTAACACATCCGCACCACTCATTCACGACTGTAATGATGCGCTTATTTGTTTTCAGCACCATTTCTCCGATGAATTGCCGTCTATGATAACCACAATGCACAGCGTAAACAATGATCTATTCGATCCCTTCGTTCTTTTTTCCTCGTTTCAGGTTTCGTTTAACCTTTGCTAAATGCATCGATAAACACGGTGATGGGTACGATCACACACGCACACCACCGCGTGCCATAAATCGCCTTCCATTGGTCACTGGTCAAAGGAAATTTCATTTCCTTTTCACCACACCACCAAACTCACCCCAAACGAGGGTTTAATCACTAAGTCGTTTTTCAACCGGCGATCCGGACGGTTCGTCTTCCGCTCCCCGTATCGCCGGGGATGCGCAAATACCGGGGAGACGCTCGGGGGTGAGCTCATTCCCGGAGTCAAGATTCGCGACTCAAAGTGAAAGTCGAAGTGTGTGCTGTTTATTTTTTTATTTACCCTTATCGTGTGTGCGTCGATTTCGGTGTTGTAATCGGACGCGATTGAAGTTCTATTGAGTTTTTTTTTGTTTTGTTTGGACACTTAATATACATTAAACGTAAGCTACACCTGCTTCAGTTTGTATAAGAGTATAAAGCCGAAAGGGAACCTTAAATCAACAATAAAAAAGGAATAAATAATAATAAACAATATCATCATCATCATCATCATCATCATCATCATCGGCACTACAACCGGGAACCGGTCTTGGCCTTATTTAGCAAGTCCTGAGGCTTGTTAAATTTTCCATAATGAATTATTTTTTCTGGGCAAGGTCATTAGTCTTGCGCCAGAGGCTCCCCGACGGGGAATCGAACCCCGGTCTCGCGGGTGACAGGCAATAAACAATATCAGTGTGTTTTAATTTCTCCTGTGTGTGACGTTTTCTCTTGGCGAACATTTTGGTGCGGTGTTCGGCGCGTGACCGTCGTTCCTTGTTGGTGTTTTCTTTCGCGAAATCTTTTAGTAACGATGGGGATAGAAGAGAATCAGCGCCTTGCGCCGGCGCACCATTCCTCTTCCCTACAACTGCATCACCGCCTACTCAGCCAGAGCCCGCTCGAGGGACGACACAAACCCCAGGTGGGATTTCTAAATTGTGCGGAGAACTCCAGGGCATCCGGAAGAGCGACCACCACCCACGTATTTGGTGCATCAACAACCACCGCAAGCAGACTGGATGTAAGAGGTCATCCTAGCTGTGAGTACCCCATTATCCACAGTTACATTAAAGCAAATTACACATAGCACTTTGGTAATTTTAATACAAATAATCACATTACAAATTATGATTATTACAAAGTGGAAGCTTGGATATATCCCTATATAGTATATTATTCCAAAAACTGCGCATCTTATTTGGTGGTGCATTTATATAATAACCCAAATAATTACGTTACAAAAGTTAGCTTTGTGTAAGTTGTAGGAAAAACAGTCATGAGGTAGAGAGAGCTGGGCCACGTGATCACGATACAATAAGAGAAGCGTGGGGGGGGGGGGGGGGCGGAGGATTGAGTCGGTGAGGCCGTTTATAAAAATTCGTTCCTTGGAACTTGTGGAGCTCGAGAACTAAAAGGATTGATCGTCTACAAATGTCCATTGGAGCTGGGGGAGGTTAAAATCGCCAAGAATGACGATATCGTCTAGGGAGGATCTTAACTCAGTTAGGTGATCTACCGCTTGCAATTTGGTATGAAAAATAGGTCGTAAAGGAGGTACATAGAAGGAAATAACGTATAAAGACTTAGGAGATTATCTAACCGAGTAGAATGCATTGCCCTAAAAACTCAGTGCTGCCTCTTGTCGTCAAAGGTGAGCCCCAAAGTAAATACACTGTCTCGGAACGGCATTTGCATCGACGAAGTCAAAGAATTATTAATCTTCGGCACTCGAATTAATTCGACTCTGAACTGGAATGACCACATATTTGGAGCTGCGAAAAGTGCAGCCAAATGTATGGGGTTCCTTAAGAGATGCAAAAGATACTTCACTCCATCTAACCTGGCCACTATTTACAAGACGTATATTCGTCCCAAAATGGAGTTCAACTCCCATATTTGGTCAGGCGCATCTAAAACTGCACTACTCGTGCTCGATAGGACGCAAAAAACGAGCAGTGAAACTTATTGGGGACCCAACTGTAAGTCGATCAATTCCGTCGTTAGAACATGAGCGGAACGTATTGTTACACCTCGTTACACAACCTTCTCTCGAACATCCATACATATACACGACCAATTTACTGCCGCCGGCAGTTAATACTCAACCAGTCAATTAACGTTCCTCCCAACATGCAATTAATACTCAATCTATCTCAATCCAATTGATCAGTTAACGTTTCTTTCCCCATGCAATTAATACCCCTATCGCACATGTTGCGTCTCTTATTCCAACACTTATTAATGGCCCACCTATGACGCGTACTCGTTCTTCAAAGCTGCGCGTATCTCGGGTATCACCAATTCGGGTATCAATATTCACATAATACGCGAAAGCAACCCAATCACAAGATGTCTCGTATGACACATTCTCGTTCCCCAAGGCTACACGCCAGATGTCCACCAAAGAAACTTTACACCGGGCACCCGGGCATTCTGTCACACGGACTCACATTACAAAGTGCTTCCCCGGCCTCATATCCATAAACAGGTGTCCCACAAGCAATTAACAATTAAATTGGTGAGATCTGCGAAAAGCAACGAATGCAGTTTGATCGAACAATGGATTGCATTTGGGCCATTGTGTTGAGTCACATGCAAACCCCAATTAAGTAATTGCATGTGATTTAGCTGGGGCAACCAAATGAGAACGATTATTGGGAAATATGAATGACTCGGGCTAGGCAAAGTAGGTCACACATTCTGGTTGAGGAAAATACATCGTCTGCATTTCCTCACCAATAACTTCGGTATATAGAGTGGTTGCAGATGGGACTTTTGCAGTGCAGTGTAATAACCAAACAAGAAGACTGCGGCCTTGCATAAGAACAGCGGGTCTTCTTGTTTTTAAATAAAGTAAATCACTCGTGCTTTTGTTAAAGTGTTAAATAAACAAGGGATGGCTATTCCCAATTGATAGTCAAATACAAATAAAGTTAAAGTTACCTAGAAAGAAGAAGTCTTTTTATCCAACACCACAAAGGGAAGCCAGCCATCTGGAGAACAAACCCCCTTACAGACTGCCAAAGGATCAACTTAACGCAAACTGGTGAATATAACAAATTAATAACCTCGGAGGAGTATCCCCCGAGAAATAACATAAACTAATAAATGTTAATATCTGGGGTTACGCTCAGGTGTTACATTTTGGCGCCCAACGTGGGGCCTATAATAAAATACTAATAACAATAATACAACATTTTTGGCCATTAGCTGCCCGATAACCAAATATTAAATACTAATATCAGAGGTTACAACACTGATGTTACAGTATCATGCCTGTCTCTTTTCTATAGGTTGTGGGGTACGAGTAGGTGTGCCAGGCAGGGGCACGGATTCACTAATCCCCCAACACTTGTCCGCCGAAAATAGTTCCTCAGAAAAATTGAAGCACGAAAGGAAAGACATGAATGAAAAGCACTGTTGTGTAGTTTAATTATTTTCTTTAATTTTCGTTAAAACTATGTTTATATCTTATTATACACTTGTAACTTTTTGTAGTTCAGCAACAATATGAATTTTTTTCACACGGTGATAGTTTTCTCGTTGCTCTATAAGCGATGAATTTAAATAGCAACTTTCGCTTTTTGATTTAACTAGTGCACTATGAAGTTCTTGATTATTAAGTATTAACTCGCGGTTGATTTCACGGTACGTCTCCATTCGTAAATAACGTTTTAATTGTTAATCGGATTTTCTTTATAACTTGTGACTCGCGCGTGTGCACCAGCGATGGTGATTGAAAGACTTTCTTTTTGATCGAGCAGCGACGTGACCTCCGGTGGCAGTGGTTGAGATGCGACTGATTTGATTAGGGGTGAAATTCTGTGTTCTCGATTTTGCACACAGGACAACCAAAAGAGATCACGCCTCTGCTCTCTCATCGTCACGCTCGTCGAAGTGTGGTAACTTCGGTTAATTGATAATCGACAAACGTGGTAGAATGAGAGAACAGAAACATGATGTACTATGATCTCGGGGTGGCTTGGTTGTGTGTGCTGGTATCAAATGCAGCTTCTGAGCATGACCTACTGCCCTAGTGTTACGGCTGTGGTGATCTCAGCGTGAACAGTATGGAAACAGAATTATGGAGGAGAGCAAAATGTTGTGTGCGCTATTCACCTGTAAAATGAGATCGTTGATCCCAAGCGAATGGGTGATCTGAAGAAAAGTCGAAGTGACGCCAAATTGGTTAGGGTAATTTGCCATGAAAACTAATTAGATATTTTGATAAATTCCCCAGCGGTTTCGCTATGATGCGACGGCGTCGTTTGCTTCGACTTGTCGTTGCTAACCGACTTGATGTGATTTCCGATGGAAATCATCAAAAATGGAGTTGCCGTATGGCAAAAGGTAGCTGAATTCAATTCTGCATTATCTGCATAGAATAATGAATTCAGCTATGCTTTCTTTTACAGGTAAAATAACCGAACGGTGGGATAGGGGATAATGTGACGCGCTGTTACCAGTCGAAATAAAGCGGACATTGTGGTTGGAATTGTGGGTGGTTCTCCATGTAATATAGAGAACTCCCACAAGGTCTTATCATGGTCGTTGGTCAACTGAACTTGCTGAATGTGATCCGCCTCTTCAGACATTTTCCCGCGATACCGGTCAATCTGAGAATGCGCATCAGTTCACGTTGAAAGTCAACTTCACGCGCACAAACAAACATAGTCATTCTTTAGCCGAACCACACGAATATGGAATGCTCTACCTGATCATGTGTTTCCTTGTCGTTGTAGTGTCCTGGCATTTAAGACTAATGTACAACGATACCCCTTTCCGTATCCATTTCCTCTCCTTCCCCCCGCACAGTGCTTTGAAATTTAAGGGCATTCCAAAATCCCCTTTTGTGCGCGCGTTAGCGTAAAAAAGAAAAAACAAATGACGCTCTGTCGAAGCATGTGCTCCTTCGCAATTTAAATCCTCAAGCATTCAAAATAAATATCCCTACACACCTTGTTCTGATATCCTCTCCCTCTTCTTTCGCACCCACTGTGCATGGAGGTTTAATGGCATCACAAAGTAAACCATGGTCAGTTTGGAGCAGATCGGTAACGAGTTTATTTTTCATTCCTGAAAAATTGTCCAGAAATATAAACTAAAAACAATTTCAAATGTTGACCCGACATGAGCTATGCAGTAACTTGTAATGACACTGGGTAATTCAGAACATACCCGTGAAAGTGGTAGCAGAAGGAACTAGAAACTTTATTACTAAGGGTAGACGACAGCTAATTGGCATAACTGCCCGTGTCGTAAGAATAAGAGTAAATAGATCTGCAATCGAATAAAGTAACTATAATTCTACAACTGAAATTTATTGATTTTACCCCGGCTAGCGCATTAGGTTTACCTTTAACCACAATTACCAACCTTGGTGAACAATGTCTGAATTCCTAAAATGAACTAAATAAATAATTCACCATAACCCCGGGGAGTATTTATATTCTAGTATGGTACTTACTCAAATAACGTTTGTCTCCAAACCCATAGACAATAGGTAAACGTAGCACCGTATAGTTCAAATTATTCAACGATTTTAATTCCTTCTCCACCTTCAATTTCATTTTCGCCACCGAAGTCCACGGGTCTGTTTTACAGTCCTCCTTCAAAGAACTTTTCTCACTTGAATTGATATTGCCAGCACTGAGCTCAATGAATTTCTTGACATTGTGATTAGCAGCTTCAGTGGCACAGTTCATGCTCAGTTTGTACACACCTTCCTTATAAACCGCATCCGTTTGATTCGGTCTCGTTTCAGCAGCACAATTGATCACAATATCCCAATTTCTGCCACCGTTCGAAGGAGTAAAGGCAGTTTTGCAGGATGCTTCCAACACAAAACAAACAAAAAGAATCATGTAAAATAAAGTTGAACATACATAAATGAATGAATGAATAAATAAATAAATAAAACAATTTATCTATACGGCCATCTGATAAGACGAATGTCAAGTACTCACCTGCATGGATCAAGTTAGCACTGCAGAACTCAACAATTTCATTCTCGTAAACAGCTCCGTGCTCTGCATTTAGCCACGCCATTTGTGGTGGAGTTTTATCAACAACACGGATTTCCTGTGCGAGATTGTTAGTCACCAAGTAATGGACCAGATTGCGTGCGATAAATCCACACCCTAATCCAACAATGAGATGTAAAGAGAACAAAAGAAAACCAAAGACGTGAATGAAGGAGCTCCGAGGCCATAGTTGATTTTTTGCAATTCGACAACGAACCAAATTTACCTCCAAGAATCAGCACTGTTGGCTTCTCTGACATCTCGGAACTTTCGTTTCGCACCCAAACGCAGAACTACAAACAAAACTTAATAGAAATGGGAAATTATTTAAACAAATTATACACAAAAGACCACAGAGACGCAAAGCAATATATAAAAAAAATTTTAACTGCCAATTGTTTAGTAAACTGACACTTGTTGAGTTGAGTTGTAAATGCACCGGCTTAAGGGGTCGTTTACTTGGGACTTTACATGATGGATTCCGAATTTGGGAAATTTTGGTAAAGAGGTGTATTTATGTGAGGATATATTACAAGACTTGATATAATATAATAAAAGTGTTATTAATGGAGAAGTGCTTTACTAATTATAGGAATAAAATAAAAAAGCAGCAGTACTTCAGGTGTTAATGAACGGCGGTGATTCTTTTTCAATTGTGTATTCGAACTTCCCAGCTCGGTAGCTGTCATTCGTCCGAAGTGTGAACAATGGGAAATTTATTTTGCATTAAAAGTGGTGTCATTTTGTTTAAAAAAAAAAACGAAATATATACAAGAATTTCACTTCATCTATTTGTTTGAAGGAAAAGGATCAAGAAAATGTATCTTACTTGCATCTGTTAATGGTCAAAATGTATAATAGTCATATCTCATTGAATACGATTGGGAAATATTGCTTCCAACAAGAAGAATTTGCAAGTGGAATAAAAATAATTTTCAAAGTCACTAACTTCTAAGCACAACATCCTTTTTTAAATTTATTTATTTCGCAAGAATCCTTGGCGCTATATATGATGCGGGCTCAGGACAGTGAACAAAAAGAACATGCAGTTGCAATGAGTCATGTTGCGATAACCAGAATCGCCCACATCCGTGAGATATCTAAGTATAGTGTGGAGAGGGTTAGTTCAAGTGTTCTCTAACTACTTGGATGGGGCGGGCGGTGGTGGGAAAGAAATCGTACAAGACCGGTGGGTCTTGAGTGCGGTAGTAAACGTAGATCACGTCTTTGGTGTCTGACAATCTGTGCTTTGTTCGGTGTGTGTGTGCTTGTGCTGTCTTGTACTGTGCGTGCGTGTTTGTAGTGTGTCAGCAGTAGACCCTATGGGATGGGTCCAGGAATCCTCTATTATAGAGGAGAATGTTGTTGGGGAGGGTGCTTTCTTCAGTTTTGTACTGACGAAGAAATTGTGGTGGTCTGATCCGAGAAGATCGAAGGAGAGAAGGGTCAAGAAAGCAGGACTCCCGTACAAGTGGGTTCTCGCTGTTCTGAATGCTTTCGAGTATGCTAATTGTAGCAAGTACCCGTCGATAGGGATAATAGCGACGCCTTCGTATAGGTGAGAGTTTGGGTAATGGCGACCGTCAGGTCTTTTAGAGTGGTTGGTGCATCTTCTGAGGAGGTTTCTTTCGAAAACTCGAAGTCTTTCCATTTGAGCCGAAGATCTGCAGGGCCATATGGGAAAGACGTATGATATTCCAGATCGGATTAGCTGCTTAAGCAGAGAAGCTTAACTTTGGTGTCAACTTTGTTGCTCCACTTCAAGATGTTGTGCAGTTGCTTAGACCGACCGAGGCCCCTTTGAAGAATGTGAGTCACATGTTTGATGAAATTCATTTTTGGGGTATAGATGACCCCAAGATATTTCATCCTATCCTGTGGTCTAATCGTAGTACCTCCTATTTGTATTCGGATATTGTGTGAACATCGGGATGTAGGTTTGGAGTGTTTACTACTCAGAATTATAGGAACTGCTTTGGATGAGTTAAGTGGAATTTTCCATCGAATGTAATACTGATACAGTTCGTCTAGATGACGGTTGAGTCGATTTGTTGCGAGTTTTGAGCTTTTAGATGACGTGTACACTAGGACGTCATCCGCATAGCATATCTGGTTTACTCTCCCGTCCACAGGTCGAGGAATATCGGAGATGTAGATATTAAATAAGATGGGGCCTAGAATGGGGCCCTGTGGTACGCCTGCAGCGGGGTTGAAAGTTCGGGATAGCTTTCCATTCACTCGAAGTTGAAAGGTTCTGTTTAGAACGAACTGATAGATGATACTATACGCGTTCTACTGAGGCCAGTATTCAGTAATTTGAAAACGAGACCTTCGATCCAGGTTGTGTCAAAAGCCTTTTCGATGTCCAGGCTTACCGCAATGGTAGGTTCCTTATTAAAGAGGCGCATGATGACGTGGTTTCGAAATATGTTGAGAGCCATGGTGGTGCTATGCGCTCTTCTAAATCCAAATTGGAAATCAGGTATTAGGTTCCTGACACTGATAAACTTATTTAGCTTCTCGTACATGAACTGTTCATATATTTTGCTGATGCAGGCGAGGAGCGAAATAGGTCGAAAACTTGAAGGGTGATATGTTGGTTTCCCAGCTTTTGCTATTGGGCAGACAACAGCATGGTTCCAGGCTTCGGGAAAGTACCACATGTTGTAGGCATGGTTGAACAGAATGGATAGCTTTATAAAAAATAAAACAGAAAGCCTTCGCAACGAGTGGTACGACATGTATGTTAGTCGATACCGGGTGACTCCTTGGGGTTTTTTTAACAAGATTTTGTAGGGTATTTGGCGTGACGAAACCGTGACCATTATCACGTGTGTCGTCGAAGTATGCACTGCTAGATGGATTAAAGTTAACAATTGGCTCGTTAAAGTTGTCTAGTTTATTTTGGACCTCTGAATTAATGATTGCATTAGTATCCGGGTCGCCATCCTTTAGAGTAAACCTGTGATTATTTTCAAATGTCTCTCCGATGATGTTTGCTTTATTGGTGTCATTATTAACAACAACACCGATGTGTATGATTGGTGATACGAGAAGTGTCACATATCTTTTTCACATTTTTATAAAGTTTCTAGTCCATCTGAATATCCCCGAGTTTGTCTTCCAATTGTCGGGTACGATTGTTTTATCATCATCATCATCATCATCATCGGCACTACAACCGGGAACCGACCTTGGCCTTATTTAGGAAGTCCTGAGGCTTGTTAAATTTTCCATAATGATTTATTTTTTTCCGGGCAAGGAAATCAGTCTTGCGCCAGAGGCTCCCCGACGGGGAATCGAACCCCGGTCTCCACATGACAGGCGGGTATACTAACCACTATACCATCGAGGAGCCTCTTTGTTTTATCAGTGTACCAATATTGTGAATGATGGATCGCAACAATGGTTCCCTTTGGGTAAAGCGGTGACGATATCTCGTTCTGCAGAGTTTTTTACACTCCCGAATGAGACAAAGAGTGAGGTCGTCAAGGGGAATGTGATAAGTCTTTTCAAGTTTGTACTTCGTGACATGAGTCTTAGAAGTTTCAACCAGAATCTCGCGAAGTCGAATTGCGGCGTTATTTGTATCAACCGTCGTTAGGTTCTTGTCGGTGGGAAGGGAGAGATGGTGGAGTTTTTCGTTCAATGTGACATTGGAGTTGTCCCAATTTATGCGCCCATAATCGGGTATGTACCTAATATGAGCCCGGGATGCTCGATAGCCGCGGATGAACATGGTCACAGCGTTGTGGTCAGATACACCCGCAGATACTTGTGGCGGGAGGGGGGGGGGGGGGGGGGGGGTGATTTGGGGGAGTAAGTCTTTGGACACAATGAAGATGTTCAGGATTGAGTTGCCTCGGGCACCAACCGTAGGTGCGACTATTTCGAAGTTGAGGGGATGACAGTTTTCGGTGTACCATTGGAACAAGTTTGTGCCGTTGGGCAAAAGGCCGGGTTGTTCCAGTAGGGGTGCCTGGAGTTGAAATCGCCACCTATGGTGAAGGGGATATGCCCCGAGGACTTTATTAACTGGGCGATATCTTCGGGATTAATGGGGCCATTATTGGTTTTATGTGAGTGGTATACGGAGTATATATTCACTCTACCGTTATTATGTTGCAATTCAACCCCGGAGACCTCTATAGACTCGAAATATGGGAGGTCAATGGCTTCATGGCGAAGTTCGCTATTAACTAGTATACAAGTGCCACCTCCGTTGATGGTGGGGCCGCCAGTGAGGGTTCAATCTCTTCGCACCATCGAAAAGTTTGGGAATACGGGACGGTGACATGGATGCAACCTAGTTTCGGTTACAAGTACCACGTCCGCCCGGTTATCCTTTATGAAGTCGGAGACTATCACACGCTTTGAAAGCGAAACAAGGGAGTTGACGTTTATGAGGATAACTTTAGTTTTGGGGTCCCTTGGGGTATATCTTGCATATGCCGTGAAAAGGAGTGCACCCCTCTCGGCCTCAGTTGTTAGTTTTTCGTATAGGGGTCGAATATCCTCAATCAGGTGGGAGAAACTAAGTAGTTTCTCGAGCATTGAGGGTTGCCACCTTGGAGGTTTTTGTACCGCCGCTTGGATTTGTGGGATTGTGTTGGCCTGTATAGCGGATCGCTTAAGGGCTTGAATATGTTTTTGTGGGAGAGGTGGTGAAGGAGTTTTCATATTATAAGTCTGGATCCCTTTAACTTTGCCAGCAAATGAAAATCAATTTTGAATGAAATTTTGGGTGGCTTGTTTTCCCTAGTTTCCCCTTGATTCTGTGGACTATCTCTTTATATTTAGGGCAGTTACTGTAACTGGCCGGATGTCCTTTCTTACCGCAGTTGCAGCAAGTTGGCAGTGTTATTTCATCCTGCACATTTGTTGTGGGATCATATTTTGCTGGCGGTAGTTCGCACTTGCCAATGCCGTATGGTTTTCCACAGCGGATGCAACGGCGATCCATGTTGCAGTTTCGGGAGATATGCTCGAAACGTTGGCAACGTCGGCATTGAGGCACTTCATTGTTATGAAATACCTCGAAGACGACATGTTGATGAAGAGTTGAAAGCGACTTTGTCCGTATTATGGAATCTATGTCCGTACCTGGGGCAAGGTGAGGCTCCCATATGTTTACCTTGCTGTATTTTTGCGGTCTGATTTTCACAAACCGTTGTGGGGGAGAGCATTTTTTGACGTCAGTGAATTTGACGTTAGGAAATTTTGCCTCAAGGGCAGTTACGATGTCGTCATTTTCCCAACAGGCAGCGACTCGTTTTAAGAGGATGGTCTTGGACATTTCGTCGACCGGGGTGAATGTGTAATAATTCACCTCCTTGGCCTTCAGGGTAGCATTAACCTTAGAGAACGTCTGTCAATCGTAGGTTACGATTTTATTGAGGCTTGGACTCAAGGTCTTTGCCTTACAGTTCGAGAAACCTTGTCGGTTCATATCACCGACGAGCTCCTTTAGGTTGAGGTCTCGTACAAAGATCCCAGGTTGCTGCTTCTTTTTTACAGCAGGTGGGTCGACCAAGGCCGCTGTTTGTGTGACCTTTGGATTTAGAGCGGTCTTTGGTTTTGGGGTTGTGGATGATGCTGCCTTTGGTCTGCACGATTTTTCTAAAAGGAGGACGTTTTGTGCGGTAGGGTGTACCGAGAGGCTTGGCACAGTTTCATTAGCCGAAGCCGGGGATATTATTGGCGTACAGCTGGTGGCAACACATTTACTTGAGGGACTTATCTCGCAGTTTACTGTTGCCCGATGTGCTTTTCGTTTTTCCCCACGAACAGGGGTAGGCGTGGAGTGAGAAGTATTGGGGGTGGGGACACGGGAGCAGCCATCGTCTGCAGAGAAATCAAAGTCGCTGTCGAGGGTTGTCATTTCGCGTTTGATTCCCATCTTTGGGTCAGGGCTATCCGAGTTTCTATTAGAGGGGGTCGGCGGTGGTGATGTAGCTTTTAATGCTGCATTATCTTTCTCGAGAACAGCAATCCCGGCTACCGCGGTGGCGAGTTCGGTCCTTAATGTCTCCAGAAGAGCCGTCAAACCGTGGTCGGGCTGAGAGCCCTCGCCCGGGAGAGATTAGAGATTCATTGGTAATAAGAATAACAATGGGAGAATGGAATATAAAAAAGCAGTGAAAAGTAGATAACGATTCAAGAAAATAGAGTCAAGAATGGAGTTTGATTGCATCAGAACTTGTAAGCGATACAAAATAAAGTAAAAATTAAGAGGCCGAAGAAGACCAACGAAAGTTTAGTAAAACAAAGAAGACACTGGAACAAGAACCCGAAACAAAAAGCAAGAAGACAGGAGAGACAATTACCGACTGCAGATTTAAGTTAAAATGGTTAAATGAAAATTTAAGCTCATCCAATAATACAGAAAGATAAAAATATAACACGAATCCAGGTCACATCGTTTCCATGACGAACATTATGCCACTCAAACACCAATAACTCTCCAAAGATTATAAATCAATCGAGAGTATCGATGCTTGAGGGACGCAAACAGGATCGCACAGATAACTTTGCATTGCACTCGGACTTGTGTGTGGAGGTCCGTTTATTTACTTAGGATCCCACAGTAAGACATGTCGCACGAACCCGATAGTGCAATTGGGTATCTTGTGTATATTTAAGATTCCCAAAACGGATTGCACAAGTGATCCGATGGTACATATCACGAGGCAGAAGCCCACGTGCTGTCTCGTTAATGGTCAGAACTCGATTGTTGTACTATTCTCTTGATTTCGTCCCGTATTTCTTGAGTCACAACTAAATGTAATCGATATAGAGCTCAGAGGTTGTGACACAAGCTAACACGTCGAGTGTAGAGTGTGAAGAGTTATCTCATAAAGTATTGTAGCGAACTCAGGGTTTGGTGGATTAATTATTTTAATACATAAGAGCCGTGAAATCGATTTTCTTTATAAACACTTTATTAGTCTGAAATTTCGCTAATAATTCGGTGACTCTTTTTTCACTTCCGAGACTAATCATTTAATTCCTATCGCTTCTTTACTCTCCTTCTTTACTTATCGCTTCCTTACTGCTTACTCCCTTGCTTGACCTGCGCGCGGCGTATTTATACCGTTTTTCCTCATTCTGCTTTGGCGTTTCGTTTTCGTCCATTCCATAGCCTCGAATGTTCCACTGCTCATAGTCTCCAGTTTTCCAGTACTCTCTAGAATATTCTAGTACTTTGTTTTGGAGACCTGCCAGATATCACAGCTGATTGTCATACACGTCACAGTATTATAATGAACACTTTCATCACCTACTGGTTACAACTTGCAACATCTGTACTTATCATAATAATCCTAACATAAAAAAGGGTCAAAAAATTAAAACTCTACCATTTTGACGTGACAACGTCTTATAAATCGCTATACATTGGGAGGCATTCGGAAAAAAGTTTGTAGCGTTACGATAACGATAACCGATAACGCACGAGCCGCAGTGAGCGAGAGCGCGACTCTCTTAATTGCTCCTAAGTCAAATGCAGAGAGACAACGGGAATACAGACAGCGCCTTGCACTGTCGAGAACAGCTGTACAGGTTGAAAATGTAAAGACAAAAAATACACAGAGACAACGCGAATACAGGCAGCGTCTTGCAGCATTAAATAAATCGGATAAAGCTAAGAGAAAATTGTCTGTTCATAGTGGTTTCGCAGCGGCAAGTTCAAACAACGTTCAAGAACTACAGGTTGTAAACCTACAACAGCCTTCAGCAGCAGAACCCGTGTATTTTACAATACAACCAGTTATATCGGCGCAAGAGGTATGGACATGAAATGGAACAAATCGATATCAAGATTTAAATTGATGTTTCTTGACAATGACTTTGGGTATGCTTGCTCTGTTTGCGATAGACTTTGGTTTGAACTCGATTTAAAACCGATCACAGTGCAACAGATGATCTGTGCCCTGACGAATACACAGTAGTTGTCAATACTTGTAAAATTTCGTTAAGCAAACCAAAATGAATGCCTACACTTGGAGGCCAGACAACAAATTTTTTTGTTTAGTTTTTTCCTAATATTTCTGTTGCAATACTCAACATTACACTCTCTCGACCAACCCTGAAATTGCCGTCGGCAAAATACATTTTAATGTCGAATGAGGCGGAGGCCAAAGGAACGTGTGAAGCAACCAGTGGTGTATTGGGGGTTCCGACGTTCCCTTACCTTTTTTCAGAATCAGTTCTTCAGAATGCGAGCGTGGGTTTAGCAGCATGAATTTAATTGTAACGGAAAGAAGATCACGCATTTTAATTGATCATGTTGCAAATTTATTGTTTATTAAACTTCATGGACCATCCTTGGAATTTTGGAATCATATTTTCTACGTAAAAACCTGGTTGCGTTCTCATCGATCCGCTACTGACCAGCAAACTAAAAGAGCAGGGGCAAATGATAAAAATGTGTGTGATCCTATTTGGGAGTTTTTGTAGTACACCATAAGTGTACTACACAATAATAATATCTTTCTGATTTTCACCTTTTTTTGAATTTCTTTTTTTGTGTTCGTTAATATGTTGTATAGTAAGAATAAGAAAAAATAAAAACTTACATGGAAAAAAATAGTTTGCAGAAAATAAGACTTGTTTTTGCTCCCACTATGCGTTCCCTTACTTCTTAATTTACCAATACATCACTGGAAGCAACACGAAGAAAAACACGATCCACATTCGCACATGGCTTCCACTGAGCAAAAGGGGGAGAGAGATCTCATAATCCACATGCTCGCATGGCTTCCACAGAGCAGCAATTTAAAAATTTGGCTAGAGTTACTTTAAATAATAAAGATAGCAAAGACGAAGCGGGTGTTTTTTTTGTAGTTCGATCCGGTAAATTAATACACGTGCGCTCCGCAACATAAACTATTCTCTTTGTTGGTTTCCAAAGCAAAACAATTTTCCTACCAGACGTAGCGAGTAACTTATATTTCAATAAGAATTTTGAATTTTTTGTTTCAGACGTTCCAGAACTGAGAAATCATGTCAAACAGTTTTAAAGAGGGTTGCATTCAATCTGCCCTACGTCTGCCATATCAACTTTGAAAAATAAAAACAAATATTTTTCTATACTACAATGTCTAAAATTGACAGATTCTCAAAATAAAATTTTCTATAAAAAAAGGAATCTTAAAAATATGCCCAAAAGAACCAGACTTATTAAGCGTCAACGAAATTCCCCCGTGGAAGAATAAAAATAATTATTCGGTGTGTAACAACAGTTATTAAAGTTTCATTGGACAAAGCGTATTGATCTAACGAGGACCTATAAGGCGGCGCTAAATTAATCACCATATCGAAAGGTGTATAATTTTTGCAAATGGCGTCTTACGTCAATCATATTTGACATTTGTGAACTAGACAGCTGCAGTATACAAACAGACAAACAGACAAAATTGTACGAGGGTTGCCTCCTATGTTTCGGGATTTGGCAACCCTAGTGTTACAATCCCGCAATTGACAGCTGTGTCGTAAAGTTGGACATTTTTGAGGTTATACGCACTCAGAACGTTTTGACATACGAGCGCTATTTGTGTTGTTTACAGTAACTTAAAAGATTCATCTCGGCCCAAAAATGGAATTAAATCGTCAACATTTTCGTGCGATTATTTTTTACAACTTTCGGCGTGGACTAACTCAGCAACAGTGCATGGATGAACTTAATTCAATTTTTGGCGATGAAGCTCCATCAAGGACCAGTGTTTATCGATGGTGAATTCAATCGTGGTCGTAGTTCACTCCAAGATGAATTTCGTGAAGGTCGTCCAAAATTAGTTGTTGTTCCGAAAACCATTGATGCTGTGCGCGAACTGATATTGGAAGATCGTCATGTGACCTATCGTGAGATTGAGACAACCTTAGGCGTTAGTGGGACCAGCATACATTCAATATTGCATAAACATTTGACTGTCAACAAAATTTGTTCGCGTTGGATCCCACACAATTTGTCAATCGCCCAAAAAAAGGCTCGTGTCAATTGGTCGAAAGAAATGCTCAAAAAATACGGTCGCGGTGCTTCGAAACACGTCTATGACATCGTGATAGGTGATGAATCGTGGATTTACGCGTATGAGCCCGAAAGTAAACAGCAGTCGACTGTCTGGGTGTTTCAATATGAGCCAAATCCAACAAAAGTTGTTCGCGCACGAAGCACTTCCAAGCAAATGGTCGCCTGGACATGTCGCAACCGTACCACTAGAACAACGCAGAACAGTCAATTCTGAGTGGTACACAACCATTTGTTTGCCAGTTGTCTTCCAAGAAATCAGGAAAACTAACCGCCGAAGACGGATCACTCTTCACCACGACAATGCGAGCTCTCACACATCGGCTGCGACAACTGCATTTTTGAGCACTCAAAACATCGATTTGATGGGTCATCCGCCGTATAGTCCTGACTTGGCACCGAATGACTTCTTTTTATTCCCGTACGTAAAAAACAAACTGAGAGGTCAACGTTTTTCGACACCTGAAGAAGCGGTTGCTGCATTCAGAATGCATGTGTTGGAGATACCTCGATCAGAGTGGCAAAAGTGCTTCGACAATTGGTTCAAACGCATGCAAAAATGTATAGATCTTCATGGGGAATATTTTGAAAAACAATAAAGTGATTTTCGATGATCGATATTTGTTTTTGTTCTCTAATCCCGAAATATAAAAGGCAACCCTCGTATAGGTCCAAATTAAGATTGCCATCACTGAAAATCATATTTTTTTTATTTAGTAAAAAAGTAATTCAAAAACAATTGGATGATTAATTTTGCGCCAACTTGTACAATGAGAAATAGAAAAACCAATTTTTTTAAACCAGCCTGAGAACTTTTCACCTCGCTTATTTTCCCTTCCTTATATAGTAGCAACCAGATTATTTACTTTTGAAAGTCAATCGACTGACAATTAATCAATTTCAGGTAGTCCTGGAACGTTCCTGCAAAAATTTGAACTCCAATTTTCAAAATTTGTATTTCCTTTCGCTTTTAAACTTCAGATTTTAAAATTGAAATAATAAATGTTTCCTCACTTGATCAACCATTTCAAGGATCTCTGTTACTGTGTTGTACTTTTCTTTTCCTGGAGCCTATTCAAACTTTCGATTGCATTATTCTTAACCAGTGAACTCTTCGCAGTTCTACCTCAAGTGGTAAGTTGTTTGTCTAGTATTTCACTCTTCCGCAGATGAGTATTTGCAACAAGTATTTGTTTCAGGGATCTCAGATTGGCAGATTTCTTTTGAAAGGACCTAAATACATTGCAGCGCATAATCAAGAGAAACTCTCAAGTCTAAGAAAACAGGTTAATACTTATTGGGGTGGGAGCTTGTGGTATTTCCCCGAGACCATTTCTGAATTTTCATTGTATAAAACATGAAAAACTAATTGCGTCTAAATTGGATAACATGAAATACGTCCGTGCTTTCACTCAGACAAGACGTTTAAAAACTGGAGGCTGTTTTGGTGGATTAAAAGAAAGGTTGAACTTTTCACAATGTTTCCATCTTTGATTTTTATGAAATTGAAAACAATCTTTACGTTCTAAACCTTATTAATTCAATAACATAAGAGAAAAATATTATGTATAGTGTAACTCCAGTGAGGAAAACAAAATAATAATAAATTGTCTAGAAGAGAAAGGAAAAAATACATTTCAACTCTCATTTAAAATCCGAATCAATAAAAAAATCCAGTGACACTGTCATATTTGAGGATGTACAATATGCGAGGCGCTGTAATTCGGTCCTGTATTTAACTCAATTAGAACTGAATTACAGTAGAAAACGAGCAATGAAAGTGTTGAGATGCGCGAGTTAATAAAACACTATATTTATGTTTTTTCTTAAAGATACGGTTTTATTAAATTGAGGTAAGTATTGTATTTATGTTCCCTGCTTGGTAGAAACCTTGACTCAGGCTATGCTGATGGAAGCATACGCTTCCAGTAGAGCCACCCATGTCAGACAGGCTAGCGAGGAGTAACACACAAAGATCTACCACCCCTAATACAGGGTGTTATGCGTCAACGTGCCCATTGGATGGTTTGCAGCCAGGGGTATACCGGCTGTATTATAACGACGCCTCTCTGGCACTGGATCGAATCAGAGCAGTAAGCAGACCTTACCATATCAAAGAGGGGCTCTGATATGGCGGACTATTTGAAACCCCCAAAACTCATGGGAACAAAAATGAATAATCAATTTACAAAACAATCCCACGAAAATCCCGGCAGGCGTAGGTGTGATGACCCGACACTACCATAAGTGAACAAATCATCCAAAAAACGCCGACTCGGCAAAAAGAAGACGTAGGGAAAACGGAAAAAGTGGGATATACGCGTCGGGACATGGAATGTTTGAACGTTATATAAACCAGGCGCGATACAGACGGTCGTAGAAAACTGGAAACAATATAAAATATATATCGTCGCGCTTCAGGAAGTGCGACTCCCACATCAAGTAGTCGAATCCAACTGGTTTACATTGGTGTGTGCAGGTACCGATACACATAACATCGCGACTGGCTTCATCATAAGCTAGAAGATTACTTCCCATGTAAAAGATGTGAAATTTATTAATGACCGAATGTCGGCGCTAAAAATACAGGGACCATGGTACAATATGGGCTCCTCGATAGTATAGTGGTTAGTATACCCGCCTGTCACCCGGGAGACCGGGGTTCGATTCCCCGTCGGGGAGCCTCTGGCGCAAGACTAATGACCTTGCCCAGAAAAAATAAATCATTATGGAAAATTTAACAAGCCTTAGGACTTGCTAAATAAGGCCAAGACCGGTCCCCGGTTGTAGTGCCGATGATGATGATGATGGTACAATTATGTATTTATAAACGTACACGCCCCAATAGAATCTACGGACTAAGAAACGAAGGGCACATTCTACGAGACCCTAGAAGAAGTATTCGACGGGATCTCATCATTCGATGTTAAAATCCTTCTCGGGGACCTCAATGCGAAAATTGGAAAGGAAGATATCTTCCAACGAACTATAGGTAAAGAAAACTTACACGGCGTCTCAAATGATAAGGAATTCGAATTATCACGTTCGCAGCGTCAAAAGATCTGTTAGTGAAAAGCACGATGTTCAAGCACAAGCAAATCAATAAAGCCACATGGATATCACCCGACGGCATAACGCGTAACCAAATAGACCACTTCCTCATAGACAAAAGACACCACTTGAATATACTTGACGCAAGATCATATAGTCGATTCCCCGTCGCGGAGCCTCTGGCGCAAGACTAATGACCTTGCCCGGAAAAAACATCATTATGGAAAATTTAACAAGCCTCAGGACTTGCTAAATAAAGCCAAGACCGGTTCCCGGCTGTAGTGCCGATAATGTTGATGAAGATCATATATAGGAGCAGATTACGACTCTGACCATCTTCTAGTGATGGGCAAAATCACGAGTCGCCTCGCAGCAATCCCACGGGAGACGAGCAAAAAGTTCAACACTGATAAACTGAAAGACTTGCGCAAAAGGGCTAAATATCAAGATGATCTGACGAATAGATTTAGCATTCTAGAGAATACTCCCATTACGTGAGAAAGAGGAAGTTAATAGTGTGGACACTAAATGGACATCGATCAGAGACACAATCAAACTAATAGCCCAAAAGGTATTAGGATTTAAAAAAAACAATTAAGTCCAAACCTTTGTTTGACGATGAGTGCGACGCTCGCTCGTTCCTCGCCCGTCCTTCGCACATGAATTTGATTTGACATCGATCAGATATCCAATTAAACTAATAGCCCCAAAAGGTATTAGGATTTAAGAAATAAATTAAGTCCAAACCTTGGTTTGACGATGAGTGCAGGGCGAAGATCGAAGAACGTAAACGCACAAAGATATGATGAAGTCAACGCAGAAAGATATGCGACAATTCGGAATAAGACAATGAGACTTTTCAAACGCAAAAAACGCGAATGGGAAAAGACTCGGATCGAAAAAATCCTAGAAAATGCCAGAGTAAAGAACATCAGAGGTATGTACGCCGGCATAAATTCAATTAGAAATGGCAACCGAGGCAGAGTCAAAACAATTCGAGACACAAACGGCTGTCTGGTCACAGAAACAAACAATATCGTGACAAGATGGAAGCAGTACTTTGAAAACCTGCTCAATGTGTGCACCCATCAACCACAAATAAACGCACCAGACGTACATACAGTCGAACCTCAGATGCCAGAGCCCTCTTTCTTCGAAGTTGTAGACGCAATAAATCGATTGAAAAAGAACAAAGCTCCCGAAGTCGACTGCATACCGGCAGAGCTTGTGAAGCGTGGAGGAGAGGCAACCGCTCGAAAGATCCACCCGCTCATCAAAACAATATGGGATAAGAATGTAAAACCTCAATAGTCGTCCCCATTTTCAAAAAAAGGCGACAGATATGACAGCGAAAAATACAGAGGAATATCATTGCTCCCAACCGCATACAAAATATTAACAAATGTCACTCTGGCGAGAGTTACACTGTACGCAGAAGAAATACTGGGAGACTACCAATGCGGATTCCGTAGCAACCGGACAACAAGCGACCAAATGTTCACAATAAGACAACTGCTGGAAAAGAAGTGGGAATACGGAGAGACAGTTCACCAACTGTTCGTTGACTTCAAAAAAGCCTAAGACTCCGTCGGAAGGGAAAGACTCTTGAGCTGGGAATCCCAAAAAATATGCCGCCCTCATTCAAATTTGCATGAACGAAAGGTCGAGTTAGAATAGGCCACCACCTCTGAGAACCATTTGTAATCCGGGACGGACAAAAACAGGGATATGCTCTATTACCGTGTCTTGTTAACCTTGTGCTCGAGTATGTCATCAGAAAGGTACAAGACGATAACATGGCTGGATCATCCCTGAACGGGGTCACACAAATGCTCGCATATGCGGATCACATCGCCGTCCTGGGCGATAATCTAGAAACTGTAAGTAAAAACTTTGAAATCATCATTCAAGCGGCAGAAGAGGTGGGCCTAGAAATAAATGAAGACAAAACAAAATACATGATTACGGCGAGAGCAGGTGTAACTCAGGGTACACATATAAACGTCAGAGGCAAGATATTTGAAAAAGTTAAAGAATTTAAATATCTGGGAACGATACCGACGGCCAGTAACGAAATGTCAAAGGAAATTAACAAAATACTCCAGTCCGGCAAAGCTAGTTGGCATGCAGTCAGTAAATTGTTGAAATCCAATCTGCTATCACGTAATATAAGGCTCCGTGTCTATAGAACCATAATCATGCCGATTGTTCTATACGGATGCGAAACATGGGATCTCACAAAACGGGAAGAAAACAAATTCCGCGTATTCGAGAATAAAGTTCTAAAGGGTATCTTTGGCGGTAAATATGAGGAGGGGGCAGGACAATGGAGGAAACTCTACAACCACGAATTGGAAGAGCTATACAATAGTGAGAGTAATCAAGTTGCGAAGATTAAGATGGGCCGGACACGTGGCTCGAATGGGTAACTATAGGACCGTGCATAGAATTATTGACGTTAAGCCAACGGGAAAGAGACCGACAAGGCGGCCGCGACGGAGATAGTAGGACAATATTAGGTTTGACCTCGAGAAGATCAGATCGGATGGTCAAACGTGGAAGGAGAGCGCACGGGACAGGGAACAATGGCGGAGTCGAGTCGGTGAGGTCATAAACTTTCGGGTTCCTACACGCCAATAAATAGTAAATAGTATAATATTAAATTTAGCTAAGTATTCTATTTATGTGATGTTGACTTCTCATTCAATAAGCACAAAGAGTCATGGGTAATGTGGGCCTCTCAGCAAATGCATTTAAAGAAGTAGAGCGATGTGTTTCTTTTGTTCGCCTGCTTTTATATGCTGAATAGGGTGACTCTACTATCTCTAAACTCATGTACACTCAACTGATGTGGATTTATTATGTTATCGCTATGGTATACGGCTCTGATGCATTTTCTTATTCGATTTAATTCGGTGTTCTTCGCTGTTTGCTTGTGTATTGTGTGTATATGTTAGAAACGCCACACAGCCCTCTGATAAGAATTTTGTTGGGAATGCAGTCCTCGTTGATAAGTCTCTTTGACAAGATGTATAGCTGGGAGGAGTCGAATGCGCTTGTATATTTTTTGATACTGTTGTTAGTTTTTGATTATTAGTAAAGATGATTTGAGATGTACAGTATTTAAGGTGTATCAAAGGTTGATCAGCGTTTGATATTTGAGATCTATCAATGAGAGTATCTCATACCACAATATTTGAGATAATATAGTCATTTTTGGAGTTAATGAGGTTTATAATACTGTGACGCATATGACATTCAGTACTAGAATATTCTATAAAGTACTGAAAACTGGAGACTATGAGAAATAGAAAATTCGAGGTTATGGAACGGACGGAAACGAAACACCAAATCAGAATGAGGAAAAACGGTATAAATACGTCGCACGCAGATCGGGAAGTAAGTAAGAAGTAAGCAGTCAAAGACGCGATAAGTGCGGCAGCGATAAGTCAAGAAATCGTTATGTGTACGGTAAAAGTAACGGTTGTTATTAACACTCTAATAAAGTGTTTCATTAATTCAAAATCGATTTAACGGCTCTTATTTATTAAAAATAATTAATCCAGCGAACCCTAAGCTCGCTACAATTGGTGTTAAAAGTGGGATTAATTATTGGTGAGGTAAATAAGTCTGTGAAAGTGTGTTGTGACGATGTCAGATCGACATTTAGAGGATCTTCGCGTCCCTGAGTTGAAGAAGGAACTTGAGGACCGGAATCTGGATAGCAGAGGACAGAAGCAAATTCTTCGACAGCGTCTGCAAGAAACAATGGACGAAGAGGGTATTGATGTCGACACATATGTTTTTACGATTGGGCCAGACTGTCCGGATGGAGAAGAAACAGCGAGTCAAGACGGTGCCAATGTAACGGAGAAGAGTTCGCCACAGTTGGACGTTTCGGAGATGCTCAGGATGATGATGGCAAAATTGGACGCACAAGCTATAGACATTAATACAAAATTGGACGCGCAAAATTCAAAATTCGACGCGCAAGCAACAGATATTAACTCAAAATTGGACGCGCAAGCCGCAGATGTTAATGCAAAGTTGGATGCCCAAACGCAGTGGATGAAATGTAATCTTCAACACTTTAAGGAAAACATTCGAAACGAAGTAGAAAATCTGGATCTAAAAAACTAAGCTGAATTTAAGAAAGTCACAGATGAAATAACGCTAATCGAAAAGAGACTTGAGTGTGTTGAGAGAAATAAGACATCGCCTAGCAATCAACATGACTACAAAGATATAAGGATGCAATCGCCAACTCTCGATGGAACGGGGCCCTTCTCCGTATTTATACGTAAGTTTGGCGCCGCGGCCAGTTATAATAAGTGGTCGGATGAGCAAAAGTCAACATCACTATTCTTGTCACTCCGCGGTGCGGCTACAGATTTGCTACAAACCATACCAGCAGAGAAGCAAACAGATTTCCAAGCGGTAAGAGACGGCCTTGAAGCTAGGTATGGAGACAACCACATGCAGCAGATCTACCGCATGCAACTCCGGAGCAGAACGCAGAAGCCTGGAGAAAATCTTCAACAGTTGCAGGCAGATATTGAGCGATTGGCAAACTTATCTTATTCAAATATGACTAAGGAATTTGTGAACGAGGTTGCAATGGATGCATTCATAAATGCACTCCAAGATCGGGACTTTCAACAAGCCGTTCGTTTGGCGGGAAAGAAGACGACTAATGAAATACTGGCGTTCGCATTGGCATATGAATCTGCTAAACTGGCTACCAACAGTACATATAGAGTCCGAAAAAAAGTCCGTCCAGGAATGTTCCTGCCAAAGAATCGGGCATGTACAACGGAGAACCCCGAGACCTGATATGAAGTGTGGGACATGCGGTGAAGTCGGCCACATCTCTGTTGACTGTAGGAAACGTCGACGGATGAATTAAACACCAATTGAGAATTGTTGTTCATGCGCTAATCATACCATCAACATACAATTTCTAAATTTCCCACCGTCAAGGGAAGGTGCATAATAACGCTGATGCTCTATCAAGAAGACGATGTAAGCCAGATTGTAAACATTGTCATAGATCGGAAGAAAAACATGAGGCGTACGACCTTCGGAATGTACAAGTAGAAGTACTAGATGGGTGGACGAGTGATGCTATACACGCAGCTGAACTTCAGGATGACGATATGCCGCTAATCCTGTAACACAAAGAAAAGAACGAGCGACCAACAATATTTCCGATAAGAGTGGAACATTTAAAGCATATTGGGCACAATGGTATTCCTTGCTGGTGAAAGATGGAATTATTAAGCGTAAATGGGAAGCCACGGATGGAAAATCCCATCGAATGCAGATTCTAGTCCCACCATTGAAAGTGAAGGATGTACTCGCAGAAATGCACGACGGGGCCTCCAATGGACAACTGGTAGTTAATAAGATACTTTAAAAATTACGATCTCGATTCTACTGGCTTCACATGTGAGATGACGGCGAGTCTTGGTGTAGGAAGTGCACGACTTGGATTGCGACCAAAGGACCAACAGCAAAACCAAGGAGCGGTATGAAGCAGTACAACGTGAGCGCCGATTGATATCTCAAGACCATTTCCAAAAACCAACGACAACAAGAAATACATGTTGGTCATCATGGATTACTTCAGCAAGTGGGTGGAAGTCCTTCCAATTGCAAACCAAGAAGCAATAACCGTTATTGAGCTGTGGATTATTTTCCACTAGAGGCGTCTGCACGGACGTAGGTTGAGCGAAAACACCACGGATTTATTGAGAGCACTAATTGATCCGGCGGAGAACACAGAAAAGTTAATCCACCGATGTTATGCTCACCATCAAGCAAAATAAATGAAACGAACTGAATTTATTTTTAATGTTCCTTTATTTGTTCCCGGATTAATACACGATGAGTTATTTATTTGTACACAATGTGTTAACACGGGAATGCTTATCTTACTAGTGCACAATCTACTTAATATCTTTGGTAGTCACTGAGTTAATTTAGGATGACACTGTCCAACTCCGGTATTATTGTTAAACTTAAATATATTTACGGCAACAGACCACTGAATCAATTTAGGATGACACTATACAAGTACGGAATTCTCGCACGAGGTGTATTTACACGCGAATCGAACATATAATTTATCGAATTCTCGCGACTCGACTGACTCCTTTGATCGATGACAAAATGATAGCACGACAGCTTGTGTGTACGCGACGGGGGTTGCAATCGGACTCAGATTATGATGCAAGTCACATCCATCTGTTCGATGGCCACGAATTGCATCTATAGGGGAGGGTTATATATGTGGGCGTATAGGAAAAGTACAATGCCCTGCGATGAGGACGATGATCGGTGGACACCTGATCAAACAGAAGTACATCGTTGGTGATGAATCGCAGAGATCGAAATAGATTTTTGTTTCAAAGTAAACAAAAAACGCTATTTCACAGATCAATGGGGTATATGATGACGATGATGCACAGATGATGTATATGATGTGCCTATGATACAAAAGGGGTCGTCATGGTATTTGCCTAAGATTCCTTGGAAACACCGATGTAGGCAATATCCAATCTAGTCATATGGCTCCGGTGCACAAGGAGGCAAATTATTTTGTTGACATAAGTCAACAGGAACCTCGTCGACGACGGCAAAGGGTCAGGCTGGATGGCTATATGTTTAGAATAATATGCGGGTAAGTAAAACGCACACAGTGGGATACTGTATGTTTAATTTAGGTTTTCAGGCGGCTTATCATATGCATGGCATGGGTAAGGTTACCTAAATAATGATCTTTTCCATGCCCAAATTCCAGGATCGGTTGATAAGCGATAAAAGGGAATTGTCGCAAGTGTTGCGGACCTAAGGGTATAGGCGCGATATTCACTTATGAACCGTAGCAAGAATACCGGCTACAGCTATGTCAACAATTACGCTGGCCAGCGTGTATTTATCTTTTATAATTGCTGACTAGTTGAGCCGATTGTCTGGCACGGTGCATGTATGAATGAAATAATTTGTTTGGAGTGCATGGTTGATAAGATTTAACTTTCAGGTGAAAGAGAATGAAGGATAGCTTACGCTGCCCCAAAATTGCAGGTAGGTATAGTGGGTTGGAAAGTGGTTAATTTAAGAGGATGGGCGGTTCTTTGGGAATGTATTAAAGAGCCGCCACAGAGCAGCTTATCAATAATTGGATCAACAGATATGGAGTTCCCTATAAGCTGCATTCCGATCAAGGCCGAAACTTCAACTTCATCACAGATATTTCAAGGAATCTGTGCGGCACTGGGCGTAAGGAAAACCAGGACCACACCCTTACATCCGCAGTCAGACGGAATGGTCGAAAGGTGCAACCGAACAATAAAAGAGCAATTATCGAAGGTCTTTAGTGATCACCAACGAGATTGGGACAAATATGTACAAACCTTTTTCCTGAGCTTTAGATCGGCTAATCACGATACGACAGGCCACTCTCCAGCAAGAATTATATTTGGACGAGAGATACGATTACCAACCGATCTGCGATTCGGAATACCTCCAGACGCCACAGATAAGAGTGAAGACTACGTAGCCGAATGGAGAAATCGCCTCGATGAGATTCATCATTTGGTTCAAAAGCAAATCAAGGTATCAAGTGACAGGATGAAAACAAGGTACGACGTTCGAGCCAACGCATCCGGATTTAATGCAGGCGATCATGTCTGGCTCTATAACCCTCAATAAGGAAGGTCCCCGAAGTTGCAGCAACATGGGGAAGGAGCGTATAAGATTCTCCCAAGAATTAACGACGTTGTCTATAGGATTCAGCGAAGACTGAACGCCAAGATGAAAGTGGTACATCGTGACCGACTGGCGACTTTTTGTTAACCCAGAAGACCAGTGAACTTAGTTCGGGACGAATTAATCTAGGGGGAGGGTAGTGAGACTCATATGACAATCCGCTGGATATTTGGCAGGTATCCAAAACAAAGTAAGGAAGCAACAATTTATAACAATTGGCACAGAACAAATTAAAACACCTCCACACCCCAGTGTGAATCCGTTGGTTTCGATTACTTGATGTTGCATTCGGACTTCCTGAAACGCAACGATGTCCATTTTATATAGTTTCGCGTTTTCTTCGACCGCCTGTATCGCGTCTGGTTTATATAACGTTCGAAGATTCCACGTGCCGACACGTATATATCGCTTTTTCCGTTTTTCCCTACGTCTTCTTTTTGCCGAGTCGGTGTTTTCTTGATGATTTGTTCCTTTATGGTAGAATCGGTTCATCACACCTACGCCTACCGGTTTTTTCGTGTGTTTGTTCTGTGTATATTGATTATTCGTTTTGGTTCCCACGAGTCTTGGAGTGTCAAATAGTCCGCCATACTCTTTGATATGGTAAGATCTGCTTACTGCTCTGATTCGACCCGGTGTCAGAGAGGCGCCGTTATAAAACAGCCGGTATACCCCTGGCTGCAAACCATCCAATGGGCACGATGTCGCGTAACACCCTGGATTAGGGCTGGTAGATCTTTGTGTGTTACTCCTTGCTAGCCTGTCTGACATTGGTGGCCCTACTGGAAGCGTATGCTTCTGTGGGGTTTGAGGTAGGTGTGCCGGCGTACGACACGGGATCACTACGAACCACCACTTCTTGTTACTGTCAAAGTTCCGCCGAACACTGTGCACCCAGGAGCAACAAATGTAAAGTAAAACGCACAGATGGTAATCACCGGGCAATGTTCTCCAAGAGAAACGGAACTCCACTCCAGAAGGAAAAGAAAACACAGTAGTTTTTATTTTGACTATTAGCACTTCTTTATTTCAATGTCGTTGTTCTAGTTTTACAAACTACACAATAATCAATATTTATCCAAAATACCGATGGGTGAATTTATTGTCATTCAATTTTTTACACAAACAGATTTAACACCAACAGAAAAAGGGATTCTACTGATACTGATGATTTATTGAGCTCAAGCTGAGACTTTACCGGAATGGGAAGTGCACTCCACGGAGAATGAATTTTGACTCCCTGTCTGTTGCCTAGAAAAATACAACCAGTCGCGACGGTGGTGAATTTTCACCGATGTGGGAGGGGCAAATCGGATCTTTTTCTTTGGTGATGACCGATGAACGATCGATTTAGGTTTTAATGGAAGTATTTCCATTGTAACTAATAAAATATTTGTACAGGTCTGGTCGAATTCCCATTCACTGGAAGCAAGGACAAACGAAAATGCGAAGGGTACTACGGAGAGAAATCAAACATGTAGCTGATCAAATAGATGATCGTGAACGGAGGCTGGCCGTATTGACATCATAACGATAGAGGATAGATTTTATTTTTGTTGATGTTAAGTCAACGGAACTTCGCTTACGATGGCAAAGGCCAGGATGTGTGGGTGCATGTTTGTTTTAGGGAAACGGATCATGGGATATGGTCATTGGTATGATTGTTTGAATAACAATCATGGTCGTGTCCAATTCGATGATCGGTTGTCGGTTAGCGACAATTTGATAAACATTGGCATATTGGTGTTTACACGATCGGCTACTGTGCATAGCATCACTTCGATCGTGCTCACTTTGCTAACGACTCATCGGTCGATCTGTCGATGGTGTGTGTTTACATTAAACCACACTAGAATTCCTTGTAGGTAGCCAGCAATGAGCTGTGTTGTAGATTGTCGTTTGAACGATCGACCGATGGGTCAGCAGATAAGACAAGAGTGAACATGTCATGCACGTCTATGGGAAAATGCTTCTTAGCAATGTGCATTGACATGTTCGGGGGTTAATGTGGGTGACATGATGAGGTAATCGAATTCGATTTCAGGAACATGATGCGTTGGATGCAAGCATGCCTTGGGTGAAAGTTTGTAGATGCTAATGCGATAGCGTTAGCAAATGGCAATTACTCTAGGTGATTTAGGTGCTTAGAAGATTTCTTAGCGTATACGATGGTAAGGTAAGTAATGACTTTATAAATGGATTTGCCAAGAATACTTGTCCTTAAACCTAGGAGTAAGTTATTTTATCGTAATGGGCAGATAAGTAGTGGCGTTCAATGGAACCGCTAGACTTCAGTCAGCATAGCCTGAGTGATTCATTGAAGTTTAAGCCCCGGACCACGTCAAGGTTTCTACCAAGAGCGGGATATACCACATTTAAACAATTTAAAAATTATACACACACATTACCAACAATTTCTTTTTCATTTCACATTTTCAAATTAAACTTAAATACAAAACATAATGTACATTTTGATGTACACATATGTTATAATATATAAAACATAAATTACATCTCATTCATTTACAACATAAAATAAACATATTCAGTTAAACAATGTACATTTCACATTTTAAACACACATAAAATACTGTAGCAAGCTTCGGGTTCGCTGGATTAATTATTTTTAATAAATAAGAGCCGTTAAATCGATTCTTTTAGCAAATATTTTATTAGTCCGTTAATAACAACCGTTACCTGATATTTCGCTTCTTTACTTATCGCGTCTTTGACTGCTTACTTCACCGCTTACTGCTTACTTCTTACTACTTAGTTCTTACTTTTTCGATCTGTGTGTCACGTATTTATATCGTTTTCTCATTCTGAATTGGGTTTTTCGTTTCCGCCCGTTCTATAGCCCCGAATTTTCTATTGCTCATAGTCTCCAGTTTTCCAATACTTTCTAGAATATTCTAGTACTTTGTTTCGGACTTTCTAGAATATTCTAGTACTGATTGTCATATGCGTCACAATACATATTACATTTAACATAACGAATATAAAACATAGAACTTACTTGAAAACTAAATATATTGTAGCGAGCTTAGGGTTCGCTGGATTAATTATTTTGAATAAATAAGAGCCGTTGAATCGATTTTGAATTAATGTGACACTTTATTAGTCCGTTAATAACAACCGTTACTTTTAACCGTACACAACGACGATCTCTTCACTTATCGCTTCCGTACTTATCGCTTCCACACTTATTACTTCTTACTCATTTGTCACCATCAGCTGTCTCGACGTTTTTTTTTTATCGTTTCTCACATTCTCATTTCGCTTCCGTCCGTTCCATAATCTTGGATGTTCTAGTCTCCAGTTTTCCAGTACTTTGTTTTGGAGTTTCCCGAATATTCCAGTACTGACTGTCATATGCGTCACAATATATAGCTGATGCATAAGCCCCATCTTTCCCCGACGATGATATCTTCGGTTAGTTTCGATGTTGATCATCGTCGGGAGAGTTTCGTTGAGACCGGCGGAAACTTAAAACCAAGAGTGGTTGGGGAAATAGAGAAAGAAAAGAAAGACGGTTTGTTTACAGTTTTGTCTTTTCCCGTTTTTGGTGGTTATTTCCCTGCGCATGAGTTGTACAGGAAAGCCCATGTAGAGCAAAAAAAAAACAAAAAAAAACAAAAAAAGGAATTAGATATTGCGAAGTCTATGTGGTGCGAGTTTCTAAAAGATCGATTAAGGTAAAGGGAAGGAAGGCATCGGTGGTCGGGTGCGCGCAAGTAAAATAAAAGGAGTCTCGCGTAAACGTAATCGAAAATAAACTGAATGTCTCTGTACAGCCCAGGGGTGTTTTTATTTACACAGTATTGAACAATTGGCCAAACGTGTGTAGGAAGGCAAGGGCTCGTTTGGAGGAAGTCATTTCAGGTATATTTCTGGAGCTGACAAGGCAGTTGGTGAGTCTAGATCCTCGCATTAGAGGGAGGTACTGATCCTACCGGCTGCGTCAATTGTAACATTCTATTTTCAACTTGAAATAATTGTTTTCCCGTGGGTAATATTTAGTTTTAATATATAATTTCAAATAATTGTGTCTCTGTTTTATAAACTTCCAAAATATACTTCAACCTGTCTACGAAATATTAAAAAAAAGAAAGGAAAAAGACAAAAACAAATTACTCATGTAAACGGTTGCTAATACAGATTCGGGATTGGCATCACTGCTCGGACGAAACGTCATTCACATAATGTTTGGCAACATATTTGGAAAGTGAGTTCCTCTGGTTCATAAAATTCCATTAAGCTGCCGTTAAACAATAAAACTCAATCAGACGCGATGTGTGATATCAAAGAGACCACAATTATTGTTAAATGGAGCGCCAAAGAATATCCGATATCAGACCTGACCGACCAGGATACTGTTGCTGTTCTAAAACATGAAATTTTCAAGAAAACACAAGTTCGGCCTGAACGACAGAAGCTTTTAAATCTTAAGTACAAAGGTGGGAGTTTGATCATATTGAACTAAACAACGTGTTCTCTTGTTTTTAAGTACAGCATCCTATACATCACAGAACGAATAAAAATAATACGGAATTAAATATTTGTCTTGCCAGGTAAACCAGCTCAGGATAATGTGAAAATAGGAGCTCTGGAGCTTAAACCAAACTTCAAGTTGATGATGGTTGGTTCCACAGAGGCAGACATCGAAGATGCTTGCAGCCGACCAGAGGGTTTGGGCGAGGTCATCGATGACTTTGATGATCCAGAAGACAAACAAACCTCAATCGAGCACTCCGTCGTGTACCTGGCGAAGGTTGCTAAACGCGTTCGCGAGTACAATATAAATGTTTTAAATCCTCCTCGAGAGGGTAAACATCTTCTAGTTCTAGACATCGATTACACACTCTTCGATCATCGGTCAGCTGCAGAAACCGGTGCCGAATTAATGCGCCCGTATCTACACGAATTTCTAACATCAGCCTATGAAGATTATGACATTGTCATCTGGTCGGCAACCGGAATGCGATGGATCGAAGAGAAGATGAAACTGTTGGGTGTGAGTACGAGCACGACTTACAAGATCATGTTTTACCTGGACTCGAATGCTATGATAAGTATCCACACAGCGGACAAGGGCGTTTTGGATGTTAAACCGCTGGGCGTAATCTGGGGCAAGTACTCCCAGTACAGTGCAAAGAACACAATCATGTTTGACGACATCCGGAGGAATTTCGTTATGAACCCCAAAAGTGGACTGAGGATTCGACCATTCCGCCAAGCGCATTTAAATCGACAGACTGACAACGAACTCCTCAAACTGTCTAAGTACTTGAAGGATATCGCCGAACACTGCGACGACTTTGACAAGTTGAACCATCGCAAATGGGAGAGTTATAATCCGAAGAAGTGAATGACGTATTGTTACTGGATAAAATGTTGACGTAATAAATTTCTTAGGCATTTTTTATAACCCAAGTTAACAGTGTTGTTCATTGGGATGATGAAGTGAAACACGAGCAAACAGTAGATATTCGAAGGTGTCGGCGGGTTGAAAAAGCCGGCCTTGAAATTGATTGTATCTACTTTTATCGATTGGAACTGTTCTATGCAAATTACATCGATGCGCGTCACGTAGTAGGGTAGTCCGTTGCTATGCGAACGGCTTGGCAACAACGAACACAACTATGGTACATTTCCACAGTGCATTTTTTGCGTGTTTCTTTTCATATGTATGGTACTCGTTCCAACAACTAAATTGTTCAGAAGTGTCTGTACAGGCTCCCGGGAAACGCTCTTAATTCATTACTTTTCAATAACATTTATTTATATATTTGAATCGTATATTATTGGTGCAAAAAGATGCAGGTGGTAAATTCCGCTCCCAAAAGACAAAGGTCGATTTATGTTGATTTATGTGATGCGGTTAATGAAATTAAACTTTTGTAACAAGCAGCCGGACTTAGAATACTTGTTTGATGAGATGTAACAAATCATGTGAATTCATCCTAAAGAGTCATAGATGTGGTATTTTGTGGTGGGTTTGGAGAAACGTAAAACAGTAAAGCTACGACGATAATTTTTTGCCATATTTTTCTATTACTTTTCAGCATAACTGGCTTCCATGTCATTTGAGGGCGTTTTTGAAAAATTTCAAGTCAATCCTCTACGATTTTATTTCTGTATAGTTTACCTCCTCATCCCCGTGTCAATTTTTCTTTTTGTATTCTTGCGTTTTCTGCAGGATCCGCCTCATTCTAGAAACAAAAAATTACCACATCGGGTTTCGCTAGGTGATGTGCGCTATATATGTATATTAACCGGCTGAGAAGACGGTCGAAGAAATGACAATAACGTACGTTGGTTTTTCGCTCTCTGTGGCTACAAACAGCCATACATCTCACCTCAATCAGGTCAGTAACCCCTTTCAAATTCATCAACAGCGAGCTCCCAGGTCGTGGCACCACGGGGAGCTGTTTCCCAGAATCGACGAGATTCTATATATGCCGACATTAATGCACTCTACAATAAGGGATCTGTCAGAGGCTGCTCCATCGAATCAAGTGATTTCTCCTGGTTAAATAAAAAAGTGAAGGCATCAAAAGTGCCACAAAAACTCGCTCTTTTCAATCACGATATGCTTTAATTCCATAGATGAATATCCAGCCAATCCAGATTGACAAAGCTTCTCTTACACGAAAGCTGTAGATGAATCAAGTCGCGGATAATGGTGCACATGTCCTATTTTGCTCTGTAATCCACTGCAAGGCTCCCCAAGAACGTGACACACCTGCACCACCATTCCAGAATATTGGCCTCATATTCGGCTTGTTTTTTTTATGGCGCAAGGCTAATAACCTTGCCCGGAGAAACAAATTATTATGGAACATTTAACAAGACCTAGGCTTGTTAAATAAGGCCAAGATTGGATCCCGGTTGTAGTGCCGATGATGATGATTCGGCATGTTTATTTTGACATTAATTTTAGACTGTTTTCGTGACTACCTCACTAGAGGAATACTGCTGTTGTGACACTATGACCCACCACAAATAATACGCCCATCATCATCATCATCGGCACTACAACCGGGATCCGGTCTTGGCCTTATTTAACAAATCTCTCCACCGGTCCCGATTTCGAGCCGATGTCATCCAGTTTGGCACTCCCAGGCTCTGGGCTTCCTGGTCTACGCCATCCCTTCATCGCAGACAAGGTCTGCCGCGCTGTCTCCTTCCATACATTCTGCCACAAAGGACTTTCCGGGCAGGCTCCTCTTCGCTCATTCGAACTAGGTGTCCCGCCCACCGGAGTCTACCGAGCTAGATTTTTCTTACAACATTTGCTTCAAGGTAGATTGCGTGCAACTCATGGTTGTAGCGTCTCCGGAATCGTCCTCCCTCACATACGAGGTCAACAATTCTCCTTAAGACCTTCCTCTCGAACGCGGCTAAGAGTTCAGAGTGCCTTTTATTGAGCACCCAGGTCTCGGATCCATACATGAGTACTGGTAAGACCATGGTCTTGTAGAGTAGTAGCTTGGATCTTCTGGATAAATTTCGGGATTTAAAGAGCCTTGATAGACCATAGTAGGTTGTGGGGGCTCTTTTAGGCTCGCCCGAAGAACCACCCATCGTCCTAACCCAACTCCTCTTCCCCAACCGTGCTATACTGTACCCATCAAAGCCTCTTACCTGGATAGGAGCATTTCAAAGCCCTCCTTCGATCTGTTCATACCTGAAACATAAGCCCACGGCAAGATTACCATCTTGCCATGACATCAAACAAATTGCATCAATTAAACCATCTCGGTTCATCTGTCATGAACCGATCGGTTTCTATTGGCGGCCGCATGCCCATCAAACACACACCAATCCTTCTGTGTGTTCTTGTTCCAACAACCCGTAGGTCCAAAAAAAAAAAAGTCGGGCAACTTGCTTGCTTGCACATCTGCAAGCCCAATTTCCGATGATCGATCGTCCAAGCGATCATCGAATTTGACACGACCATGATTGTTATTTAAACAATAATACCAATGATCATGTCACACGTACCGTTTCCCTAACCCAAACAATCTCCACCCTAGCCATTGCCATGGTGAACAAATCTTCTGTTTACTTAACGTCACAGAAAAATCTGTTCCCTGCAACGGCATGATTTTAACCGATCATGTAAACAACCGATGTTCCCATGTTGCATTGGCTAAGGAAAACAAACGCGAATCTTCGCGCTTGACCGCCGAAATAGCGTTTCTGTTTACATAATACACAGAGATCTATTTCTGCATCCGGCGATCGCCACTATCGTTTACGGCGGCGATGTCTGCAGCATCTGCTGCTTGTTCATTTATTTGAACAGCTGCAGGATTGATCGCTATTCCTTACATGTAACCCCCGATGCATCATTGTGGTCCGCACTTTCAGCGTATATATATATCAGATCTGCACGATCACATGGAAATTCTTCTAAAACTCAAATCGATCGTTCATTGGTCGTCACCAAAGAAAATATCGGATTTGCTCCTTCCATATTGGTGGAAATCCACCACCGTTGCATCTAGTGGTATGTCGGGGGCAACAGCCATATGGGAGTCAGATATAACCGGCCCAGGAGACAAGTCGAAGTCGCAGCATTTTGGATTGTCCTAGTTGTGCACTCCATTGTAAATATTTTTGTCATTTCGATTGTCCTAGTTGTGCGCGTGTGATAAATGATGGTAGATCTTTCGAAGGATTGAACTAACAAGTTCATGACAGCTTATATTAATTCAAATTAAGAAAATTGTGGACAATAGACAAACTCAGTCAGTTTAATTATCGTTTGGCACATTTTAAATCAACGAACAAGTCTGTGACACCTTATGTTAATTTTAATTAAGAAAATTGTGGACAAAAGACAAACTCAGTCAGTTTAATTTTCGTTTGGCATTTTTAAATTAACGAACAAGTTTGTGACATCTTTGGTGAACTTGGTTTTTTTTTTCGCGACGTGTTGTGGGTGTGTTACTGGAACCACGCCCGTGAAGGCGTATTAGTAACACCAACCCCACAAGGTTTTGTTGGATTTGATCAGCCGTTCATGTGTTTCTTCTTCCATATTGTTTTCGGCTGATACTATTGACCCAAGGTAGTTAAAGAATTGCACTACTTCAACTTCGTGCTCCGCCACCCTGATAGTTTGACCAACGTTAGGTCTTGTCTTCGGAGAAGTTGCCACCGTGTACTTAGTTTTCTCCTCATTAATGTGCAGTCCCAGTTTTTGTGCCGCCTGCTCGATCTGGGTGAAGGTGTCCTGTACAGCTGAATCGGATCTACCGATGATGTCGATGTCATTTGCGTAGGCAAGTATCTGCCAGGAGTTGGTGATAATAGTCCTTCTAGTTGTGACGCTAGAGTTGTTACGGCTTTCGCGTCCATGCCCTCGCCTAACACTCACTAATTCCCTTTTGCAAATTTCCCCTCTCTGCCTGTAAAGGAAAGAGAATTCGTCAAGTAGCTAATTTGGATAAACTACTTTATGCAAATTCTACTTGGCAGGGAAATAATAAAAAACGGAGTTGGCGCTGAATAAAAAATAAACGTCAACGGCAAAAAAATAGAAATTAATTAATTCGACGTAAAACTATTGAACCGTGCACATTTTAAGTAAAAACAAAAATCACCGCCAGTCAATAACACCAATAATAATTTTGGTGATCCCGAATATAATAATAAATTAATTACATCCCGAGGAGCAACTTCTGGCGAAGAAGAAAGCAAGCTGAACAGGGGAGCACAAAGCTCAACGCCCCCTGCAACCAGCCACCAGAAAACAGCTCCAGCGACCGCTCCACTGTCGACCCAGTAAGTGAGTTCTTTTACTAAAACAATATTCTAATAAAGTACCTTACCCTTAAATATATTAACAATATACTATTTACTTATATTACTATATTAAATTCTTAAATTACCATAACAGGTGGCTCGAGTTCAGCCAATCCCAAAGAAGGGAAAAAAGTGGCTCCCGAAAAATTATCGGCCGATAAGATTACTGTCTATGTTATCTAAAGTGATGGAAAAGGACATCAATGTCAAGTAAATTAAGTATTTGGAGTCCAACGGACTTCTGAATGATTGTCAATACGGGTTCCGTGGCAGGCGTTCCACGGGAGACCTTTTGGACCTCATAACCGATGTATGTACATCTGCAATTGAGGTGCATGGTGAGTCAAGGGTGGTCACATTGAATATCTCAAAGGTTTTTGACCGCGTCTGGCACGGATTATTGCTGAGCAAGGTTCGTTTGTACGGACTTTCACAGCAGCTTTGAGACTGGACGAAGAGCTTTCTCGAAAATCGATTGATTCGGGTTGTTGTGGATGGCCAGTCTTCGGATCCCTGTCCTGTTAATTCCGGGGAGCTTCAAGGTTTTATTTTGAGTCCAACCTTGTTTTTGCTTCAAATGATTTGTTGGAGTCAATGAATTACCGAATGTTCCGTTTTGCGGATGGTAGTACGCTTGTTTCCTCTTTTTCGAGTGATCGGCCAATTAATACATCGACCTCGCATCAGGTGAGATGTAGCCAGATTGATTCTTTGAATCGGGATCTGGATCTGGTCCTCCAGTGGGGAAAGGCCAATCTCGTCGACTTCAATACAACAAAGACACAATATATAACATTCACTAACATTAGTCCCGGTGAGTAGGAGGTTAGAATATACTCACAGTTGGGCCGGCTTCTCGTAAGAGGCGACTAAAGGCCGAGTGGTAGCCGGGGTCCCAACGCCCTGTGCGCCCGGTGAAATACCACCCCATCAAGCTTTAGGCTCCGTGAAATGGTCGGAAAAAATCTCTGGCCATCTTTCGGAGCTTGGCTGATGGGCCGGTTCGAGAAAAGGTTGGTTAGGTGGTAGTCGGTCCCAAGGTGAGATACCACCCCGCCACGCTGTACATTCCGCGATATCGCCGAGAGAAATCTTCGACGGTGTTTCGGATGTGTGGCTGATGGCCCGGACTGACACGGGGATAAGTCACGATGGTACCTTCTGATATAAAGAATTCCGGAGGTAAACTAGTCTCCCATTCGGATCTCCGGGGGGGACTATGTCAAGGGGAACACCCTGCAGATATCATGATAAACAATGGAACTTTGGGAGGTTCGTCATCGCATAACCGGGCTCGCCCTCGAGGTTCTGCCCACGCTCGACTGGTGACGGCATTTTGTAACATCAGGGGCATCGGTTTCACCAATACGAATGTAAACGCCGTCCACCAACATTTGCAAACAATGAAACCTGATATCCTTGCCCTAACTGAGACCCAGGTCAATTCGTCAACTGATTCGACATATCTTCGTTGCTCAGGATACGACTTACATTCGAGATTCCGTTTTAAGGGCGGAGTCTGCGTCTTCGCGCGGTCCAATCTGGCTTGCCAGAGGATGGATGCGTTGGAACCCAGTAATATGGACATCATATGGTTGAGAGTCGCGCTGAGGAATTCCGTTAAATTTCTTTGTTGTCTTTACTGCTCCCCGAATGACGATCGACCGACGACATTTTTCGAACATCTTTCACATACCGTCGAAATTATTGTCCTTGGCGATTTTAATGTGCACAATTCTGCCTGGTTGTTACATTCTAACAGAACCGACGAGGCTGGGAGGCTGGCGGAGATGTTTGCTGTAAGCCACAACTTGACTTAACTCATGGGGGAGCCAACGCGAGTGCCGGATGCCCGAGGCGATTATGCGAACACCCTGGATCTGTTTGTGACATCCGAACCGAGTATTTATACCGTAGAGGTTTCTGCGCCACTGGGAAACTCAGATCACAGCTTGGTATCTGTCGCTCAAGCACTTGCATATCAAGCGAATAACCGGCCTAGGCAGCTTCGCCATGTATGGAAGTATGGGGCCGCTAACTGGGACGATTTGCGAGATTTCTTCGCATCCTTTCCATGGTCCGAGGTGTGCTTCGGAGACTCCGATGTTAACGCTTGCGCGGAGTCGGCAACAGAGGCTATTCTTCTGGGGATGGAGATGTATATTCCACATTCCATCAAACGAAGTTCGTTTGATAAACCTTGGTTTGACAAAAAATGCAAGCTGATTACAGTGGCAAAAAATAGAGCTTTTAAGCAATGGCGCTCCAATCTCACCGATGTTAACAGAACGAATTTTGTTAGAATCAGCAAGGCGTGCAACCAGGCGATTGATACCGCGAAGAAGGCTCACAACGGCAGGGTGATCAATAAGCTCCTCCGGTGCCCAACTGGTTCGCGCTCCTTCTAGTCAATGGCAAAAGCTGTCAACGGTAACTTCACAACCTCCCCTTTCCCTCCGTTGGTGACAGACAGCGGGACGTTAGTAACGAATCCAAAGGATAAAGTTAATGTGTTCGCGAATTTCTTTTCCGCGAATTCAAACCTCCATCCCGGCCTTTTGGAGCCACCTGTGATCTCGCCGGTACAGTCTTCTATGCGCGATGTGAGATTTCGTCCGCGCACAATTAAACGCATTCTACGTGAACTGGATTGTAGGAAGGCAACCAGCCCGGACGGAATATCAGTAATAGTCCTTAAGAACTGTGCTCTAGAACTACCGCCGGTTCTTGGCAGACTCTTCCGATTATCTTATGCACAGAGGACCTTTCCTGACTGCTAGAAAATCGCCCGAGTTCAGCCAATCCCAAAGACGGGTAAAAAGTGTCTCCCACAAAATTACCGCCCGATAGCATTACTGTCTATTTTATCTAAGGTAATGGAAAAAGTCATCAATACAGAGTTGGTTAAGTATTTGGAGTGAAACGGACTCTTGAATGATCGTCAATACGGATTCCGTGGCAGGCGGTTCACAGGAGACCTTTTGACACTTATAACCGATATATGGAATCTGCGATTGAACGGCATGGTGAGTCAAGGGCGGTCGCGTTGGATATCTCCAAGGCTTTTGACCGCGTCTGGCACGGGGCATTGCTGAGCAAACTTCGTTCATATGGACTTTCCCAACAGCTTTGCGACTGGACGAGGAGCTTCCACGAGAATCGATCGATCCGGGTTGTTGTGGACGGCGAGTGTTCGGATCTGTATCCTGTTAATTCGGGGGTGCCCCAAGGTTCTATTTTGGCTCCAACCTTGTTCTTGCTTCACATAAATGATTTGTTGTTGATAACGGATAACAAAGTGTTCAGTTTTGCGGATGATAGTACGCTTGTTTCCTCTTTTTCGAGTGATCGGCCGATTAATACATCGAGCTCGCATCAGCTGAGATGTAGCCAGATTGATTCTTTGAATCGGGATCTGGATCTGGTCCTCCAGTGGGGAAAGGCCAATCTCGTCGATTTCAATACAACGAAGACACAATATATAACATTCACTAACATTAGTCCCGGTGAGTAGGAGGTTAGAATATACTCACAGCTAGGCCGGCTTGTCGCAAGAGGCGACTAAAGGCCGAGTGGTAGCCGGGGTCCCAACGCCCTGTGCGCCCGGTGAAATACCACCCCATCGAGTGCTCGGCCGATTGGTGCATCTGCGTCGTATCAGCTGAGGTGTAGACAGATTGACTCTCTAAATCAGGATCTAGATAGGGTCCTGCAGTGGGAAAGAACCAATCTCGTCGACTTCAATGCAGCGAAGACACAATATACAACATTCACAAAGAAAAGCGGATCATCGGTTCCACAGCTGATTATGAATGGCCGGGCCCTCGAGGCTGGGGAAAGTTTGAAATTGCTTGGCGTCATGGTCTGTGGGAATGTATCATGGCATAAACACGTGTCGAGTATCGCCAGGTCAGCCTCAGGAAAACTGAGTTTTCTTTTTAGACCCAAGAAATATTTTATTCCGGCCCAACTTCTTCTCCTATATGAATCCCAAATTAGACCCGCGCTCGAATATTGCTCTTATGTTTGGAGCTCGGCTCCTAAACATACCCTCGACCTACTTGAGAGCATACAGAGACGAGCGATCCGCCTGATCGGGGACTCGGCGCTGACGTCGGGACTACAGTCGCTATCACATCGAAGGCGCGTAGCCGACCTCTGTCTGTTTTACAGTTGTTCTTGGTATTGTTCCACGCAATTCCGTTCATATGCGCTCCACAAGACAATCCGACGGATCGCACCCGTTTGTAGTTCATCTCCCGACAGCGCGAACATCCTTGCATCAGAACTCGTTCCGTTACAGAGCCGGGAAGCCGTGGAACTCCCTTCCCACGCGAGTGTTCCCGGAGCGCTACAACCTGCAAGTGTGCAAAAAGAACTGCAACAGTTATTTAATGGCATCTCGGAGCATCCACTCGGCGCTGGGGATCATCGGTTCCACAGCTGATGATGAATGGCGAGGCCCTTGAATCTGGGGAAAGTGTGAAACTGCTCGGCGCCACGGTTGGTGGGAGTGTATCGTGGCATGAGCACCTTCCGAACATCGCCAGGTCCGCATATGGAAAACGGAGTTATGTTTTTAGAGTCAAGAAATATTTTACTCCGGTCCAACTTTTTCTTCTGTATAAATCTCTTATGTTTGGAGTTCCGCACCTAAGCGTACCCTCAACCTACTTGAGAGCATACAGAGACGTGCGAGCCGCCTGATCGGGGACATGTCGCTGACATCGGGCCTACAGTTAGTAGATAACCACAAGGGACGGTGGTTGTTATCATTAGTGTATATTGGTTCATTGGTTTACGTGCCTGTGCATCGCCATCCTATTCCGACAAGTTTATGTACTTGGCGAATTTAGCTGAAGAATCAATGCAGGGTCTATCAAACATTTCAAGAAGAACTGCAACAGTTATTTGGTGGGATCTCGGGTGATACAGACCTCGCGTCCATGTCCTCGCCCAACACCTAATAATTCCCGAAAATAGTCCCCTCTCTGCCTGTAAAAGAAAGACAAATCGTCAAGTAGCTAATTTGCATAAACTACTTTATTCAATTTCTACTTGGCAGGAAAGTAATAAAAAACGGAGTTGGCGCCGAATAAAAACTAAACGTCAACGGCGAAAACAAAAAAATATTCATTCGACGTAAAAACTACTAAAGCGTACAAACCAATCGAAATCACTGGACCTTTTTCAAATTCCGATATAGAACTGAAAAACCAGCTAACACTCAAAAGAGAAAACAATGTCGTAGATCCAAGTGCTCACTTTCAAGTGCTATTCTACCGGTATATGATCCCGAATATAATAGTATAATTGCATCCCGAGGAGCAGCTTCTGGCGAAGAAGAAAGGGTTGAAATAGAGGACTCGCTAAACCATATTGACAAGGGAATAATCAATCAAAGAACACCAAGCTGAACGGGGGAGCACAGAGCTCAACGCCCCCTGCAACCTGCCAGCAACAGAGACAGCAGCAACTACAGCGACCGCTCCACGGTCAATACAAGTAAGTCAATCCACTTACCTTACTTATATTACTTATTTATTAAAATAATATATTAAATTGTGTAAAATATCTACAACACGGGGCGCCGACTCGACGCTATAGGTTCGCCCCTCCCGAGAGACGTGTAATAAGAAAAAAGATCTCAAGGAGCGCGTAGGCTATTTTCTCGTAAATTAAATTAAATTTATGTTAGAAAAAAGTTTTTGATTTTCATTAGACGGAATTTGTTTTTCGCTCCGCCTTTCTTACTCGCTTTTACAGGTTCTCGTCCCCATTAGTTGGTACGGGCGGTTCAACCGCGTCTTCTTGTTTACAGATACCTTACACCACTTCCCCCTACCCCCGAAGGAGCATATGCCTTTCGTTTTAGATATATGAAATGTGGGTTTCCACCACCGGTGGTAACCGCCTCGAGAGGAAAATGTATTAAACAGGTACCATGGCTCATCGCGCCGGTGGCAGTCGGTAGAATCGGCGTTATGGCGTAGAGGGAAGAGTTTTTATTTTATTTTCAGGTATCCTTAACCAGCTGGCACAGGAAAACTTTACATACAGTCCACTACGGTCAACAACAGTTTAGAGCGTTTGAGCCGTCAATTTACACAAAGCATCAATGTAGCAGTCAATTTACGTCAATTTACACAAAGCATCAATGTAGCAGATTGGGACCACGTGTTGGTAGCGACATAAGTCGTGTATTAGTGCATTAGTAAATTGTGTTGATAATTTTTTTTAGATTCCCATCCTGTGCTCTCTACTGCCATTGCGTTGGAGCTACCATAGCAACAACTAAAGTCACATATGAAAACGAACAATCACCGACGCCCACATGTGATGCATACCATACATAAAATATCCCGACAAAAATATCCATAGAATATCATTATCCTCAACAAGCTGCAGCTAATTGCAAATAAACGGGAATGAAAATACACAACACTGTGCACAAGGAATTGCAAACCGCAACACCCAAAGGAAGTGAAAAACGAAGAGGAATACCAACAACGCCATCCAGGGTGTGCTCTGCTGGAGGTTGTCGACTCAACTGATCCCTTGGCTTTTGTGTGATCGCATGGAATTTCGTCGTGCATCTATCGTTGACTGGGGGTCTTCCTGTGGTCTAGCATTCAAAAAATTTTGTTTTTAGCATGGTGTTGCTGCAGGTGGCGCTTGTTTCTCCATGAGAACTTCTAGCTCTGTCGCTGAATCAAACTTCTCTGAATTTAATACGTTTAGATTTGGTTAATTGTCCTTTCGACTATTCCGTCCGATGGGTCATCGTCTTCTTCTTGAGGTTCTGTCAGGTCGTGCGGATTGTAAGAGCTCGGCATAATAACGGCCATCGGACCTCTTGGTTTGTACACCTGTGTATTGGTTCTGGATGTCTCTCAGCATTTGCTTTCGCAGTCGTCTGGTTCACGGGTGTCCATGGGTATCCCCGGTGACATGGCGGGGAATTGATCGTGCTGTTTTTTATTATTTGGGCCGCCTCGGACAGGGCATATTTATTGGTGTCTGGATCGTCAATGATGATTGTTGTAACATTATGGACTTATGCTACCTCTGACGAGAACAAGAGTTTCATCTGATGACGGAGACGTGGGCTTCCGTTGTCTGTTTCGAAGTCCTGCATCAGGTTCAGGATATTGAGTGACACGGACAAGATCTTTGGGGAACCATCCTAATGGTGGTTTGGATAGGGTTTCGATGACATCATTTTGCAATCGGCCATACCACCAGCCACCAATTTCCATGTTTAAGAACCAGTTCTTGAGGTGTGGCTGGGGTAAAGTTGTGTAAGACCTCAGCACCCATCGGGCGGTGATGCGCTTCTTGATGATCAGAGTGTGATGCCCAAAACGGTATTTGGCATTGGTGTCACTTAGCTCTAGGACTGGCATGGGAATCTGTTGTAGTAATGGTGCTGACGTTTGGTGATTCTGAGTTGCAGCGGGTATCGTATTATTTCCTCCATTAGGTTGTTTGTTGAAGTTGGAGAAGGTCCTTTTAAGTTTTGTAGAGCTCCGGTGGATATGGTAGATATTGATGTAGTTGCCTTGTCGTCTTTTGGCATTTGTACCGCAGCTGTTGCCGGTTGGTTACGTAAAGGGTTTGGATATCACTGTAGGTCGTCTTATCGTTAGGTGTCGTCTCTTCGCTGGTAGTGGCTGAAGCCGTCTGCTCTTTGCCCGTCGAGGATAATGGTGTTGCGTAAGGAGTCTGTTGGGTGCAGTTGTTTGTGTCATCATTGACTGGTGCAGGTTTGCAAGTGGCATGAAGTTGATATTCGTTTTCATGCGGATGGGAATTTGGGAGGAGGCCGTCCGCCACGAGGGGCGCTGAAGGGTTGGGCTGTGCTGGTTACCCTTTGCTGCGATGGTGGTCGACTGTGGTGATTTTGTGAGTCACTGGGATGGCCCATAGGGCCAATGACGATGGGACCTTCCTTCCAATCGCTGGGGTCCATTGCTTTTTCTGGTCGCGGAACCAGCCGATTGATCTGGGTTGGAGTTATAAGGTCGCAACCCACGATCGGTGACCACATGATGGCTGGTGATGGATCACGCTACACCGGGATTGTATGAAGTGATAGGTGCTGCGCCCGTTAGTGCCCGCCCCAAATAAGTGGCTGGCAGGATGTGGTCGCTGGTGTGTGGGGTCGTACCAGCGTGGAGTCAGGTGCGGTGTCATCCCTGACACTGTGCACATGTCCTGGTGGAATGGCAGTCACGAACCAAGTGCTTCTCCGGGTCGTTGGAGCACAGCTTCTGTTGGTGCACTGAGAGGCGTGCTCTCTGGTTGGGGTTCGAGCGATCGCTAGTTGCTGGGGAGCGCCGCCCGCCAAGCGGGGCGTTGCGCGCTCCTAGCCCTATTGCGGTGGCTACATGTGGAAGCGGTCGGCCTCGGTGGTGCTGGACTTGAGCAGGCTTGGTCACCCGGTGTCCTCGGTGTGGTAGAGTGCCTTGAAACGGTCGAGTAGCGACTCAACTTATCACCGATGTTGCGCATTGGGGTTGGGCAGATGCGTTGGTGAGTTTCCTGAGTGGTTGTAGTGGGATTTCCTTCGGCTTTGGTGGTCTGAATTGAGGCCTTTGGCTGGGTAAGTTCCTGGTCCCTTGATTGCCTCTTTCCCTTGCAATGACTCAGCGGGTGTGGGGTGTGTTCGACGATCGCGCCGCGCAGGTGGTTGATGGTGGGTGGTTCCATGGGCCTCGAGTGGGGTCCCTGGGGTGGTTGTCGACGAAACCTTCTTTTCATTTGCTTAGAGGGGTTGCGATCTGCAGTCGCACGGTCGAACAATTCATCTAGGTTTGAGTTGTAAATTTGCAACCCACGATCAACGGTCATCTGGTGGCTGGTGAAAGGTCTCGTCACACCGTAGCTGGATGACGTGGTGGGTGCTGCGCCTGTTAGCACCCATCCCAATAGTAGTAGTAGCCTGCGCGACGAGGTCGGAGCGCTGGTACTTCCATAACCTTCGAGGATGGGGGCGGGGTAGAGGTCTGCCTCAATGATAATGTCGACCTTGTCGGCGGAGGCGATGCTCGGATCGGTAAGGTCCAGATCCGCAACAAACGATAGATCCTTGATCATTGGTGGTGATAGCGGTACATACACCGAGAGGCGCGGCAGGGCGAAGCGCCTCAGTGTTCAATGTTGGGAGCTCTGGAGGCGAGGAGCGATGGTGATTGTCGCTTGCGTCCTTGTGGTAAGGCATCGAGTGCCCCCGACGCCGTAGGTGGGCCCGAATGGTGCTTGGCGCCGGAGGTGCAACCTTTGGGCCAGTGACTACGAGATGAAGATGGCGCTGGAACACGAGTCCACCGAAGCACGAGCTCCAATCTTCCGTTGGCGGTGATGAGGTCGTTCCGTCGATGGCGGTTGTCCGGACATACAGCAAGGTGTGATGTCTCTGCTGGTATTGCCTGCACACCTTGCGGGAGTGGCAGTCGCGTAGCCGATGGCGACTCAAACAGTTGTAGCACAAGCTTCTTTTGCGTGCGAAGGACTTCCGCCGAGGTGTGAGTGATCGGAACTCTTCGCAAGCGTAGATAGAGTGTGAGGTCCTGCAGAACGCGCATGGAGCTTGTTGCCTTAGGGGTTCCTGCGGTGTTCTGTGCATCGGGACACGGGGCTGGCGGCATTCTGGTGGGTTGCTTGGTCGGGGTTGACTGGTCGGGTGTGGGGTTCCTTTCCCGCCGGCTTGGTGGTGACCGTTGGCAGCTAATTTGGACTGGCGCGATTGACAATGTTGGGAAAACTGTTGGTATTGCCGGGAAGTCTGATGCAAGCGCGTCATACACTTTGCCCTATATGTTCGCTCCCACCCGTTTAAAAATTATAGTATACATTGAGAAAAGTAAAACTAAAGAACTTTATTTAGTTAATCCTTAAAACTAGCACGTATGTAACACTTTGTATTTTCAATCAACATATTATTGAAACATTTTTGGTGTAGACTATTTTTAACAGAATAAGAGAAATAAACACAATACTTAGACCACCTATAAACTGTAGACACCTTGATCAGCCCAATGAACTCGTCGTGCATCGTAGTAGTCAATGCTTTCCTGGATTTTCTTTCTTTCGTCGTCAATTGTCCCTAGACGTTTATATTTCTGTATTAAGTAGCAGCAACTGAACATCAGTGCGACTTGGAAGATGAACCAGAATATCAACACCGCTATGAACAAGCTATGATGGATACAAATATTTTCAGCTGAAGATTCATCTATATAAAAAAATATTAGAGAAATATTAGAATTATGTATCCGAACTTCTTACCAACTCCTGCGACAAGTACAATTCCCTTTTCGCCGTAAATGAGTCCTTTGGTATCGACTATATTCGGACCATGGACATTGATGTCGTACTTCAAAGGTACTTCCATGCTGTACGGTGGCATTAGAGGGTTGTCATTGATATCTGTGGAATTGGGCTCCTGCAGTTGTTCCATTATAGTGGCCACATATAACGGATTTTTAATGTGTATGGCATCCCCATATAGGCGATCAGTGTTCGACTGGCGTCGGTTCCTTCGGGATACTACGTCCTGGCATATCACTGACAAACACATTCCAAAGCAGAAGTTTATCTTCACGTCGAAACTTACTAATGACGTGCCGGCGAATTTAAATGCATGGAATGGGGAGTACAGGATTTTACTATCAGCCGTAGTTACTTTGGTTAGAGCTGGGAATAAGGTGACATCTGTGGGACATCCTCTCTCATCGATTAGTACAATGAAATTTGTACCATTATTTGCTTTGGCTATTAAAGAGGTTGCTTCGAAATCATATGGGGTATCAGGAGGTTTTGCTATAATTTGCAGCACAAGATTCTGTCCAATTTGGACGTCGTTCGTCTCGTGTTGTTGGCTGAGGTCCAGTACTCGCATTGTTATTGTGGGAATATACACGTTGGATCCATTAAAGTGGGTAGACACTTCATTTGGTATATGGCTGCAAAAACGTTCATAAAACAGGTCGTTAGCTGAGTTAATATTGGTAAGTGTACTTGTATATTGTGTAATGGGGTACTAAAATAAAGTGGGTACCCCTTTAGAGCAACTCAAATTGCGAGACCCACCTGAGAGTTTTTTAATTTAGGGTAGCTGCCGCTTATCATATATATTACACTACCGTACAAGGGTCAGGCGTTACTAAACAGAATTGTTTTGTTTCTATGTTCTTACGAAACAGGCGAAAATGAGCACCCTGTACATAAGCTGCCAGTTGGAGAGGAGAACGTAAAAAAGAAAAGTAAAAACGAGAACCAAACAGAGGTTTCATCAATAGTAAATTTAGATGGTGGAATCAATGGTTAATTTATCGTTCAACTGATATAATGGTACAGAGTAGATAGAAGGCGTGGTCAGAACGAACGGCTGGTCAGTGTGATATCATCTCTAATGAATAAAGTAGATGTCGGAAAACATATACGAGGTGAATAAAATATAAACGGTAATTCCTTTTTATACATGTATTAAATAATGTTACACACTAACTATACTAGCAATATTTTTCCTGCGTAATCTACACACTTTTGCCACCGAATTGGTAGCTTTAATATCCCTTGTTCGATTTAGGGCGACAAGTTAGCCAATTGCGCACATGCTCCTCTACTTCTTCATTACCTTCCAATTTGTTTCCTCCAGGTGATTCCTTCAAGGGTGCGAACAAAAAATTGTCACAGGGAGATAAGTCTAGACTATAAGAAGTGTGTTCGATGGTTTCCCAGTCCATTTCTTCCAATGTATCCCTGACCTGTTTTTGATTTACGGTCAATAACCTTGGAATCCATCGAAAAGTAATTTTTTTGAAGCTAAGATCATCAGTGATAATGGATTGAAAGCTTCCATACCTAATACCCACTTCTGATGACATTTCTCCAACAGTTAAGCTTTCAATAAGCTCTCGAACGGTACGGATGGTGTCATCTGTACGACCTGTCCTTATGTGTAAAGGTTTATGAAGCGGCGTTTTAGAGTGAGCTTACTTAGATTGAAGGTTAAGTTGATATTTCTCAGTGTTGGAAGTAAAGATCCATTGAAGACGTAAGAGGTGTAGGGGGGGGGGGGGGGGGGGGGGATTATAGAGAAAGCCAGGTTTGGAATATGAGAAGGGTTTATGTCGAGTAGGATTGAGTCGAGGAGATTGGATATACGCGACGGCACGTGGAATGTTCGAACGTTATATAAACCAGGCGCGATACAAACGGTCGTAGAAGGACGCGAAACAATATAAAATGGAGATCGTCGCGCTTCAGGAAGTCCGACTCCCACATCAAGTAATCGAAACCAACGGGTTTACACTGGCGTGCGGAGGTACCAATACACATAACCTCGGAACCGGCTCCATCATAAGCAAGAAGATTACGCCATATGTAAAATATGTGAAATTTATTAATGACCGAGTGTCGGTGCTAAAAATACATGGACCATGGTACAATCATGTATTTATAAACGTACACGCCCCAACAGAATCTACGGACGAAGAAACGAAGGACACATTCTACGAGACTCTAGAGGAAGTATTCGACGGGATCTCATCATTCGATGTTAAAATCCTCCTCGGGGACCTCAATACGAAAATTGGAAAGGAAGATATCTTCCAACCAACTATAGGTAAAGAAAGCCTACACGACGTCTCAAATGATAATGGAATTCGAATAATTACGTTCGCAGTGTCAAAAGATCTGGTAGTGAAAAGTACGATGTTCCAATGCAAGCAAATTCATAAAGCCACATGGATATCACCCGACGGCGTAACGCGTAACCAAATAGACCACTTCCTCATAGACAAAAGACACCACTCGAATATCCTTGACCCAAGATCATATAGAGAAGCAGATTGCTACTCCGATCATCTTTTAGTGATTGGCAAAATGAGGAGTCGGCTCGCAGCAAATCCGCATGGGCAGTAACGGGAGATGAGCAAAAAGTTCGACATTGATAAACTAAAAGGGCTGAATATCAAGACATAACTAACTAATAGATTTAGCATCCTAGAGAATGGGAGTAGTGAGGAAGAGGAAGCCAATAGTGTGGACACTGCATGAGCACCGATCAGAGACACAATCAAACAAAGAGCTCAAAAGATATTAGGATTTAAGAAAACAATTAAATCGAAACCTTGGTTTGACGATGAGTGCAGGGCGAAGATTGAAGAACGTAAACGCCTCAGAGTGATCCACTTAGAAAGATATGATGAAGTCAACGCTGAAAGATACGCGACAATTCGGAAAAATGCAATGAGATTCAGATGGGAGAAGACCCGGATCAAAAAAATCCTAGAAAATTCCAGAGTAAAGAACATCAGAGGTATGTACGCCGGCATAAATTCAATTAGAAATGGCAACCGAGGGAGACCCAAAATAATTCGAGACACAAACGGCTGTCTGGTCACAGAAACTAACAATATCGTGACAAGATGGAAGTAGTACTTTGAAAACCTGTGAATGTGCGCACCCATCAACCACAAATAAACGCACCAGACGTACATACAGCCGAACCTCATATCCGTCTTTCTTCGAAGTTGTATACGCAATAAATCGATTAAAAATCAACAAGGCTCCCGGCGTCGACTGCATGCGGCAGAGCTTATAAAGCATTGGGGAGAGGCAACCGCTCGAAAGACTCACCAACTGATTGAAAAAATATGGTATAAGGAAATCACTCCGGAAGAATGGAAAATCTCAACCGTCGTCCTCATTTTCAAAAAAGGCGATAGACCTGACTGCGAAAATTACAGAGGAATATCATTGCTCCCAACCACATACAAAATACTAACAAATGTCATACTGGCGAGAATCACACCGTACGCAGAAGAAATACTGGGAGACTACCAATGCGGATTCCGTAGGAACCGATCAACAAGCGACCAAATACTCAGAATAAGGCGACTGCTGGGAAAGAAGTGGGAATACGGAGAGACGGTTCACCAGCCGTTCGTTGACTTCAAAAAAACCTACGACTCACTCGCAAGGCAAAGACTCTACCATATTGTAGTTGAGCTGGGAATCCCGAAAAAATATGCCGCCCTCATTCAAATCTGCATGAACGAAAACACAAGGGGAGTTAGAATAGAAAACCACCTCTCAGAACCATTTGAAATTCACGACGGACTAAAACAGGGGGATGGCCTCTCACCGTGTCTTTTTAACCTTGTGCTCAAGTATGTCATCAGAAAGGTATAAGACAACAACATGGCCGGATCATCCCTGAACGGGGTCACACAAGTGCTCGCATATGCGGATGACATTGCCGTTTTGGGCGATAATCTAGAAACAGTAAGTAAAAACTGTGAAATCATCATTCAAGCGGCAGAAGAGGTGGGCCTAGAAATATATGAAGACAAGATAAAATACATGATTACGGCGAGAGCAGGTGGACCGTAGAGAACACATATAAACGTCAGAGGCAAGATATTTGAAAAAGTTAAAGAATTTAAATATCTGGGAACAATACTGATGGCCGTAAATATCTAGGTATTATTCTAGATAAAAAACTTATCTTTCAAAAACACAATTGACAAAATAAACAAAGTCGTAAGAGTTATGTATCCATTAGTGTGTAGAAAGTCAAAGCTTAGCATCGAAAATAAAATTATAATATTTAAAACCATTTTTCAAGCGATACTCCTGTACGGGGCCCCTGTATGGTGTAATTGTGCTCGCACACACAAAATAAAATTGCAAAGGTGTCAAAATAAAATATTGAAAATGTTGCTGAATTTGCCATGGCATTATTCGACACATGAACTACATGAAAACGCCAACGTTAGACCGGTAGAGTTCCTTATTGACAAAATCAATCGAAACTTCTTCGTCAATTGTTCTTTTTCTGACAATGTTCTCGTTTCCCGTCTTGCGTTATCCTAAATCACTACATATGTACTCTGTCTATGAAAATTATATCGAGGTCATTACTATATAAAATAACCGGAAGCCCGTGCAATATTAGTCTTAAGATTCAAAAAAGGGTTTTTTATTGTAGTTTTCCCTTAATTTATTATTTGTTATTCATTAAAATTGTGCTATTGTCATTATATAGATTTAAGATTATAGTTGTAAAGGAATTGCTATCCTAAATCTCTTAAGTACTAGTTGTAAAATATACCATAAATGTAATTATCTACGAAATAAAAAAAAAAAAAAAAAAAAAAATACTGATGGCCAGTAACGAAATGTCGAAGGAAATTAACAAAAGTCTACACTCCGGCAACACTAGTTGGCACGCAGTCGGTAAACTGCTGAAATCCTGTAGGGGGTGAGATCGCGACGCCGCACGGGCGGGGACCGGAAGACGCATCGACCAGATCGGTGGTTGGAATACGACTCAGCGATAATCATCTCGTGCAAAGATGATTCGCTTATAGGTGAGTTTGTGGTGTTGGTAGATATCCTCTCCACTAAGGATATGTTTTACCTACCACAAGAGAGAACCAGATCTCGTAATGCAGATCATGGTGGTATGTGTGTGATCGTACTGTTGTACTCCGTGCAGTGCTTTCCCAAACGGCGGGAGAAAAGCCCAGAGTGTCGACGAGAAAAGTGAAAAAGAAAAGACGCGAAAGGTTCAGTTAAGACAGTTGTAGTAAATTTTATTTATTTATTTGAATCTAAAGGTACGGTTGGTTTTTACTGTTGATAATCGGCCAGCGGTTCGGCCTCTGGAATGCTACTGATCTCGAAATTGAAAAGTACTGCCCTTTTATTGATTTTGTAGTTGACTTTTGTCAACTATTTTAATGTCAAAATTCCAAGAAGCATACGCAAGACTTGGCGTGCTTCGATTGGAATTTTGTTCCGAGAATTGTTTAAGTGCATTTGCACATTAAGGAGCTATTTTTAAAAAAATTATCTAACGAATTTTATGCATTAAATGTCCTTGGAGAAGAAAATGTTTCAGGTATGCTGGGTGGAGATTGCGGTGCAGGTATGGGAAATTGAAATTTGCCTGGGATTCTTGAAAACGTAGAAAGAAATTCTTACAGGAAATTATATGCGAAGAGATGCATGAAGGTAAGTTTTCTTTCACAGGGACTTTTTAGATTATAGATTTGATCTATATAATGCGTGAAGCATTTAAGATGCTAATGCGATTGCATTAGAGAAAGCTTATGCAGACTGCGTTGTGGTTATGGGGGTTTTTGAGGTAAGTGTACCGTGGGGTTTGGCGGAACCGCCACAATCCAAACTGCTATCACGTAATATAAAGCTCCGTGTTTATAGAACTATAATCATGTCGATTGTTCTATACGGATGCGAAACATGGGCTCTCACAAAACGGGGAGAAAACCAATTCTGCATATTCGAGAATAAAGTTTTAAGGAGTATCTTTGGCGGTAAATGTGACGAGGAGGCAGGACAACGGAGGAAACTCCAAAAAAAACAAATTGGAAGAGCTAGTGAGAGTAATCAAGTCGCGAAGATTAAGATGGGCCGGACAAGTGGCGCGAATCGGGAACGATAGAACCCTGCGTATATTTCTTGGCGGTAGATCAACGGGAAAGAGACTGGCAGGACGGCCGCGACGGAGATTGGAGGACAATGTACGGTTTGACCTTGAGAAGATCGGATCGGCTGGTCAAGCGTGGAAGGAGAGTGCACAGAAGAGGGAACGATGGCGCAGTCGAGTCGGCGAGGTCATGAATTTCCGGGTTTCTACAGGCCAATAAATAGTAGTAATAGTAGTAATAGTAATTATAATGCTATACTTTACTCAGAAAAAGAGAACCTATAGCGCTGAGGCGGGGCTTTGAAATCATATTTGTTTCGACCTAGTTTATCAACCAGGCAACAAAATGTGGTCAATGAACTTTCTCAAGTATTTCATGAAGATATTAGCTTAATGGTGTGATATTTCACCGGGAGCTTGGGTATTGAACCCAATCTGTCACCCATTAATTGTACCGACCTGTCACGATAGGACGAGTAGTCAGTTGAACCTACGTATGCACAATTAAACGAAGGACGCAACCACCTCATCGCTCCAGTCACTGGGGCGGCAATAACTTTCCCTGCCGGTTTTTGCATTTTCTGACCCACATGAAGCACCCTTTCAGATGCACTTGGTTAAATATGGGAATTTAAGCCCAGTTTTGGATGAATATACGTCTTAACTTTTTTTGGTTAAAAACACAATCTGCTTACTTTAAACAGCTACATAAAACAAACTTTTGAAAGGTGTGTGGGGAGGAACTATTGTGCCAAACACGGACACTCCGTTCACTTCCATCTCCATCGTTCACGCGGACATTGCTCACAACGCAAGAATAACGACAACATCCCGGAAAGTGCAGCACAGGAGAGTAAAACAAGCGGAGCTCCACAACAGGAAAAGGAAACACACTGATCACCCGATAGCAATTAATACACAAGTTGTTCTTACTTAATTTTTAGTTTATTTCATTTTCGTTATTAAAATTGTGAAGGATATTCTCTTTATAAAAACCACTTTGTTCTCAGCCATTATTAAATACGTAACTTATATTTAATATTAAATAGATTTTTATAAATTTTAAACACGGTGAAACACTCCTATCCCGACACGACTTCTGTATATCTACGCTTCTCCGCCGCGCGACGGAGAGCGGGAGTGGCATGGCCGTGGTGGTCAGCGGGTGTAATTTGACTCAGCGGTATAACCTTCGTTTTGGGTGAGTTTGTGGTGTGGTGGTAGGATATGTATTTACTTACCACCAGAGAAACGTAAAGTCTCCCTTTGGGGCAACCAAACAAATCTCATAGAGAAGATCGTCACGGTACATATGTATGTGTTTACATTGGTTCTTTTATGGATCAAAGCCATGGGAACGAATCAACAACAAAGAAAAGGCATAAGTGCATTCATGAGATGCGAGTTCGGTAAAGTAAACAAAACCGAAACTCGTCGGATGCTAATTGGATCTTTGTTTGAGATGTGCGTCGCGGCTAAATAAATAGACGCGACGCAACGAAGAAATGGTGTTAATGGGTTGGCGGCCAAACGAATCCCTTGCTTGCATTTGTATATGCAGGGTAATTCGATGCGGCAGAGAAAGGAATTGGAGATGGTTTGTTAGTGGGAAAATAAATCATTGGTTGGATATTATGCATGTTTACATGCGTAGGAATTCGGTTTTATGGCCCTAGACGCTAGATGCGCGTATTTCCTTGTGTCCCTTGGACAAATGGTCTGCAAGATACGTGCATGTGGGAAGATAAAGGTGCACATGAGGAACAAAATTGTTTGGCAAACAATGGTGTCGGAATAGTTTTCCTACTTATAATACATGTACGCAGACGAGTTATTTTCCAGCGAATTCTAATGATGCATTAGATGTGTGAACAGAATCTTTCAAGAATTTTCATGTAATGCGTTAAAAGCATTAAAGTCCTTGTAGTAGGAATAGTTTATGCTGGGTGGAGATTGCGGTGCAGGTGTGGGAAAGTTGGAATTTGCCTGGCAACCGAAGGTACCGAATAGGTTTTGGGATCCCTGAAAAGGTAGAAAAGAATTCTTACAGGGAATTGTATGCGAAAAGATGCATGATAGGTAAGTTTTCTTTTACAGTGACTTTTAGATTATAAATTTGATAACTTTAATGCGTAAAGCACTTAAGGTGCCAATGCGCTTGCATTAACGAAAACTTATGCCGATTGGGATGGGGGTTTTTCAGGTAAGTGGGCCGTGGGTTTGGCGGAACCGCCACAAATGTATGACAACGTAAATTTGTAGAATGGTCACCTATGGGTTAGAGTAAGAATTTTTCATTCTACCCTCGTATATAAATTCATATACAATAGTATAGCATATAAATATATTTACCATCAAATTGGATAATAATGTATTGAATGACAAAAATACTTACTTTTGTGCAAAAGCCAGCGACGATTCGAGTGCAATGGCATTCGGCAATTGATTGTTGGTCTGCGTGGAATTACTTACGATACAACCGACTTTGATCAACCGATCTCCTTGAGTTTGAACGTTAACGTTGTTCTGTATAACAACTAAAGCTGATATAAATGTTCTTTATTGAGAGGAAACAATTAATGAGAAAGCGTTTCGTTTTAAATGAATTTGAATTAGATGGTGTATTCTTACCTTTGGTATTGTTTACTGACTTCATACGCTCGGACAATGCCACAACGTTTTTCTTGAATTTCACTTCCAATCGCTAGACGCAGTAGTGTTGATCTACAAAATTAAATGCTGTACATATTTACTATTCAACGATTATTACTTTGTCAAATATAACTTAGTTCCGTTGCCCAGAGTCGCACAGTCTTGAGAATGAGAGCTAACATAGATTTTGCCACGAAATGAATCACCTGGCGAATACTTCACGGCCATTTCATTGTTACTGCACATCACGGTTACTGAAAAAACATTTGTGAACTTAAATTAAATCTACTTTATCATATAATTTACATATTTTCTTATAACAATAGTACAGGTAAACTGTTCCAATTGATTACAATGCTTAACTTTGCAGTCGTCGTTTTGCAACCGTTTTTGTTTTCATTACTACCTTGAGGAAAAGCTTGGCGTGTGGCTAAGTGTTTAGGCAATTCTATGAATAGTACATATGTTAGTTGGTTTAGCAACAGTGTGCAGTTCGTTCTTGGCCAAATAGCTTACTGTAGATTGCGTGTAGGTAACGATTAGACCTTACTACAATGAGGTCTATGAATAGCATCTTTCGGCGTGCTTCTCTAGTCGAAAGTTTGTTCGTAGGAAATGACGAAATAGCCACCGGCCGTCTTTTGATATATAGTGTTGCTTATAAGAATGAATACGATGTAAATTGAGCTCTTTAAATCACCTAGGGAGACAGGTTAACACGGGAAAATAACATATAGGCGATAACTAACATTGTATGGAGGGCTAGCTTATAAAGAAATAAAAATGGAACGACAAGGTTCACTTGGAGACGCTTTATTACTCAGGTTTGTTTTTGCACTCAAAAAACGTTTTTCATTACCATTATGGTATAATAACAAAATACTAAAGATGAAAACGTAGAACAAGGGAAGTGGTTTTACATTTAAATAGTACCAATAAATTCACATGGCTTCACAAATGTATTCGCAATTTGGCGGGTACATCACTTTATCAAAATTTTGGAAAGAAGTGTATATATGCATTGGATTTTCTTGCAGAAGACCTTATCTACAAGATACCTTGCTTCTATGATACTATAGCGTTTGAAATAATAGTGAAGAAGATCGTGTGATTCGAACTGACGCTATGACAGCTTGAATCACGAAAGAAATTGAACCTAAGCGTTACCCATCAGGCTAGTGACCGTGTTTTAAACTTGATTTTTAAACTCGATTATACTCCACTGATGTGAATTATTTTTGTTATCGCTAGGTATACGGTTCTGATGAATTTTCTTATTCGATTTTCGTTCGGTGTCCTTCACTATTTTTGCTTGTGAATTGTGTGTATCTGTTAGATATGCCACACCACTCCCTCAACAGTAACTTCGTTACGGTCAGATTCGTTTGCGAACGACGGACGAACGAGAGAACGAGAAAACGTCGAAGGCTGGGCTCTATGCGGAAGTCGTGACCGTGTGTGAAGTTCTGCTTACTATGGGAAAGTGTATGCTGTGTGTACAGATCACGCCGTAGTCACCAATTATAGCGTTTGAAATAATAGTGAAGAAGATCGTGTGATTCGAACTTACGCTATGACAGCTTGAATCACGAAAAAAATTGAACTTAAGCGTTACCCATCAGGCTACTGACCGTGTTTTAAATTTGATTTTTAAACTCGATTATACTCCACTGATGTGAATTATTTTTGTTATCGCTAGGTATACGGTTCTCATGAATTTTCTTATTCGATTTTCGTTGGGTGACCTTCACTATTTTTGCTTGTGAATTGTGTGTATCTGGTAAAGATGCCACAATACTGTTACATTGTACACTATTCTCGTTTTCCGTTTTAGACCTATAGCAAAAGTATGATATGATTTCTGATGTCAACACAAAAGACGTATACAAAAATACCTTATAACGCCGCTATTTTGTTTTGTATCAAATGTTTGTCAGCTCAAATATTGAAACGTATTTTGTCACGTTTAAAAAGCTCATCAAACAGAGTCATTTTTGGGCAGGAACAAGTGAACAAACAGTGTTGCTCAGTACCTACAAATTTTTCATCAGAGAATTAGCAGAAAACTTGAACATCGTCTATAGATTTCTAGCGTTTGCCATGATAGTGAAGAGCGTGTGATTTGAACCGACGCTATAATGGTTAGAATCAGTAAAAGATTAAACCACAGTTCAACTCATCATGTCACTGCCGCATGGAGGAAATCAATCGTAGGAAATCAATCGTTTACAAGTAAGTACACTCAAGCACACTCAACTGATGTGGAATTATTATGCTATCGCAATGGTATAAGGAGCTCATACTTTTGCTTATTCGATTTTCGTTCCGTGTTGCTCTTCACTATTTGCTTGTGTATTGTATGGGTATCTAAACGCATTTCCAGTTGTCATAACCAGAATTGCAATTCTGCAATTCCCACGTTCTATCTATGCCCTATAAGCAAACAAAAAATTCTCTTCGCCTTGATGATTACCCAACACCCCATCACCCTCAAGGAAATTACACCCATGCACATGCATGTTATTGGCTATGGACAAGATTCGCATCACATTCAATCGAAATTTTCCCATGGCCTTTGCAGCCAGTGTAGGCGTTAGGTTGCCACCTCAGGATGACTGGCGGCAAAATTGCAACGTTGCAGTTCCCATCGTCGTTGGCATGGCATTCGACTGGAGGCTAGCATCAGGTTGCTGTCTCAAAGAGAGAAATAAATCGTGGGAACGAATGTAGAATTCGGATTTGATTTTGCGTATAAATAGGAAGTTCCTATACTTCGCATCATAATTGTATTTTTCGGGGCACCTTTTCTTTTGTTTGTTGTTGTGTGACTTTCTTCATCCATGTTCATACTGGTACTCTCCGGTTTGTTTTCATTAAAAATAATTAATAAGCACGATATTGTTAGTTTTTTATTTCATGTTTGCGACCGAGGTGATATATTTCAATTAATTATTTTTTTTTTCACACATCACTGATGTGATTTCTTAGGCACTTTTATTTTTATTTTATTTTATGTACTGTGTTGAATGTTGAAAATGTTGAATTTTCACCTTTATTATTCGTTTTGTTTGTTTGTTTTTGATGTTCTTTGTTTTAATTGTCACAACACATCACGTTACTGTTTCTCCTTTTCGTGGCTTCGTTTTCTTTTATTTGATTATTTTCATATATTTTCATTTTGTTTTGAGTGTTTTTATCACTGTATAGCAGCAGCACTTTATTTGTGTCACTCAAGATAAATTACAACAGTTTGAGAGACTTTTGTTTCGCGAAACTGCCTTATAGATCGGTTTAAGAAGAGAACACAAAACTCTTCTTGACGTGCAGCTGTGTGATAAAAGAAAACATTTTTTCTTGGTCAACTCGCACAGATATGTAAACTTTTTCCCCGGGGCAAAGTGGTTTCGTCTCTAAATTGATCTCTCTCCGCTACACTTGACTTCTTCACCAAGAAAACTTCTAGCACCAACTCGATTCCTTTTTTTCTTTTTTACTTTGTTTTCACTCGACCTCTCAACCAGAAACTGTGGCGTTTCTAGCAGATACACACGACCAATAGTGAAGAATAAAACCACCAAATCTATCTTTTAGTGATTCTAATCGTGATAGCGTCGGTTCGAATCACACGCTCTTCACTATCGTCGCAAACGCTATAACTGGTGACCCCGACGTGATCTGTACGACATAACACACACTCCCATACTTTACTACTTGCAATCACACCAATTCTACGCCGAGCTCCGGCTCACTCGCCTGCTCTGACATTCTCTTGATCGCTCTCTCGTTCGCTCTTCGCTCAGTTGTTCGCATTTCAAGGTTGGTCGTAACGAAAGTTACTGGGAAGGGAGTGATGTGGCGTTTCTGGCAGATACACACGACCAATAGTGAAGAACAATACCACCAAAAACACATCCATTAAAGCCGTATACCATAGCAATATTATAGCATTTCCACATCAGTCGAATGTACTTGAGTTTAGAATTCGTACACGCGGCAGTGGCCTGATGCGTTGAGCTTTGGTTCTATCTTTTAATGATTCTAACTGTGGTAGCGTCGGTTGGAATCACAGGCTCTTCACTATCGTCGCAAACGCTATAACTGTTTCACGTCGACTGTTTTTATCCCTACCGTTAACCCAATGAAAAAACTGGGTCATACAACGTAACTGTTATCGTATGACCCAATCAACGACGATGGTCGATCTCGATTTTATCGGAGATATCATCACCGGTGAAATAACTGGAAGTGTGTATGTGCCAGTTCTATGTTTCGATTAAGTTCTATGTTTTACATTCGTTATGTGAAATGTAATGTGTTTTTTATGTGTGTTTAAAATGTGAAATGTACATTGTTTTAATGAATATGTTTATTTTATGTTGTAAATGAATGAGATGTAACTTATGTTCATCATCATCATCATCACCATCATCATCATCATCATCATCATCATCATCATCATCATCATCATCATCATCATCATCATCATCATCATCATCATCATCATCATCATCGGCACTACAACCGGGATCCGGTCTTGCCCTTATTTAGCAAGTCTCTCCATCGGCATCCTCTCCTTATCCGAGATTTATTAAATTGTCCATAATAATTTGTTTTTTCGGGCAAGGTTAATAGCGCCAAGGGAAATGTATAGTTTAAAAATGTAAAAGAATGTTTTAATTTAAAAAAAAAAAGCAAATTCTTTGTAATGTGTTTTTTTCTCTTTTTTTTTGGTTCCGGTAGGAAGGTGGAAGAATCCCACCTTCGTTGCCATTCTCTTAGGCTTGAGAGCTCTAATTGTAACCGCATTCTCCGACGATTCTCTTGGGAGACCTTATGCAATGCAGCTTTTTCCTTAGCTGCAATGTCAGGTGGCGTCCTCCCAGCCAAAACATTTATAGCATCTTCGGATACCGATCGGAATGCACAACATACTCTTAGTGATGCCAGCCTATGTGCGGAGTTCACTCCCCTCATGTACACTGTGCAGCTCCTCCCCATATGTGATCTGCATACATTATAATGGACTTGTTGACACTGGTTATGAGTTTCCTTATGTGGGGCCGGGGTCCTCCAACATTGAGTAGCAGTCTCGCTAAAACTTTGTATACTCTTGCCGTTTTTTCACTCGTTTTCCTCAGGTGTTCCTTGAAGCTCAACCTGTTGTTGTTTGTAATGTGTGTGTTTAATTTAATGTTTTCTCGCTGGGATAAAGGTGGTTGGGGTCATTTTGTTCATTCATCGGATCCTCTCCGGCTCGGTTGACTGCGACAACCTCCTGAATTCGATTCTTCTAAATACAAACCCTCGTAACACACGAAATCTCTGACATCTCTATATTCTTCCCTACCGCACCGCTTACGGATCCAAATAAACCGCTATCGCGGATGGTGAGAGATGTCGACTCTAACTTGTATGATTTCAACTTCGCTACCCATGCACTCTAGCAACGCCCCACAAATCATTCCACCCAATCATACCTCCAGTTTTAAGCGGAGCTTTTTATATTTTAACCCTCTAACACCCCCCCGACTCAATAGTTACATTTTTTACCTTAGGATGAGCTTAACGTAATTAAGATTTTATATAAGTATAAATTGGCCACTAATGACATCGATAAGGTCATTACGAATTCCAGCTTGTCCCTATACGTTAATGATACCAAGTGATACAAGATCATCGAGTCACCATTTGATTCTGTACTGCTGCAATCTAACCTTGACAAATTCTCGACTTGGTGTGACAAAAATTGCTTTGTACTTAACATCGCCAAATCCCAATCAATAATCTTTTCCTATAAGCGTATTTACTCATCCTCACGTTCCTATACCCCTGACCATTGTCCAATGTATTCGAGATTTTGGGATCCTTTGCGACAGTGAGTTTAACTTCCTCTCTCACATTGATGGGACGATCCGGAGGGCCAATTCTCCAACCCTTACGTTACTCGATCCCTTCACCTTACTGTCGTCCGTCCGCTACTTGAATATGCTAGCAAGGAGCGGTCTCCTTATCACAAGATCCATATTTGTAGAATCGAAAGTATTTAACGTCGTTTCCTTCTGTTCGTTCTCCGAGGGCTAGGATGGAAAACCCCCTTAATCCTTCTCCCGTACATTAACCGTCTCAAACTAATCGACCTCAGATCCCTTGATGAGCGCAGGGTCTTGGCTGACGTAGTGTTCATTCACCGGGTCCTCTTCAGCTGTCAACTGGGCCTACCTCCTAAACTTAATTCCTCTGAACACAAATCCTCGAAATACGCGGAATCCCCACCTTCTCCACATGCTCCCTCACCGGACCGCTTATGGTCTGAATGAACCCCTTTCGCGGATGCTGAGAAATGTCAACTCCAATTCCACCTTGTTCGACTTCGACCACTCTACCCAAACTTCCAAGCACCGCCTCCTAAACCATTCTCACCACCAATCTTAAGCGGCGCTTCTACACTCCACTATAACCTGCCCCCACCTCCCGTCCCTTCTCATGCCTTCTTAACTTGTCCTGGTTACCTTAGGTTAAGCCTAGTTAAGATAGTTCTTAAGCTCTCTAGTTTGTAATTTATATTTATTTGAGGTGTAGGTAATTATGTTGCTTGAATTAAGCCAATAAATGGGTTGCTAGCACCACCAAACTATATAAGCTTGAATTTAGCCAATAAATTGGATTCAACTACACTGCAAAATACTTGAATTGAATTGAATTAATACTTGAAAATTGATTAATTTAAATTGTGTATATGTTTCTGCCCGGAAAAAACAAATCATTATGGAAAATTTAACAAGCCTCAGGACTTGCTAAATAAGGCCAAGACCAGTTCCCGGTTGTAGTGCCGGTGATGATGATGATGATATGTTTCTGAAATATTTGGCTAGGAATCAATTCCTTGTCACTTAGATTCATACGATTATTTGATAGCCTTTCAGTAATATTGTGAGGGAATTCTAACTTCCAGAACACACTGTGTTAAGAAATAATATACAGAATGCTTCTCGCCACTGATAATCATTTCTACTTACCATTCATTTGATTCGATCCAGGACTGTGATTGTGATTACTCATCAACCGTATACGCTGCACTTAATTTATATTACGTACAATACTTACCATCTAAACATTTCACTCGCCTCATGTAAACCGACATCAGTTTGAATTTGACACTCCTGGGTCCCATCGAGATAATATCTTCTGAATGTAAAAGGCATTCTGTGTTTGCCAGATTTGGGTTGGTTAAATACGAAACGCCTTGGCAAAAGAATTTAGTTTCGCTTGAGCAACTAGCCTGACACTAGATATGTCCAAGAGCAGGGAACAGTACATCGGGAAATAAATTAAATGAAGTTTGTCAACATCAACATATCATAAAAGAGCCACTAACGACGTAGTGCCCAGCATTGTTTGCACTGCTGCGCCCATCAACCGCACTCACCTCTTTTTGGGTTAGTCCATTATAACCAACTTCCGCATAGATAAACGTACTATTCGAATATAGTTCATAGGAACAACTTTCGTTTTCTATTGGTCGATCATAGCATTGATTTTCAATATACTCCTCGTCGAAAGAAGCTGCCCGAAATGCGTCTGGTTGAAGCATTTTGTCCTTGTCGCTTAGAACACATCTGCCAAGCCTCTCGGTGCGCGCTACCGATTCACCAAAACTGAAAAACGCAAACACATTGTTTTGTTAATTTATAGCCAGAGATTTATGATGTCAGTTCAGTAACTATTGAAAATCAGCACCGTGGAAAATTTATCATGTGAATAGGTATAAGCTTCAAGTGAGATCACCCTAAGGTCGTGTTTTCGTGTTTTCGTTCTGTCGCATTTTCGCTTATAAACTTAACTTACCGAGCTTGATTGTTTTTGTAAGATGGCGTAAACGATGCTGAGAGGCATGGGAAGTCGGTTTCGAATAAACAACGCTCAATACAATCTCGTTTCGTTACTAGAGTAGATAGTGTTTTCCTGCTGCGGAATACGAAACTACTCCCTGGAATTTTCGATATAACCCATAGTTTTCCGTTACAGCTTTGTGGAACTGGAGATGGAGGGTTTCAAATGTCTGTTAAAGGGTTGTTTAAAAATTAGTTACCTTTCACACAGACCCTCTCGAAGTAAATCGCATTGCTGTCGGGTACCAAATCCCCATCGAGACCCAGGTGTTGATAGCGATGGGAAAGATCGAATATGGAAAATCCAAAACATCTATTCGAATCTAAGAGAAGAGTATAAGCGATACAATTCTCGTCGTTATTGCACAAGTCCCAGCAAATCGGATTGATTATTTCGAAAGGGTTAGATGGCTGAGCATCATAGAGGATATTTTTGTCCGTTAGTAAATCGGGGTGTGGCCGAAATCCAACAGTTTTCTGGAATCGCAATTGGTAAATTGGGCACTCTAACAGAAGTGAATCTAAAAGAAGATAAGAAAACCAGAAAAATGTACAAAAAATGTTTGAGTTTGTATCATATTCGAGGTTAATGCTATTGAACCCGAAGTCATTAAGTCTTGTAAATTCCCACACCCTTTCTGAATATTTATTCGACTAATTGCCGAAAATCGAGATGCTGAGCTATAAACCTGTTGCTACATAATTGCTTAATTGTTCCCTGCAATGAAAATGAGCTCCTCGAGACTAATTGGTTCGTGCCCACCATCGTTCTGTGAACCTCCATATGCCTCGACTTATGGATCTGTCGAGTTTCGCCCGGAAACGTTTCTACGCGAGACCATGAATGTTGCTAAATGTTTCCTGATCCATCTTTCCCAAAAATGGTCTGTTAACCGCTCTGTTGTCTTCCAAATCGCCTTCTCAATGAGCCCGTGGTAATTACTTTTTCAAACGTTTCACAGAACCGCTCCAGCAGGCACCCGATGGGGTACGATGACGACATAATAGCATAAAAAACTGGAGAAAATATCGAAATGATCAATTGACTGATATAGAATAACCTTATCCGAATTATGCATCATCGTGAACACTGGAAGTTAAAAATTATCTTTCAGAAAATTAAAACCATTTTTCTCCGGACGCTCCGGAGCCTCGAATGGAGCAAAGTGGAATTGATGAATTTTTGCCATTAACGGCTAAAATACAGTGAGATAACTCTATAACTAGCTTGATCAGACTCAGACTAACAGATATCAAATCAAACAAATCCATCTACGTTCTAACATGCGACTATTTAGCAATAATTTAAAAATTTATTTGCAATTTGTTTTTCTGTCTGTATGAATGTGTGGCGGTTCCGCCAAAACCTACGGCGCGCTTTCCTGAAAAACTCCCATAACTTGCACCCAATCTCCTGATTTCTTAAATGCAATCGCATTAGCATCATAAATGCTTCACGCATCAAATAGATCCAATTTATATAACCTAAAAGTACCTGTAAGAGAATTCTTACCTGCATTCATTTATTTGAATTCAAAATTCCTCTTAAGAATTCTGTTCCAAACAGCATATTCCTGGAAAAGAAAACTTATCGGTTCACATATCATGTAACCATCCCAGCCAGGGCTAATTATCATTGCGTCGCCTATTCCCAGCCTCATTCATGTGTACAACAAATCCCCTTTCATACACGTTGGCTGGCGACCTACACCCAAGGGACCAACGCAAATATACGCATCTCTCGTCTTAAACCATAAATTAAATCATACAGCATGGGCAAATGCAAATAGGTATGGTATGCTTACCCTTGGCAGTGATGCTATGAACACCAATTCCCTATGAATACGCTAAAACCAATTAGCACCATGTGCATGGGCATTGCGGCTATCGTTACAGCTGCAATACATAGCTTAGACAATGATCTACCCGATCCCCTTGTCTTCTTATATTTCGGGATCTGCTTTTCACCAGCAGCAGCAAGAGCAAACAGGAAACCGATTATCATCCAAGGAGATTCGGTTTGTTTGCCTTACCGAATTAGCATCCCATGAATACACTCTATGCCCTTTTCTTTGTTTGGATTCTTTCCCATTGCGTTGATCCATAAAATAACATGTATACTGTGGCGATCTTCTGTATGAGATCTGTTGGTTACCCCAATATCGTGGAGTCCTTCACCATCCACCGACCGCCACGGCCATGGCCCCCCCGCTCTCCGCCGGCTGCGGAGAAGCGTAATTAAACCGTAGTCGTGTTTAGTAAAAGATATTCAAAGTTGCCGCATATACGATGTGAATAAATTAAGTGAATAGTAACATTACCTAGAGATTACCTTCGAAGTTTAATAAAGACATCGCCGCGGCAGAAACATCAGTAGTGAGGTAAAAATTAAATAAAATAAAGCAAGCATAATAGGACAAATAGTGCTTTTCATTGTTCCTGTGCTGTGTCCGCTCTGTATTTTGAACTTGTTTCCTGTGTTGTGAAGTTTTGTTTAGTGTTGCATTCCTTAGCGCGTGAACAATTTATGATGGAGGAGGAAGTGAACGGAGTGTCCGTGTTAGGGACAATACTTCCTCCCCACAAATGCAACTACTGGGAGAGACGCGGCGATTGGTTAGCTAACGTCGTCGTTAAAAATTCAGTCTCTATGGAGTGGGTTTCGTGGGAGTGTACCGCTTTTGATGTGCGGTGAGTTTTACGAAAGCAATAATTCTGCTGTTACAGCATGGCGACAATTTTGCTATTTACACCAAATTCATTGCATTGGAAAATCACTAAATACCCAAATTATAAAAATATGGGTATGGTTGTTTCAGGCTCCTCGATAGTATAGTGGTTAGTATACCCGCCTGTCACGCGGAAGAGCGGGGTTCGATTCCCCGTCGGGGAGCCGCTGGCGCAAGACTAATGACCTTGCCGGGAAAAAACAAATCATTATGGAAAATTTAACAAGCCTCAGGACTTGCTAAATAAGTCAAGACTGGTTTCCGGTTGTAGTGCCGATGATGATGATGATGGTTGTTTTAGGAGGCTGATCCGACAAATCACAATTCACGGACGTAGGTTACCAAAAAATTAATTACCAGAAAACCGAGACTATTCTTTTCAGAACGCCCCTATCCAGGGCCTCGAGGGATACAAAATACAACTGGAAACACTTTTCTATTGTGGGTAACAATAACCTTCCACTGCAAGTGAAAACTGTAGTTAGATACCTTGGTCTCTGGCTAGACCAGTATTTATATTTTGACAAGCACGTAGCAGCGTCCCTCTCCGCAGCTAAAAGCGCATATTCTATGACAAGAAGTCTATTCCGGAGTAGTCTTCTTGACCCCAGAGTCAAAATAATTTCGTACTCGGCATTCATCCGACCAGTTTTGATTTATGGCTGTCCAGTATGGTATAATATATCTCCACTTTATATGGAGAAGTTTCGTGTGTTCGAACGGCAGTGTTTGCGTTCCTGCCTCGGACTTTATAGAACACCAGAGTCGCAATACAAAAAATTCTATCCCAGCAAAATCCTGTATAACAAATCAGGGTTAAATAGGATAGACAATTTCATAATTAAAATTATTCGTGGTCACACAGCAAAGGCAATGTGCAGTGACAATAATCTTATCGCGGGAGCATTCTATCCCAATGATATGTATCTAGAGAATACCCTCCAGAATGGGCTTATTCCCCCAGAAGCGTTCCCTTTCTTGGATCAAAAAGGCCTTATCCAAGACGTGCATGGAGTCCCGATTATTTACCACGCTTTCCGTGGTGCCAGGGAGAAACGAATTCTCCATGATAGTGATATCTCCAATGCCCCAGACCGCATGCGTTTTAGCACGGCGATCAGTGAAAGAGATAAATCAGCCAAAGATCGAACATCTCCCAAATGGTGGTGGCTTCTCAACGAGGAGAGGACTTCACTTCCTCAGATATAGTATGCCTCTCAAGAGCAACGCTCTCCTTCCTCTTGTCCCCCCTCCCCCTGTCCTCCTTTCCCAATTACTTTTATTTTTATTTTATTTTTTATTTCTTATTTTATGTTTTATTCGTTTTGTTTTGAAGTTTTTGTTTGTTATAATTAAAAAAAAAAAAAAAAAAAAAAAAAAATTGTAATAATAATGTATACATATAGATGTAAACAAGGAGTCCCTCTAATATATGACTTATTTCATATATATATATATATATATATAGATATATATATATATATATATATATATATATATATATATATATATATATATAAGAAACAAAAAAAAAAGATGTACGCCGAAAGGCATATATAAAAATCAAGTTGTAATGTGTAATTTCGAGAGCTCGCATAGAGCCAGTAAGTTAATTTAAGGACTGTGATTGTAGAAAAGGGTTTAACATTTACCTCTAATATTATACATGTAAAAAGAATTAGGAAAATAAATGTGGTTTAAAAACTAAAAAAAAAAAAACCTTAGCGGGAATGACGACGGTAACGCAGAACACATGTCAGGCAATTCCAATATGTTTTGCGAACCGTTTAGAGTAATTCCCGAAAAAAACTACAAAACATATTTGGATGGCATAATTTTTTTGAAACAAATGCCTGTTGCAAAACACAACATGACACCCCGTCGACCAACTCTCAAATTGTCGTCGGCAAAATACATTTTAATGTCGAATGAGGCGGAGGTCTAACATGGCTTCCACCAAGCAAGCACTAGAGAGATATGATGATCCACATGCTCACATGCCTTTCACAGAGCAGCAATTTGAAAATTTGCTAGAATTCGAGGTCGGATGTGTGATTGAGCGGTAATCTTAAAAGAATTGAAGGTCAGTGGCCGAGAAGAAATCAAGGCCACCGTGCAACTGGGTTTTTGAAAAATCGCAATGTAACCGAAACAAAATTGGCATTTCAATTCGTCAACAAAAACATTCGTCGGTATCTTCTTCAAAATTGGCAATCGGTTCCTCGACAAAATTGACCAATGTACATCGATACCGCCTTTCCTTATCCACCTCCTCTCCCACCACTCGCACTGTGCTCTGAGATTTCAGGGTACTCCAAAATTGCCATTTGTGTGCGTTTGTGTAAAAAAAAAACATTCTTCTTCGAAGTAAAAAAAAAAAAAAAAAGCGAATCATATACAGTGTTGAATAGGTACAAATAAAATAATAAAATATATAAAATAAGTTAGTAAAATTGAAGTGCTTTTATGTTTTCGTGTTTTCTTTGCTTTTGTGGTTCGATCCGGTAAAGTAATACACATGCGTTCCGCAATATACGATTTTCTGTTTACCGGTTTCCAAGACGAAACAATGCCAAAGGATTGCCTCTCTATGTAATAAAGACAGTTTGTTACGGCAGACTTTTCAGATTCGGATTATTTTTTTGTTTCAGTTATTTTCTTGACAATTTTTCCCGAAATTCTCTTATAGTACTTATGCGAAAAAGAGTAATGGGTCTTCCCAATAATCCCAATCCGATAATAAATGCGCTCACATCGACTCCGTCAGACAACCGAACTGCCTACCCGAACTGTCTCCACACCAGAACCCTCTTCACCTTTGGCAGGTTGGTCAACAACTCCAATGAGATTGTATACCACAATACTGAACTCTCACCTCACCAGTTTAAATATTGTAATATACAACCCTTCTCTAATATCTTGCGTTTCAACGACCAATCGGAAAGTGTTCCCCCAACCCATATCCCCGACTGATAGTACCCACCCTAACCCAAATCTTACCCATCGACCACTATACCTCCCGCCCCACCCTACTTTAACTTATTGTAATAATAATAGATTTAATAATTAGATAAGCTAGGCTAAGCTGAGTTAAGTTAAGTTAAGCAAATTAGTTATAGGTTAAGTAAATAATTATATCCTGGTTTTCTGACCTTTTCCAGGAAGCCCCACCTACTCCTATCTTGTCCACCCATGAAATATGTAACTTTATAATAATGTTTGAAAAATTTACTAGCAAGTATGTGTAAACGATTAAAGCTAAGCTAATTATAAGTTATCTGTATTACTTATTGTAACAAATCATTTATGGTCAATAAATACAGAAATGTAAAAAAAAAAAAAAAGAGTAATGGGAGAATCCTAAAAAAATATCGAAGAATGAAGGAGTATTTAGAATATCTAAAGTCTATTTCTTGCAATAAGGTTCTTATTTTTGGACTTTTCTCTCTAGTAACTGAAGAAATGTTGTGTTCTGGATTCTTCATACAATTTGAGTTGAATAATAAAACGGAAAAAGGGCATTCGCCTGCCAGCAGCGACGCGTGTCTAAGTTTATTAAGGAGAGGTTCTCATCTAGAAACCCGAAAATGACATGTTGTTCTTGAATTTTCTTCTTACAGATGGAAGGAAATATCAATGTTAAATTTTGTACACATATTTATTAAGTATTAAAGTATACATCTTTTTTTTCTGTTCGTGAACAATATTAAAAATTGTCAATTTAATAGATGGCACAGTGTGACGATTCGAAAAAAAGGTACCCAATCGCTCTCCATCGTAGCAATCGTCTGTAATCATACAACAAACATTTTGTTTTTTAAATAAAATAAAATTTGCTTGACTCTGCACCCATTTTCAGGAAAAAAAATCGAAAATAAACAAAATGCCTGTTGACAATATACATTTATATTGCCTAATGTGTGGGGCATGAGCGCGCTCTTATGAATATATGTTTGAACGCAGAGAGAGAGAGAGAGAGAGAGCGGCTAGTGTGAAACGAGACATGCGAGGAGCATTGACAGCAGAGTATCATAAGACGCTGTGATGAATACACGCGCCATAAGCGCCGCCCGCAGTTAACGAGTTTGCGAAGTTATAGTTTAATAAATGTATTTTATATTGTATAAATGCAATCTCCGTTCTTATTATTTATATCAACCGACTCAACAATGGCGGACATGCAAACTTTAGGTACCGATTTTCACATTAGGTGCCGCGTTTGCTCACGTTAGACCAAAAACGTGTTCGAACATTTCCAGCACTCTGTTGGCGCAGTTTAGCCGCAATAAATTCGAGTTTTGGCACCGATGAATTACTGTCGATGAAACTTGAATACACCATTATACGTCCAAAACAAAAATACAGTCAAAACAGTGGACTGCAAATGGGAAATCAGTTCCAAAAAAAGCAAAAACTGTTTTTTCGGCTGGGAAAGTGATGGCGACTGTTTTTTGGGATAGTCATGGAGTTATCTTAATCGATTATCTTCAAAAAGAAAAGACCATTACAGGAGCATACTGAGGCGTCCCTAACAGATACACACACAATATGCAAGCAAGTAGTGAAGAACACCGAAATGAAATTCGAATAGGCAAAAGCACCAGACCCGTATACCATAGCGATAACATAAGAATTCCACATCAGTTGAGTTTACTTGAGTTTAGAAATCGAATTCATACACGCGGCAGTGGCCTGATGCGTTGAACTTTGGTTCTATATTTTAGTGATTCTAACCGTGATAGCGTTGGTTCGAATCACAGGCTCTTCATTATCGTTGCAAACCCTAAAACTGGTGACCCCGACGTGATCTATACGACATAACACACACTCCAATACGCCCACAGAACTAGACCACTTACAATCACACGACTTCTACGCAGGCCATCGGCTCACTCGCCTGCTCTGACATTCTCTCGATCGCTTTCTCGCTCGCTCTTCGCTCAATCGTTAATATTTCAAAGTTAATCGTAACGAAAGTTACTGGGAAGGGAGTGATGTGGCGTTTCTAGCAGATACACACGACCTACAGTGAAGTACAACGCCACCAAAAGCACATCCATTAAAGCATGTGAGTTTAGAAATCGAATTCGTACACGGGCCAGTTGCCTGATGTGTTTAGCATTGGTTACATTTTTAGTGATTCTAACTGTCATAGCCTCAGTTCGAAGCACACGTTCTTCACTATCGTAGCAATACGCTATATTTGGTGACCCTGGCGTCATCTGTGTACACACACACACACACACACACTTACCCATAGTAAACAGAACTTTACGACTACGTTCACGACTTCCATATAGAGCACCGGCACACTCGTCTGTACCGACGTTCTCTTGCTCGCTCGTTGCTCGCTCCGTCGTTCGCACACGAAGTTGATCCTAACAAAGTTACTGAGGGGGGAGTAGGGTGACGTTTCTAATAGATACACGCACAATATGCAAGCAAGCAAGTTGTGAAGAACACCAAAAGGAAATTCGAATAGGCAAATGCATCAGACACGCATACCATAGCGATAACATAACAATTCCACATCAGTTGAGTGTACTTGAGTTTAGAAATTCATATACGCGGCAGTGGCCTGGTGCGTTGAGCTTTGGTTCTATATTTTAGTGATTCTAACAGTGATAGCGTCGGTTTGAATCACAGGCTCTTCACTACCGCCGCAAACGCTAAACCACTACCCATCATTACTTGACCAATTGGAGGCAGAAATTGCGGAAAAATGGCCACATTTACAGAAAAAGAAAATGCAGTTTCACAAAGAAAACGTGCCATCTCACACCTCAGCGGTTGCCATGGCGAAAATCCATGAATTACGGTTTGAACTGGTTGACCATCCGCCTTACTCACCAAATCTAGCCCCAAGCGACTTCTTTTTGTTCCGTAATCTAAAAATTGCGGTCGGAGGACAAATGAGGAGGCAATCACCTTCGTGAACAGTTATTTTGTAGAGCAAAACGCCGAGTACACCGAGGAGAATCGCTGGGAGAAGTGTGTAGAGTTACAAGGAGACTATGAAGAGAAACGAAAATAAATTAAAAAAAAAATGCTTGTATCTTTGTTAGAAACTTTTCAGCCCACCCTCGTAAAACGTTATCGTTACAACCTGCAACTGTTCAAAAAGAACTGCAACAGTTATTTGATGGCATCTCGGGGCGCCCACTCGGCGCTATAGGTTCACCTCTCCCGAGAGAAGTCTATTTAAAAAAAAAAAAAATTAACGCATATAAGCCAAATTGCCCGGGACAGTGGTGGTCCGAAAAACAATACCCGTGATAATATCTGTATAACAGACGGAGGTCAGCTACGCGCCTTCGATGTGATAGCAAATGTACTCCCGACGTCAGCGCTGTGTCCCTGATCAGGCGGATCGCTCGTTTTTCTATGCTCTCAGGTAAGGCTAGGGTATGCTTAGGGGCAGCGCTCCAAATATGAGAGATATATTCGAGCGTCGGCCTAATTTAGGATTTTTACAGGAGAAGAAGTTGGGCCGGAGTAAAATATTTCTTGGCTATAAAAAGATAGCTCAGTTTTCTTGAAGCGGATCTAGCGATGTTCGAGATGAGTTTATGCCACGATACATTCCCACAGACCGTGACGCCAAGCAGTTTCAATCTTTCCCTCGCCGTTCATCATCTGTGTGGAACCGATGATCAACTTTTCCTCGTGAATGTTGTATAATGTGTCTTCGTTGCATTGAAGTCGCCAAGATTGGCCTTTCCACATTGCAGGACCTTATCTAGATCTCGATTCAGAGAGTCGATCTGGCTACATCTCAGCTGGTGCGACGTTGATGCACTAATCGGTCGATCAATCGAAAAAGAGGAAACAAGCGTACTATCATCCGAGAAACTAAACACTCGGTTATTTGTTGACAACAACAAATAATTTATGTGAAGCAAAACAAGGTTGGAGTCAAAATGGAAGCTTGTGACACCCCGGAATGAACAGGATACAGATCCGAACACTCCCGTTTACAACAACCCGGATCTATCAATTTCTGAGGAAGCCTTTCGCCTAGTCGCAAAGCTGCTGTGAAAGTCCATACGAACGAAGTTTTCTCAGGAATGCCCCGTACCAGACGCGGTAAAAGGCCTTGGAGATATCCAATGCGATCGCTCGTGATTCACTATGTCTCTCAATCGCCGATGTCAATATGATGAGTGTCAAAAGGTTTCTCGTGGACCGCCTGCCACGGAATCCATATTGACGATCATTCAGAAGTCCGTTGCATCCCAAATACTTAATTCACTCGGCATTGATGACCTTTTGCATCACCTTAGATAACATAGACAGTAATGCTATCAGGCGGTAATTTTGTGGGAGACACTTTTTTCCCTTCTTCGGGATTGGCTGAACTCGAACCACAATCCAGGTAGGAAGTGCCCTCCGTGCAGAAGATAAGCAGAAGAGGGTGCCAAGAACCGGCGATAGTTCTGGAGCACAGTTCTTAAGAACTATTGCTGGTATTCCGCCCGGGGCGGTTGCCTTCTTACAGTTCAGTTCATGTAGAGTGCGTTGAATAGTACGTGGATAGAACCTCACATCCGCATCAAAGACCATACCGTTGCGATCACAGGTGGTTCCAAAAGACCAGCATCCAGGTTTGACTTTGTGGAATATAAATTCGCGAATATGTTACATTCGTTTTATCCTATGAATTTGTGACTAGTGTTCCGCTGCCCGTCATCAACGGAGGAAAAGGGGAGCAACCGAAGTTGCTGTTGACAGCCCTTGCCATTGACAAGAACGAACGCTAACTAGTTGGGCACTCAAGGAGTTTATCGGCCGTTGTAAGTTTTCTTCGCTGTATCAGTCGCCTGGTTGCACGCGTTTCTGAATCTAACTAAATTTCGCTCTGTTTACCTCGGTGGGATTGGAGCGCCATTGTTTGAAAGCTCTATTTTTTGGTGGTGTGATGTGCTCGCATTTTTTATCAAACCAAGGCTTATCAGATGAACTGCGTTTAATAAGAAAAGAATAATCTCGGACCGGAGTCCTCAAACCACACCCCAGACCACGGAAAGAATGCGAAGAAATCTCCAAATCGTCCCAGTTAGCAGGCCCATATGTCCATACATGGCGAAAGTGCTTAGGTCCGTTATTCGATATCCGATGTCGATAATCAACATTTACGTCATTGCATTATATTCTGACGAGAAGACCTAACGTTGGTCAAACTATTAAGGTCGGCTATTAACTTGGAACGCAAGTGGTTGTGCGACCGATACCAAGAGTGATCTGAGTTTCCCAGTGGCCCAACGCCTCCACGGTATAAGTGCTCAGATCGGATGTCAAAAACAGATTCAGGGTGTTCGCATAATCACCTCGGGCATCCGGCACTCGCGTAGGCTCTCCACAAGTTGAGTCAAGCTGCGGCAAACAACGAACATCTCCGTCAGCCTCCCAGGCTCGTTGGTTCTGTTAGAATGCACCAACCAGCCGCAATTGTGCACATTAAAATCGCCATGGACAACAATTCCAGAAGCTGGGTGGTTGATCTGTATCCAATCTATGGTACGTGGAAGGTGTTCGAAAAATGACACCGGTCGATCGTCATTCGGGGAGCGATAAAGACAATAAAGAAATTTAACAGAATTCCTTAGCACGACACTCAACCACATGATGTCCATGGTATTAGGTTCCAACGCCTCCATCCTCTGGCCACCCAGATCGTACCGCGCGAAAATGTAGACTCCGCCCTTAAAACGGAATATCGAATGTAGGTCGTATCCTGAGCACCGAAGGTATATCGAGTCAGTTGACGAATCGACTTGGGTCTTTTTAGTTAGAGCAGGATACAGGTTTCGCTGTTTGCAAATATTTGTGTAACGCGTTTACATTCGTATTGGTGAAACCGATGCCCCTGACGTTATCAGTGAACGTCGACAGAGCTTCGGGAATGAACCCGATTACGCCATGATGAAGTTCTTAAGGTTCGGTTATTCATCAGAATATTTGCATGATTTGCACCCTGACATAAATCTCCCCTGGAGATCCGAATGGGAAACTAGTTTACCTCCGGAATTATTTATCTCAGAAGGTACCATCATGACTTGTCTCCGTGTCAGTCCAGGCCATCAGACATACATCCGAAACATAGTCGAAGATTTCTCCCAACGATATCGCGGAATGTACAGCGTGACGGGGTGTTATTTCACCGTGAGACCGACTACCACTTAAACCAACATTTTCTCGAACCGGTTCATCAGCCAAGCTCCGAAAGATCCTATCGATGGAATCAGATAGAGCATGAAATTCGTTAAAGGATGCGTTTCTATCCAAATTTGGGTTTCTGTAAAGAAAGCAGTAATGTATGGTATGCCTACGAATGTGAAGTTTTAGCAACGAGAAATTAAATTCTGGATTGGGCAGACCCCACATTGTGGCAGAAGCTGATAAGGAATATCACTTCGTATGTATGTAGCTAGACCACGATGTGGAAAGAACAAAGGTGCTGGGTTATAACCGGGTATAGTAAAATCAGAAATATCTCCTTCAGTTATTACCTGAGTTTCTCTAAGTGCAGGGATTGCTGGTTTCTGGTTAGATACGTCGGCAGACACAGAGGAGAGATTGCATCGCAATGCCGCAAATGTTACACAAATCGACGTGAAATTCCCGTTCCATTGAAATGGCGACACAGAAAACTTATACCGCCTCAGGAATGTATAGACGTTGGACCCGGCGATAGATAAGTGAGAGCAACCACAACAGGTGTTATGGCCTTGTAGCAGGTGCCCCATTAGATCTATGTCGATTTTCAGGTCACATCCCTTTCCTGACGAATATTACGCCACTCAAAACACCAAAAACCCTCCAAAGATTATAAGTCAGTGGAGAGTATCGATGCCTGACGGATACAACAGAGGTGCGAAAAAGAGAAAAAACAGACACAAGGAAAGGAAAGGGTCCGAGTTTTCCCGCACTGTACATCTCCACACAATTTTCACACTACGGCACGAATCCCATATATATTACTACACTATACTCGGACGCATTTGTGGTGATCCGTTTGCTTACTTCGGATCCCACAGAAGACTGGTGGCACCTACCGATAGTGCAATTAGGGTATCTTGTGTTTACTTAAGATACCCCAAACGGATTACACAATTGACCCGATAGTACGGATTACGAGGCAGAAACGCGGGTGCTGACTCGTTGGCGGTTTGTTAACAACTTGTCTATTTCTGACACTGACATGACCACCATTTTAAACAAATTCGGTATTGATGACGCAAAAGACACATATGACGCATCGCTGCTCGGATTGTTCCAAATGGTACTTGGCCAAAAACACTACTTATACGATCGAACAAGTGCCGTATTTTCCAGACATAACACTTTCCAGATTTGGCATTGTGTATTTTCCCTGTTTCAAATAGTAAAAATACCGAACGAAAATCGAATAAGAAAATGTATCAGCCGTATACCAAGCAATAACACAGCAATTCCACATCAGTTGAATGTAGTTGAGTTTAGAAACCGAATTCGTACACGCGGCAGTAGCCCGATGCTTTAATGCTTCGCTTCTCACCCGTTTCATCTTGTATTTAATTCAGCATCTTTATTATCCTTGCTAAACGCAATAATCATCTCGGGTGATCTGTACAGACAGCGCACACTTTCCCATAGTAAACAGGACTTTACTATTACGATCACGAATTCCGCATAGCGCATTGGCACCCTCGCCTGCTCCGACGTACTGTCGTTCGCACACGAAATTGATCGTAACAAAGTTACTGAGGAGGGAGTAGTGTGGCGTTTCTAACAGATACACACACAATACACAATCAAATAATGAAGAACACCGAACGAAGACCGAATAAGATAATGCATCAGCCGTATACCAAGCACTACCACAACAATTCCACATCAGTGTGAATGTACGTGAGTTTAGAAATTGAATTCGTACATGGCCTGATGTGTTAAGCATTGGTTTCATTGTTAGTGATTCTTACCACGAAAGCGTCGGTTCGGATCACTCGTTTTCACTATAGTCGTGTGGGTTTAGAGTTACTTGTACACCTTCACGGGCGTGGGTTCAGTAACACTCCCACCAAAAATCGCGGCCAGCGAGCACCACAAGAAGAAATGAAACACACTATTGTTGTTGGTCATTGATGTAACTTGTTCTTTATTGTTTTGCTTATGGTGTAACACGTTGCTGTATAATTGTTTATTCCAAATGATAAGAACTCTTTTGTTAACTTGACATGAGCCACAGCTTTGAAAATTATTAATTTTTTTTAAATATCAAATCGTTGTACAACGAAAAAGAAAAACAAACACGAATAGTCACACAAAGATATTCCGGACACCGCCATAACACCAATTTCACGAGAGCAGGTAACAAACGAGATTTTCTCCAGACACAGCTATTGCAATACTGACATCTCGAAAAAGCTGTATCTATTCGAGTATAGATCACTTGACATAGTCTCACGACTCCGACGACGCAATGACCTGCGCACGTGTGTGCGGTAAAAATCTGACTCTCCGATGCAATCCATATCCGTCAGACTCAACGGTGGTGGATTACATCGGTGTGGGAGGATTATATATGTGTCCGTGTAGGACAAGTACGATGCCCTTCAGCCTGCATATCGGCAACGTTGAAAATGCACCTGAATAAACATGGACTGGTGTAATGAATTGCAGGCATTATTGAGATCCGCGATAGCGAAGATCGCCGCAGGAAGAAATAGGTTTCTGTGTCCTAAATAAACAGAAACGCTATTTCGAGAGTCATACGATGCGATGCACATTATTTGTGATTTAGCCGATGCTACATGGGAACATCGGCTGCTTACATAATCGCCCCAGACTTATGCCATTGCAGGCAATAGATTTTTCCGTGGCGATAAGCAAACCGATGGTTTGCTCGCCTATGGCAAAGGCTGTGGTGGCTTTTGTTTGATCTACAGGTCGGAGCATCGTTAGGCATGATCAAGGGTATGACTGTCTAGCGTCAATCATATTCGTGCCCAAATCCCATGATCGGTAGATAACCGATAAAGGAAATTGGTCGGAAGTGTTGCGAACCTCGGGATTGGGGCAATAAATGGTTATGAACTGTAGCAAAACCAACGGCTACAGCTGTGTCAACTTACGCTGGCCAGCGAGTATTTATCTATTATAGTTGCTGACGAGCCGAGCCGATGGGAATATGGAATGGTTCATATATTATGAAACGGAAAAATTCAATGTGATGCATGCCTTGATGAGGCTTAACTTTCAGGTGAACGTTATTTGAAAGACAGCTTACGCTGCTCGAATGCGAGAAAGTATAGTGGTTTATGGTGTGAGGGAAAAGCGGTTGATATAAAGAAATGGATGGTTCTTTGGGAAAGCTTTAAAGAACCGCCACAGTCGCAATACGCGATAAGCCTATTAAAGATGTGACAGAACATTCACTAAGGTAATTGAAGGTGATCTCGGAACATTATTATGAATAACGTATGAATGACTGATTATTGGGTGGAAAAATATACCTTTTTAAATTGAATTTATATTAAACGAGACAAACAAAATTTTGATAATTAACTTATTCGAGATGTCTATAGAGATGCAGTTCCCATTATATTTTGACAGCTTGTGAATGATGTCCCTTTTGAAAGAAATCCTAAATATATTTGCAAAATTGTAAGAGGTGGAAAATTTTGTTTATTGAATAAACATTAGGGCTCCGCGATAGTATAGTGGTTAGTATACCCGCCTGTCACGTGGGAGACCGGGGTTCGATTCCCCGTCGGGGAGCCTCTGGTGCAAGACTAATGACCTTGCTCGGAAAAAAACAAATCATTATGGAAAATTTAACAAGCCTCAGGACTTGCTAAATAAGGCCAAGACCGGCTCCCGGTTGTAGTGCCGATGATGATGATGATGATGAATAAACATTAACAACGCCAGTACTTTATTGAATTCCGCTTCCCATTAATCGTTATTTCTTTCTAACACATTTGATGTAATGTAGTCATCATCTCTTATATCAATAGATGGCGACAGATATTTGAAACTCAAAGCTATTCATCTGTAGACCACAAATCCTTGGGATTCCATAACAACATCGATGTGGAAACCAACGAATGGAACTAGGAATTATGTCTATTAAGCTGAAATAGTTGTGTCGGTAAATAAATATTTCTGGCTTCAATCAGATCTGAGAAATTACGTTTCGATTGACTACGTTTAAGATTCGTAATGTGGTGTCGCTGTTATTCTATCTACAGTCACTAGTATAGAGTTATTGTTTTTATTTTTTTATTTTGCATCATTTGCAGTTATTACCTATAATTACTTCAGTTAATTATATGTACTTGGTATGGATCCTTGAATTATTGAATGATGCTCTTTTACGTAACTACGCATAATAATTGCCAATCATATCAATTGGTCAAAACAATTATTTGGTTAGAGTTAAAGGTCATATTATATGTTTTTGTAGTATTAATTGAATGTAAAAAGTTATTATTAGAAGAATCAACTTTTTAAAGTATTTATTTACATTTACAAGTTATGAATTACAAATGAATAAATATGTAACTTTAAGTATGAAAACTAAAGGTGTTAGTTTCTATTCTTCTTCTTCTTTTCAAAAAACCCTAAAACTAATTAATTAGTGATGAAGCTTCGCTTGACAACAGTGAAAACAGTACTAGATGAACGATACAGGAAAAACTGCAAACTACTTTATACAAATCTCAACCTCTTAAAAGATACTTCCTGTTTTGATTTTGAACTTTACCACAAGTAAATTAAGAGGGACATTTTTTATTTCTACTCTACACTTGAATGGGTGCTAAAGCAAATATTTTATCTGAACACCAATGTTGAAATCATCAAAATGCGTTGGAAGATCTGGCGTTGATTTTACCATATTATTTTCTTTTGATTTCGTGCTGGCGATCTACGAAAAGCAAAACATTATAAAAATTGTGTAACTTACAACAGAAATTCACTTGAAGAGATATGAGTAAAGTTGTAAGAAGAATTAAGCGCATATCCATACTTAAAACAATCCACATGCGAGCTTAGTATCGCGTTTTATCTCAACACCAACGAACACTGTTTATGTAACGTTTACATATTTGAAATTCAATATTTCGATATTTTTCACTTCACAAGATCACGCTTCGGCCATCAGATAAGACGTTGAATTGCACCCATACTCCTCACTGATGAAGTATCTTTTACTTATGATCGCTGCTCATGCGAGGGGTAGTTTTTAGTTAGATGAGTGTATAACTTTATTAGCAATCCTAGGTCACCTTTAGCACCGGAATCTACTTTAATCGCCGCCGACTGAGAAATCTGTTGGGTAAACTCGGAAAAATCGTATTTGCTTTAGTGAATTTGCCAGGGTTCTAACTGGTAGACACTACCGGCTCGGTGCACTATAAGGTACTGACTATTTCGTTACAAGATGAGCTTACTCACGAATTAATTACGCAGGCGATCTTTTCTGACTTTTTTCTAATAGCCATTTATTTACTTAACGACGAGAATAGGCTTTAAGGTATCTGGCACTCATCGAAAACGTTGGTAAGCTGTATGTTTGTATATTGCTTTGGCCGATAGTAGTTGTTAGATTGGTCTGGCTATCTGTAACAGTCGTTGCAGTTGCTAAAGTTTGAGGGAAATTATTGAAGCATAAACGTAAAGTTGTGTTGGCAATAACTCGACGTCATAATTCTATCTATTGTTGGTTTGTGTCAATATGGAGATCGGATACTTATTGATATTGGATAATGCGGGGTTGAAACTCCTTTTTATTGGGCTAATTATCGTGTGAAGTGTTTATAATTGTTGCCAAGGCGATATTTAATGGGATTTCGTTTTTTAAATTAATTATTGGAAAACTTTGAAGGGTAGATCTGATGGATCTTTCATTATTTTCTATTATAAAACAATTTGTGGGGTAGTTTTGTTTGAAGATTTAGGTTATCGCCAAACTAATCAACTTTATGATCTAAGACTGATATATTCCTTAGACCACCAATTCTGCTGCTCGGTGCATCAAAAAGTAGGGTAGTTTTCGGTTTTCCCTTTTACCAATCACCCACCTGGCTGTGGTGATTGGTTTTACCGCGATAAACTTCACAACTTTATGGTTCAGGTTTTTAGTTTAGTGTAGTGGGACAACCACTCCATTTATTGACTTAATTCAAGCAACATAATTACCTACATCTAAAGTATATCTAAAATACAAACTAGAGAGCTTAAGAACTACCTTAACTAGGCTTAACTTAAGGTAACCAGGACAAAATAAGAAGGAAGGAGAGGGGCCGGGGGTGGTGGCAGGTTATAGTAGAGTGTAGAAGTGTAGTGCTCCAAGAAGCCCTACCATTTTCCTCCCACATACATTTCTACCCACCTACTTTATCATTAATCCATATCCCCAAACTTACATTCAATCCAATGTTAGACAAATTGAATTGTTCAATTACCATACTCATATTTCCAAATCCTTCCTAAAAACTAAACAGCATAATGCATTTCTTCATATGCAAACAAACACACATTAAAAGATATCCATTTCGTTCCCATACACTCAATTCCAAAATCCTTATCTCCATCTGGATTGCAGCCAGATGTGTATATTCTAAAAATAGATATTCCATTTCCTTTTCTCCAATTTTGCACATACATATCTCGATGAAGATTTGTGTAAAAGGGCGATGCATTTTAAATTCGAAGATCAGTCTCTAGGTTGGCGTCCGACGTTTAAGGTCGTCAATCATTTATTGTAAATATTAAAATTAATAAAAGTAGTTGCAGATTCCAAAAGCTGCATTTTTATATGGCCTGGCCGATTCCCAGGACCCGAATTCAACAATCGTTCGCTTCTCTTCCTCGTTGATCGAGAAGCACGGAAGCGAACCGTACTACAGAAGCCCCGCTTATGACTGGTGGTGAGAATAGTTTAGGAGGCAGTGCTTGAGGGTACGGGGAGAGGTCGAAGTCGAACAAGGTGGAATGGGAGTTGACATTTCTCAGCATCCGCGAAAGGGGTTCGTTCAGACCATAAGAAGTCCGTGGGGGCGGGGGGGGGGGGGGGGGGGGGGGGGGGGGGGATTACGCGTATTTCGAGGGTTTGTGTTTATAGGAATTAAATTAAAGATGTAGGGGTAGTCGACCGAGCTGGACCGGATCGGATGAATGAATATTATATCAGCCACGACCCTGTGCTCCTCAAGGGTTCTGAGATTGATTAGTTTGAGGCGGTTAGATTGAGGTTGGTTAATGTACGGGGGGAGGAATAAGGTGCTGTCATATCCTAGCCCGAACCGAAGGAAGCGACGTTGCATACTTTGGATGCTACAGATATGGATCTTGTGATAAGAGGCCATACCTGGACAACATTTTCAAGCAGTGAATGGACGAGGGTAAGGAAAAGGAATCGAGTAACATTACGGTCGGAGAATTCTTTAGACCATCGTTTCACGAATCCGAGGGGAGAATTGGGTTTCCGGATCGTCTCATCAATGTGAGAGAGGAAGTTAACCTGTGGCGGTTCTACGAACCACACAACCCACTATAGGTTGAGATGTCCTTTCCGCCAAGGAACATACTCACCTTTATCCATTACACGTGCCCACAGACACGTGTCCCAAAAGTCCTTACTCCCACCTGAAACAAAAGGTAACATTACATACACCAACATTGAATTCAATACTAAAAATCAATCGAACTAAACGTTCAAAAGTCTCTAATATTGAATTCAACGCAACCAATTCGACGCGTTAATTCAACGCACCCAAGCCAACGTACCTATTCAAGGTATCAATGTGTTGCACCCGTTAAACGCAATTTTCGGTAAACAAACCGAACAACGAATATCTCCTCTGGTAGCTAATAGTAATTTCCACCTAAATTCCAAGCATGACCCAAAATCTAAAAGGCACATATGCGCAAACAAAGGATAGCGATTCGCCACCGACCAACAGTCATGCAATCATAAACATCTTAACGTAGATCGCTCGCTAGATGTTTATGATTTGGAAATGCTAACAAAAAAATTACACCAATCCCACGGTTCCTTTATTACCCATCTGAAGCGCACAAGAACATTGTTAGCATAAGCCAGATCGGTAATCCAAACAAATCCCACGAAAAGATCGGAAAATAAGTGGCGGCACGATCGATCGTCAAACAAAGGAACAAGATTCCGATAAGGAAGACGGAAAGGAGAATGATTGATGATGGGAAAATTTTCTTTGTAGACTGGGTGGGATATTTTCTGTTTCAGATGGGGGATGAAAAAAAAATTCGAAATGGGGAGGAGAATTTTCAGTCTACTCCGAGTACCAGACAAGTCGACATTGTGAATCTAATCGGAGCGGTGATAATTTACGTACGGTGGTGAAAAGATCGAAAGTCCCGGAGTCTTATGTTGTGAGGATGAAGTCGCGAATTTGTTGAGTGTCGCTTAAGATAACATCCAGTGCTGAAGAACGTGAGGTTTACCAAGGTGTTGCGGAACCAGAAACAAATAGTATTATCCAAAAATTAAATTAGGCATACGTGCCAAAAATTAAATTTGGTACACTGAACAAATCAATAGCTCTGTGAATAGTGTTAACTGAAAACAAATATAATAACTCTTTGAATAGTGTGAACTGCACAAATAAATAACCTTTGTATAGTGGAAACTTCCGAGAATATTTACTCTGACATATACCTACGTGAATACAAATAAAGTAAAAATTAGAAACAAAACATTTGTACAGAGTTTCATTCGTGGCAATTTCGCCCCGGTGTCTTATTAGTTCCAGTATCTGCTCAAGGTTCGCTTTTCATTTGGAATAGTGTTCGGCGGAGCACATTCCCAATCGACAGTTCGAGAATTCGCCAAAGTGGTGACCCCGACGTGATCTGCACACACAGCACACACTTTCCCATAGTAAACAGAACTTCACGACACGATCATAACTTCCACATAGAGCACCAGACACACTCGCCTGCTCCGACGTTCTCTTGTTCGCGTCGTCGTTCGCATACGAAGCTGATCGTAACAAAGTTCGAATCAAACGTTCTTCACTATCATCCCAAACGTTATAAACCCCCCCGTCGCAAAGGATCCCAAGATCTGGAATACTTGAACAATGGTCAGGGGATGGTTATGAAGGGTATAGGAACGTGAGAATGAGTGAATACGCTTATGGGAAAACGTTATGGATTGGCATTTGCCGATGTTAAGTACAGAGCAATTTTTGTCAAGGTCAGATTGCAGGAATGCAGAATCAATTCGTGACTCGATGATCTTGTATAACTTGTATTTCCAAGGATGGGGAACGCGATGAGTGGCTAGAATTAACTGGTACGCTAAATGGTTGTGTAGAGCTGGGAGAGTAAAAGGACCTGGAGAATGCCGGGTGTGATGGGTTAATATAAAGGGCTTTGATGAAATTGGGATATTTGTTTGGTGTTATTGTGGTTAAGGGTGTTATGGGATGAGCAGGGAGAGAACTGCTTGTGGGTTTTGAGCCGTTGGAAACGGTGAGGTTAGGATTAAAAGAGACTCTATTGGGTGGATGTTTGAGGGAAAACTTATTTTTATGAGAGAGGTTGTGGTTGTCGGTTTCCCGTTTAATAAGTGATGCCTTGCATAGGCCGGGAGGGGGCTTGTGTGGGGGTTTGGTGCGGGCTGTGCGAAAAGTGTCGTCGAGAATGGGGGTATGCATTGGCCGGTTGAATGATTTGGGGGTCGGAGTGGGGTATGGTGTGATAACGGGTTTGGAGTATCGGCTGTGTCGTGGTAAAAAATTATGTTGGTGAGAACCGTATGGGGATCTTCTTGAATTACTGCGACGGGTTGGGGGCGTTTACGAGTGGGCCTCTTTTTGTAAATATGGGAAATGTTGATATAAGTATCATTTGTAAAAACGGAAAATTTACTCAGTTTAAGAACGCCATCTGTCGGGTGATGGAATAACCATTCGTAGGGAGAGGGGATGTAAAAACAAAATGAGTTGGATGCCTGGTTTGGGATCTTGTTGGCGTTAATGACGCTGATTGCATAATTCTTTAGGAAGAAGTAGGATACCTAGGAAGCATCAGCGTTTATAAGGATGACGGTGATAGTAAAAGCAGAGAAGTCGTTTATATATAATTTAGTGATCCTCTCATTCCATTCTTCAAGGGACCAAGTTGATCCAAGGCGGTGAATAGGGCTGGCGGGAATAAGGCTACCCCTAAATATAGCTCAGTTTGTTAAAGGCTACGAATTATTTAATATAAGATCTCAAGTAATTTTCTATTTGATATAATCTCTCGTGTACTATTTCGTATATGTCTTAATCGGGATCTGAATAAGGTTCTGCAGTGGGGAAAGGCCAATCTCGTCGACATCAATGCAGCCAAGACACAATATACACAATATACAACATTCAGAAAGAAAAGTGGATCATCGGTTCCACAGCCGCTCCCGAATCTGGGGTAAACATGGAATTGTTCGGCGTCACGGCCTGCGGGAATGTATCGTGGCATAAACACGTTTCGGGTATCGCCAGATCAGCCTCTTGAAAACTGGTTTATCTTTTTTGAGCCAAGAAATATTTTATTCCGGCTCAACTTTTTCTCCTGTATAAATCCCAAATTAGACTCGCGCTCGAATATTGGTTTTATATTTGGAGCTCTTCTCCTTACTTGAGAGCATACAGAGACGAGCGATCTGCCCGATCAGGACACGGCGCTGACGTTGGGACTACAGTCGCTATCACATCGAAAGCGGGTAGCCTACCGCTATCTACTTTACAGATATTACCACGGGTACTGTTCTGTTGTGCATTCAGTGAAGCGCTAACAAACCGCGAAAGAGAACTTCATATACGCGAAATGGAAGTATTGCAGCTCGAACTCGAACTCACTCGACGTAGAATTGCGATGTTGCGACAGGACGTGGACTTAGCCACAGAGGAGTCGCGAACACGAGAGAAGAGCGAAAGACGAAGCGAAACAGTCGCTTTGTTTTCCCCGCAATCAAACATGAGTATTAACATGATTGCTGAATTAGTAAATGAGTTCGACGGTACACCTAATAATTTCTGTCTTTTCTCACAGATCAAGGCAGATCAAGTTCATGAAGGAGACGTATGAGTTAGCGGATGACACGTGAAAAACGTTGGTAGGTATGAAACCCAGGAAGAAAGCGTTCGAGTCGTTGCATTCATAAGGCGAACATCTGGTAATAACCTTTTACGAGCTCATGAACGAGTTGGGTTAGATATATCACGCGAAGCAAACCATGATTAATTAACACAAAGAGTTTGAAGCACCAATATGGAAGAAAGGCGAGACCTTCCGAGAATACGGGCACGATAAGATTGTGACGGGCAACCGTGTGCTGATCAACAATGAAGATATTAGAGATTATCTTATAGAGGGTATCCCTGACAAATTGTTATGCAATCAAGCTCGCATGCAGTGCTTTCCCATGAAGGAACCCTTAACCGATGCAATCGATAAGATAACCTTGCAGGAACAGTCGTCAGCAAACGCGATTAATAAAAAAGCTGAAATTCACATAAGAAATTCAGTACAAAAGGCAAGAAGAATGAAGCCACGGGTAACAAAGATAGGACATATCGCAAAGCTACTTTAATTGTGGGGCAAAAGCTCATGCAAGTGCAACATGTCCCTCGAAAGTTTCCACAGCTTTCTCGGTCTGTAACGGAACGAGTTTTGATCCAAAGATATTCGTGCCGTCTGGAGATGAACCACAAGGAGGTGCGATCCGTCAGATTGTCCCATCGCACCGCCGGAAGATGAACCCCACGGTGGTGCGATCTGTCGGATTGTCCCATCGCACCGTCGGGAGATGAACCACAAATTGGTGCGATCTGTTGGATTGTCTCGTGGAAAGCATATAAACCGAATTGCGCGGAACAATACCACGAATCTCCGAAGAACAGTACACCCGATAATATCTGTAAAACAGACAGAGGTCGGCTACCCGCCTTCGATGTGATAGCGACTGTAGTCCCGTCATCAACGCTGTGTCCCCGATCAGGCGGATCGATCGTCTTTCGTAGGTTGAGCGTATGTTTAGGAGCAGAGCTCCAAACATGGGAGCAGTATTCGAGCGGGGTTCTAATTTTGGAATTATACAGGAGAAGAAGTTGTGCCGGAGTAAAATATTTCTTGGCTCTAAAAAGATAACTGAGTTTTCCAGAGGCTGACCTGGCGATGCCCGAAACATGTTTATGCCACGATACATTCCCACAGGCCGCGACGCAGAACAATTTCATGTTTTCCCCACATTCGACAGCTTGGCCGTTCATCATCTGCTGTGGAATCGATGATCCACTTTTCTTTCTAAATGTTATATATTGTGTCTTCTTTGCATTAAAGTCGACGAGACTGGCCTTTCCCCACTGCAGGACCTTATCCAAATCCCGATTCAGAGAGTCCATCTGGCTATATCTCAGCTGATGCGGCCTTAATCTATTAATCGGCCGATCGTTCGTAAAAAAAGAAACAAGCGTTCTATTATCCGCGAAACTTAACACTTTGTTATCCGTTGACTCCAACATATCATTTAGCAAAAACAAGGTTGGAGCTGTAGTGCTCCAAGAAGCCCTTCCATTTTCCTCCACATTACATCTTTCTCCCACATAAACACAAATCCTACCCATAACAAAATCCATTTAATATCCCCAACATAACATTGTCAAACCAAATCGAACTAAACCTTCAAATTCTCATTTATTGAATTCAAATTCATTTATTCAATTTAATGCATTTGTTCGATTCAATTTCCTAAAATCGAACAGCATAATGCATTATTTTCCCATGTATGCTAAAAGCAATTAGCACCTAAAAAACCTACAAGATCCAAAACCTAAAAGTGCACAAAGGCATATCTATTCGATACGCCGACACACAATTCTAGCAATCATAAAACATCAAAACACGTACCAGATGTTTTATGATTTGCTAATAGACACGGATTCCCAGATCCTAAACTAACAACCAATTTCCACGGATCTTGTGCTACCCATTTGAAATGCACGAAAATTCTTGTTTGCATTGGCCAGAGGGCTAACACAAAGAAAAACCCCAACAAAGGATTAAACGATAAGTGGCGATGTGTCTTGACCTTCGAAAGAATATAGAGATATTTAAGAATTCGATTTTTGAAGTGAGAAGGTGAACACTTTGAAAGAGTGACTTGACTGGAGTCGCTTAGAAGAGTCTGTGTGTAGCGCGCATCAGGAGAAGACCCCCTCAAAAAAATTAGGAATAAATTCGAAAATAAAATCAGTTTATAAAATAATCGGAAGTGTTGTGTTTTTGACTGCTAAGCAGGAAGTTTTCACCGTTTACGTCGCTAGTGAATCGGTATTAAGGACAACAACGGTAGCCCACTCTTCCCGGGACACCGGAAGCACGATGGTGCACCCAAAATATTATAGAGCCACCCCGGAATTAACAGGATACAGATCCGAATACTCGCCCTCTACAAAAACCCGGATCGATCGATTTTCGAGGAAGCTTTTCGTCCAGTCGCAAAGCTACTGGGAAAGTCCATATGAGCAAACCTTGCTTAGCAATGTTCCGTGCCAGACGCAACCAAAAGCGTTGGAGATATCCAATGCAACCGCTCTTGACTCACCATGTCTCTCAATCGCAGATGTCCATATATCGGTTATAAGAGTCAAAAGGTTTCCCGTGGACCGTCTGCCACGGAATCCGTATTGACGAACATTCAGAAGTCCGTTACATTCCAAATACTTAATTAACTAGGCATTGATGAGCTTTTTCATCACCTTAGATAACATGGACAGTAATGCCATCGGCCGGTAATTTTGTGGAAGACACTTTTTTCCCTTCTTTGGGATTGGCGGAACTCGAACCACCATCCAACAGGTAGGAAATGTCCTCCGTGCATAAGATAGGCAGAAGAGTCTGCCAAGAATAGGCAACAGGTTTGGAGCACAGTTCTTAAGAACTACCGCTGGTATTTCGTCCGGGCCGATCGCCTTCCTACAGCCCAGTTCACGTAGGATGCGTTAAATAGTAAGCGGGCGGAGCCTGACATCCGCATCAAAGACCATACCGATGCGGTCACAGGTGGTTCCAAAAGACCGGCATTCAGGTTTGAATTTGCGAAATATAAATTCGGGAACACATTCGTTTTATCCTATGAATTTGTGACTAGTGTCCCGCTGCCCGTCATCAACGGAGGAAAAGGTGAGGAACTGAAGTTGCTAATGACAGCCCTTGCCATTGACAAGAACGAACGCTAACTAGTCGGGCACTGAAGGAGTTTATCGATCACTCTGTCGTTGTAAGCTTTCTTCGCTGTATCAGTCGCCTGGTTGTACGCGTTTCTGAATCTAACTAAATTCCTTCTGTTTACCTCGGTGGGATTTGAGCGCCTTGGTTGAACACTCTATTTTTTTGTGGTTTGATCTGCTCGCATTTTTTATCAAACCAAGGCTTATCAGATGAACTTCGTTTAATAAGAAAAGAATAATCTCGGATCGGAGTCTCCAAACCACACCTCAGACCACGGAAAGAATGCGAAGAAATCTCCTAATCGTCCCAGTTAGCAGGCCTATATCTCCATACATGGCGAAACTGTTTAGGTCGGTTATTCGCTGGAAATCCACGTTGTTGTGCAATCGATACCGATGTCGATAACCAACATTAATACATTAACCATTGCATTATATTCTGAAGAGAAGACCTAACGTTGGTTAAACTATCAAGGTCGGCTATTAACTTGGAACGCAAGTGGTTGTGCGGCCGATGCCAAGCAGTGATCTGAGTTTCCCAGTGGCGCAGCAATTCGTCCACGGTATAAATGATCGGCTCGAATGTCAAAAACAGGCTCAGGGTGTTCGCATAATCACCTCGGGCATCCGGGACTCGCGAAGGTTCTCCACAAGTTGAGTCAAGTTGCAGCTAACAACGAACATCTCCGTTAGCCTCACAGGCTCGTCGGTTCTGTTAGAATGCATCAATCAGCCGGAATTGTGTGCACTAAAATCGCCAAGAACGATAATTTCAGAAGGCGGGTGGTTGATCTGTACCCAGTCTACGGTATGTGAAAGATGTTTAAAAAATGATCGATCGTCATTCGGGGAGCGATAAAGACAATAAAGGAATTTAACAGAATTTCTCAGCACCACCCTCAACCATGTGATGTCCCTGTTATTGGGTAACAACGCCGCAATCCTCTGGCAAGCCATATTGGCCCGCGAAAAGGCGCTGACTACACCCTTAAAACGGAATCTCGAATGCAAGTCGTATCCTGATCAACGAAGATACATATGTCGAATCAGTTGACGAATCGACCTGGTTCTCACTGAGGACAAGGATATCAGGTCTCGCTGTTTGCAAATATTGATGGACGGAGTTTACATTCGTATTGGTAAAACTGATGCCCCTGATGTTACAGAATGCCGTTGTAGCGTCCTACGAACGCACAATTCCGCCCAGGTAAGGTTCCAAACCTTCAAGGAACTTACTTACCTTATCCAGTACACGTGCCCACAGACACGTGTCCCCAAAGCTCTTAATCAGGCCTGTAACAAGGGCATAGGAAGCTGAAACAATGTTGAACCCGACATAAAAAAAAACAAGGAACTTAACGTTCAAAAACTTTCAGCATCGAGTCAACGCATCCATTCATAGTATGCAAAAACAATTCCAGATTACAGGCCATAAATCTTCCATCCAAAGCATCTGCACGATGTTTACCAGGAATTACATTTTTGGTAGATAAATAACAACGGATGCATACGCTGGCAGCTAAACGCAAGAAAGCATATCGCCTATCCGCGGCCAAAATTGTAAACAACCGTAATTATCGCAACAAGATAATTCGGAAGATTTACAAGTCCAACGCCAACAAAGGAAATACTCCGGTCCCACGATTCCTTTCTAAAAATTTCACACCCATTAGAAGGATCTAATGGAATTCGGTTGTGTTTACAAAGGCAAACAACCACGGGCTGTACGGCCGAACAATCATCTCCGTTGTGCGCGCCAGATGTTTTATGCAAATAGAGGCGGCACACAATCGACAGGCGTCGATCCGAACTTCGATCACCACCACGGATGGTGATGATGATATAAGGATGTATGCGTCGAGGGACTTTCTCCTTTTCAGGCACCTAAATTTCCCATGGGCATTAATAACATGCCGCTAACAGATACTGTGGAAAATTCTGTTAGCGGATGAAATGAAAGATTTCTTCTGGAGACGTAGATACGATCTGTATCAGGTTTTGGGTTTCGGATGGAGATAGTCAGTAAGATTTCGATCGTCAACGCGACGAGGAGGACACCGAGAATACAACGAGGAGGCCAGTCCGCGTATTGAATGAAATAAAAGAAAGGAACGTCAAGTGTGTGATCGGGCGTGCGAAATTATGCCTAGTGATTTGTCCGTGTAAACTTTTTTAAACAATAAAAATAAATCCACAGGTTAAGGACAAATATCCTTGTGTTTCATGTGTTCAGTGCCACATTCTTCCCGGTTTCGTTTTGTGTTTTAAAATTTTTTTGCGCACAGTGTTCGGCGGATCACTGCCTCAACTTCGACATAGACACTAACAGTCGCCAAACCGTTATCAGTCGAACGCTGACAGAGACTCGAGAACGAACCCGATTATGTGATGACGAATTTCTTAAAGTTCCGTTGTTTGTCATAATATTTGGATGGTGCTCCCCCTGGCACCCCCCCCCCCCGCCCGCTCCGGAGGGTTGAATGGAAAACTAGTTTACCTCCGGAATTCTTTATCTCAGAAGGTGCTATCATTACTTATCTCGAGAACGAGCTCGATTTTCGTTTATTTATCAGAATATTTGCATGATGTTCCTCCTGACATAGCCCCCCCCCCCTCCGCTCGGGAGGTCCGAATGGGAAACTAGTTTACCTCCGGAATTCTTTATCTCAAAAGGTACCATCATAACTTATCTCCCTATCAGTCGGGGTAATCAGCCGTACATCCGAAACATAGTCGAAGATTTCTCCCGACGATATCGCGGAATGTACAGCGTGACGGGGTGGTATCACACCTTTGGACCGACTACCATCTAAATAAACCTTTTCTGAAACCGGTCGATCAGCCAAGCTCCGAAAGATGGCCAGGGTCTTTTTCCCGACTATTTCACGGAGCCTATAGCTTGATGGGGTGGTATTGCACCGGGGACAGGGTGTTGGGACCCCACCTACCACTCGGTCTTTAGACGCCTCTTACGACAAGCCGACCTAGCTGTGAGTATATTCTAACGCGCTACGCACAGGGCTAAATGTCATGTCGGATAACGCTGTTATGGTATTATTGTAGTTTTTAAAGGATCAGCTTAATTATACTAAGGGGCAGTATATATTAAAGTTATAATAGTCAGTAATAAATGCAATTAGAAAGTTGTTTTAATTATGATTATTAAAAATGGATATATTCCGCTATAAATAAAATATTTCTGGATAGTATAAGATTTAAGTTAAGTTAAGTTAAGTGCTTTTAAACAAAATTAAAAATTAAAAAAAAAGAATTAAGTAAGTTAAATTTTAAGAAAAAAAACAAAAAACAACGACACAAAGTTTTTCAAATTTTTCTTTGTCTTTCAAATAATCATAAATACTGCCACAAAGTTCTGTTGCCGAAAGGCAAATTATACAATTGTTAAGTAATGTTTAGCTTAGAGCGTCAGCGAAGGAGCAGTAAGTTATAATATAAGATAATTAAGCTAGAGTTTAACCATTTTTTGTCTAGCATGTAATTTAGAAATTTAGAAGATAAAAATAAAATAAAAAAATGTTTTAAAAATGAAAAAGGAAATGAAAAATAAAATATTTTTGTGATAATATAATTAACTAAATTCTTTTGGTTATTTGATCAAGAAAGTGTCTTCCATTGAATGTATGAGTACAATTATATAAAGAGGATATCTATACCTTTCTAAAATTGTTATTAAATGAGTCGTTTCCAAAAGCGGATAAAAGTAGCGGCTTTAGTGTCAAATATGAGGGATATAAATGTATGTTCTGTATCTTGCTGTGTCGAAACGAAATTATATATTCTATCTTTGTTACCCATTCGATCCCTTATAATCCCTGTTTTTGAATGTGAGATGAAATCTAGGCGAAAAGAAGATGCATTGCTCAGTCATGCCTGGTGAGAATTATATATCTCGAAATTAACCAATAAATCGGACCAAGTCTTTGGATGAGAGAATTATATCTCAACCGTCATTCAATTAATCATTTGCACCAACTACCCAACCATAGTAATTGACGCTCCACAACGTAGTGGAAAGTCATCGAAGTATAGAAATTCATCTTTTCGAGTACAAATTTGTCTTACATCCTTTGTCTAGTTTTCTTTGCGAAATGACATCTGGTTAACCTTAAATGAAGTATTAAAGTAGATCTAAATTGATCCAGAAAGTTATTCCCTTAGAAGCTGAACGAACAACAGCAATTTATTTTATTGATTTTGATAGATAATGTCTTTCAACGCGATGGTCTCTATTGAAAGTAAATTCTGCGCGTCTATTATGAGGTTATTGTTCGGCTACCAACTCAATGTCAATGTTCGGCTACCAACTTGAGTAAATTTGATTTGACTACTAACTCCTTGTCGTTTTTGTCGCAAAAATTTGGTGAGACATCTGCCACCCTTATTTGAAGTTTATCGTCATTGAATTAAAATTCCATGGTAATATATTTTAGTCAATAGAGACAAATAAAAATCAACGAATATACTGTGTCCAGTTCTTACGTCAATCGACTTACCAACGCGTAATCGTATGTACGTTCAGGAATTGCAATCAAATTGCTGGCATATGTTAAATATTTTCAGCGATGAGGTTATTTTTCATGCTTGTTTTTGGTTGTTCGTCGAAACGCACAAGTTGCATGAGCAACACGTTGGTACCTCCTGCATAGTACCGAGGCAAATAGTTGAAAGCCCCTAATTTACATATGAACAATGGGTGGTCACCGAAGATGAGGTGACTACGTTGACATGGCGTGGAATTTATAATTGTCGTTAGAATGTAGTTCAAGGTGAAGCAGTAAACTTAGACTCTGTTATTGAATGGGAGGGAACCATGGTACACTGGCAAGAGCATTTATTAACAGTCCAGGGCTTCGATGCGCTTCGGAATTTGGGCCATTACTATCCAGAGTAGAGGACGTCAGATGCATTTATGTTTGACAAATTTATAATAGTAGGAGCTCCCTGACCTCTGTTTTAAATGTATGCTTCCAACGTGCAGTGCAACGACTATTTGCGCCTTCGCCGAAAGTTAAGCATTATATCGATAGTACTCGTATTCTCTATAAGAATCGAATATGTTGCGACATACATAACTTCCGCCAACAGTTTTGGAGATTTCTTCAGTTCAAACTACCCTAGTCGTCTTTGATACAAGAACACCAAACAGTAAGTAAATATTGAAAATATTGTTTCATACAATGTATTGTATTGTACGAGGGTTGCCTCTTATGTTTCGGGATTTGGCAACCCTAGTGTTGCAATCCGGCAATTGACAGCTCTGTCGTAAAGTTGGACATTTTTGAGGTTATACGCACTCAGAACGCTTTGACATACGAGCGCTATTTGTGTTGTTTACAGTAACTTAAAAGATTCATCCCGGCCCAAAAATGGAATTAAATCGTCAACATTTTCGTGCGATTATTTTTTACAACTTTCGGCGTGGATTAACTCAGCAACAGTGCATGGATGAACTTAATTCAATTTTTGGGGATGAAGCTCCATCAACGACCAGTGTTTACCGATGGTATGGTGAATTCAATCGTGGTCGTAGTTCACTCCAAGATGAATTTCGTGAAGGTCGTCCAAAATCAGTTGTTGTTCCGAAAACCATTGATGCTGTGCGCAAACTGATATTGGAAGATCGTCATGTGACCTATCGTGAGATTGAGACAACCTTAGGCGTTAGTGGGACCAGCATACATTCAATATTGCATAAACATTTGACTGTCAAAAAAATTTGTTCGCGTTGGATCCCACACAATTTGTCAATCGCCCAAAAAAAGGCTCGTGTCAATTGGTCTAAAGAAATGCTCAAAAATACGGTCGCGGTGCTTCGAAACACGTCTATGACATCGTGACTGGTGATGACTCGTGGATTTACGCGTATGACCCCGAAAGTAAACAGCAGTCGACTGTCTGGGTGTTTCAAGATGAGCCAAATCCAACAAAAGTTGTTCGCGCACAAAGCACTTCCAAGCAAATGGTCGCCTGTTTTTTCGGAAAAACTGGACATGTCGCAACCGTACCACTCAGAACAGTCAATTCGGAGTGGTACACAACCATTTGTTTGCCAGTTGTCTTCCAAGAAATCAGGAAAACCAACCGCCGAAGACGGATCACTCTTCACCACGACAATGCGAGCTCTCACACATCGGCTGCGACAACTGCATTTTTGAGCACCCAAAACATCGATTTGATGGGTCATCCGCCGTATAGTCCTGACTTGGCACCGAATGACTTCTTTTTATTCCCGTACGTAAAAAACAAACTGAGAGGTCAACGTTTTTCGACGCCTGAAGAAGCGGTTGCTGCATTCAGAATGCATGTGTTGGAGATACCTCAGTCAGAGTGGCAAAAGTGCTTCGACAATTGGTTCAAACGCATGCAAAAGTGTATAGATCTTCATGGGGAATATTTTGAAAAACAATAAAGTGATTTTCGATGATCAATATTTGTTTTTGTTCTCTAATCCCGAAATATAAAAGGCAACCCTCGTATGTGGTGACTAATGGTAGACCATGTGAAACACATTTCCGCAGCCAGTTTACCCCTATATCCAGACATGATGGGTAAATAGAGAGAAGCACTCAATACATTCCAAACGTTATGCGCACTAGGTTAATGCGACTCATTAATACCAGGGACCAAATATATTCGTGTGATTAAAATACTTGCTCCGAGTCACACTGTAATTGTTGTTCTATTGTTGCCAGAGCTTCAATATATCATTGCAGTAATTACAGCCAAATGAGCTCACACATCATTTTTCATATTGTAATGAATACATTATTCATTACCAGTTCACAGGAACGGAATTCAGTGCTCATTGCTGCTAAAAAGTGCTCGTGATGTGATTGAAAACCACAAGTTTTGCAACACGTTTTGTGATCGCTCAAAATAGAGAATATCTGATATGTCATTCATAACATCACATTACCGATCGAGCTTATCACATCACATTGTCATTTAATTAGTTGACATTTTAAACTTTATTAAGCAGGCAGAACCAAAACTCAAACATTTGTTGGTTATGCAGTCTAAAAGTGATGCGATGGATGAGTGCAAAGTTGCATATTTTTTTAACGTAAAAATAGTAAATAAATACATTCTGTATAGAAAAATAAAAACAATAACAAATATAATTCTTATCATTTTGTACAATGTTTTTCCAACGTTCAGCTAGTTGGCGAATACCTTGTTCGTAAAATTCTCACGGTTTTTTGCAAAGAACCTGATGAGATGGTCTTCGACTTTTCTTATAGCGTTCACGTTTTTCCCATTTAAATCACTTTGAAGCGATCGCAACAAGTGATAATCCGATGATGACAAATCGAGAGTACGGTGGATTTGAAAAGATTTCCCATTTAAACTGCTGCCGGTTATGGACAGTCTCTTTGATAGAATACGGTTTTGGGCTATTATGGCAAAAAATTGGATGTTATTCTTTGATTGCTCGGTGTAGTTTTTCTAATTGACAATAATATTTATCTACTTTAATTGCTTTGCGATGCGGTAGTACCTCAAAACAAAAAAAATCGTTTGTAATCCCACAAAACAGAAAGCGACATGTTCTCTAAATGTATATGGACATTAGCAATCAGGTTTGCCCTTCTCAGCCGTACACTGCTGTATAACATTTTCCATGCCGGTTCTTCTTTTTCCCCAGAAGAATTACTTGAGGAATTAAGTACTGTTGAGACGGGCAGTCTAAAATTTATGGGTGTGAAACCGTTGTCCACGGCAATGAATAAATAGAGGGCAGAACCCTCAGTTTATTTCGCTTAGTATTGGTGTAGCGTTTTATGAACGCACAATTCACCACAGGTAAGGTTCCTACCCTTCAAGAAATATACTTACCGGAAAGCATTACACGCGCCCACAGACGCGTGCCACTAAGTCCTGCTAGGGGCCTGAAACATTTTGCCAACGTTGAGCCCAACACTAAAAAGCAAGGAACTGAACGTCCCAAAGCTTTCAATGTCAAGCTCAACAATTCGAATATAACATACCTGAAACAAAGGTAAAACATTCATTCATCCTATGCCTAAAAACAACCCCAAAGACTGAAATGAGTCGCACTCCAGCACTGCACAGCGGCAATCCTGAAGATCTACACGATGTTACCAGGAATCACTATCGTCGGTAAATTAGCCGGTCAACGGATGCACGTACGGGTAGTCCATCATAAAGACCACCCAAATCCGTCGCGCAAACAAAGGCAGCGGCAACCTCATACAATAAAGCATATCGCTTATCCGCTGCCAAATTCTAGGCAACCATAAATATCTTAACGAGATAATGCGGGAATATTTATGAGAGTAACATTAACAAAAGGAACTACTCCAGTCTCACGGTTCCTTTTTTGTATTTCACACCCATTAGAAAGGCCTAATGGATTGTTAGTTTTGACTGAAAAAAGTTAAACAAAACCCATGGACCGTACGTCCATTCAAATTGCACGATATCCGTCGGGCTGCGCGCCATACGTTCTATGCAATTAAAGGCAGCACACAATCGACAGCCGTCGAACCGAATTTCAATCACCACCACGGATGGTGATAATAATGATCATGACCAGGATTCTCCTTCCAGGTCCATTGGGAAAATCTCCTTGTGATATGAAAAGGAAGATGTTATGCTGCTAACGGATACTGTGGAAAATTCTGTTAGCAGATTGAATGGGAAATTTCCTCCTTTGCAGATACAGATCGGAGATCTGAATCGGGATATTGTTTTGGGCAGACAGTTAGTCTGCATTGAGGCTTCAGATTGGAGAGTCGATACCGAGCATCCGAGAAGTCGAACACAGAGAACCCAACGAGGAAGGTCGATCCGCGCCGCGTCAGTAATCGAAATAATAAAAGGACGTAGAATAAACTATCGCGAGTATATAATAACAAACGAATTACAATACCTTTCGTGTCGTCCAAAGTGAACGTGTGCCGTTTTTGTATATGGTTCATTTGGTGTTAAAAATAATACAGAAAGACGTAGGCGTTAGACCGTAATAAACCAGGAGGTGCAAACGAAGAAAAAGAAAAGAAACAAACTAAAACAATTAGAAGTGTGGTGGAAGTGCGTATTTTCTTTCTTTATCATCATCATCATCGGCACTACAGCCGGAACCGGTCTTGGCCTTATTTAGCAAGTCCTATTGTTAAATGGGGGGATGGGTGCGAACATACAGGGCAAAGTCTCTGATTGCCTTCAACCCGGCGAAGGCCAGGACGATCCTTGTCCCTGTTCAATCCAAGTTGACATGCAGTCTCCACGTGACACCCCTGGATAGCTACTTTGACACCCGCCAAGTAGTGAACCAATGCATGCAGCGACATCCTGAGAAAGGTTGGCGCAAGGCTAATAACCAGGCCCGTAAAAATGAATTATTATGGCAAATTTAACAAGCCTCGGATATGGACCGGATACACGACGACGACCACGGAAACGAAAACGGCTAAACGATTTAAGGATTTTTTCATGGAACATACGCTCACTATACAGAGCTCGAGCTGCACAGCAACTAGCCGATGCCCTGTCCGAATATAAGGCTGACATAACAGCATTACAAGAAATAAGATGGACGGGGAGTGGTGTTTTTCAAAGAAAAGAGTATGACATTTATTACAGCTGTCACGCAAAACACCATGTGCTCGGGGTAGGCTTTCTAGTCAGCCAAAAACTGAAGCCTGCCATCATCGGCTTTAATGCAATAAATGAAAGGCTATGCACTCTTCGCGTGCGAGGCAAATTTAAAAACATAAGCCTCATAAACGTTCACGGACCTACAGAGGAGTCCCCTGACGACTCAATGCCTGCCCAAGATACGATGTGAAAATCGTTCTTGGGGATTTGAATGTGAAAATAGGTCGGGAGCCGGTTTTCAGGCACTACGCAGGTTCCCATAGTTTGCATGAGAACACTAATGACAATGGACTACGAGTCATCGAACTGGCAGCATCGAAAAACTTGGTCGTTGCGAGTACCAGGTTTCCGCGTAAAGATATCCACAAAGCCACCTGGGTATCACCTGATGGAGCCACTCGCAACCAAATTGACCACGTGTTGATAGATCGCCGCCACTCTTCGAGCCTGATGACGGTACGAACGTACCGAGGTGCCAACGTCGACCCGGATCACTATCTTGTTGGTACAGTTTTCCGAGCGCGGATTGCCTTACGGAGACGTATTGCATCCGCGGATCAGGTTCGAATCAACACGGCTGCCTTACGCAATGAGAACACCAGCAACACCTTTGGTCATGCGTTAAGACTCGCCCTCGAAGAGCTCGACGGAGGGAGAGTAAGTCCTGGGGCCAGAATGCCGGGCGTAGAAGAGAAATGGACACGCCTTAAGAATACTGTCATTAGTACTGCCAACTCCATCTTAGGCAGTAGTCGTAGAGATCGGAACGACTGGTTTGATGATGAGTGCAAACTAGCGACTGAACGTAAGAATGCTGCATACCGGGCAATGCAGCAGTCTCATAGGACGCGGGTACGCGAGGAGAAATACAAAGAGCTCAGAAGAACTGAAAAAAGACTTCACAGACAAAAGAAAAGTGCCTGGGAAAAAAATCTTGTCTGTGAAATAGAGAAAAGTAGAGAGCGAGGTCCGCACCAGGCGCGGAAGTTCTACCAAATAATCCGCAGTATGACGCGGTACACACCACGCTGCACTTACTGCAAGGATAAAGAGGGTAATCTGATCACCGATCCTGAAGGCATTCTGGAGCGATGGGAAGTGCACTTCAATGAATTGCTAAATGGTCAGCTCACAGAAGAATTGGAGGCTCCACCAATGCAAGACCAGGACCAAATGCTGCCGCCACCAAGCATTGAGGAAACACTAAAAGCCATTAGACAGCTAAAATCAAATAAAGCCCCTGGAGCTGATGGCATACCAGCTGAGCTGATCAAACAAGGAGGGGCAGCGTTACATCGCGCAATTCACGAGATCGTGGTGCACGTATGGGAGCAAGAGGAGATGCCGGAAGATTGGCGTCGTGGTATAATTTGCCCCATACATAAGAAGGGAGATATCACACTGTGCAGCAACTATAGGGGTATAACATTGCTGAGTACCGCCTATAAGATACTCTCCACTATCCTACAAGACCGGATATCCCCATACGCTAAAGCCATCATTGGTCAATATCAGTGTGGCTTCATCCCAGGCAAATCAGCAATTGATCAGATATTCACCCTTAGGCAGGCGATGGAAAAATGTCTGGAATTTAAGATTCCACTATATCATCTATTTATAGACTTCAAGGCCGCCTACGACAGCATAGCCAGGGTAGAACTATATAATGCCATGAGAGAATTCGGCATTCCAAATAAATTGATACGACTTTGTAGGTTGACCATGACCAACGTAACTAGTCAAGTAAAAGTAGCGGGATTGCTGTCCAAACCAATAAACATCTATAATGGACTCCGACAAGGGGACGGTCTGGCCTGCCTCCTCTTCAACCTGGCGTTGGAGAAAGCAATCCGTGACTCTGGCGTTACAACTAGAGGGACTATTGTCACCAAGTCCAGCCAGATACTTGGCTACGCAGATGACATCGACATCATCGGTAGAACCGAATCGGCGGTACAGGAATCCTTCACCCAGATCGAGCAGGCGGCACAAAAACTGGGACTGCGCATTAATGAGGGAAAAACCAAGTACATGGTGGCAACCTCTGCGAAGAGAAGACCTAACGTTGGTCAAACTATCAGGGTAGTGGAGCACGAATTTGAAGTAGTGCAATCCTTTAACTACCTTGGGTCAATAGTATCAGCCGATAACAATATGGAAGAAGAAATACGTGAACGGCTGATTAAATCCAACAAAGCCTACTATGGTCTATCAAGGCTCTTTAAATCCCGAAGTTTATCCAGAACATCCAAGCTACTACTGTACAAGACCATGGTCTTACCAGTACTCATGTATGGATCCGAGACCTGGGTGCTTAATAAAAAGCACTCTGAACTCTTGGCCGCGTTCGAGAGAAAGGTCTTAAGGAGAATTGTTGGCCCCGTATGTGAGGGAGGACGATTCCGGAGACGCTACAACCATGAGTTGTACGCAATCTACCTTGAAGCTAATGTTGTAAGAAAAATCAAGCTCGGTAGACTCCGGTGGGCGGGACACCTAGCTCGAATGAGCGAAGAGGACCCTGCCCGGAAAGTCCTTTGTGGCAGGATGTATGGAAGGAGACAGCGCGGCAGACCTTGTCTGCGATGGAGGGATGGCGTAGACCAGGACGCCCAGAGCCTGGGAGTGCTAAACTGGATGACATCGGCTCGAAATCGGGACCGGTGGAGAGATTTGTTAAATAAGGCCAGGACCGGATCCCGGTTGTAGTGCCGATGATGATGATGATTGTTAAATTTTCCATAATGATTTGTTTTTTCCGGGCAAGGTCATTAGTCTTGCGCCAATTTCTTTCTTTATAGACTAAGCAAAAATGTATTAAGATTGTGTCACAAGCAACCTCCCATGTGCAACTAAGAAGTAATGCTTCAATGTAATAAAGTTCAAAACCAAAAAATCTCAGGGTTTTAATTGTGTTGTTTCGCTCCAATATGTTTCTTTCTGTTCTCGTTTCGTTTTGTTTTGCGAACAGTGTTCGGCGGAACACGCCTTTCGACCAAGACTTATACCTGCCAAACTGGTAAAAACATATGAACTTATAAATTGCCTTACGCACTACCTTAAAAACTAAAGCATGTGGTTTGGGGGTGGTGGACTAACTTTAAAGTAACTTAAAAATGGAATGAGGAACTAAACAGAGATGGATAGAATAATAGTCTAAGTGATAGGACAGGGAAGGGCGAGGATAAGCCGGATGCTAGGGTGTGAGTATGAGTGCGGGAGAGTGTAGGGATGAGCGGGGTGGGGTCAGGAGGGGTTGTGGGGGCTTACTTGGCGTGTGGTGCTGGCACGGGGACAGGTTTACCAAATACCCACTGTAGTTTCGCCACAAATTGTTAACCAAAATAAAACACAATTTATTGTTAGGATTTTATTGAATTTATTTGATTGCTGATGTAAACGGGTTTAAAAAAATCACAACCTGTTCTTTGCAATTGATATTTGATTTAATGCTATTATTATACTAATAATTTACACAAATGCATGTAATTGGGGTTAAGAAATCACAACTTATTCTCTGCAATTGATATACGTTTTAATGCTATATTGACGGATAAACCGAGTAACCAACTAGCCAAACTTACCCCCCCCCCCTCTTTTTTTTCTTTTTAATCATAGTTTATATATATAAGAATAGTTCTAAGATAGTTAAGTTTTATCGCTTGTACTAAGCTGAATATATGAGGGTTCTGCCCTCACTAAACTAAAACTAAACTAAACTAATAATTTCCCCAGCTTGGTAGAAACCATGACGTGGTGCGGGGGCTTAAATTACAATGAATCACTCAGGTTTAGGTGACGGAGCATACGCTTCCAGTAGGGCCACCCATGTCAGACAGGCTAGCGACGAGTAACACACAAAGATCTACCACCCCTAATCCAGGGCGTTACGCGTTACCGTGCCCATTAGATGGTTTTCAGCCAGGGGTATACCGGCTATATTATAACGGCGCCTTTCTGACACCGGGTCGAATCAGAGCAGTAAGCAGACCTTATCATATCAAAAAGGTGCTTTGATGTGGCGGAATATTTGAAACCCCAAGACTCGTGGGAACAAAAATGAATAACCAATTAACAACAAAACAATCCCACCAAAAACCCGGTAGTCGTAGGTGTGATGAGCCGACACTACCATAAGGGCACAAATCACCAAGAAAACACCGACTCGGCAAAAGGAAGACGTAGGGAAAAACGGATAAAGCGGTATATACGCGTTGGCACGTGGAATGTTCGAACGTTATATAAACCAGGCGCGATACAGACGGTCGTAGAACACGCTAAACAATATAAAATGGACATCGTCGCGCTTCAGGAAGTCCGACTCCCACATCAAGTAATCGAAACCAACGGGTTTACACTGGCGTATGGGGGTACCGAGACACATAACCTCGGAACCGGGTTCATCATAAGCAAGAAGAATACGCCCCATGTAAAAGATGTGCAATTTATTAATGGCCGAATGTCGGTGCTAAAAATATAGGGACCATGGTACAATTATGTATTTATAAACGTACACGCCCCAACAACGTTCTACGAGAACTTAGAGGAAGTATTCAATGGGATCTCATCATTCGATGTTAAAATCCTCCTCGGGGTTCTAAATGCGAAAATTGGAAAGGAAGACATCTTCCACCCAACTATAGGTAAAGAGAACCTACAACGTTTTAAATGATAATGGAATTCGAATTATCACGTTCACAGCGTCCAAAGATCTGGTAGTGAAAAGCACGATGTCCAAGCATAAGCAAATCCATAAAGCCACATGGATATCACGACGGCGTAACGCGTAACCAAATAGACAACTTCCTCATAGACAAAAGACACCACTCGAATATCCTTGACGTAAGATCATATAGAGGAGCAGATTCCGACCCCGATCACCTTCTAGTGATGGGTAAAATTAGAAGTCGGCTCGTAGCAAACCTACAAGGGCAATCACGGGAGACGAGCAAAAAGTTCGACATTGATAAACTAAAAGACCTGCGCAAGACGAACTAACGAATAGATTTACCATCCTAGAGAATGGGAGTAGTGAGGAAGAGGAAACCAATAATCTGGGCACCAAATGGGCATCGATCGGAGACACAACCAAACAAACAGCCCAAAAGGTATTAGGATTTAAGAAAACAATTAAGTTCAAACCTTGGTTTGACGATGAGTGCAGGGCGAAGATGGAAGAACGTTAACGCCTCAGAGTGATCCACTTAGAAAGATATGATGAAGTCAACGCAGAAAGATACGAGTTATTTTCCTCGGTCCGTGATGAAGGAAAAAAACAATAAATTTTTGTTTAAAGACTATGCCTTTATTTTTATTATGAGTTTCACTTATCAACTGAGCTACATTTACAAAATCTTAATCTATTTATACTGGCCTAGGTTGATAAGGGTAGCCATGCGTTTATCTTATCGTTTCTGACTCATCCATCAGTGAGATTTGAATATTTCTTTATTATCTATGTTTCTATGGGAAGTGTAAAGACTCATGAAGAATTGAATTCTTGAGATTAAAAATATGTCTATGAGAAAGTGACTCATGAAGAGATTCGTGATATGTCTATGGGAAAGTGACTCATGAAGAGATGGGGCGTTAACTTACGCCACAATTCGGAAAGAGACAGCGAGACTTTTCAAACGCAAAAAACGCTAATGGGAGAAGACTAGGATCGAAAAAATCCTAGATAAGAAATAATCCGAGACACAAACGGTTGTCTGGTGACAGACACAAACAATATCGTGACAAGATGGAAGCAGTACTTTGAAAACCAGCTCAATGTGCGCACCCATAAACGCACCAGACGTACATACGGCCGAGCCGCAGATCCCAGAGCCCTCTTTCGACGAAGTTGTAGACGCAATAAACCGATTGAAAAACAACAAGGCTCCTGGAGTCGACTGCATACCGGCAGAGCTTATGAAGCATGGAGGAGAGGCAACCGCTCGAAAGATCCACCAACTGATTAAAACAATCTATCCCAGTAAGTCACTCCGGAAGAATGGAAAACCTCAATAGTCGTCCCCATTTTCAAAAAAGGTGACAGATCTGACTGCAAAAATTACAGAGGAATATCATTGCTCCCAACCACATACAAAATATTAACAAATGTCATACTGGCGAGAATCACACCGTACGCAGAAGACATATTGGGAGACTAACAATGCGGATTCCGTAGGAACCGGTGAACGAACGACCAAATATTCACAATAAGGCAACTACTGGAAAAGAAGTGGGAATACGGAGAGACGGTTCACCAACTTTTCGTTGACTTCAAAAAAGGCTACGACTCAGCCGGATAGCAAAGACTACCATATTGTAGTTGAGCTGGGAAAAAATATGCTACCCTCATTCAAATTTGCATGAACGAAAACACAGGGCGAGTTAGTATAGAAATCCACCTCTCAGAACCATTTGAAATCCGGGACGGACTAAAACAGGGAGATGGTCTATCACCGTGTCTTTTTAACCTTGTGCCTAAGTATGTCATCAGAAAGGTACAAGACGACAACATGGCCGGACCATCCCTGAACGGGGTCACACAAGTGCTCGCATATGCGGATGACATCGCCGTTTTGGGCGATAATCTAGAAACATGCAAGGGGCAGAAGAGGTGGTGTAGCGTCTCTAACAGATACACACACAATACACAAGCAAATCGTGAAGAGCACCGAACAAAAATCGAATAAGAAAATGCATCAGAGCCGTATACCATAGCGATAACATAACAATTCACATCAGTAGAATATACTTGAGTTTAAAAATCGAATTCTAGGCACGGCCAGTAGCCTGATGTGTTACGCATTGGTTCAATTTTTGGTGACTCTAACTGTCATAGCGTCAGTTCGATCACACGTTCCTCACTATCATTCCAAACGCTATAGTGGGCCTAGAAATAAATGAAGACAAAACGAAATACGTGATTACGGCGAGAGCCGGTGGACCTCAGGGAACACGTATAACGTCAGGGGCAAGATATTTGAAAATGTCAAAGAATTTAAATACCTGGGAACAATACTGACGACCAATAACGAAATGTCGAAGGAAATTAACAAAAGACTACACTCCGGCAACGCTAGTTCGCATGCAGTCAGTAAACTGCTGAAATCCAAACTGCTATCACAGAATATAAAGCTCCGTGTCTATAGAACCATAATCATGCCGATTGCTCTATACGGATGCCAAACATGGGCTCTCACAAAACGGGAAGAAAACAAATTCCGCGTATTCGGGAACAAAGTCCTAAGGGGTATCTTTGGCGGCAAATATGACGGGGGGCAGGTCAATGGAGGAAACTCCACAACCACGAATTGGAAGAGCTATACCGCAAACCTACAATAGTGAGAGTAATCAACTCGCGAAGATTAAGATGGGGCGGACATGTGGCGCGAATGGGCAACGATAGAACCGTGCGTAGAATTCTTGACGGTAGACCAACGGGAAAGATACCGGTAGGACGTCCGCGAGGAGATGGGAGGACAATGCTAGGTTTGACCTTGAGAAGATCGGATCGGATGGTCAAATGTGGAAGTAGAGCGCACAGGACAGAGAAGAATGGCGGAGTCGAGCTGGTGAGGTCATGAACTTCCGGGCTCCTGCAGGCCAATAAATAGTATAGTAATAGTATAGTAATAGTATGAATATGTAAAACATATATATATATATATATATATATATATATATATATATATATATATATATATATATACATAAAACGAAAACAAGTCAATGTACAATTTGAACAATTTTTTTTTTATTTCACTTCTACCAGGAATGGCGAAACTATAGCGTTGAAATAGCGCCTTGAGATGCGATTTTTTTTTTCGACGGGGTCCACCAGCCAAGCTCCGAAAAATGCTCAAGGATTTCTTTCAACCATTTTACGAAGTCTATAGCTCCATGGTGGTGGTGGGTCTCTATTAATGTATAAGTTGCGTGAAGTGGTTGGGAGAAATCCCTCGAAACAAAAATCCAGTCAAAGCAATGGACTCCAAAGGGGGAATCGGCTCCAAAAAAAGCAAAAATTGTTTTTTCGGCTGGGAAAGTAATGGCGAGTGTTGTTTGAGATAGTCAGAGATTTATCTTAATCGATTATCTTCAAAAACGAAAAACTAGTACAGGAGCATACTACGCATCATTACTTGACCAACTGAAGGCAGAAATTGCGGAAAAAGAACCACATTTACAGAAAAAGAAAATCCCGTTTCACCAAGACAATGGTCCGTCTCACACCTCAGCGGTTGCCATGACGTAAATCCACGAATTACGGTTTGAAGTGCTTGACCATCCGCCTTACTCACCAGATCTAGCCCTAAGCGACTTCTTTTTGTTCCCTAATCTAAAAATTGCGCTCGGAGGACAGAGGTTTTCGTCAAATGAGGAGGTGGTCACCTTCGTGAACAGTTATTTAGTAGAGAACACAAACGGTGACTACTATTTGGGCGGGTTAGAGAGATGCGAGCATCGCTGGGAGAAGTGTATAGAGTTACAATGAGACTATGTAGAAAAATAAAAATAAATTTTAAGAAAAAATATGTTGTATAAATATATATATATAAAGTTATATATATAGTTTGTAATAGTTTTAAAGTATTTACGACGTTAAGACTCTCCCTCGAAGAGATCGACGGAGGGAGAGTAAGTCCTAGGGCCAGAATGCTGAGCGTAGAAGACAAATATTAAGATAACTGTCATTAGTACTACCTACTCCATCCTACCCAGTCGTTGTAGAGATCGGAGCGACTGGTTTGATGATGAGTAGAAACTAGCGACTAGCGAAGGTAAGAATGCTGCAAACCGGGCAATGCAGCAGTCTCGTAGGACGCGGGTGCACGAGGAGAAATACAAAGAGCTGAGAAGATCTGAAAGAAATCTCCGCACACAAAATAACAGTGCCTGGGAAAAAAATCTAGTCCGTGAAATAGAGAAAAGTAGAGAGCGAGGTCCGCACCAGGCGCGAAAGTCCTACCAAATAATCCGCAGTATGACGCGGTACACACCACGCTGCACTTACTCCAAGAATAAAGAGGGTAATCTAAGGGAAGTCCACTTCAATGAATTGTTAAATGGTCAGCTCACAGAAGAATTGGAGGCTCCACTAATGCAAAATCGAGGGGAAATGTTGTCGCCACCAAGCACTGAGGAAACTGTAAAAGCCATAAGAGAGCTCAAATCGAATAAAGCCCCCGGAGCCGATGGCATACCAGCTGAGCTGATTAAACAAGGAGGGGTAGCGTTACATCACGCAATTCATGAGATCGTCGTGCACGTGTGGGAGCACAAAAAGGTGCCGGAAGATTGACGTCGTGAAATAATTTGCCTCATACATAAGAAGGGAGATATCACAATGTGCAGCAACTACTCTCCTCTATCCTACAAGATCGGATAACCACGTACGCTAAAATCCTCATTGGTCAATATAAATGTGGCTTCAACCCAGCAAATCAGCGATTGATCAGATATTCACCCTTAGGGAGGCGATGGAAAAATGTCTGGAATTTAAGATTTCATTGTATCATCTATTTATATACTGTAAGGCTGCCTAGGAGAGCATAGCCAGGGTACAACTGTAACGTAATATTGCCACATAAAATTAGGTATAAAACAATTTGGTTACCTGTAGTTATTCTCGTTCCTAGCATTGATCCGTCTGCAGGGATTCCCCCTAGCGGCAACTTGGACTCTTCTTCTGTGCGGTGTAGAGGTAAGTTGGCAATTTTATATGTGATATGGCTCTGGTTCTGCAATTATTCCCGCTCCATGCACTGAGCTTCCAATGATCCGTCTGCAGGGATTCCCCCTAGCGGCAACTTGGACTCTTCTTCTGTGCGGTGTAGAGGTAAGTTGGCAATTTGATCTGTGATAGGGCTCTGGTTCTGAACAAATTGTTAGACACACGTTTTTAAGCACACATGCTTTATTTTCAACTTAGGTGTATACATAGGTACTGTATCTCTGTTGCGACCACTACAAAAAACTCTTTTATTTTTCTGAGCTTTAATTTACTTTTTACTTTTCTAATTAAAAAAGAACACACGAGACCAGAAATTCATTTCTGCTTTTCCTCCGTACTGCCGTTAACTCACTTCCACAACTAATTTTAAAACCGTCAACAACGGAATCCAAAAAACAGTATTTACTGCTTAAAAATCAACGAAACGGAATTCAAAACGGTATTCATCAAAACATTAACTTGTTGTTTCTCTCTCGCTCTCCCTCAACGTCCACTCCGAAAACAGAATTCGAACTTGTACACGATCCACACTCGAACTGGGATGTGTTCGCACACTCACATGTGGATCGTGCACTTCTTCCACCACCTTACCATCAAACTATATTAAAATCAAATTATATTAAAAACAATTAAATAAGGGGGGTGGCGGAAGCTGCACGTAACACAACTATATAATGCCATGAGAGAGTTGGGCATTCCAAACAAATTGATACGGCTTTGTAGGTTGACCATTACCAACGTAACTAGTCAAGTATAAATATCGGGATTGCTGTCCAAACCAATAAACATATTTAATGCAATCCGACAAGGGGACGGCCTGGCCTGCCTCCTCTTCAACCTGTTGTTGGAGAAAGCAATCCGTGACTCTGGCGTTACAACCAGAGGGACTATTGTCACCAAGTCCAGCCAGATTTTTCCCTACGTAGATGACATCGACATCATCGGTAGATCCGATTCGGCTGTACAGGACTACTTCATCCAGATCGAACAGGTGGTACAAAAACTGGGACTGCACATTAATGAGGGGAAAACTAAGTACATGGTGGGAATTTCTGCGGCGAGAAGACCTAACGATGGTCAAACTATCAGGGTAGCGGAGCACGAAATTGAAGTAGTGCAATCCTCTAACTACCTTGGGTTAATAGTAGCAGCCGATAAGAATATGGAAGAAGAAATACGCGAACGACTGATCAAATCCAACAATGCCTACTAGGGACAATCAATGCTCTTTACATCCGGAAATTTATCCACAACATCCAAGCTACTACTGTACAACACCGTGAACTTACCAGTACTCATGTATGGATCCGAGAGCACTCTGAACTCTTAGCCGCGTTCGAGAGGAAGGTCTTAAGAAGAATTGTTGGCACCGTATGTGGAGGAGGACGATTCCGGAGACGCTACAAAAATGAGTGTAGGAAAAATCAAGCTCGATAGACTCCGGTGGACGGCACACCAAGCTCGAATGAGCGAAGAGGATCCTGTCCGGAAAGTCCTTTGTGGCAGGATTGTGGGGTAAGTAGTCGTGGCGTCAGCATGGACGCGAGTTTTACTACCAACCCACCATTCACTTAATGTTCCACCGAATACTAACCGAACAAAACTCCGCCACTTTTCGTTCGCAACAAGGAAAGCCAAACACACGGTTTTTGTAAGGTATTTTTATTGTTCTCGATAATTGTGTTTATTGTTACGAAACAAAAAAAAATTTAAAACTTAACTTGATGAAATTAATACTTAACGGCGTTATTTTTACTCGATTACTTGCAATTAATCACTTAAAAGCTGTGATCGCGGTGGTTACTGGGCGACTTCCAATGTGCGCACGCTGAAGGTTGTGATAAGACTCAAGGGAGAAAAGACCAAACGCGCCGTTGGTAATGCGGGTCATTGTTTACGCGATGCCTCGTCGCTATTATCGACGTTGGCAGAAAAAAGGTGCTAAAAGCAAATTGGATTTTTATGGCATCTCTGGCTGCAGTAGAAACCGGGTTCATGATTGCATTAGGAAATGTTGGAGAATTTGGTTTCAGCGTCTATTGCGCTAATTATATGCAGCTGCTTGGATTATTTATTGATAAGAAAAACAAAAAAGGTTGCCAGGCAATGTGTATGAAAAGGTACATGACGCGGCTGGGAAAATAGACGGCGCAAAATGTATGGTCCCTGTCATGACGGTTACATTGAATGCAATCCGAATCATTTTGTTCACAGGAATTTGTCTGGTACCGAATTGGTTCAGAATACCAGATAAGCAAAGAAAGAAATCTTACGGAAATTGTATGCAAAGGGATCCATGAAAAGGTAAGTTTTTTTTTATAGGGATTTTAAGATTATAGATGGTGATCTATATAATGCATGAAGCATTTACAGGTACTAATACTGTTGCATTAGCGAACCTAAGGAAGTTGGGTAGTAATTATGGGGGTTTTTTTTTAGGTAAGCGGACCGTAGGGTTTGGCGGGACCGCTACAGGATGTATGGACGACGACAGCGTGACAGACCTTGTCTGCGATAGAGGAATGGCATGGACCAGGACGCCCAGAGCCTGGGAGTGCCCAATTGGATGCCACGGCTCGAAATCGGGACCGGTGGAGAGACTTGTTAAATAAGCCTAAGCATGTAACCCGGTTGTAGTGCTGATGATGATGATGATGGTATATGTATATATATGTACATATCTGTATATAATAGCGTTAGTAGTTAGAAAACACGAATCACAGCAATTGCTATTTCACTAAGAGTATATTTATAGACATCTATAGACATATTCGTTTAATCGTGGTCTTGGTTTGTATAGGATTTTTTTTTTATTGAAAATGTGATACTACAGACAAACACGAATGCAACAAAGTAAAACAAGTCTTCTTAGCATCATGATTTATATTTCCTTCAATAAATAAATTCCATAAAAAACATATAACCAATTGTATGTCTTCTAATATTTTCGTAAATAAAATGTGAATTTACGTTACGTGAAAACGTGTTGCGAGCATAAGTGTAAATATCTGTGTTACATGTTTCAGTAATATTTTGTTTGTTTTTAACTTAACATATAGCTCAATTTATACTGTTACAGATATTGAAATAAAAACTTAATGCACAACACACTTTAATGGGTATACGGGAGCATTTACTTAATAAGCCGACTTTTACTCTGCTCAATTCTTAACTTAAATAACATCCAATTGCCAATTATAATGTCAAAAGTCTTATTTATGTTTTTCCGAATCATTTATTTTTACACATAACTACATATATAAATAATTGAGTTTGTTCGTTTTTCTTCATTTTCCGAATTTATTTAATTGTTGTATTTTATATTTTATATCTTGCTTTATAAAAATTAAGTTAATAGCTCTTCATTTGTTTTAAGAATTCATTTAGTTTGCAGTTTTGCTTAGATAAATGTTCTCTTATATCAAAGCTTAAGTTGTATTATAAATATGTGCTTAAGTATTACATTGATCAGTATCGGATTTAGATATTGCTTTTTATAAATAAATCGCTTTTTATTTCTGTTTTTTTATTATTATTTTTTAATGCAACGGTATCTAATGACAATAATTGATTTAATTAGTTCTTCTTTCTCTTCGATTTAATTTCTGGTTTAAAAGCACGCATATCTTGTATATTTTTTTATTACCCTTAACATTAACTTGGATCTTTTTAATTCCTGTTTTAAACTACTTTTTTGTTGTTTTATCAAATGTATATATCGAATTTTCATCAAGTTAGTTTTGTGTTTCTCTAACATACATTGCACACATAATTTAGTAAATGAATTTTTTTAAATTTTAATAACATTAAAATTCAACATAATTTTGGAAAAATACTTATGGTTTATTATCCACAAATTTAGGGCGATTTTTTTGTTTTTGTTTTGTTGGTTTGGGGAATATGGTGTGCTAACGATTGAGTGGATCAAGTAAAGGGATTGGAATTCATTTGAAACTTTATTACAATTAACACGTTGACATTATTTGGAAAAACTAAATTGCAATTGTTTTTACATAAATGTGGTGGAACTTTTAAGCCGTACAATCAAAACAACGTTCTAAATATTAAAATCTATTTGGATGCATAGTTGAGGGGTCTCATCGAGAACGTTTTTTAGCAATGAAATTTCGTTTCCTATAAAAATAAACGTCTAAAGTCGTGTTTTTGTTTATTGGAAGGTGACCTTAAAATCTTTATGTGTTTGCATTTCTATACTATGATTCGAAAAACAAACTAAAGAAAAATCAAGTTGACAACGTTATAATTAATTCAACGACTTAAGAGATATATAGTGATAAAATCTGCGTAAATAAGTATCTGGTTGGAACAACTTGATGTCAAAGTTACCTTCTTTTGACCAATGAATCATTTATGTCTTCTGTGTAAGCCAAATGGTTCAATGTTAAAAATAAACTTATAGTAATAAAATAAAAAAAACGCCCGTGCCAAGTTTGGATCAAAGTTCTATTAAATTTTTATCACTATGAGCCCAAAGCTTTAAAATTAACTCACTGATTTATTAGATGGTTATACGTGGGAAGTTAATTTTCTTGGAGAGTCTGCAAGCAAAAACTGCGAGAAGACTAGCCACGAAAAAGGGCGACTCTGCTTCGGAAGAAAAGTCGAAAAACGGCACCCGGGTGAACAAAGATGAATGTGTTGTAAATTGGAGATGACTTTAGTCCGTAGGTACTTCCGGAAAATTGAGAATACATCAGGCATGTAGACGAATCACACAGAGGTCACAAACCAAAGAAAAATATTACAAAATACAATCCTAGTGTGAAAATGTGACAGATTTACGACAATATTGTCTCATTGTACATATCTAACTTATATCCGAATTAATGGAAGTTATCATCATTATCATCGGCACTACAACCGGGAACCGGTCTTGGCCTTCTTTAGCAAGTCCTGAGGCTTGTTAAATTTTCCATAATTATTTGTTTCCTCCGGGCAAGGTCATTAGTCTTGCGCCAGAGTCTCCCCGACGTGGAATCGAACCCCGGTCTTCCGCGCGACAGGCGGGTATACTAACCACTATACTATCGAGGAGCTTGCTGCAGTTCCTTATTTTTTTATTGTTTTCCAGATTTGTGCTTAATATACCTGTGCGGTTTCCTAATCCATTTAGCCAGGCAACTTGTGAAGAAAAAATCCTTAACACCAGTTACAATGTAATGTAAAATAGGGGAAACAAGTAAAATGGAGTAAGGGAGATGGGAGGAGAGCATTATTCTGTCATAGATCTTATTTCTGATGCGGAAACAGTTCCAGCTAAATACATTCACCAAACAATAAAACATCATTCCAGAAATATGTTTTCGATTTTTTATGTGCAATCATTCTTTTCTAGTGGAGGAATGATAAGTGAAGAAATACACATTGAACTAATCAAATCTAAATTGATTGATTACAACAATGAGTGGGATTTGTCTGAACCCAGCAGAAGTTTGCCAACAAGACCACATTTAAATAAGAAATATTTTCAAAGTCAGCATGTAACTGTTGTTGATTGGCCAGAAAACTCCACTAAAACAGAGATTTTTGATTCGCCTTTAAGGTAAAACTGAGGTGCGTGTTCGACCAAGGAGAAGATGATTCGTGCCCCAATGAATCTAACCAGAGTTATGGAATTAAGAGAACTCAAGATGGTAGTAGTTTAAGATGTAGGTGCTAAAAAAGAAGGTAGATATAACAATATTCCTGCCAGGATATATTAAAGTCAAGTTTTATCACCTCCTTTATAGAAAATGTCGTGGAGGATAAAACCATTGTACTTATTACTGATTACAGGCGCATCACTTCTTGGATAATATGACACGGTACACACAATCTTTTTAAAAAAATTCAGATATACAAAACGTCCAAGCTTTGCAGGACTATAATTGAAATAACGGAGCGTGTATCATTAGTAATCATACACACGTTCTCAGTCCTTGGCAGGCCAAGAGTCATGCACCTTTTACTGAAAGGACCAATCTCCGATCCCTGCAAGATAAGTCACATTGCCACCTATGTCTTCCGTTTCATCGGTTCATACAATCACCAAATCGCAAAAACGGTTTTGGGGATTTATTCTACACATTATAAGCTATCAAAAAATGAAAAAAAAAACCTATTTTTTTAAAACTTTTTGATGAGAGCCTTCCCTTAAGGGCGTGACAATGCTATCAAATGATTTGTCAACTAGCAGGATACATTTCAATGGCACCATAGGTGATAGAAGAAAAAGGGAAAACAAACGCGGGAAGCAACAAAAATAACAATATCCAAAATGTCAGCATAAAAAAACAAATTCTCCAATAACTTGAAAGCATTGCCTTATTATTGTTTTTAAAACAATAGCGGCACAAAAAAGATATTTTTTTAGGTAAACATCAATGCAGAGTGTGGCCATACGAAAAGAGAGAACATTGAAAGATTCCATGCTGATTCAAGCACGAGGGAACACGTGACCTAGCAGACCGTTCCTTGCTTGTATGCTTCCGCTTAAAAAGGATGCCATCTATTTATTAGTTTGTCTAAAACTGACTTTGGGGTAAATTAGTTCACCCACTTTGATTTACTCAACTTGCGAGGTCAACAATAGTTGCGGAAATATTTGTAAAAAAAAAAGAAGGCGCTCATGTTAAAATGCTAGAATTGAATCGATGACCCAAGAGTGTCGTACGTATATACTTTTGCATATAACAGTACCTCTGGTAATATCTAAAATCGAGCATAAAATCGAAGGGCACAGGGGAAAAACATGCAGTGTCATTCACATCTCAAAGTAATAAACATGTATCGGCGAGCAATCAAGAATCGGATGTAAACACACGTCCATATATTTAAAAAAACACAATGCACAATGCAATGCGCCCATATATTTAAAAAAAAAAAACAATGATTACATCCATAGATAGTGTATCCTGAATACAAGGAAATGGTAAAAAAAAAAATGTAATATTATTCATGAACGTAAGTAAACGATGTTAGGTTTGACCTTGAGGAGATCGGATCGGCTGGTCAAGTGTAGAAGGAGAGTGCACAGGACAGGGAACGATGGCGGAGTCGAGTCGGTGAGGTCATGAACTTCCGGGTTCCTACAGACCAATACATGATAATAGTAATCGTAGTAATAGTAGGTAAACCAAGATTAAATCAAATCATCAACTAACACGGTCACCTTTTAAAAGACGTAGTTACATTGCCAGGGTCGAGTTTTAGGCAATCACAAACGTGTGCTGGATGTCGTTGTGTGCATCGTTTCAACTATGAGTACTTCGCAAAGATATTTAAATGAGTGAAAACAGTCGGCTTCATCATATTCATCATCGGCACTACAAACGGGATCCGTTCTTGGTCCACCGGTATCCGGTCCTTATCCGAGACTTGTTAAATTGTCCATAATAATTTGTTTTTCCGGGCAAGGTTATTAGCCTTGCGCCAACCTTTCTCATGATGAAAAACAGTCCTTTTATATAACACAAAAATGAAGAGCTTCGACATCTCTAACCTTCGTCGGCTTGTATCTAACCTGGGGGGAGTCATGGAAATACAGTTTTTGCTCTCAGATATGGAGTCATGTCTTAAACGGGCGTGAATTCATTCCCAGTTTTTAATTTAATTTTCGAAAGGAGCACAGAACGTTACATGCTCGTCTTGGACTATATAGAAAATGTTTAATTAGATTGTCATGTAATATCGAAAAAGTGTTGGGCGGTGTCTGAAGTTAAAAGCTATTATTTTAGGTCTAAAAAATTAGACATCTTTTTGCTTTTTATAACCATTAATATATCTCACTTGATAAGGTATAAACATCAATATACCTATCAGAATCTACCTAAGTTAAAACACTTAGGCACTTTTCACTGCCGATATGTCGTATCCATAAATATATAGAAGTCGATCGAAAGCAAGCATCAATATACACGAGTCAAAACTATTAGAGGCTTCTTACAGGCATCGGGTTCATTCATCGGGTCCTCTCCGGCTCCGTCGTCTGCGCCTACTTCCTGAACTTTATTCCTCTGAACACAAACCCTCGAAATACCCGTAATCCCCGCATTCTCTACATTCCCCATCACCGGTCCTCTAATGGTCTCAACGAACCCCATTCGCGGATGCTGAGAAATGTCAACTCCAATTCCACCTTGTTTGACTTTGACCTCTCTACGCATAGCCACAAGTCCCGCCTCCTAAACCATCCTCACCACCAATCTTAAGCGGCGCTTCTACACTTTGCTATAATCTGCCTGTCCTGTCGCCGTCATGGTGTATTAGGGAATTGAGCAGGACATTTAGTTTGCTTTTTGGTAACAATTTAGAGAAAGAAAACGTACACAAATTATTTCTTGTAAAGTGATTTTTTCGTTAATGTTAAACCTTGACAATTTGTTCTAATCACTTTTGGAATATGATATCGGGTAAGTGACCACAGGTGGAGGGAATAGTGATGTGAACCCAACATTTCCCTGTTAATATCTTAAGAGCGTTGGACAGTTTCGAAGTTATATCGTACCTAATGCGTACAGAAGCTAGCTAGTTCTCTCATAGGACAGTGCACTAGGATATCGACGCGGGACCGACAAATTTGAAATAAAGACGGGTGTGCTTCAGGAATCTGTACTATGACCGCTGTTATAGAATATTGTGTATGACGCTATCCTTAGAAACAATATGCCAGGAGAAGTGAGGAGCTTTCCGGCAACGTCTCATTCAGTGTGTTCCGAGCAGTTGGCTTGTGTGCAACGCTGTTACTGTGAAGCTCTATTCAGTGCCTACATCACAAATCATGATGAGTGCATTGATCGAGCAACGGTACGCGATTAAGTCTTGCGCAAAACTCCACAGATTTCTCGCCAATATCACGGAAATGATCAGCGAAGTTTACTGTTACTCTTCTCTATCTTCTTCGCAAGTTTCGCGATGGTTGAAGGCTCCACCACGACGGCGCACCGAGGCACACCGCTCCACGGCTAAGCTATTTAGCAACGCTATTCCAGCCCCTACAGCTCTGACTCTGGCAGATTTTTTCTCTTCCCCAAAATCAAAACTGTATTGAAAGGAGTCCATTTCGGGTCAATTCAGGCCACCGTGACAAAGGTTTTGCTTGCAGAGATCCCCGTTGACCCCTTCTGGAGGGCGTACCGGGCGTGGCAAAGCCAGTGGAAGAAGTGTGGCCAAGGCCAAAGTCCAAAGGGACTATTCTGAAAAATTTTCATCGTTTGTAACGGTGTGTTTAATAAATCCATTTTTTAAAGGGGTATTTTGGTCTAGAAATTTGAAAAAATCATTTTTTTTCTTCATATTTTCAAAGCTTAACTCTCTAAGAATATGTCTTTAAGAGGATTTTAGAAAATACAAATTATTTTCGGAGGTATGGTTGTTTTGCTGACGCGCCGTCTAAACCAGCTCGGCCGGAACGAATCAAACAAAAGACATTAGGGACTTTTTATTTTTATTAGGAACTGTTCGGTTGGAAGAGAGAAGCGCGAAAGATGCTTATTTCGAAGTCGAGGAAGGTCCAATGTATGGAGCAGGAACGGCAGATTGAATAAACGTAAGCCTAAAATATCATTTCATGACTTAGACCGCAAAAACTTTACGTGAAACTTTAAACGCGTTTTTCTCGAAACTGTCTTTTTTAAAACAATACCCACGATTTTTCAAGTTCTACTGAACCGATTTACTTCAAATTTAGTATATGTCTTCTTTTGTTTCTATTGCATGAACTATCCTCATCCCCAAATTTCAATGTCAACTATTTTTTAAAAATTCGAAAAACTAAAAAAAAAATGGTACAAGCAATCGCCATTTTGTTAAAAAAATAATTTTTTTTCAACTTTTTTTAGTTCCAACGATAGAGGCATTTCTGTAAATTAATGATCTTCTTTTTTTTTCAGAATGCTAGGAGGCTTGAATTGTGGGTATGGTCACGTGCCAAATGTTTGAGACCCCCCACTTCATCAGCTGCTAACTTTTTGAATTTTGAATTTTTTACTTTCAATTTATTTTACTGTATTCTTGAAATATTAATAAGCATCCTATAAAAAAATGAATACTAAAAATATTGATTGCTTTTTTTTACAGCACTTCAAAAATTGCGTTAAATTCGTGCGTCTATACCAGAATACCCCCTTAATTGCATTACTTTTCGGACAAACCATGTTGGTATAGCAGTTCCTCTGCATAATACCTTGGTGTTACCCTCGGCAACAGGTTGTCCCCCATGGACCATCTGTGGAAAACGAATAAAAAACGGAAAGACAGTGCAATGTATATATTTGCAAGACTGCTAGCCACTGTTGGGGGACTGTGGCGTCACTTCAGGAAGCTGAAAACCCGCATCTCCATTGTAATGTATGCAGCGCACCTACGGGTGGAAGCCACATAGAATGGAGGGACCAAATCGGCCACAAAAATTATCACTTTTAAGTGTATGCAGCCCTTTCCCCTTCATAAACCTTTAGTTGAATCGTTTCACATAGTTTTACATGTATAACACCGTTCCATCAAAAATATCACTGTTCAATAAAATCCATGGAATATCACCATTACGTTAAGTCGAAGAAGCAGCACTTATCGAAATCGCATCATGAGATTACACATCTAAGGGATACACAGAAAGGAGTAACAGAATGCATGTAGAAGCATGGTGGTAACGAGTAGTTTCTTTGTAGCATAATCCAACAGCTGTCGTGTTAAGTAGATGAATAAATACGCGGGGGGAAATACCACAATGAAATAACTGTCCAATACGGGCATCATAACATTGTATTTGAATAGAACGACGAGTTATTCAGATATCGAGCTGAAATCTATTCTAAGGGCAGTACACAGGCTTCATTTAAGTATGGAAGATCTTCATGCACAATTCGCCACAACGTGGTTGCAATTCTTTTGAACGGCAATTGTTGAACTGTCATATACGGCTACGTTATTTTCGGCATTCGGACCGAGGTGAATATTTGTACTGCAATCTATCCTTTATAACATATACAATACGTCTGGTGGAAAGACTGTGGCATTTCTAACAGATACACACACAATACACAAGCAAATAGTGAGGAACACCGAACGAACATCGAATAAGAAAATGCATCAGAGCCGTATACCATAATGATAACATAACAATTCCACATCAGTTGAGTGTACTTGAGTTTAGAAATCGAATTCGTACACGCGGCAGTGGCCTGATATGTTGAGCATTTGTTCAATTTTTAGTGATTCTAGCTGTCATAGCGTCAGTTCGAATCACACGTTCTTCACTATCATCGTTAACGCTAAAGGACTATTACGATCAAAATAAAGGGTAAGCGCTCTGAGTGTTAGACCACCGACTCGGATTTTTTTTTATTCTATTTCTCCCGGGAAAGGCGAATCTATAGCGCTGAATCAGCGCCCTGAGATGCTTTTTTTTTTCGACCGGGTCCATCAGCCAAGCTCCGAAAGATGCTTAAGCATTTCTCCCAACCATATCACAAGCCTATAGCTTAATGGGGTGGTACTTCACAGGACAGCTTGCCTTTTGGGCCTACCTACCACTCCCTAATTATGCCGAACTGCATACTACCAAGAGGCGTCTGTTGAACCTAGGTTTGCGCAATCAAACGCAAGACCCAACCTCTTTACCAACTCAGCCATTGATGCGGCAATGTTGGTAGTAATTTTAAAAATTTCCAAACGCTGCTCGTTCGTAAATTTCACCATGAAAAAAAAATTAATCCTAAATGATGTTTCTAGATTGATAGATCCTGAAAAAATGTTTAAGGGTGCGTTCATTAAAAAACTAAATTATGTTCATTTTGAAAAACTCTTACGTTATGTCTCTTTTGAAAAACGATTCACATAAAGACTTCCGGTGAATGTGGTGATGGGACGTGGTAAGTCTTTTGTTTTTCTACCGAAACAAGACCTATTAGTAGCTCAGCGTGCTGGGTCATCGTTGTAAAAAAAACGACTTCAACCAAGTCGTCAAAACATAGCTTAATTATATGCCATCTCAAGGATGACATGAAGGCCAAACTTCTCTGCTATAAGCAGCCAATATGACTTAAAATATTACACACCTCTTGATATTGGTCGTACATATTATCGTGGCCCCAGGTTGGTGGTGTGGGGGCTTAAATTACAATGGATCACTCAGGCTATGCTGACGGATGCATATGGTTCCAGTAGAGTGACTCATGTCAGCCAGGCGAGCGAGGAGTAACACACAACGATCTGCCACCACTAATCCAGGCTGGCAGATCTTTGATCTTTCCCCAGCCTGGTAGAAACCTTGACGTGGTACTAGAATGATTCACTCAGGTTATGCTGACTAAAGCATACGCTTCCAGTAGGGCCACCCATGTCAGACAAGCTAGCGAGAAATAACACACAAAGATCTACCACCCATAATCCAGGGTATTACGCGTCACCGTGCCCATTGGATGGTTTGCAGCCAGGGGTATACCGGCTGTATTATAACCGCGCCTCTCGGACACCGGGTCGAATCGGATCAGTAAGTAGACCTTATCATATCAAAAACTGGCTTTGATATGGCGGAATATTTGAAACCCTAAGACTCATGGGAACAAAAATGAATGACCAATATACAAAAAACAATCCCACCAAAAACCCGGTAGGCGTAGGTGTGATGAGCCCATACTACCATAAGGGAAAAAATCATCGAGAAAACACCGACTTGGCAAAAAGGAAATGTAGGGAAAAACGGAAATGGTGGGATATACGCGTCGGCACGTCGAATGTTCGAAGATTATATAAACCAGGGGCGATACAAACAGTCGTAGAAAACGCGAAACAATATAAAATGGACATCGTCGCGCTTCAGGAAGTCCGACTCCCACATCAAGTAATAGAAACCAACGGGTTTACACTGGCGTGTGGAGGTACTGACGCACATAACCTCGGAACAGGCTTCATCATATGCAGTAACAATACGCGCTATGTAAACGATATTAATGACCGAATGTCGGTGCTAAAAATACAGGACCCTTGGTACAATTATGTATTTATAAACGTACACGCCCCAACAGAATCTACCGACGATGAAACGAAGGACATGTTCTACGAGATCCTAGAAGATGTATTTGATGGGATATCATCATTCGATGTTAAAATCCTCCTCGGGGATCTCAATGCGAAGATTAGAAAGGAAGACATCTTCCAACCAACTATAGGTAAAGAAAGCCTACACGACGTTTCAAATGATAATGGAATTCGAATTATCACGTTCGCAGGTTCAAAAAACCAGGTACTGAAAAGCACGATGTTGAAGCATAAGCAAATTCATAAAGCCACATGGATAACACCCGACGGAATAACGCATAACCGAATAGATCACTTCCTCATAGACAAAAGACACCACTCGAACATTCTTGATGTAACATCTTATAGAGGACCAGATTGCGCTTCCGATCATCTTCTAGTGATTGGCAAAATTAGAAGTCGTCTTGCAGCAAACCCATACGGGCAGTCACAGCGGCCGAGCTAAAAGTCCGACATTGATAAACTAAAAGACCTACGCAACAGGGCTGAATATCAAGACGAACTAACGAATAGATTTAGCATCCTAGAGAACGGGACTAGTGATGAATAGGAAACCAATAATGTGGACACTAAATGGGCATCTATCAGAGACGTAATCAAACAAATTGTCCAAGAGGTATAACAATATAAAAAACACAATTAAGTCCAAACCTTGATTTGCCGATGAGTGCAGGGCGAAGATGGAACAACGTAAACGCATCAGAGTGGTCCAGTTAGAAAGATATGATGAGGTCAACGCCGAGAGATACACGACAATTCGGAGAGGGACAATGATACTTTTCAAACGCAAAATACGCGAATGGGAGAAGACTCGGATCGAAAAAATTCTAGAAAATGCCAGAGCAAAGAACATCAGAAGTATGTATGCCGGCATAAACTCGATTAGAAATAGCTACTGAGGGAGAACCCAAATAATCCGAGACACAAACGGCTGTCTGGTGACAGAAACAAAAAATATCGTGACAAGATGGAAGCAGTACTTTGAAAACCTGCTCAATGTGCGCACCCATCAACCACAAATAAACGCACCAGACGTACATACAGCCGATCTTCAGATCCCAGAGCCCTCATTCGACGAAGTTGTAGACGCAATAAACCGATTGAAAAACAACACTCGACTGCATACCGGCAGTACTTGTGAAGCATGGAGGAGAGCCAACCACTCGAAAGATCTACCAACTCATCAAAACAATATGAGATAGGGAAGTCACTCCGGAAAAATGGAAAACCCGAATAGTCGCCCCATTTCAAACAAAGGCGGTAGATCTGATTGCAAAAACTACAGGGGGATATCATTGCTCCCAACCACATACAAAATACTAACAAATGCCATACTGGTGAGAATCACACCGTACGCAGAAGAGATACTGGGAGACTACCAATACGTATTCTGTAGGAACCGGTCAGAAGCGACCAAATGTGTCCGGAAGGCAATTGCTGGAAAAGAAGTGAGAATACGGATAGACGGTTCACCAACTGTTCGTTGACTCCAAAAAAACCTACGACTCAGTCGCAAGGCAAAGACTTTACCATGTTGTAGTTAAGTTGGGAATCTCGAAAAAATATGCCGATCTCATTCAAATCTCCATGAACGAAAAATAAAGGGCGAGCTAGAATAGAAACCCACCTCTCAGAACCATCTGAAATCCGCGACTGATTACAACAGGGGGATGACCTCTCACCGTGTCTTTTTAATCTTGTGCTCGAGTATGTCATCAGAAAGGTACAAGACGACAACATTGCCGGATCATCCCTGAAGGGTCACACAAGTGCTCGCATATGCGCCTGACATAGCAGTTTTGGGCAATAATCTAGAAACTGTAAGTAAAAACAGTGAAATCCTCATCCAAGCGGCAGAAGAGGTGTGCCTAGAAATAAATGAAGACCAAACAAAATATATGATTACGGCTAGAGCAGATGGACGTTAGGGAACACACATAAACGTCAGGGGCAAGATATTTGAAAAAGTTAAAGAGTTTTAATATCTGGGAACAATACTGACGACCAGTAACGAAATGTCGAAGGAAATTAACATAAGACCACATTCCGGCAATGCTAGTTGGCATGCAGTCAGTAAATTGCTGAAATCCAAACCGCTATCACGTAATATCAAGCTGCGTGTTTATAGAACCATAATCATGCCGAATGTTGTATACGGTGCGTAACATGGGCACTCACAAAACGGGAAGAAAACAAATTCCGCGCATTCGAGATTAAGTTTTAGGGAGTATCTTGTGTCATTTCTAACAGATACACACACAATACACAAGCAAATAGTGAAGAACACCGAATGAAAATCGAATAAGAAAATGCATCAGAGCCATATAGCGTAGCGATAACATAACAATTCCACATCAGTTGAGTGTATTTGAGTTTAAAAATCGAATTCGTACACACAACGGTGGCCCGATAGGTTCAATTTTTAGTGATTCTAACTGTCATAGCGTCAGTTTGAATCACACGTTCTTCACTATCATCCCAAACGCTATAATCTTTGAAGAGGAAACTCCACAACCACGAATGGGAAGAGCTATACCGCAAACCTACAATAATGAGAGTAATCAGGTCGTGAAGATTAAGATGGGCCGGGCAAGGGCGAGAATGGGCCACGATGGGACCGTGCGTAGAATTCTTGACGGTAGACCAGTGGCAAAGAGACCAGTAGGACGTTCACGACGGAGATGGGGTGACAATATAAGCTTTGACCTTGGGGAAATCGAATCAGATGGTCAAGCGTGGAAGAAAATCCACAGGACAGGGGGCGATGGCGCAGCCGAGTCGGTGAGGTCCTGAATTTCCGGGTTCCTATACGCCAATAATTAGTATAGTAGTATATTATCGGGGCAAATAGACAGGCTTCAGGTCGCCCAAAAACAATACACTTCAAGGTCTGATGATCGTCGTCGTCTATATTCACAGGCTTAAAAATGTGCTACCAATCACCCAATCACTGAATGCCTTCTCCGGTTAGCGTACAATCTCGAAAATTTCGAAACAGAAAGAATACTTTTGTTTGGGAATCCTCTGTCTTGTTTCGTTTCCTCCTTCGTTCCTTTCGAATTCAGGCACTATGATTATTATTTTAACTTAGTGTTCTCGGATTCCTACTTTTATTCCATAAGGTCCTGCTTTATATGCTACCTCCCCAAGCCGGTCTTATGCGCCATTCATTTGGGAACTGCATATTGATTTTCCCCTATCTTCATAACCACCAAATAGAGTGTCATTAACATGTCTGCCACAAAAAGTGCGACATTGGCATTTCTTCTACAGTGTCATAATAAACAATGAAGGCTAATAACCTTGTCCGGAAAAACAGATTATTGTGGAAAATTTAACCAGCCTCAGACTTGTTAAATAGGGCCAAGACCAGATCCCGGTTGTAGTGCCAATGAAGGTGATGATGATGAATAATTAATGACTTAATTAAAAATGCGCGTCAGCATAATTACACCAATTATGTGCCGGGCGGGAAGAGGTCTTAGTCGGTAAAAATCCGGCATCCCTTTGGATAGGTCCGGAGGTATCTTTTGAAGATTTCCACCTTCCTACCGAAATCAAATGAAAAAAAAAAAAAAAAAAAAAAACACCAAAACCCAAAGGCATGCATCGCTGCTGTCTCGGTTTATATTTCCGACCCACAGCGTCCTTCTTCCAAATCTTAAACAAATGGATACTAATAATATTAAGACTCGAGAAATGTTTTACCTTAATCGGCTTACAATAAGATTAAAAATTCCACATGACGGAAAACTATAGATATCTATATCTGGCAAATATTTCAATAGACCTTGGCAGGGATCATATTTCATTTCAGATACCTTTTTCCCTAATATCTTTTTAATGACCGAAATGGGTCGTCTTTATTGACCGGATAAGTTAACAGATTCCATCCATAGTTTTAAGATTAGTTTTGTGAAGACCGTTCTGAGGAGAGGACGAAAGTCCATAAAGTGAAAATTATTTTAAAAACATTGTCGGCGTTTTCATTACAGATACCTTTATCCCGAATATCTTTTTAATGGCCGAAATGGGTCGTCTTTATTGACCAGATATGTTAAAAGATTCTATCCATAGTTTTAAGATCAGTTTTGTGAAGACCCTCCCGAGAAGGGACGATAGTCAATAAAGTGAAAATTATTTTAAAAACGTTGTCGACGTTTTCTTCGTAAACTCCGCGAACGAATTCTTCCCTTTAATATAAAGGAAGCACGTTTGGGCGTTCGTGACGTTAAAACGAAACCGAGAAGACGTATTAAGAATAAGAATAACCATACAGAACTTATGTTTTTGGTTCTTGATATATCTATCTAAATGAATAATAGCCTAAACTCATGCACGTACAAAGACGTAGATTAATAAACGCCAGCAACTTTTTACCCCGCCCGAGATAGGCAAATGTTTTTTAGTTGTTTACTGTCCCTTTATCATTTCATTAAATTTGTGGAAAACTATCAATATTCCAAATATAGAGTCCAAACCTACCATCCCAATGAATGTAGATGATTCTGAATACCACTGAATGTCGATGATTACTTGTTGCTTGAATTAACCCAATAAATGGGGTGGTAGCCCCACTAAACCAAACTGACGGTCGTAAGTCAACGCCATACTTGTCAAGAGGCCATACTTGTCCTTGTTTCCAAATTCGGCTTTCCTCACTATCTTTTAGCTTCAAAAACTTGATTCAACTTTTGAAATTATTTTAGTGTTGCTGCTAAATGCCAAACAGCTGAATATTGTACGTTTTGTATGACTCAAAAACAAACAATATTTGATTTTAAAAATTAAATTAAATTATCGGACAAATTTATCCATACCTTTTATTCCACAATAACTCCTTAATAAGCCTAATACGATGTGTTTGGAAGTTCTTGTTGGACAGACAGCAATTATTTAGGATATGTTTCAACACAGACTTTTGGTTAGATTTACAATCGGGCATATTAAATGTTATTTTAAAATATGGAAGCGGGCATCGCGTGAGTTGCTTGTGCTTTAATAAAATGTGAAAGTTTTACCAAAAAGTCTGTCGACACTGAACGTATTCAAATTGCACTAGATTTAATATTTTTTTTTTTGTTTTTATTTAATAACACAGATTATATATATTTTCTTTTTATTTCGTTATATCAATACATTGGGCGGAATGTTAGCTAGCTTTTCAAAATATGTGCAAGTCGCAGACTTGAAAATAACAATTTGAAAACCGAGAGAAGGTTTAAAAGTAGATTAGACTTCTTATACATTAATGGATACATATTTATAATACTAGGTGTAGGCGAGTGTGTATATGTATATATATTTATGATATAAACTCTACCTAAGCGAGACGCATAAGCTTCTTGAGGGGCGATTTCAACCAAATGTGACACACAAGCCAAGATATCGGTATGACCGTTGTTTTTCATTTATCATGATCGTTTTTTTCATTGGAAAATTAAAATAATTTTTAAAATGAATTCAAATTGCGTCTAATAATTTTTTTTTATTTATTTATAATAGTATGGAGTTTTGTGATGTAATAAACATTATCGACATCAAATATGCGACTAGGCAATATCTACGGAAATTTCAAACTGATTATTAATAATTTTAAAAGGAGTAAGTCGTCCATTCGACTCTCTTTCGCAGTACACTTATTTCTTTGTTTTAAATCTCATTCTTGTTAACAATTTTCTTAATGTTTAAAAGCGCGGAAAGTGAATAAGTTTGCCTGCGACACGTGAATTGCTTTACAAAAGTATTCTGTTGTTGTTTTTCAACTTTTCTTGATTTGTTTTGATTACTTATATTCTAATTCCTGGTTTGCAAATATTTGCATTTCTCTTTTTTCTATTTTTTGTGAAATATTTAGTAAAAATGTTTGGTTTTAATATCCTTGTTTTTGTTTTGGTACTATAGCTGACTTTTTTTGGGGCGATGCTGGATAATAAACATGACGGTTGGTTTGGGTGATAAATTATGGTAGAGATGCCGGTGGCTTTTAAAAGACGAGCATCTGATCTGCACTTCCCTCCGTGCTGTCATCATCGTCTGTCTCTTCATCTTCGTCGTCTGATGTTAGAGATGAAGCGTTGTTAAGTACGTTTTCTGAAAGAAAAAACAAATGGGTTACGATTGAGGTTGTTGGGTGGAATTCATGCAGATATGTAGGCAAATACGTGCAAATAATGCCATCTTGTGATATGCACCTGAAAGAAGGAAGGATTTGTTGTAAACACCAAATTTGGCGACAATGTCAGTTTCGCATCTAAACCCTTTACAGGCGCACTTCCACTAGGACAGAGAGCGAAAATCACAAGATGCCGCTAATGGTACGTATTCGCCTACAATGACAGAGCAATCAGTATTTATTGAATGAATGAATGAATGAATTATTGAAGTAAATGTAGTGCTCTAAAAAGCTCTACCACCTTTTTCCCCCATTCCTATATCCAAATCCCAGCAATAATACTCTAAAACCTAAAATCCAATCAAAACCTTACAACACCCAAACTAGATCCAAAATTCGTCATAAACGAATCAAACATCCGTTTATCGCTTAACATTTACCCCCATGGCATAATTTAATCCAAAATCCTAATCAAAATCAAAATTCACAATAAACGAATCAAATATTCGTTTATCGTTTTACATTTGCCCCACGGCATCATCAAAATTCAAAATCCAGAGATACGTTATCTCAATCTGGAAAAATTCCATCAAATTGAACAAACGAAAACCTGAATCCCTTTACATATCCACATCTGCACAATAGTTTCATAGGAATTCAGGAAACTGAATTCTTATCTTAAGCAAACACTGAGCATCTCACTCAGGATACCAAAATCGGGATTTTTGTACGAAATTGTGCATTTTTAAGATACAAATCTCGATTTGTTTCCCTTTATAAAGGAACGGTAGAGTGATCTCGCGGCCGCAGTAGATTATCGTTCATTCTCTCTGGAGGAAGTGTCCCAAGAGAAAAGCCTTATAAATGCAAAGAGTTTAACTAAATAAAACACTTTTTATATACCGAAGAAAAGCGAGACTTTTAATAGTTTTGTTGAGCTGACAACTAATGAGTAAAGCTGTGGTACTTCCACAAAAACACTCCTTTTTAGATTCTGTGTATCACCTGCCCCCACGGAGTCCTACTGAGACGAGGACTGTGAGAGCCGAAAAAGCGGCAGGACCAAACCAAGGACGTTGCTCTTCCCCCAGGCTCTGAGGTAGCACGGCGACGAACCGTTCGTAGGACGTTTTCCAGGAGCGGTCTATAGAGATCCCTCATCCTTTTCAGGACAAGGAGGCACGCTCCCTGAGCAAACTACCACATAAGGGCAGGACCGTCATTTTATTTCGCTCGGTACAAGGGGTGTTACATAGTTAACAATGTACTTATCACTCTTCCGTCTAAATCAATCCGCAAATTTGCGTCCTTATCCCATAAAATACACATATCATATCCAAAACAATATTCTCCTACACTTCAATAGGACATTTTCTAATTCAAATATTTTCCCCTAGCAAAATACAACCCTATCCCAAAAACAGTTCTCATGGTCAAAATTTTCCACTCTTTTCATCCCCTATTTTGCATTTTCGTAAATCTTAAATCAAAACGAATTACAAAATTCTCTTAACGAGCGCTTTTGAATATTTTTCACATACAACCAAGTACATTGACCTTTATGTACCGAACAACTGAATTCGTTGAAAGGGGTCAGGTTCGTGAGTGCCAAGCCAATTTCGATAAACGATAAGATAGGAGTCAAATTTGTGTCCTCGTATATAAAGACAGTAATGAGCGATTGATTCGCTCACAGTTGTGATGAAAAATCTTTGTGCGAGGTGGTCGGTTGAAGGTGAAGGCTCGTACGATTAGTTTAACATATTGACATAACTTCAAACGTTTTGAGCGAGAACGTATTTTTGATAGGGGGGTGGGAGTCTAGATCCCCGGCCTTAGAGGGAGGATCTGATTCTACCGGCTGCGCCAATTGTAAAATTCTATTTTCACATTGACGGGGGTGGGAACGAACATACAGGGCAAGGTCACTGCTTTCAACCCGGCGAAGGCCAGGACGATCCTTGTCCCTGTTCAATCCAAGTTGACATGCAGTCTCCACGTGGCACCCCTGGATAGCTACTTTGGCACCCGCCAAGTAGTGAACCAAGGCATGCAGCGACATCCCAAGAAAGTTTGGCGCACGGCTAATAACCTTGCCCAGAAAAACAAACTATTACGGCTAATTTATCAAGCCTCGGATATGAGGCGGATACATGACGACGACCACCGAAACGAAAATGGCTAAACGATTTGAGAATTTTCTCATGGAACGTCCGCTCACTATAAAGAGCTCGAGCTGCACAGCAGCTAGCCGATGCCCTGTCCGAATATCATCATCATCGTCGGTACTACAACTGGGAACCGGTCTTGGCCTTATTTAGCAAGTCCTGAGGCTTGTTAAATTTTCCATAATGATTTATTTTTTCTGGGCAAGGTCATTAGTCTTGCGCCAGGGGCTCCCCGACGGGGAATCGAACCCCGGTCTCCCGGGTGACAGGTGGGTATACTAACCACTATACTATCGAGGAGCCCGAATATAAGGCTGACATAACAGCATTACAAGAAATAAGATGGACGGGGAGTGGTGTTATTCAACGAAACGAGTATGACATTTATTATAGCTGTCATGCAAAACACCATGTGTTCGCGGTAGGTTTTCTAGTCAGCCAAAAACTGAAGCCTGCCATTATCGGCTTTAATGCAATAGACGAAAGGTTATGCACTCTTCGCGTGCGAGGCAAGTTTAAAAACATAAGCCTCATAAACGTGCACGTACCTACAGAGGAGACAGAAAAGAACAATTCTACGAGAACGTCGAACGGGCCCTCAATGCCTGCCCAAGATAAGTCGGTAGCCGGTTTTCAGCCACTACGCAGGTTCCCATAGTTTGCATGAGAACACTAATGACAATGGACTACGAGACATCGAACTGGCAGCATCAAAAAACCAGGTCGTTGCGAGTACCAAGTTTCCGCGTAAAGATATCCACAAAGCCACCTGGGTATCACCTGATGGAGCCATTCGCAACCAAATTGACCACGTGTTGATAGATCGCCGCCACTCCTCGAGCCTGATAATGGTACGCCAACCTCGACTCGGATCACTATTTTGTTGGTATAGTTTTCCGAGCGTGGATTGCCTTACGAAGACGTATTGCATCTGCGGATCAGTTTCAGATCAACACGGCTGCCATACGCAATGAGAACACCAGCAAAGCCTTTGCTTATGCGTTAAGACTCGCTCTCGAAGACCTCGATGGAGGGAGAGGAAGTCCTGGGGCTAGAATGCCGGGCGTAGAAGAGAAATGGGCACGCCTTAAGAATACTGTCATTAGTACTACCAACTCCATCGGCACTCGAATTAATTCGACTCTTAAGTGGAACGAGCACATATTTGAAGCTACGAAAAGTGCAGCCAAATGTATGGGGTTCCCTAAGATGTGCAAAAGATACTTCACTCCATCCAACCTGGCCTCTATTTACAAGGCGTATATTCGTCCAAAGATTGAGTTCAACTCCCATATTTGGTCAGGCGCATCCAAAACTGCACTAGACATGCTCGACAGGGTGCAAAAAACGAGTAATGAAACTTATTGGCGACTCAGCCGTAAGCCGATCAATTCCGTCGTTAGTACACAACGCGCAACGTATCATGTCTACCTTTTTTCTATAGGTATTATCACGGTCGTTGCTCAACTGAACTTGCTCAATGTGTTCTTATTGGGGACTCAGCTGTAAGTCGATCAATTCCGTCGTTAGAACACATGTATCACGCTTATCTCCTTTCTGTAGGTATTATATCACTGTCGTTGCTCAACAGAACTTGCTGAATGTGTTCCGCCTCTTCAAACATTTTCCCGCGATACCCGTCAATCTGAGAATGCGCATCAGTTCACGTTGAAAGTCAACTTCATGCGCACAAACAAACATAGAGAGTCATTCTTTAGCCGAACCACACGAATACGAAATAGTCTACCTGATCATGTGTTTCCTGGTCGTTGTAATGTCCAGGCATTTAAGACCCATGTACATTGATACCTATTTTCCTTATCCACTTTTTCTCCTTTTGCTCGCACTCTGCTCTGACACTTAAGGGTACTGTGGCGGTTCCGCCAGATCCCACGGCTCGCCTTCCTGAAAAAAACCCCATAACCACAACCCGGGTCTGCACCAGCTTTCGCTAATGCAATTCGCATTAGCATCTTAAATGCTTCACGCATCAAACAGATCCAATTATTATAACCCTAAAATCCCTATAAAGAAAACTTACCTTTTCATTGCATCCCTTTGCATACAATTTTCTGTAAGAATTCTTCTTGACCTTTTTAGGAATTCCATAACTCCCATTGTTCCCGCCAATGCATTTGCATTTGCCCCAGAAAACATTTCCTTTTCCAAGGACATGTAATGCTTTCAAGCATTATCTGAAATTCCTAAAATTGATCTTTAATGTGCATATGCACCATAAATAGCAAACATTCGATACCCTTTGTCTGAGTTAAAATACTATGTCATCAGCTTGTTTTTACAGCTGCAACACTAGCGATTCAATAGACAAACAATGACGCATTTCTTTCGTCGCCACCACTAATTGCTTGGCATACCTAAATGCAAGCAAGGGATGCGTATCGGCAATTAACCCAAGATACGATATACAATTTCCATGGTATAAAGTATCGTATCTCATAAACACCTTTTTTCCAACGTCAGTCATAGCGACGTTGCATAAACATGACCCTCATTAAAGAGCGAACCATTTGGTCGCCTTTTCTTTTGTCCTTGCCGCCTGCCTGTTTCGTTGTTCCACTGCACGTGTGAATAGCATTGATCTCAACGATCCCACACATACCACCATGACCTTTATTACAAGATCTGGTTTCCTATACCACCAAGAGAGACTTTACGTTTCCCTGGTGGTAGGTAAAAAAAACGATATCCTTATTGGAGAGGATATCGTTTGAGTCTTATTTCATCTACCGACCACGCTGGTCGCGTGAGCTCCGTTCCTCCGTCGCGCGGCGGAGGAACATAGATATACACAGTCGAGTCGCAAAGTGTCTTGAGGCCTTCTTTTCAAAAGTCCTCATTCGTGTTAACGGAAATCGATTTGCAAAATTTCGTTTTGGGAAACAAACCAAAATCAAGCGCTCGTGGAAACATAGTTTAAGTGTAGACAAAAACCTTTTTAATTACCACCAGTTTTAAATATTGTAAACTCCATTAATAAAAAACATTATCATTAATAAGAACCAAAACAATGCGTTTAACTTTTTCTCCTTGTGGACGGTATGTCGAAGAGTTTGTTGTATCATATTTCCTTCCTCGTCGGTGATAGTACGTCCTGTTATACCAGAGTTTGTGAACAATTCCAGCGTAACGTCAGTGTGTTTTTTTTTTTTATAGAACCCGCATCCTTGTCGATGCCTACGTAAAAAACTACCACAGTACTTCAAAATCCCCCTTTGTGCGCGCGTTCGTGTAAAAAAAAAACTTACATCGCCAGTTCTTTAGATTCGTTCCCTGCTTCAGTGTAATGATCATTATTGCGAATAATTAATTCTTCCTCATTCTCATCGGGCTTCAGCCGCTTGGCTTGAAGGTTCGGTTCTGTATTGGGCCTACTCCGTAGCACCGTTTTGAATCCAGTCTCACCATCGTCCACGGTGGGTAGTACAGATAGTCACTTTGTTTATCTATTTAGATAAATGTCGCGTATTCGATAAATGTCGCGTATTGTCGCGTATTAGCACTAATTGTTTAATTATTTTGGGTACAGAGGGTTGTGCCAACTCGTACACACCTAACACAGTTTATAGTAATCATTTTATAAACACTTCACTTTTAAGGCCGTTCCATTGAACGTTTGTCGATTGTCGACACGTTTACACCGGATGGTGATCAATTTGGCACTATTAAGAGGTTACATAATCCCTATAGAATTTCATCCCATATATCTATACCTTTCAGGCGGGCATGCACACACGCGCACACATACTACATTCAACAGTATGCCTCTTTTTCTGCTGTCTAGCTGCTGAGGCATTTCTAATCCTTTTTCCATTTATCCTTTCAGTTTATGTTCATCCTAACGCGATATTTCGAATATTTGTTTCAAAAGTTCCAAATTTATTCGCACATAAGAAGTTTCACTTCAAAAATAAATTCAAAAGCAAGCAGTTATCAGGATTAGGAAACAAAATCATCTTTTATAGCGTCTCTGAATTGCTTTCCGTCTGTACCAAAATACGCGTGCAAAAGATATTTTGGGACATGTGATGCACGGTCGTTTTTCAATGTTTAAATTTAAAGAAAGAAACATGTGTTAATGCTTACTCCTCCCCTTTCGCCCCCCCCCCCCCCCACACCACCCACACCATCATACCACCTTTACCAATCTTTAACAGTTCAAAGCGACAGAAATTGGCTTGTGTGTCAGCGAGATATTATAAAAAAGAAAGAAGAAAACTCTATTACAAGTACAAGTGTTATTTTGTAAACTTCTAGATCCATTTCCGCTCTCGTTTAATGTGTTCCTATGTGCTGGGGGAACAAATAAATTGTGTTCTGTTCGTCTTTAAAACAATGACGTCTGTTTCGTTGTATGTCATTTTCTTATTGGATCCTTAAATTCTAAGAACCTTTTTTCCTTTCTCCCACATCCCAGGAACTTGACACCGTACGACTTCTCAGCAGCTCATTTCCATTATTTTCCTTTCTTTTGAGACTTTGATTTAACCTGCATAGAATGCCTCCGGGGGGCGATTCTCATTTCACGTGTGAAAAATGTCCCCCCGTATTTAAAAAAAAAAACGAAAAACAAATACACATACACGCCCTTAAATGGACACCTTATATCTAGTTGCATATTGTATAAACCTACTAAAGTCCGCAGTCCTCTTTTAGCATCGAAAAACGCTTTAGGCGCTCATGTACATTTATTCACCAAACAACGAAAGGGCATGCAAAAACGTTTTAGATGTATGCACCACCCATCCTCCTGGTTCGAGGTTCAAGTGGGATTTGAGTGTATCCCAACTCAACTCCAATGAGGTACTTACCACAGTTTGGCTTTCCTCTAGTGCGGGTGTTTGCGAATTCCACTCCGTGCTTGTCGACACACCAGCACACCCCAACTGAATTGTGACATTGTGTTGGCTTATAGAATCCTTGAACGTCGCAGTCAGGTGCATAGGCTCCTTAAAAATAAATGAACGACGGCAAAACAGAAAATAAAAAGGTATTTCAATTATCTCTGAATTGCAGGAGATTGAGAAAGGGCGCATTTGTTGAAGCGTTAATAAATAAGGCCAGGATGTAAGGATGGGGATATAAATGTTGGTTCTATTTTTTCTATAGTGTTATTTCACCAGCAGGAAGAAAGCGCATTGTGTGTGCGGTTTTTATAGAAAAAGGAATCAATATATACCTATCTCACCTGCAAAGTCGCCAGCGATTCTTCGTCGAACCGCGGCACAGGGACGGTCTGTCTTTTCGAAACATCGGCACCATTCGCGTGTGTTAATTGTGCTATCCTGATCCAGGTCGCATGTGTCGATGAATGGCTTAATGCAGCGCTCATTCTGGTCATGTTCCAAGTCGTACATTTCCTGTAATGACAGAAATCCATCATTGTTTAGGTCCAAGTGGCCAAACATCCATTTGGCTTCTGTTTTGCATGCAGGCGGGAAATGGGCTTTCGACTTTTGGTTATGCTGACGGCGTTTCTTGCTATCAGCCATAATGACAGAGAACCAGTCCAGGAGACGATTACCAATCGCGGTCAACTGCTGTGGCTTGCATTCGGCGGATTTTGATGGATAGCCTGTTCGGCGATATGTTAAATTTGAATGATGTTATACATCAGTGCAAGGTGTACTTACCGTTGTTATTGTTGCCATTTTTCATGTACTTTTGTGGTTTGTCGATGACTTCGTTGTAGCCGCGAATCTTGTGTTTATCGTCTTGGAATTGGTTGTCCTGCAAGTTAAAAATCTCATTAGCAACTGGTTTCACTTTAATAATATCACGCGCTATAGAGCGTATGTGTACGATATGAAAACATACAGAACGATTTGAAAAAAGTAGATGGGGGAGAATGGATGGAAAGAAAGAAAAGGGGGCCAAGAGGGTTTCTGGCTCTTTGTAAGCCTATGCTTTGAGGCAACAACCTTCGATGGTGCAATCTAAATTATATTTAGCAACTGACCACTGGAAAATTCCTTTACATCAATAAACAACCATACAAAACCATATCTCAACACCACTAAGTAAGGACGAAAGTGAAAACCTCATGTCGCGACCTAAACTTCAAAAGGAAACATTGTAGGGAGCCGCAAAACAAAAGTAGTTTTGGGTTTATTGTGAGTAAAGTTCTCAAGTCGCAAAATCTCGTGATTTGATCATGTTAATCGGCCGACGAGATTATGTGCTACGACGTAGTTGGACTGTGTTTTGTGGGACTATGTGGAAAATCATCTCCATAAGGACAATCCTCAAACTCTTGACCAGTTGAAAAGCACTGATAGCACTTGAAAACTCGTCAATTGACAGTTGAAAATTGCTTCAAGTCATTGCCGGCATGTACGTCAAAATATGCGGAAACTTAGTTGAAAATTATCTCAAAAGGAGTAAGTCGCGCTAGCGGGCACTTGGAGGACGAACATCAAAGTGCCCTCTGAGGCACGTGTACGAAGAGATATTCGATGAAAACGAGGGTGGACGTGATGTAGCCCCAATGGTCCTGAGAAAATTAGAAAGCTCATAGCAAAAACCACGAAGAACGCGGAAAGCACCCTTACGCGCCGTGATAGGAAGGTGACGAAAATAGACAGAGCAACTTTAAAATACCACAACCAAAAAAGAAAAGCGCAATTGGGTGCTGGGATGTCTTACTAGGAGCTCCGAAATGGAGAAGAGGACGCTCCAAATATATCTGAACCGACTTTATCGCGTATTGCGTGATATGAAGGTGACGAAAATAGACAGAGCAACTTTAAAATACCACAACCAAAAACGGAAAGGGCAATAGGGTGCTGGGATGCCTTAGTAGGGGCTCCGAAATGGAGAAGAGGACGCTCCAAATACATACATCTGAACCGGGCTTATCGCGTATTGCGACGATAATGAAGAACGTGTGATTCGACCTGACGCAATGAGGGTTAGAATTACTAAAAATTTAACAAATGCTCAATACATCAGGCCACTGCCGCGTGTACAAATTCGATTTCTAAACTCAAATACACTCAGCTGATGCGGAATTGTTATGTTATCGCTATGGTATGCGGCTCCGATGCTTTTGCCTATTCGAATTTCCTTTCGGTGTTCTTCACTATTTGCTTGTATATTGTGTGTATATCTGTTAGAAACGCCACACTACTCCCTCCTCAGTAACTTTGTTACCATCAACTTCGTGTGCGAACGACGGAGCGCAGAACGAGAGAGCGAGAGAACGTCGGAGCAGGCGAGTGTGCCGGTGTTCTATGCGATAGTCGTGATTGTAGTAGTAAAGTTCTGTTTACCTATGGAAGAGGTTGTGTTGTGTATACACAGATCAGCTCGGGGTTGTTTCGTTAAGCAAGGATAGGGAAGAAGGTGAATTGAACACACGACGAAACGGCTGAGAAGCGAAGCAATGAAGTATTAGACTACTGGCCGCGTGTACGAATTCGATTTCTAAACTCAAATACTTTCAACTGATGTGGAATTGTTATGTTATCGCTATGATATATGGCCAAACTCTGTCGCAGGCTTTTGAATTACCCAATGCATCTACCTTGCTTTCATCGAGGTAGTGGATGGAAAGGCTTCACTTTTTGGTAAGGTACGCCATCAGCTCTCCTGTTGACCTGTTGCTACGAAAGCCATATTGACGGTCATTCAGGAGGTCATTTGATTCCAGATATTTCGAAAGTTGACTGTTGATAAGTGATTCCATTATCTTGGAGAGAATAGAAGTTAGTGCTATGGGTCGATAAGAAGAGAAGGACGATTTGTCACCCTTTTTGGGAACTGGCTGAATGTTCGCTCACTTCCGTCTATTTGGGAAACGGCCAGTAGAATAAGACAAATGGACGAGTTTCCGCAGTGGTTTAGCGAGTGAAGAGGAACATTTCTTTAAGAGAATTGGGGGAATGACACCCGGACTAGCGGGTTTGTTTGCGTTTAGCTCTTTGAGTGCACGGGCAACAGCACGCGTTCGGAAGTATATCCGGTTTATGGTGTGCTGCTTATGCTCAAGTTGAGGAGGAACTGATGCGTTATCAGGCAGTGTTGAATGTGCAGCAAGTAGATTCGCCTTCTGTATTGCAGTGGTGACTGGTTTATCATCGACTATAAGCGATGGAATGGATAAAGAGACTCAGTTTTGAATGTTTTTCACGAATGCCCAGAAGTTTCTACTACCTGTGGACGAGTATAGTATTTTTTGTCTCACCCTCTGGTCATGCAAGAACTTGGCCCGTTGAATATACGCATTGCAGTCATTTCTAGCTCTCTTAAATCTTTTTCGGTTTTTCTCAGTATTGTTTGATTTATACAGCCGGAGGGTCAACTCTTTAGCCATAATGGCTTCTCTGCACCCGGAATCGAACCACATATTTCTCTTGGGTTTGATAGTATTTACCCTGTATGGAATAAAGGTCCGCATGCCAAGCATAATTGTGTCTGTCAATGTGTCCGCTATAGAGTCAACATCGTTGTTGAGGAAAAATAACGACCAATTTAACCTCCCAAAAAATGTCGCTCAGACCTTCCCAGTAGACTTTCTCGTAGAACCATACTGTTCTTTTGGGAGTTTTCTCGTTAGCGTTGCTGTTGGTTAGAGGAAATTTAGCTGACACGACACAGTGGTCTGAAGTGCCCAAGAGCGAAGAAACTTCAATTGTATATTTGGTTGGGTGGAAGGTGAGAAACAGGTCCAATGTGTTAGCGAAATTACCATATATGTCTGGTACCCGTGTTGGCTAACTGACAAGTTGAGTTAAACTATTTGAATCAGCAAAGAGCTGGACATATTGACCTTCAGGTGTTGTGTGTCCGGAGTGACGAAGCCACTGAGAGTTATGCACATTAAAATCACCCGCAATAACGATTTCAGTGTGCGGATAGAGAGTCAAGATCCTATCGATAGAATCAGACAGAGCATCAAATATGTTAAAGGATGCGTTTCTATCCAAGTTTGGGCTTCTGTAAATAAAGCTGTAATGTATGATATGCTTAGGAACGTGAAGTTTTAGTCAAGAGAAATTAAATTCTGGGTTGGAGCAGAGCCAATATTGTCGCAGAAGCTGATAAGCAATATCATTTCGTATGTATGTGGCTATACCACGATGTGGAAAGAACAGAGACACTAAGTTATATCTATTATAAGTAGATTAAAATAGGAAATATATGTATTAGTAATTACCTGGATTTCGCTAAGTGGAAGTGTGGGGGTTCTCTATACTACATGGAGAACCAACCCACAATTTCAACGTAATTTCGACCGCCTACAGGGCATCACATTATCCCCTATCCCACCGTTCAGCTATTTTACCTGTAAAAGAGCGCATAGCTCAATTCATTATTCTATGCAGATAATGCAGAATTGAATTCAGCTCTCTTTTGCCATACGGCAACTCCATTTCATTAACCCAATGAGATTTCTACCGGAAATCTCAACGTCATATTGGTTACCAACAATTAAATCTAACCAAGCGACGCTGTTGCATCATAGCAAAACCGCTGGAGTTATTTCAGCGTCTGGTTCTCACGCTGATTATTTCCCAAGCATCAGCCGCGTCCTATTCACTATCCCCAGACACTCCATTCGCTGGGGATCAATGATATCTTTTTACAGGTGTGTTGCGGATTCGCACTGGGCACAACCAGCAACTGAATGCTACCCGTAGTACCAACATAACAAATGTCAGCAATCAGCTCACATATTAAAATAAATTCTGTTGGTTGTCAAACAACAACCGACAATATCTCCTCTGCGTTAACCATTCAATCGACCAAGTTGAAGAAAATTAATCTGATTACAATCTACATAATCATCAAATAAAGTTAACAGTTAGTAAAACTAAATCACATGAGTTTTCCTGAGGAATCGTTCTGGATGTTCATTTTGTGTCAACGGAAGGTATTCGATTCCATTTGCCACTTTAATTATCAATCGTTTTTAGACAGCAGAGTTGTTGACGCCATTGCTTGGCCATCATTTTTCTCGTGTTATTGGATATTTTCGTGTTATTACATAACAGTTAATTCCAGCGGAGAGACCACCTGGTTCTCGACGTCAGAAGTCATCACCCTTGCCCACAACAATCTCCATTGTTCGTGGAAGTTGCGTTCGACGCTTACTCGAGCGCAAATAAGGTGGATAGCAAAAAAACATTTTTCCTCTTCTTTCGGTTTTTATCTTCCCATAGTTCAATGCACTCTGAGATCACCACAGTCACCGCACTAGGTGAGTGGGTCATCCTCAGAGGCTGCATTAATACACGCACACCATAGCCAGATAAGCCCTGGGTTATTGTGCTTTTCCTTTTGATTTCTTCATCCTTTCTATGCCCATCGGCCACCGAAACGAAATTCACCTCGATGAGCGGAGAGAATTTAGGAATGCACAGGAAAGCGCGATTACCATTGGCTGATCGGCGTCAAAGTTTCATCCCTAATTCCAATCAGTCGTTATACAATTATCACCGCGGTCGGTCACGCCGCCGCTTAATCAGCCACGCCACGTTATAGATCGATTTTCATCCACCGCAGTGTGTCCGAATATTTCATAAGAAATTAACAGAGTGTCGTGTCGAGTTGGAGTCGTGTTCATTATTTTGTCTAAACCAAATCAATGCAACGGCAGACAAAGGAAAATATCGAGACATTTTCCGATACCATTCTATAGTTCGGTGAATTTGCAATAATTATTAATTTATAAATGCCGCCCAACATGAACAATAAACAGTGTCGTTAATGTACAAAGTAACAAATAGACTGCTCCGTACAAATGTGATAAAATAAACTCTGCGGAATAAATTAAAATAAAAATACAAAAAAAAAAAAAAAACAAAAATCTAAATCCTGTGAAACAGTGCGTTTTATTTAACCATTATTCTCGGGTGAACAATTTCTGTGGATCATCGTTGGGGTAAAATGAATCTAGTGCCGGTGTATTGGGATCAATACTTTCTAACCCCACAGAAGGATAGTTGGTTTCTGGTTAGAAACGTGGGCAGACACAGAAGAGAAATTGCATCTCAAGCCGCGAATGTTACACAAATCAACACGAAATTCCCGCTCCATTTAAATGGCCCTACACAGAAAACCAATACCGGCTCGGAAAAGGCTGCAAGTGGGAGATCCACACCAAACCAGTTAATGGGAGACCCACAAAGTAAAAGCCCGAAACTGCTAGCCCGGAAAGCTTTATGATCTAAGATAGAGGGGAAGACTCCGCATCTACTGATGGCCAGTTCAGAAAACGCATTGGGGTTACGATCTTGGGCGACACTGTTTCGGCATCGAAACATAACAGACAAATATCAGGTGCTGGGTAGAGAACCAGATACGTAAGAAATACTTCTTTTTAGAAATGTATTAAAAAACGAAAATGAATGAAACAAATAAAACAAACGGTTGCTATTCGGAACGGTGTCTATTTTTTTTAAACTCTTGTTCTTGTGCTTCAGTAGGCGCTTCAAATGGTCGCGAGTTATTTGCAATTATAAAAACCAAAGAGATATGAAATGAGGCATTCAATTAGGTACTTGTAGCACTACGAACCACTCAACCCACTATAGGGTGAGGTATCCTTCCGCCAAGGAATATACTCACCTTTGTCAGCACACGCGCCCACAGACCCGTGTCTCCATAGTCATTAACCACACCTAAAACAAAAGGTGATATGACATGCAACGACGGTGGGGTCGATATCAGAAATCAACGAACTAAACGTTCAAAAGCTTCCAATATCGAGTTCAACGCATCCATACATCGTATCCAAACCAATGCGCCAAACGCAGCTAGGCATCGCATGTAAGTCAACCACCATTCTAAGCATCAACGCGATGCTTCCCATGAAGCACCATTGTCGGTAAATAAACCGAACAACGGATGCCTACTCTGGTAGCTAATAGCAATTAGCACCTAAATCCCTTGCATGACCCCAACGTAAAAGGCACACTTGTGCAAACAAAGTTTCGCTGCCGACCAGTAGTTATGCAATCATAAACATCTTAACGTAGATCGCTCGCTAGATGTTTATGGTTTGGAAATGCTAACAAAGAAACTATACCAATCACACGGTTCCTTTATTGCCCATCTGAAGTACACAAGAACATTGTTAGCTTAAGCCAGATGGGTAACCTAAGCAAATCCCACAAAAAGATCGGAAAATAAGTGGCGGTACGATCGATCGTCAAACAAAGGACCAAGATTCCGATAAGGAAGACGGAAAGAAGAATGATGGATTGATGATGGAAAATGTTCTTTACAGATACGATGGGAAATTCTGTTTAGCAGATTGGATGGGAAATTTTCGTTTGCAGATGGGGGGGTGAGAAGTTCGGATTGTATTTTAAAGATAGAGACAATTAGTCTACTTCGAGCATCCGTCGAATAGAGAGTCCAGTTAGAGAACCCCATCGAGGAGGTATCCGCGATTCGAGAAAACAAAAGTCGAGTTTAACGGTGTCGAGTAGTAACGTGATGTGTGAGATTCGTATTTTTAAAGAGAGTATATATTCGTTCCGATTCTGTAAAGTCGTGGTGAGAACAAAACGTTATAAAATGTGTGTATTAAATCCTTAAACCTTTACAACAGGTAATTCAAAAATAAAACAAAAATTGAAACAAAACATCAGTACCTGGCTGACTTTCAAACAGACAACTTGTCTCACAGTTTTGCTCGTGCTATTTATCTTAATCAACCGTTATTTTCACAATAATTTTCACAATTTAATTATCATTATCTTGTTTTCTTTGCCTCGTTTTCCGCATACAAAAATTTGAACAAGTGTTAAAACCGTTAAGTTATGGCCCCTGGGCCACGTGTGTTAAACAAAATTAAGCGCAAACGGTTGCGTTACGACCCCGTCATTGGAGGCCAAACTCCTCCCGATAAACTTTCAAAAGTGAACAATAAAGTTCTAGAAAAATCTAAAATGTGTTCAAACACTAACTTTTTTCAACCACTTCAAAGTCTGATGGAAGACTCTCCTGAAATGGATCCGACCAATGACGAACAGTGCGCAGAACTTCCTAAAGAAACCGTTCCGCCAATTGTGGTATTAAAAACAACTAGTGCTCAAGCGCGTGATATTTTGAGCAACATTAATATAGACAAATACTTAATCAAAAACATTTCGCTTGGGCAAAAAATATGTGCCCCAACAATGGATATATATAATAAAATCAGAACCGAACTCTTACGGTTAAAATGTGAGTTTTTCACCCACTCACGTAAGGAAAATCGGCCATTAAAGGTAGTGTTATCCGGGCTAGACTTAATTAGCAACGATATAGTGAAAAATGAGCTAATTGCACTCGGGATTAAGTGCCTAGATGTTAAAACCATCACATTAAATCCGTCAACAAAAGCCCTGTACAAACACTACTTGTACATCGTCTACATTCAACGCGGTACTGTTAAATTAAACGAACTAAAACGGAACTAGTCCACCTTGTTCAAAACCATCGTTCGCTGGAACTTTAAAAAAAATAATCCAGGTAAGGTCACACAATGTCACAATTGCCAGCTTTATGGTCACGGCTCGATGCATTGTCATATAAATAGCTTCTGTGCAATATGTTCGGGAAACCATAAAACATCTGACTGCAAAACGAATGAGGTCATCAAGTGTGCAAATTGTAGTGGGCCACATAAATCCACCGATCCAGAATGCATAAGCCGAAAGCAATACATAGACATTCGCCGCAAATTATCCCCACGCGGACGTGGTACAGGAAATACAACGTTCCTACAGCCTCCGAGTGACAAACAGCAGCCAGTGCCCGACCGATTATCCATTGATAATTTTCCTCCACTACCCCGATCTGTGCGTCAACCTTCACTTCCTTCATCCACCTGGGCTTCTGGCCTCCATCGAACCCAGCAACCTTCCAACAGTGATACGACACACACGAAGAAAAATCCGTCAGAAACATTAACTAATGATAACCTGTTCTCATTTAGCGAGATAAACTCTCTTCTTAATGAAATTGTAACCAAGCTTAGTGCTTGTCAAACCAAAGCTGACCAATTTAACGTCATTACTTCATTAGCTATTAAGTACATATACTCGGAAAAAACATGTTAAGAAACTCTCTTAACATCATAACAGAATGCGAGAAGCATCAAAAACAAAAAGCATGAATTTTTTAGTTTCTTGAAAAATTTTAATATTGACATTGCACTTGTTTCAGAAACCTGGCTCAAACAAGACATTTCTTTCTCACATCAAAATTACATATGTTATCGCCTAGACAGGGTACATGCTAGTGGTGGAGGTGTCGCCATTGTTGTGAAAAAATGTATAGAACATTCCTTGCGTCCTTCATTGCGCCTTAAGTTAATTGAGGAAATTAGTATAGATGTAACATTTGATGACAACTCCAAGGTGAGTCTTTTTTCGGTCTATTTCCCTGGAGGAAATAGAAACCTAGAGAAATCTACTTACTTTAAGCGGGATCTGCAAAAATTGCATAGAGTCAACACTCGAAACAAGGTAATTATTGGTGGTGATCTAAACTGCAGACATCAGTCGTGGAATTGTCTTAGGGCAAACTGCTGGGGTAACATTTTACTAAATGTTACTGAATCCAGCCCAAGTTTTTCCATACTTTATCCACTTCTCCCCACCTATATCCCAGCGAGTGCTAACAAGAACCCCTCAACTCTTGATCTATATATCACTAATATTCCAAATTACTGCACAGTGCCATTAACTCTAAATGAGTTAAGTTCAGACCACCTTCCGATCAGCCTCACAGTGAACCATACAGAAGTTGTAAATCGTACCAGTTTATACCACAACTATTCCGCCGCCAACTGGAATTGTTATAAGTCATATATAAACACGAACTTGGTTCTAGGTGATACCAGCCTAAATTCTATAACCTGCAGCGAGCACATTGATATCCTATGCAACAATTTTGTTTCTGTTATCAATAGAGCGGCCGATCTTGCGATACCTAAATGTTCCACAGCTCCAGTTGATAAGGCACCGCTTCCTGAAAATATCTTACATCTGATTAGGCTACGAAACTCTGAAAGAAGAAAATGGCTGCGTTATAGAATCGATTGTTTTCTGGTTAATGTTAAAGTCTTAAATAATATCATTAAAAACGAAATCTCAACATATAGGAACAAGTGTTGGAATAAACACCTTTCCTCTCTTGACAAAGCAAGCAAACCGTTCTGGAAAATATCAAAAATTATTAAAAAGAGAGGGTCCAGTATTCCTCCGTTTAAAGTTCACGACAAGTTGTTTATTTCTTCAGTGGAGAAATCGAACCTACTTGCTAACACGTTTAGTAAGAACCACTCCATATCTATGCATCTAAGCGACGCGTATACTGAAGCTGAAGTTGCTAACACTATCCAAGTACTTTCTCAAACACCAGCTGAAAGTACTTACGCAACTAATATCAGCAAAGTTAAAGAATTGATAAAAAAATCGAAATCAAAAAAGGCTGCGGGTCTCGATAATATTAACAACAAATTAATCAAAGCACTTCCACCTGCTGCAAGTAACTATTTAACGTTCATTTTCAACGCTTGTCTTAAGAATTGTTATTTTCCGGACTGTTGGAAAACAGCAAAAGTAATACCTATCCCGAAACCCGGCAAACCGAAGAACAGCCCCGAAAGCTACAGACCTATTAGTCTACTTAGCTGTCTAAGTAAGCTCTTAGAAAAAATCATTAAGGAAGGGATTGATCGTTTTGTGGAAGACAATAACATCTTGCCAAACTTTCAGTTCGGTTTCCGTAGTGGTCACAGCACAATCCACCAAGTCTTGCGCATTAAAAACCACATAGCTGGTAAATTCATCGACAAGGAGTCAACGGGACTGGTTCTTCTAGACATCGAAAAAGCTTTTGATACGGTATGGCACGATGCCTTGATTTATAAGCTACTAAAATTTAAGCTGCCAATACCGCTTATCAAAATTATCCAGAGCTTTCTTCGTTCGAGAAAATATGTTGTGAGTTTAGGAACCGACATATCCTCTACTCACCAAATCCACCATGGTGTACCCCAAGGTTCGGTCTTTGGTCCCATATTATTTACATTGTTTGTCACAGATTTACCATGTCTAGGTGAAAACATTCAGGTAGCTATGTTTGCCGATGATACGGCCATTTTCTCTTCGGGTGCCTTATTCACTAATGTCTACAACTCTTTGCAAGCGGCTCTTGTCAAACTAGCAGTATATTACAGGAAATGGAAAATAAAAATAAATGGTAATAAAACACAAGCTGTCTGGTTTCCGAGATGTAGGAAACACTGCTACCTACCAAATGGCACTAAACTCAGTATGCGTGCAGTTGATATTGATTGGTCCGAAGACTGTAGATATCTAGGTATTATTCTAGATAAAAAACTTATCTTTCAAAAACACATCACTACCACAATTGACAAAATAAACAAAGTCGTAAGAGTTATGTATCCATTAGTGTGTAGAAAGTCAAAGCTTAGCATCGAAAATAAAATTATAATATATAAAACCATTTTTCAAGCGATACTCCTGTACTCCTGTATGGTGTAATTGTGCTCGCACACACAAAATAAAATTGCAAAGGTGTCAAAATAAAATATTGAAAATGTTGCTGAATTTGCCATGGCATTATTCGGCACATGAACTACATGAAAACGCCAACGTTAAACCGGTAGAGTTCCTTATTGACAAAATCAATGGAAACTTCTTCGTCAATTGTTCTTTTTCTGACAATGTTCTCGTTTCCCGGCTTGCGTTATCCTAAATCACTACATATGTACTCTGTCTATGAAAATTATATCGAGGTCATTACTATATAAAATAACCGGAAGCTCGTGCAATATTAGTCTTAAGATTCAAATAAGGGTTTTTTTATTGTAGTTTTCCCTTAATTTATTATTTGTTATTTATTAAAATTGTGCTATTGTCGTTATATAGATTTAAGATTATAGTTGTAAAGGAATTGATATCCTAAATCTCTTAAGTACTAGTTGTAAAATATACCATAAATGTAATTATTGTTTGAAACAAAACATTTCGCAGTGTTTCATTTGTGTGATCGTCTCCGTGATCCGGTTGGTTTAATTCCTTTTATTGCGGACGTTGTTCGGCGGAACACCGTAGCCATCAACAGACTACCTAAAGGACAAAAATAAATCCGCCAAATACTCATCGACGGAAGACGAATTCCATTCGTTAATACAATATTCCAGATGCGTAATGCATAATTACAGGTCGGCACATTACTCATCCTATTGTCGAATTGTGTCAATTTGCTTAGCCTTTATCTAACGCCCGCCCGTGGTGAATGCCAGTTTCAGTGAATGTTCACTTCGAAGGCTATGTTTACGTAAAACTTTCTACAACTCAATTTTCAAAATACCCGATTCCAGATGGATAATACAAACATCCATTTCATTTTCATTGTCTAAAAACTTCAAAAGTTTATTCATCGAGGTAAACTTTCTAATTTCTCACGATAGATGCCAAGACACTCAATTTCATTGGCGGCGCAGCTAGCGAAGACGTCCTGGTTTCCACCCAATTAAGCCATGGAAAATGTATACAAACGTTTATTACATTATTTTTGACAACACAACCAAAGCGGGAGATTAGTTGAAAACTCCATTAATATCACAATGCTAGATTCGGTTGACGATAGCTTCTCAGAACTTTTTTAATACCGTCTGGACTAATCGTAATCACATTTGGTCATATGTGAACATATTGGCAAGGCGCAAAGGATCTGTTCGGTCTACGTAAGGACATTGTTGACTTGGAGATTGGGGAAATTAAAAATGGATCAAGATAGCACACGTTTCCACCCTCGAAACTAACTTATCTGTCTTAACTATAACCCCAAGCCCGTTTGCGAGTGAGTCTCCTACCTTCTTGTAGGCGGTGTACTTCAGATACTTGTAGTGTTTGTTATCGTATTTGATCTCCTCGGGAGTGAATGTAAATTGTGAATTAATGTGGTTATAATGTCGATTGTTGTCGTCCTTATCCTGAAAAGGAAAAGCATACAATGATCCCATCATCGGGATGATTATTAGTAAACCATCGTCCTTTTTCTATCTCTCGCTCTTCTTTTAACACACTAATCCTTACGTCTTTCATGATGTTAGCACTGGCATCCTTATACTGGTCGAGTGTCTTCTTATATTTGGCATTGAAGTTAGTTTGTCGGTCTCCGATCCTTTGTAATCGTTTGCCATCAGGAGAATCTGTTAAGACATTTAGATTAGAAATAAGGGACCGAAGAAAACAAGTGAAACTTAATAAATTAAATTAAATTGAAAAGAAGGAAAAAAAAAACGCAAACACAAGACAAAAACGGAGAACAACCAGCGTTGCCTGGTACTCCTTTTGACACTCACCCTTGCATGGGCAGAATCCTTTGCACGCTATTCGAATAGACGTAGAATGGATGCAGTTGTGGTAATCTAATCTGCATAGAGATGAGTAGGTCCTGTTGTCGCCACCACACAAGAACATCGGCTTGGCGACGGGGCATGGCTTACAGTTTCTAATTTAAAGATAGACACACAGAAGTAAATAAATATTCCATTGCAGATATTCTTCTTTTTAGATCTGATTTTATTGTTTGTGTAGAGTAAATGGCTTGGGGCGACTTTTTGATTAAATCTTTGTTATTAGTAAATAGTGCTGCCACTTCCAGTGACTGTGAGATATGAATAACTTAAAATTTCGATGAATAAATTGCCGATGCCGATGGCAAGTGCAATTGATCTAGTTGTATATTGTTCGTAAATAATAAATACATATGCATACCAACGGACTACAGATCAATTTATGTTGTTGAATATGAGAGAATAGATGTTTGGCAGTTCACTTTACTGTGTGATAGAAGATGTTAACTGTAGGCCAGCATACAACTGGTTGTCTGTCATCAAATTGTTCGTAAAATGCCAAAAATGAGAGAGATTCAATTAGATCTTTTAATTTGAGTATTGGAATTTAAAATGTGAATACACTGCACTTCACTGAAAAAAGTTACCGGCTTCAATTTTCAATTTTGAGGAGGGTTTGATAAGTCAGTGTGTTTCAAAGAAATTTTCTTAACAAATGGGGTCGCTTTTGCATCAGAATAAGGTGATTTCTATATACCGATTGCTCTTAAAAGAACACCTTTGTTCGTTCTCAATAAACAGTGTTGCAGTTCTTTTTTGCAGAGAAGAGTAATGACCACAGTTCAGGATAAACCATCACTTCTTCAAGAGGCAAGTGCTTTAGAACTATGTTTGGAATACTATCTATTTCTAATGGATCTAAGGATATCCGTGAGTTCATCCTTGTGCACAAACATACCCATGTTTGGATTTCTAAGAGGCGAATGCGCACTATTGTTTTCAGTTAAGGTGGTGAAACTTCGACTTTAGAGACGGCAAATGTTAATCGCATTGTGTAGTAAAATATGGTTTTGGAGGGCCCTGGCTTCAAATTCGTGGCTAGAATGAACAGATTCGTTCACTCTGTATTTTGCCTCGAAACAGGAACCAATTGCGTTCGCTTTATTTGTGGAACCTCGACTATAAATTTCTTAATTATTAACTCTTCGTTGGAGTTAATGTGTTCCACGGTAAGTCCTGCGTTAAGAAGTGTTTGGGAATTTCCTGGAGTCCGCGGGACACGCAGACATAGAATAATCTTTTCTTCTAAATACTTAATTTATTTGTGGAGACATATTTGGGCCCACTAGCTTCAATGGGTTGAATTTTATTGTTCCATTTTTCTTTAATTACTGATCTATAATAGTCATTGATCAGTTTTTGATTACTGACTTTATTGTTTTTATTTCCATTTAAAATGGCAATTTGGATCGTTGAACTGTCTATAAAGCAGTTTCTGCTTGGTTACCAGAATGCTCCTTTGCTCATACAGAGCGACAATCGTTGAATTACGGTTTGTGAGTCCCCCCATGTGAGTAAAACTGTTGTTCATTGTCAAAAGATAATGGGCAATTTTATTATTATGAAGATTTCTGTCGTTCGGCGGATCTACACCATTGAAGTGTAATTCTTTTTTTTATTAGCCGATCAAAACGCGACCAATGTGCTTTTCAAAAATTAAAAGAAGGTATCTGCTCATACTGCTTAGGTAGTGAGTGTAGTGCTCGCAGCCCTACCGTCTTCCTTAAATCCTTACCTCAATCCTTACTTACCCATTTAACCCTAAAATCCGATAATATACATTTATACACTTTATATAATAACTATATCCTTTAATATCTTTTTCCTTCAAACACATTTGCATATCAATTCAATTTCCATAGTTCCTACATTTACATACTAATCAATTCAATTATACATTAGAAATACAGTCATCATCCGTAATTCTCAAATTTTCATATCATAACATAACATACGCATACATCCAACCTATCCATTTCATAACAACAGTTCACCCAATTACCGTTATCCCAAAAATACCTAAGCAGCTGCGATAGTTTGCAATCGTTTTTCTGTTAACAAGAATCACCCCCATTAGGTAACTAGAGGCAACTGATTGATTTCGTTCATACGAAATCAGAAATAACAAGAAGAAATAATCGTACTTCCAACGAGGAAGGACGCGTTTTGCTTTGTGGAAAGGGAGAAATAATCAGACTTTCTACGAGGAAGGACGCGTTTTGATCTGTGTGAAGAGAATTAATTAGAAATTGGTTTTAAAATAAAAGAAATAAATAAGAGTGTAACATTTGATGTGTTGAAATAAAAGTTTCGTGTAAAATAAATATCAAAGTTTTTAAATTTTATTGTTACTATTTAGAAAAAAGACTTTCCACGCTCTTCCCTCGGTCGCGTCGAGGAAGCACGGCGATGGATCGTAACATGAGTGTTCGTTTGGAACATGAATTACGGCGCCAAGTCCGTGATGATCACTGACGTACTCAATTGTACGAAGACAATATCGAGTAGTTAGATCCGTGTCTAGTAATTGTATTCGCTCGTCCAGCAAAAGTAAACCCATGAAGAAATTTCATCTTGGATAAGACGGCGTACTCGTATCGTACAATTCTAGTTTATGTTCGATGGCAATTGTTTGCCAGCCGTCGGACAACGTTTTGCCTCTTGTGTTCGAGATAAGCTTACCCCAAGCATTGTGCTTGAAGTTGAAATCTCCCACCATAAAGAAATAATTATTTTCCGAGTCTAACTTGAGACTTCGGAAACGGGTATCAAGTTCATTGATAAATTCTGTACACTGGGAAGCTTCAGAAGTACGAGAGTTGTCTCTTATGTTTCGGGATTTGGCAACCCTAGTGTTGCAATCCGGCAGCTCTGTCGTAAAGTTGGACATTTTTGAGGTTATACGCACTCAGAACGTTTTGACATACGAGCGCTATTTGTGTTGTTTACAGTAACTTAAAAGATTCATCTCGGCCTAAAAATGGAATTAAATCGTCAACATTTTCGTGCGATTATTTTTTACAACTTTCGGCGTGGATTAACTCAGCAACAGTGCATGGATGAACTTAATTCAATTTTTGGCGATGGAGCTCCATCAAGGACCAGTGTTTATTGGTGGTATGGTGAATTCAATCGTGGTCGTAGTTCACTCCAAGATGAATTTCGTGAAGGTCGTCCAAAATCAGTTGTTGTTCCGAAAACCATTGATGCTGTGCGCAAACTGATATTGGAAGATCGTCATGTGACCTATCGTGAGATTGAGACAACCTTAGGCGTTAGTGGGACCAGAATACATTCAATATTGCATAAACATTTGACTGTCAAAAAAATTTGTTCGCGTTGGATCCCACACAATTTGTCAATCGCCCAAAAAAAGGCTCGTGTCAATTGGTCGAAAGAAATGCTGAAAAATACGGTCGCGGTGCTTCGAAACACGTCTATGACATCGTGACAGGTGATGAATCGTGGATTTACGCGTATGAGCCCGAAAGTAAACAGCAGTCGACTGTCTGGGTGTTTCAAGATGAGCCAAATCCAACAAAAGTTGTTCGCGGACGAAGCACTTCCAAGCAAGTGGTCGCCTGTTTTTTCGGAAAAACTGGACATGTCGCAACCGTACCACTAGAACAACGCAGAACAGTCAATTCTGAGTGGTACACAACCATTTGTTTGCCAGTTGTCTTCCAAGAAATCAGGAAAACCAACCGCCGGAGACGGATCACTCTTCACCACGACAATGCGAGCTCTCACACATCGGCTGCGACAACCGCATTTTTGAGCACCCAAAACATCGATTTGATGGGTCATCCGCCGTATAGTCCTGACTTGGCACCGAATGACTTCTTTTTATTCCCGTACGTAAAAAACAAACTGAGAGGTCAACGTTTTTCGACACCTGAGGAAGCGGTTGCTGCATTCAGAATGCATGTGTTGGAGATACCTCAATCAGAGTGGCAAAACTGCTTCGACAATTGGTTCAAACGCATGCAAAAGTGTATAGATCTTCATGGGGAATATTTTGAAAAACAATAAAGTGATTTTCGATGATCAATATTTGTTTTTGTTCTCTAATCCCGAAATATAAAAGGCAACCCTCGTATAAACGGAGATTACATATAAATGCCTTCGACTTTTCACAGTCAGTACTGTGACATATCTCAAATAATCATACAGTCTCTACCCGCACCATAATCGGCGGAGACTGGAACGCTCAACATTCAAGAAAACTGAGTTATCTTTTTAGAGCCAAGAGATATTTTACTCTGGCTCAACTTCTTCTCCTATATTAATCCCAAATTAGACCCGCGCTCGAATATTACTCTCATGTTTGGTGCTCTGCTCCTCGACCTCGAGCATACAGAGACGAGCGGTCTGCCTGATCGGGGACTCGGGTCTGACTCCGGGACTTCAGTCGCTATCACATCGACGGCACGTGGTCGACCTCTGTCTATTTTACAGATACTATTACAGGTAATGTTCTTCGGAGACTCGCGGTATTGTTCCGTGCCATACGGTTTATATGCGTTCCACAAGACAATCCGATGGATCGCACCAATTTGCGGTTCATATCCCAATGGCGCGTACAACCAGCGTCAGAACTCGTTCCATTACAGAGCGGGGAAGCTGTGGAAGTCCCTCCCCGCGTGAGTATTCCCTGAGCGTTACAACCTGCAACTGTTATTGGGTGGCATTTCGGGGCCCCCAGTCGGCGCTACAGGTTCGCCTCCCCCGAGAAAAGTGTAAAACAAAAAAAAAAAAACAATTCAACGACCTCAAGAATAACAAATATGGTTGCCGACCTTTGGACCTACTCCCATCTCCATATACGTACATCGACAGCCCACTGCAACCAATTCGTGTCATCAATTGGACGCAGTCAACAATCGACTTCTTCCTCAAGTCAGCTGATGTCTACTCAGTATCCTTCCTCTTTCGCGGTGATCAGCCCCCCCCCCCCCCCCCCCCCCTGCTCTAGAGTCCTGGTCCAAACTTCTCCAAGACTAACTGGGAAAATGTCAATAGAGACGCCGAAAGTATTTCGAACTTTGAAATCCCCGAATCTTCTAACATAATGCCTGCTGATATCGATCGAGTAGCCCGAAAAATCAAGCAGATGCTCAAGGGTGCATTCACCAGCAATACACCCACCACCAGCCCTTATAATCATTTAGGAAAGCCTTTGCCCAGCATCCTGACTAAATTGATGCACCTCAAAAAACAACTTCGCCGAAAACTTCATATACATTTCTGCCCCTTTATTAAAAGTCAGATCCAACTCCGGACCACCCTAATAAATGAGCATTTAAAAAAGTTTGCGGTGTAGTGCTCCACGAAGCCCTAATACCATTTCCCTCCCACACACACATTTCATATTATTATTATCCCCATACACATCTGTAGCGTTCTACGAACGCACAATTTCACTCAGGTAAGGTTCCTAACCCTTCAAGGAACAGACCTACCTGAAAACGTTACACGCGCCCTCAGACGCGTGCCCCCAAAAGTCTACTAGGGGCCAACAACATGTAGCCAACGTTGAGCCGACACCAAAAAGCAAGGAACTGAACGTCCCAAAGCTTTCAATATTAAGCAACAAGTCGATTGTAGCATACCTGAAACAAAGGTAAAAGCATTCATTCATCTTATACCCTAAAGATCAAAATGCGCCGCACTCCAGCACTGCACCAATTGCAGGTAACCGTAATTATCTCGACGAAATAATTCGGAAAATGTATGAGGCTAAAAACCTACAAAGGATCTATTCCGATCCCACGGTCTCTCTCGATTTTCACACCCATTAGAAAGGTCTAATGGATTGTTAGTTTTAACCGAAAGAAGTTAAACAAAACCATGCGCCGTACGTCCATTAAAATTGCACGATATCCGTCGGCCGCGCGCCAGATGTGATATGCAAATAGAGGCGGCACACAATCGACAACCGTCGATCTGAATTTCGATCACCACCACGGATGGTGATAATGATGTTTAAGGATGTATGCAATGAATGATTTCTCCTTTCAGGAATATAAGAAATTTGCCCTGGGATAAATTGGCATGCCGCTAACAGAGGTATTGACGATTCTGTTAGTGGGCAGAATGGGAAATTGTCTCTGGGGCAGAGACAGATACGACCGGTATCTAGATGCTTGTGGGTAATATAGAGTTAGTCTATATCGAGCAGCAGGATAGCGAACCCCACCGAGGAGGTCGAACCGCGAGACGAGGTACGGTATCAGGAGTAACCGCGACTTAAAATAAAAATTAAAAGTGAAAGTTGAGTTCAACGTGTGTCGGTCGTCACAGCGAATGCGAAAAGAAAATTTATCTCGAAAACGCTCGTTGTATTTTTCGGTTTTGAATTGGTTACAATAAACAAGTCTTAAAACTAAAATGTTTGTGTTTAATTGGTGACGGCATCCGCTCCGGTCTTTTAGTTTTTGTGGACAGTGCTGGTAGAGCATGTCATTCGCCCCGTGTTAAATATTGGACAGTGTCGGCGGAACACTTGCTCCGGCAATAATACCCAACTTCGCCAAACATGCACCTACTATATCATTCATCCTTATCCCCAAACTAACAATCCAATTTAGACAAATCAATCCAATGTTCAAATATCAAATCCTTTCTAAAAACTAAACACCACAATGCATATCTTCATATGCAAACAAAACCATGTTAAAAAATATCGATTTGATTCCCAAACACACAATTCTGAAATCCTTATCTCCATCTGGATTGTAGCCAGATGTGCACATTCTAAAAATAGTTATCCCATTCCTTTTCTCCAGTTTGTCAATGGATGACGGATTTTGGATTCGAGGATCAGTCTCAATTGGCGTCCCGGGTCTAAGGATGACAATGAACTAAATAAAATTAAAAATTCTAAATTATAAATAAAATTAGTAAATTTAAATTAACATTTAAATACTTGTGATTGTGTTTATTATTGGCCAATTCTCCCCTATTCAACAATCGGTCGTCACTCTTCCCGGAGGCCCCGGAAGCACAGTGGAGACCGCGACGAGCCATCTCAGGAGCAGTCTTGAGAGATCCCTAGTCCTTTTAAGAACAAGGAGACACGCTTCCTGGGTGAAAGGCTACAACAAAAATGGTGGCTGCGGTGGAATCTTAACATCCCCTACCAACAGAATGCAACAGCGGATCAGACCTATACCTCTACACTTAACATAAGTCTCAGTCCCTAATTTTCGAAACACTGTAAACGAATATATCTCACACATATTGCCCGCATCTTATACTCCTTTCATAGGAGAATTTAATGACACAAACAAGGCGTCATCTCCCTCAGACACCACCACATTTCTAACCACAGATGAATTAATCAAGTTCACAACATCTGGACCCAACAAAAAATCGCCCGGTCTGGATGGGTTACCACACCTTCTATTTAAAAGACTTCGCCCGCCAAATCTACTTCCCATTCTTGCCCTTCTTAACCATATCATAAATGCATCACATTTCCCAGAGAACTAGAAAATTGCGGTGGTAATCACCATTAAAGAATTCGGCAGTTCCAATAACACCTCCAACTATCGTCCGATATCTTTCTTAAACACCATAAGCAAGATATTAGAATTAAGATCTACTAAAACCTTCTTTCGTTTGCCAATGATAACGTCCTCATTCCTAATGATCAGTTTGGCTTTCGTGAGCAACACTCCACTTGCCATGCTCTACTAAAACTTACACACGATGTCACAACTGGTCTGGAAAACCGTATGCATATCTCTCGATGTTTCTAAATCGTTTCTGTCTGGATCTCAGGACTTCTTCATAAGTTGCACTGCATAATTGGTCTGAATTACAACAATGCAAAGCTCCTGCATCTTATCTTTTTGGTAGGAAATTTACGGTCAGAATAATCTCTTCCCTCTCACAAACTTGAAACATAACCGCGGGAGTTCCCGAGAGATCCATTCTCGGACCACTTTTGTATCTTCTATACACATCCGACACTCCTCAACCGCGTACCTCCGCAAGTGTGAATCTATTGGTTTCGACGATGCCTATTTTATATTGTTTCGCATTCGCTATGACAATCGGTGTCGCGCCTAGTTTATATAACGTTCGAACATTGCACATGCTGACGCGTATATCCCGCTTTTTCCGTTTTTCCCTACGTCTTCTTTTTGCCAAGTCGATGTGTTCTTGATGAATTCTTTCCTGACGGTAATGTCCGCTTATGACACCTACGCCTACCTGGTTTTTTGTATGAATATTGTGTTAATAACTTATTTTTTTCAGTCACTTTTGTTCCCACGAATCTTGGGGTTCCAAATAGTACGCAATATTACGAGCTCCATTTTTATATGGTACTGCGACGCATATGACAATCAGTACTAGATTATTCTAGAAAGTCCAAAACAAAGTACTAGAATATTCTAGAAAGTACTGGAAAACTGGAGACTATGAGCAGTAGAAAATTCGAGGCTACGGAACGTCGCATGCAGATCAGGACGATGAGGAAGAAGTAAGCAGTCAAAGACGCGATAAGTACGGACGCGATAAGTCAAGAAATCGTTAAGTGTACGGTAAAAGTAACGGTTGTTATTAACGGACTAATAAAGTGTTACATTACTTCAAAATCGATTTAACGGCTCTTATTTATTAAAAATAATTAATCCAGCGAACCCTAAGCTCGCTACAATACGATCGTTTTACTGCTCCGATTCGACTCGGTGTCAGAGAAGCACCTTTATAATACGGTTTACACGTGGCTGAAAAAACATCCAATGGGAACGGCGATGCGTACCACCCTGGATTAGGGGTGCCAGATATTGGTATGTTTCTCTTTGCTAGCCTGTCTGACATAGGTGACCCTGCGTAAGCGTAAGCTTCAGTCAGCATAGCCTGAGTAATTCATTGTAATTTAAGCCCCGCACCACGTCAGCACTTTCTACCACACAGAGGATATACATGTTTCTGTTCTACAAATTTGAAATTCGATTCGGGAACAAGTAATTTATACATGTGGAATTCTGCTCGTATTCACACCCTTGACCTACTCGATAGAGTACAGAGACCAAAAAACCATTTAATTAGGAGTTTTCGAAAATAATTAATCAGTCTAGATACAATAATATAGGAGGAGAATACGTTTAATTCCGAACACAATGCTAACATAAGCAACATGCTCATTGTCACATTGAAGGAAATTGGGGTACCTTTGAATCTTTTACAGAAATTACCTTGAGAACTGGTGTATGTTCAACAAGCGTTGAACACACCTTCCACGAACACCGGGTTCTTATTGTGTTGTGGGCTGGCGTCAGGAACAATGAGCAGCGCTCGTAGCAATGTGTGCCGTTGGCTGAAACAATTTTGTAATGATGTTAGAAAGGGAAATGAATACCTCAAGTTGATTGAAGCCAGAAGTCCCAGAAATAATTCTCCAAAAGTCACGAACAGCACGGTGTGCTTTCTTTGCAATTAATAATTAATATTTATTTCTACTGATTATGATTCTGTACACTGATTATAAATTCTTTGACCGATGTCAACAACAGCTAACGAAAAAAGAGAAAAACAAACATAAAAATGGTTGTCAAGTGACAACCAACAGAATCCATAAATGTCAGCTGATTGCTGACATTGTTAAAGGTGATGCCACATCTAGTTATTGCGAATTCGCTGGTTGTTTCGAATGCGAATCCCCAACAACTGGACTTTGGAGATCCGTGATATGATTTCAAGTAACTCGATTTATTAACGCCACATAAGCCAGCCGGAAAAATAACTCCAAGTTGCAATTAATCTTCCAATGACCAGTACATCTCCACATCAAAACTTGTTCTTTTACTGGGAAAACTCAAATACTCCCTTCCAGCAGTAACAATTCCAGAATGGTACAGTTTGCGACAGTTGAAAGGACAAAAGATTACTGAGAATTTTCTATTGGCGCCTTAGGGCGCTATCTGAGTGCTATAGGGACACTTCTACTAAGAGAAGTATACAGTAAACAAGAAATTATTAAAAAGAAAAACAGATAGAAGGTGCACAAGGTTGTGAACAGCATTAATGGTCTTCCGGTTACAACACCGCTCGTGTTTGTTGTGTATATATACATTTCTGAAAAGCTGATAGATGAGTGCATCGTTAGCGTTCGCAATTTGTGTATATCGCTAAAATGCACGATAAGTAATTAAACCAAATTCGGAACAAATTTAGTAAATTATAGCGATTCTGTTCGACGTTGAATTTAATAACCATACAAAGTGTAAATTCATATTGTTCAGCGCCCCAATGAAATGGAGGAATTCAGATTTGCAACGTTATAGCGTTTTGTGAAGCAGTAAAGAAAATGATTCAAAACATACCTGCGAAAAAGTTAGAACTAAGTGAGAGCCCGGGGATGTCCCAATTGGATACTTAACTTGAGTTATTGCTAGGTGAATGCTCTGGTATACTGATACGTTTGTTTCGTTTGCCTTGTGTGCTGTGATCTGCACTTCGACTTTGGGTACCTAATCTCCTTGAGTCGTCATAAGGCTTACTGGAAAAATATTAATATTGTGGACTCAGTTGGCTGTGTTACGTAGTAATCCCTCACCACCTTTGTCGCAACGAGAGAATATTAAACATACACAAAAATACATAACACGTAGAACGATTTTTTAAATTAAAATATTCACTTACCATATAAAATAAACACATTCATTTATACAATGTACAATTACACATAATTAAACACACAATACACGAAACATTAAATTACATTTAACATTACAAATTGTTGCGGATTCACTGGATGCAACCAGCGAATTCGCAATGAAATGCAGCCATTCACAAAATAACAAATGTCATGAACAACAACAGCTGACATAAACATCGATGCACGCCAGGAGACACTATTGTTCCTGACGTCATCCCCACGGCCCACCAAAAGATCCAATTGTTGGTGGAAGCTGCGTTCGACGCTTGTGGAACGCAAAGATTTGGTCCTTTGAGCCGGATCCAGTTCTGTGTCTGTACACGCCTGACCAGAATGGAAGCGGGTCGTGAACGCCAAGATGATGCTCCCTGTCCACCCAAAGAGCAGAACAATGACCAGAATCGCGGCGCAATGACAACGAAGTCGATGATGACAATGGCTGCATTGGCCGAACACCTCATGGCGGCCCACTTCACCGCACATGAGAAGATGATGGGCACTTTCATGAATCTCAATAAGAGAGGGTCACCGACGCTGGCCATAGTGGAGGCGCAAGAGCGCGGCTTCCAGCTGGACTGGGATGAGATTCGGAAGCGGCATGAACAACTCATATGTCTGGTAACTCCATGGACGACCGTCATCCAACGCTATTTTGAAGAGAGATTCATCGACGAGGCTGAGGAGACATACCTTGACGAGGCCACAGAGCTTGCTGAGGCAAGGCACGCCCTCGCCGCCGACCGGCCGAGAGCTTACAAGACTTTTATCAACCACAAAGTCGATTGCTGCCATTGATGTCGCAACCTTCATGGTGGCCGGGAACTCCTTGTTACGGCCACAACAACCCACCCCATAATACTTATTCCTTTGGAGCTAGTCACCACCACTAACGGCGATACCCGCCAAAAACATCCACTTAAAGGATGTGACATATCTAAATAAAAAACATTAGCCCAGACAACAAATGGTCCCACATAAATGGATAGCAAGCAAATCGAACTAAACGTTCAATTTGCGCTAATCAGTTAAACTCTAAGCAAATTGAACTAAACGTTCAATTTGCTCACATAAAAAAAAACTTGAAAATATAATCAATGAACCAAAGGTTCACCACACAGAACTCCTAAAAGGCAAATTTGCGGACCAAACGGTCAATTTGCTCACATAAAAAAAACTTGAAAATATAATCAATGAACCAAGGGTTCACCACACAAAACTCCTAAAAGGCAAATGTGCGGACCAGATGCCGTCTTTCAAACAAAACCACTGAGTATCATAAAAAATTGCGCGCCAGCAATTTTACGAGACCTCAGAAAAATGGTTATCTAAAACAATTAAAAACAACCAACGCCAGTTTTCGTTTTAACAAAATTAAGTTAAAACAAACAAAAGGAAAATATTCGCCTTTGTATCGATTCCCCACGGAAAAGATCCTTGCCCATTCGACTACAATAAACAACATAGAGAATCAGAAATGCTGATTAGCACAATGCTCTATTTGTATTCCCTATCGTATTCTGATAAAAGGGATCCTTGCCGAGTCGGCTAGAACAAACAACAGGCACCATAAAACTAATTATACATTCGTTTAGCGCCTATCAACATAGAGGATTATAAATGTGCATTCGCACGATCCTCTGTTGATTTTTCCCTTTGTGTTTCCGCTTTTGATCCCTAGCCGGGAAAGATAAAGAAAGAAATGAGATATCCCTGGATCTTCAGGATGAAGAAAAAACAGGTCTTCGTTTGAGGAGTTGGTTTTTGAATCTCGACCGAGACGGCGAGACTTGACGGGGTTGTGTTTGGAATTACGACCTGGACGGTGCGTTCAAGAGTTGTTGGTTAAGGGTTGGCAACAAGCAAGTAAGGTGCTGAGGTTGAAAAATCGTGTGTCGGGTTATTTTAATATATCGACTGAGTTTCGAGTTGCTATCAGTTGAGTGTCTTAACTAAGAGTGTTGCTTCGTGTTTAACCAACTTCAGGTGCGTTCCGGTGTGTGCTTATTATTTCTAGATATAAAATAATATTGGGCCCCTCGATAGTATAGTGGTTAGTATACCCGACTGTCACGCGGGAGACCGGGGTTCGATTCCCCGTCGGGGAGCCTCTGGCGCAAGACTAATGACCTTGCCCGAAAAAAAAAAAACAAATCATTATGGAAAATTTAACAAGCCTCAGTACTGTTAAATAAGGCCAAGACCGGTTCTCGGTTGTAGTGCCGATGATGATGATAAAATAATATTATAGTTTGTGCAATCAGTGGTGAATTAAATTAAAATTTTATAATAATACAAAACATAAAGAAGTGTCCTTTTTTGAAAATAATTCCTATTCGAACAAGTAATATGGTTTATTAATAAAGCTTAGTGTTAATTATAAAAAACAAAAAGTGTTTATTTTCAAATGTGTGTTAACGGGGTGGTGTGGAAAAATATAACAATGGCGCTGCCGGTGAGCCCAAGGAAGCCCGAGGTTAACATCTCATAAGAGCTTGAAAAGCCTCGTGTCGACAAGAACGACAAAGCTCCCACACAAATAGACAAAAATCAGTAACACAAAGTGAAGTGTACCACAAAAAACAAACAAAAAATATACTAACAAAAACCCCCAAATTAAACAAAAAACAGTGATAAGAGAAAGACAAACACACACACACACACACACAAAAAGTGAAAAAACTATCTATCTAAAAAACAAAACACTACCCACAAATAAATAAATAAAAAGTGACACTAAATAAAATATTCAAACACACACAAACTCAATAGCATACCCGAACAATTTAAAACTAAAATAAAATAAAAGTGGATCCTGTGCAACATCGAAAAAGGAATACAGCACCTCATACCAACGGGGAGAAGCAGCGGACAACAGTAGCAGTTTTCAACACCATCAACCAAAGCAGTACGATACAGATAAGTGACCAAATTTTTCTTCTTCCCTTTTTAAATTATTAATTTGTAAAAATAGACACCTTTGACATTTCAATTAAAACCAAGTATAATCTATGCCAAATTTAAATAGTCGTTATTGATCTTTACCAAAAAGAAAACACACTAAAAATCGAAATCTGTTTTTACTTGTAAAAATTTGTCCTCTTATATTGGTGCATATTTTGTCCTGTGACATAATAAATTAAAAGATAAGCGGGAAGGATTTCCACTCTTAAATATATATATACATAACCACAACATCAGTGACAACTACAGCAGAGATGAACTAAAGTTAAGTCACCAGGTATTTTTCTCTTTTCTAATTTTCATTAACATAGCTTATAAAACAATAAAAGAATTGTACACAATTTTAATTTTATTATAAAACATACACTCTAACCCACTATTAAACAAACTAAATTAAAACAAAATCAATGTTTATAAGTTATCTATATATTTGTCCATATGTTTGTCTATATTTGTCCATATTTCGCGATGTTTTAACGAAAGTTTAAATCTTTGGGAAGTATTTTCATTTTAAAGCAACTCCAAAAGAACCTCCAAAAGGAACACCCATAACCCTTTTTTCCTGCTATATACCCAACCACCCCTACTGTTTATGGAAGGCGAAGAAAGTCCAAATTCGAAATACGTCTCACCTAATTCGCCAAGGCGACTCCGAAGCGGAACCGAACGGTTAGGGAAAATAGACAAGGTAAGTAAAAGGAAACCAAATTTTAACAATCTGGACCACGGAATAGCGAGCTAAAATTGATTCGCAAACGCACGAGTTAAAACTCGAAAAAATGTCTGTAGATTATACAAAGGTGGCAAAGTTGTCAGTAGAACTAATTCCCACCTTCTCAGGTGAACGTAATCCACATTTAGGTGCCGAACTCCATACATTTTTAGATTGTAGTAGGAGGGTTTTGAATTGTCTCCCAGTGGAAGAGCACAATGTTTTCCTGCAGATATTCCCTACTAGGTTGCGAGGAGAAGCATCTGCATTGTTCGCGTACACTCCGTTTTCATCTTTTGAAGAAGCAGAGGATCTACTGAGGAAAGTTTACCAGCCAGTAGAAAGCTACCAAGATTTGGTCAATAAACTACTGGCTACCAGACAGAACCCAGCGGAAGCAGTCATCTTGTTCCAAATACGTTTGAAGCAAACGTTGGAAAGATGCAAGCTGGCAGCGGAGAAGAGATATGGCTCCGCGTCCGCCGAGGGTATAAAAATACAGTTAGACGACTTTGCCAGGAGTGTGTATAGAAGTGGACTCCATACCACCGTCAATTTATATTATTATTGGACGGAGAAACACTTGACACTCTAATGCAAAGGACGTTAAAATTGGAAGAACTTGAAAAACCTCAGTCGAACTCACTCTCGTCTTCACAATCTTCACCGATATACCATTCTTCTCCACAGATATTTAACTCAAGTACACATACAGAAGTGGGTCCTCAAGTGATAGAGATAATTCCTAATTCCCCTGAACCCAAAGTAGTTCCCTACACGCAACCCATTACACAGGATGCCTCTATCATCAAAATAATTTGTAGCTACTGCCAGAAACGGGGACATACCTATGATCAATGTGTAAAACGAAAAAAACACACCGTTTTGCACACACTGTCAGCAAGTAAATCACGATATCCGTGATTGCTGGCGATTAAGGGAGGGAAAAAGAATTTTGCACATAAGGCAGATTTGCGACTTCTGTGGCCAACACGGCCACAATCTAGGATCCTGTCAACGAAAATTGACATGGGAAGCGCGAGTTCAATGCCAGGCTCCAACAAAACCCCCCCCTTCACGATCAACAAGAAAAGGTAAGTCAAAATCCTTGGTGGTAAAAAAGAGTTACCACATTAGAACTCCATGCTCGCCAATAACCAGCGTACCAACTGTCCAGCTACCAATAGATGTAGGTGTTAAGAAAAACACAACTCTAGTAGTGGACACTGGCGCTGAGATAAGTCTGATCACCAAAAGTAGCCTCAAGGAATCAGACGTTAAGATTAATCGGCGAGAAGCTTGCACCTTACAGATGCCGTTTGGAAGTTTCCGAACCTTGGGAAGCTGCAAGGTGAACTTCCAACTGAATGGTAGGTCTAAACTCCCATGCAAGTTTCAAGTAGTGAGCAGTATGCCCGATTTACCGGAAGACGGACTACTTGGAAACGACTTTCTGTCGAAGAATTGCAATGTGGAAGGCCCCAAACAGTGCATCACATTTGCTCGAACGGAAATGAATCCAACAGTATTTAGTGTGCCAATCAAATTTTCAACGGTTGAGAAAAGGGTACCTAAAAATAAATACTATAAAGGAAAACAAGAGCTAGCCCAAGATAAGTGGAAATCTTTCAGGTTAAATTGTAACTATAAAAAGAGGAACACCAAAGAGTCAAGTGGTCATAATACATATGTTGATCGAATCACAGACACTCTACCAGCAAATCCATCAAACTCGCTCCACCGCTCGCAAAATAAGCAAAACAAAAAGTTATTGCTGAAGCCCGAAACACCCGAAAAAATAACAAACCTCAATGAGATTGCTACTGTACTCAGGGTTTATCATAATTCCCCTTCCGGTGGACATCAGAGTGTCTCCAAATTGTATAATAAAATACGACAAAGGTACTGGTGGCCGTCCATGCTCTCCGATATTAGGAAATATAAGAAGGAGTGTGAGGAATGCCGTTCGTTGAAGGCAACCACATGCTCCGGAAGTGAAACGAAACCACAATCGTTTCATGTGGGAAACATGGTGTTAATGAGAGGTAAAAATCATAAGGGGAAAATGACATCTATTTGGAAGGGACCCTTCCCAGTCATAGCTATAAAGGGCCCAGGCAATACGGCCATCAAAATAGGCCGAAGATCCGTTGTAGTTCGAAACAATAGGCTAAAGCCCTATTTCTAGACCCCACCCTCAACCTAACCCCAACCTTCTTCCCACTATCAATCCGAAAATAATAAACTATCCCCAAGGTGTATTACAAATTTAAAATCTCCAGACCACTTAGTCCAAATCAAAAGTAATAACGGTACGTAAAAAGAAAGAACGATATGGACAAAAATAGATGACAGAAGTAAATGTAAAAAGTTATTAATATTATGCTAAGTTTTCCACAAGAAAGAGAATTATAAGTAAAATTCAAAATACAAAAAGGGGCATAAAACCAAATGTAAACTAAATAGAATAAAAGAGAAGACAAAAAGAAGCTATAAAGTTTTAATCAACATTTTTTTTTATTTCAGGATTAAGACGAAAAAATTATAATAGATGTATACGAAACAAGAAAATTAATATTAATAACAAGATCCACGTGATCAACTCATCAAACTTAGAAGGTGTAAACGAATAAATTAGAGAAAAAATAATAAAACATGTAATTTATATGTCCAAAATACAGAAAATATTATAAGAGATTTTACCTTTTTAAATGAGAAGATGAAAAGATTTAGAAATCTAGATACACATGTACTGGATACTAATGGCAATATTTATATATTCATCAATGTAAACATTCTCGTATACGGCAAATTATAATGAAACTTAACCATTATAAATACTACAATAAAATAGAAGACAAGAAACCAAAGACTCGAAAAATATAAACTAACATACGAAACACATATGTTTAGGAATTACAAAATACATTTAACTAAACGGAAACAGAAAATATAAATTTTTTTAATGAACTTGTGAAACAATAAGTTCATTTTCTGATTTATGTTATATTTAGAATTTAAAAAAAAAAAAAAAAAAAATTTTTCAAGATTACAACTAATCTAAAACAAATACTACTATATTACTATAAGAAATACATACCCGTATAAGAGTATACCTATGAATTAACTTAAATTGATTAAATCAAAATATGCAAAATAACTTATAAACCACAAGCAAAAACTCAATTTAACAAACTGAAATACATTAAATGCATAGATAAAAGATTAAGGGACAAAAGATAAATAACATTTTGTAACCGACACACTGCACCACTCACGTTCCTATAGGCGCCCAAGGAGTATTAATTCCTCTTCTAAGAATAATACTCATTTTATAAAGGGGGGTGGGATTGTTGCGGTGTAGTGCTCCAAAAAGCCCTACTACCCTTTTCCCCCATTCCTACATCCAAATCCTAGCTATCTTAATCGGTGGGGCTTTTCAGGGCCCGAAGAGCCATGCATCGCTCGATCCACACCATTCCCAGCGATGCGACTTACCTTGAAGTCGAATCTTCAGCAAGGTTACGCAACCTTGCTACGGCATCAACCACCAACCAATTCGCTGGAATTAATTCAGTTATCCCCAAGGATAACCGACTTAAATATATATTAGGCAGCTTACCTTTCTTTTGGGGGCCTTTCCAAACCTTTTCCCCACGGTCATTTCTAAAAGCATAATTCACGGCAAGATTATCATCTTGCCATGACATCAATTCATCAACCGAGCTTCCGCGACCGAACAATAGATGGCACATATCCACCAACACACGCTGATCTTTCCGTGTGTTATTTTCGTACCCATTCATTGACCTAGCATTATTTCGGGTTGCTTGCACAGCTGCAAGCCAGATTTCCAACGGCATGTCTACGATCTATCTTTCCTTAAGTAAAGAAGATCAAATCAAACATTGGCCTTTCAGGCGCGCATATTTCGCTTGGATCTAAGCATGACCGATTTTATGATCCGTTGCCGTTTCTTGGAACTATCACCAGCATCGGTCATGGCCACCAATTTTAGTTTACACAAAGTAAACATTCATGCGAATACTTTCGCCTGACAGTGCCTTTCAACGGGATTAATACATCCCTAACATAACATGCATCGAATCATACGACCGAAATTTGTTTATGCTAGATGATCTAACAACGGCCATGCCCAATGTTCGATACATTTTTCCAAGATAGATTTCTGCCTTCGGCAAGGGTTTTATTGACTCACGTCAATCAAGAATCTATCCCTTGCGTATGGCGGCAGTTTATCTTGCCCAAACATGTAGCAGCCGATGCGATCTGCTACATGAGTTTTTCTCTTTTCCTTTTGTTTGGACCTTTCCCATTGGCGGTGAATGCTTTCGTTTTTTTTTTTGGTTTTCGTCGGATGTCTGTAAAGAGACATCCAATAAGGAGAGTCAGACGATAGCTACCGAGCAGAACGTCACCAGTAATTCTTGATCTGGTCAGCTGACACTATAGAAGTGCGTCGAAAAATTCGAGAGTGGAAAGTTAATTTTAGTTGCCAAATTCGGTATCCTAAGAAGAGTTCGTATGTTAAATTTCCCAAATAGCATTTTATTGGATTAATGTGATGAATGGAAACAGTGAAGAAATATTTTAATGTAATGTAACAAAATTTAGACATATGTGCCCAAATTGAAATAAAAATATTAAATTGAGGTTCGTTCTAAGAAGAGTTCGTATGTTAAATTTCCCAAATAGCATTTTATTGGATTAATGTGACGGATGGAAACAGTGAAGAAATATTTTAATGTGATTTAACAAAATTCAGTCATATGTGCACAAATTGAAATAAAAATACTAAATTGAAGTTCATCAGTGTGTTTTCTTGGCGATCATCGAGGCCGCTGCTGTGCTCCACTCTTTCTCGGCTGAATTCTCCTAGTGAAACCGCGGTGGTGTTTTTGTTGAATCTGCGTCCGTGCTGACGCCCTAATAAAAATACCCACATTGGTGACAGCGACTAAGCGAACACGCACATTAACAAAACCTAATCCATTAAACCAAAAGACAGTTCGAGTGCCAGCAAACAGTGAAAGTGACCTGTGCTAAGAAACCAGTAAAGAGTGCAGTAACCCCAACGCAGCTGTGTTTATCAACGTCACATGAGGATCAATAGCATTCTGGATTCCCAGCAAAGCCCCCTTAACCATCAGGACACTCGGACAGCCGCCAACAGACAGGATAAAGCGCAAGTTTCATTAAAAAAACGGTCGTTTTCTTTTCTTGGTTTTTTTCATTATTATAGTTTTTTTTTTATATATACCTATTTTCTTTTCTCTGTGGTGTGAGCTCCATCAGAGCCAAAAAGCGTAAAGTCAGTAAGCTCCTTCCGAGCAAGAATTTAGAACAAACTGTAACCTCGTTTCGGAAGTTTTGAAAGTAAAAGTTAATTTTAGAATAGCAGTGTAAAAAGAAGAAAACCTTAAATAAAAAACACTGCCCTTAATCGCGATAACATTCAGGAAGCCTTGTGAAAGCCACATGTGCAATCAAAAATCTTCCATTGAAAATATTTCTAACTTTAGAATCACTGACGTAATTATAAATATACGATTGTAGATATTTAATGAAGAAAGTTAACGTGAATTTTTACCAGTGACGAGATTAGTTTGCACTTACATACACAACGAAATATATTTCCCCTTTGTTTTGAAAAATAGAAGGATTTAACTATCAAATAACTGTTGCTAACCATCATTTAAAAATAAAATTGAAGACGAACAAGATTGTGTATTTTACTTTATATTAAGCAAAAAGTTTTCTTTAATTATAACGCACTTCACGACGATTAGATCATAAAAATACCCTGCCAATATAACGTGCTGCTATTGCAATTATTTCATTGAATATACATATATTTCCATATTTTCCCCTTTAGTGCGCTCCCCCCATATTCCCGTTTTTCTCATTTTTAACTTATTATGTGATATTGTGCATATTAAACAAACCTTAATCACACAAATTTGAAATCGTAAATAATTTTACTATCTATATGTACGAATACAAATCAAATTAATACAATAATTTCAGTAAACGTAACGCAACCGATTTCAGAATAAACTATGCCGAATAAAATGTTGAGATTAACGAAGATTTTAGTATTGTAATTGATATATTTTAAGAAGGCAATAAAAGATTTAAAAAGTAAATCAAAAATAAAATACAACATTCACCTATATAAGTAAAGTGAAATTAATTGTACCAAGAAACAAACAAGCGTGATACAAATTAAAACTAATTAGTGTACTAGCCATCTAATAATTTATTGCTTCCGTACAATTGTAAGCCCCTTCAGGGTATTGAATAACATATAATCCCGTTCGGCAGTACTTACGACACGACTTCATAGCTTCTCAACATTTTCAGACACACACACTCCGGCACACGTTAAATCCTTGTGTTCCTTCCCTTTTGGAATTTTAATCGCGGTTTTTAATTATTCAAATTGACAACTTAAAGTTCGGGTAGGCAATACTACAACCCTGCCCGTCCGTGTTAACGACTACACTCGACTCCGCACGACTCTCCTTTGAACAGCATCGACCTCCTTTCACTGCGCGCGTCCTCTTGCGATCTATTTCCGGAAACCTAGACTCAACTCCACACAATTTTACGCGACTTCAAAGAACTCCACTCGACTTGGCACAATTCTCCTTTGACTCCGCACCTTCAATCGCTTCTTTTCATCACAATTTGGCCCCTTATCCCCACTCTATTCAATTCTTTTGACTCATTGGCCTCACTTCACCTTTCTTCGCGTCGTCTTACGCCTTTAATTCCCGTTTCGCGTCACTACCCATAATGGTCAACACGCGAAACACCATGGTCAGAAAGGCCCAGGAACAACCCGAGACCCTTGAATTTCACGACGCCTCCAGCGTCGATTTCCCGGCTGATCAACTCGATACTGATCAGGACCCACCTACACTACCTACCCCCCTGGCACCACCGGTTGCCCCCAGTGTCGTTAATCGACCCCAACCTGCTTCTGATAACACACTCCCAACCTCTTCTAACATCCCCAGTGCCGGCCAATTGGTGGATTCTGGCATTATAATGCCCACATCTCGTGCCGGCACCTCACAACAAGCTCATAGGCAATCAGAGCCCCAAGAGTTCCACGATGCTTCCAGCCTCGGGAATGGGACTCGTCATTCAAATATAGGGCTTCCCCCTTCGATGAGGAGGACCCAGACCTTTGGTTTGCAGTAGCAGACCGCATCTTCCAGGCCTCTGACTTGCACGACGAACAACTTCGTGCAGTCGAGCTGTTGAAAGTGCTTGACCGCACTCAGCGACCGCATGTTGCCCACATCATTAGGTCGGCCGACCGCAACGCTTATAGCAACATGCGTCAAGCTCTGCTCGACGCTTTGGATGAGCCCGGAAGTGTGCGGCAACAACGCTTAGCTGCTGTAACCAACCTTTCTGGGATGAGACCATCTCTTTTCCTGACCCATTTACGCTCTATAGCGGGGACCAGGATCGGGGACGACCTAATAAGGCCTCATTTTTTGAGGTGTCTTCCCCAACATGCCCGTTCGGCACTTATGGCCCAGCCCAACCAGACTTTGGGCTATTTATCCAAAATTGCGGACGCAATTATGGAAAGCTCAGATCAGTATTCTGAGCCTCCTGCGTACCAGGTAGCGGCGGTTTCTTAACACGCCGCCCAACCTACACGGCACCCTCGTCTACATTTTACAGCCCCTCAATTGGCTCCAGTTCACCTTCCTCCTCAAACCCAATTACCACATAAAAGGCCCGCCTCAACCAATTTCCAACAGGGGAATCCAGAGGCAGGCCCCAACGTATTTAATCAAAGAAGTTCGCCACCACAATTAACTCCTGCTGACCTTCGGGCGCTTCAAACCTCACTTCTCCGCGAGATAGGTCAGTTTCGCGCGGAGGTGAGAAACAATCCTCGAGGCGCCCAGAATCGTGCCATGCCGAGCCGTCCTCTCAATCGGCAGAATTCCTTCCAAACTGCCCCTCAGTGGACCAATACCTCCCAAACTGCCCCCCAGAGGGCCAATATCTTTCAAAATGGCCCTCGCCGGGCCAATTCTCAGCGAGCTCCGGCTCGACCTCCCCCTAACGGCAATTCCAATAGGACGAATATAACTGATAATGCCGTTACCCTCCCTTGGTGCGCCAATCACCAATGATATGGTGATCGCGCATTTAATTGCAAGGCGCCTTGTGGTTGGACACAACCACCCACCACCCAAAGGCGCCCTTTAAACTAATTTTGCCGACCGACCCCCTCGCGCAATCGGCCGGCACCCATACGATAAGTCGCCTAACCATCCGGGATTCTAAACTGAATATCGCTTTTACTGTCGATACCGGCGCCGATATTTCAGTCCTCCCGCGATCGTTTGCTCCGCGTAACCGCGTGCCTGCCGCACTTAAATTGTCAGCTGCGAATAATACGCCGATACTTACGTACGGACGTAAAAAGCTGACACTACAATTGGGTCTTCGACGTCCGATCACTTGGCGTTTCGTCATCGCGGACGTGAATGAACCCCTGATAGGTTCCGACCTATAAGGCGGACATAATCTGTTGGTCGATTCGACCCATAACAGACTAGTGGCTCCAACCGCACCCCCCTTGCCCATGACGGCATCTCCAGCGGCAACTTCAAGGGCCACAGTGTGCACAGACCCGTTCCAAGTCATGGTACAGGAATTTGTTAGCACAACAATTCCTCTACCTAACCAACGCCGACACAAAGTCACGCTGTTTCATCATATAGAAACACGCGGTCCCCCGGTGAGCCAGCGTCCACGTCGACTGGCTCCTGAAAAATTACGTGCGGCGCGCGCGGAATTCGAGCACATGATCGAGTTGGGTATCTGCCAACCGTCGGACAGTCCCCGGGCAAGCCCACTTCACTTAGTGAAGAAACGTTCTGGTGAGTGGCGCCCATGTGGCGATTACAGGTTGTTGAACGCACCAACTGTCCCGGACAGATACCCTATTGCACACCTCTACGATTTTTCGTACAAGTTACGAGGGTGCAATGTCTTCACTACCCTGGATCTCACCAGGGCATACCATCAAATTCCGGTGGCACCAGAAGACATCCTCAAGACCGCAGTCATTACACCTTTCGGACTCTTCGAGTTCAAAGTGATGACTTTCGCCCTCAGGAATGTCGCACAGACATTCCAGCGTTATATCGATACGGCTTTACGTGGTCTTAATTGCTGCCATGCATATCTTGATGATATTCTCATCGCCTCCAAAGACCACGCCGAACATAAACGCCACTTACGTCAGGTCCTAGAGCTCCACCGTGAATTCGGTCTTGTCATCAACCCAGATAAGTGTCAATTCGCCAAGGAGCAAATCACCTATCTGGGTTACGTCGTTGACAACCAGGGCATTCGCCCACTACCAGACCATGTGGAGGCCCTCATGAAGTATCCCCGGCCTACTAACGTGAGTGAGCTTCGTCGATTTCTGGGCATGCTTAACTTCTATCGTCCAACACTGAAGAACGCTGCCCAAGTTCAAGCTCCCTTAAATGAATTTTTGAAAGGAGCCAAACGCAATGATAAACGCCCCATTAATTGGACAGAAGTCTTTGATCGAGCATTCCAACTGTGCAAACAACAATTGGCAAATGCCACCTTACTCCGATACCCCCTCGAGGGAGCGGCACTTTCCATCCAATGCGACGCATCGGATACCGCAATCGGAGCCGTCCTTGAACAGGACATTGAAGGCCGACCGGAACCACTTGGTTTCTTTTCAAGGAAGCTGAGTCCCACGGAGCGACGTTACAGCGCCTACGACCGTGAATTACTCGCGATCTACAGCGCTGTCAAATACTTCCGTCATATGATAGAAGGACGTTCGCTCTCTATTTTAACATACCACAAGCCATTGGTCTATGCGTTCCGGAACAAGTCGGGAAATGCCTCCCCTCGACAAGAGCGTCAATTAGACCTCATTGGGCAATATTCTACGGAGATCAGGCATATCTCCGGTAAACAGAATGGCACGGCGGACGTCCTTTCTCGAATCGATACGATTCACTTGCGTTCCGCCTTGAATAACGCTGATCTTGCCCTAGCTCAAGAGGAGGACGAGCAGCTCAAGTCGCTCCTAACTGCCGATACGGCACTAGAGCTTAAGAAAATTACCCTTCGCGACCCTTTGGGCGAAATCTGGTGTGATGTTTCCACTGGAACCGCTAGACCTTACATCCCCGAGAAACTTCGTAAGGGCGTGTTCCGGGTTTACCACAACCCAGCCCACCCCAGCGGCCGAGCAACAGCCGCTGCTGTCCGTCGTAAATTCATTTGGCCCGGGATGAACAAAGATCTCACCGGTTGGGCCCGTGCTTGTCTCCAGTGCCAGCGCTGCAAAGTAGCGCGATATAATGTACTGGAGCCAGCGCAGTTCAAGCTTCCTATGGCACGCTTCGCCCATGTCCACATAGACATAGTGGGACCGCTTACTCCATCAAGAGGATTTTCTTATATCCTCACTATGATGGATCGCCGCACGCGATGGCCAGAGGCGACACCTCTCCGGGCAGTTACTGCCGAATCAGTCGCCAAGGCTTTTTATTCAACTTGGGTCACACGCTTCGGTGTACCAACCACCTTGACTTCGGACCGAGGTCCACAATTTGAGGCGACAATATTTAGGCAGCTAACAAATCTTCTCGGCTGCCAAAGAAGTCGTATCACCGCCTATCACCCGCAATCAAATGGGATGATAGAGCGCTGGCATAGATCTCTAAAAACCTCACTCATGTGTCATAATGACACACAATGGTTTGACGCCCTTCCAACCGTCCTCCTCGGCCTGAGGACAAGTATTAAGGAGGACCTGGGTGCTTCGGCAGCAGAGCTTACCTACGGTACCAACCTCCTCCTCCCAGGAGAACTTTTCCTGAATGGCGAAACACCGCGTGACCAACTTCGTGAATTGGGACATCTCCGTGACTTGCTACGTAAGGTTAGGGCAACCCCTGTAACCAGGCACGGCTCCAAAAAACTTTTCGTCCACCCTGAACTGCACAGCTGCACGCACGTCTTTGTCAGGGCGGATAAGGTCAAAAAACCCCTCGACCCACCTTATGATGGCCCATTCAAAGTCTTCCGCCGCATCAGTGACCGCGTCTTCGAGATCGACATTAGAGGCAAGCGATCCACGGTCAGCGTCGAAAGGCTTAAGTCCTGCTTTCTGGAAGCTTCCGCTCCAGAACCACCCCCATCTACTGACACCACTCCTACTCCATCGGCACAACCTCCCCGTACTCGCGCCCAAACGCGCGCCCATACCCAACTAACCTCCTCCTAATCTGCCTTACCTGTTTCGTGATTACGTCACTGGGGAGGGAGTGAGGTGGGGCTTTTCAGGGCCCGAAGAGCCATGCATCGCTCGATCCCCACCATTCCCAGCGATGCGACTTACCTTGAAGTCGAATCTTCAGCAAGGTTACGCAACCTTGCTACGGCATCAACCACCAACCAATTCGCTGGAATTAATTCGGTTATCCCCAAGGATAACCGACATAAATATATATTAGGCAGCTTACCTTTCTTTTGGGGGCCTTTCCAAACCCTTTCCCCACGGTCATTTCTAAAAGCATAATTCACGGCAAGATTATCATCTTGCCATGACATCAATTCATCAACCGAGCTTCCGCGACCGAACAATAGATGGCACATATCCACCAACACACGCTGATCTTTCCGTGTGTTATTTTCGTACCCATTCATTGACCTAGCATTATTTCGGGTTGCTTGCACAGCTGCAAGCCAGATTTCCAACGGCATGTCTACGATCTATCTTTCCTTAAGTAAAGAAGATCAAATCAAACATTGGCCTTTCAGGCGCGCATATTTCGCTTGGATCTAAGCATGACCGATTTTATGATCCGTTGCCGTTTCTTGGAACTATCACCAGCATCGGTCATGGCCACCAATTTTAGTTTACACAAAGTAAACATTCATGCGAATACTTTCGCCTGACAGTGCCTTTCAACGGGATTAATACATCCCTAACATAACATGCATCGAATCATACGACCGAAATTTGTTTATGCTAGATGATCTAACAACGGCCATGCCCAATGTTCGATACATTTTTCCAAGATAGATTTCTGCCTTCGGCAAGGGTTTTATTGACTCACGTCAATCAAGAATCTATCCCTTGCGTATGGCGGCAGTTTATCTTGCCCAAACATGTAGCAGCCGATGCGATCTGCTACATGAGTTTTTCTCTTTTCCTTTTGTTTGGACCTTTCCCATTGGCGGTGAATGCTTTCGTTTTTTTTTTTGGTTTTCGTCGGATGTCTGTAAAGAGACATCCAATAAGGAGAGTCAGACGATAGCTACCGAGCAGAACGTCACCAGTAATTCTTGATCTGGTCAGCTGACACTATAGAAGTGCGTCGAAAAATTCGAGAGTGGAAAGTTAATTTTAGTTGCCAAATTCGGTATTCTAAGTAGAGTTCGTATGTTAAATTTCCCAAATAGCATTTTATTGGATTAATGTGATGAATGGAAACAGTGAAGAAATATTTTAATGTAATGTAACAAAATTTAGACATATGTGCCCAAATTGAAATAAAAATATTAAATTGAGGTTCGTTCTAAGAAGAGTTCGTATGTTAAATTTCCCAAATAGCATTTTATTGGATTAATGTGACGGATGGAAACAGTGAAGAAATATTTTAATGTAATGTAACAAAATTTAGACATATGTGCACAAATTGAAATAAAAATTCAGAAAACTGAATCTTATCTAAAGTAAACACAACATCTCACTCGAAAGATCGAGATTGTTGCACGAAAATGGGTATCTTTGGGATGCAATTTTCGATTCCTTTTGCTTTATAAAGGGATAGCAAAACGATATCGAGGCCGCAGTATCTAAATCCTCATGCCACAGAGCAGAGACTTTTCAAATTCTGTTGTAATACTTTAACATAAAATCCAAATAAAACTTAACCAAAATTAACGCTATCTTTCTTTGGAAATTGTGTGTTGTCACCAACGCTGGACGATTCTTTTCTGTTGTGCCCGAGGACTACTCCAAAAATTGGTACAGGAACCGGTACTGAGGTCGGTATACAAGGACGTTATCCCCTAAGTTACGTCCTACGAAAATCAGGACGTTGCTCTTCCCTCTGGATCAGAGGAAGCACGGCAACGACCTCTTGCTGCTGGAAGGTGTTGTGTCAGGAACATTCAACAAAGAGATCTAACGTCCTTTCCAGGACAAGAAAACGCGCTTCCTGAGGAACAACCCCACAACAGCAGAACAAAAAATGATGGTGGCAGCGGTGAAATGCCATAATCCCCTACCAACAAAAGAAGAAGTATCACAACAAGCAACAGTTTGGTGAGAGCAGTGAATCGGACTGATTCCCAACATCCTCTTCCAATACAAAAAAGCGTTCAGTGACAGTGGAAAAGAATAATTAATTCCGATAAAAACAGCGTTCCCGGGGCTAAACACCGGCAATAGTTAAAAAATAGTAAATTTTAAATTTAAATTTAAATTTTCAAGTGGTAAAAGCGTTCCTCTGGGGCATACACCGAGGAGAGGTAACAATGTGAAAAGAAAAAATAACAACGAGCAGCCAAGGATAGACCGGGATTCCTGATGCAGCGGCAACACCAGGACCAAGCAGCTAGTGACGACAAACAACAGGACACCCAACAAACCTGCAGCTAGAAATCACAGGTACGAAATTTTATTATAATAAAGTGAAAAGTGAAAAAATTAAATCATACGATTCCAGTAATTGTGATTGGCTCCCCAAAATAAATTCCTTTTAATTAAAATAAAACAAGTTAAATTTTGTTATTTTTCTTTCTTTTTAAATACTTTTCCGTAATTTGAAATAAAAATTTTCTTTTCACATGGGGATCAAGAAAACCTCCTACATTTTGATTTGTGGATTTAAATGAAATTTGATTTTATATATATATTTTTTTTTTCCTTCTCTTCTAATGAGAATATACATCACAAAAATACAAATATCCACACAAGTGCCATAATGGGATAAAAGTATAGTAAATAGAAAATCAATCAAGTGAACTATAGACATTTTTTTTTCACCTTTATAATCTAGGCAAAATTTCAATATATCTTGTGACAAATAAATTTATTCGATCATTTTATCAAATTTTTACACATAGACAATATGCATGTATTTTCCAAAACTATTTCAACTTATAGAAAACATTTTTAATAAACTTATAAAACCATTTTTTTAATTTTTACAAACATATACATATACACATTTATTTTCCAAAATTGCAACAACTTATTTATCAAATAGGGGACAAATAAAAACCCCAAAAATAAACTACAAAATTTGATTTTTATTTTTTATATACCTATTTGAATTTAATACACATATACTTTCCTAAAATTATTTCTGCTTTTTGGGGAAGATTTTTACACTCTTTATGTGATAACAATAGCGGACAAATTAAAATCCTTGGTCCTAGTCTTTAAGCGTTGTTTAGGATATTCTTAGCTTGAATTTTTTCCTTTGGATTTCCTTTTTGTATCATTTGCGTCTCATCGGAAGGTTCATTCTAGGATCTTTTTCTCTTCTTTGCCCGTGACACTTTAGGCCTTGCTCCCATCGAACGAAAAGAAACTGTTTCTCTCATCTTAGGGAAAAATACACTTTACCCAATAGGATCAAACTAACTAAGTTTGAAGGTACATTAATCTTGTTGTTCTTATCTTTTCTCTTGGCCATCGTACCACGACAAAATGAAAATTACGTCTCTTTGTTCTCTACCCCTTTTTACCATCATTTGGGAAGGTCTGTTCCACAAATACGTCGTTAGCGACAAAAATAAACCGGGTACGCGTTCGCAGAGACCTGAGCCCGAGCTCATACAAAATCGCGAGGACGAAATATCAGAAACCGTACGTACGGAAATACGCGAACAGAGTTCTCGAATGAACTTTCCCATAGGATTAAGTGATATATTAGGATTTGTGCCGACGTTTAACGGAAATCCTGACGAATTAGATGGTTTCGTCTCTTGTGGAGACCTTTTGTTCTCACAGGCACAAGATGACAACCAGAAATCTTTTATTCTAAGGGTGGTCAAAACCAGATTGCAGGGACCGGCGCGTGATTGTATCCGGCATAAAATCATTTCTACCTCTTGTTTCAGAATTAGAGGGAGAATTTAAAGCTCAAATCTCTAGGTCTGCTGCCCAAAATAACTTAGTGGCAACAAAACAAGATAGCAAGGAGGGTGTGAAAGAATTTTCAAATAGACTCACACACCTCCTGCATGAATTGGACAGCGCCACATACAGTAGTTCACCTGATCCTGCAGTACTGAACTTATCTTCTGGCTGAGAATCCGAGACTCGCGTTGAATACGTTTGAGGATGGGATACGAAATTCCAGCCTCAGAATCTTGGTGAAGTCTCACAACGCCCCAAATTTAAAAGCAGCCATCAGCTACGCTTTAGAACAATCTCGAAGATTAGGTAACGATAACTCAATGCTAACTTCCACTAACAATTTGAGAAATAACCAACAAATTGTTTGCCAAACATGCAACAAGAGGGGACATACTTCTGCGACTTGCTATCGCAACACTAATTTTCCAAATTTCGTCCCCCAACGCATTAAGACTGAGGCTGAACGTCTCCAATGCACATACTGTCGAAAGTATAATCACACTCAGGCAGAGTGCAGAACCAGGTTAGCTCATATGCGAAACCAGGACCAACCTTCAACGAGTCGAAATCCTTTCAGAACTCAGCCAAACCAATCTCAAAATAGGACAATGACAAACTCGCCCCGCATTGAAAATCGAAATACCCGACAAAATCAAAATAATAACAGGGTATCCAATCAACAACAGGGAAACGAACTCACTCGGGCAGCGAGCAACGGCAATCCTTCTCGAGTGCAGACAATAGCCGATATACACCCCAAACCCGATGTAAATTTTCAAATGCGCGTATTTTTCTGCCCTGAATTTAAGGAGCCAGAAATACGTGTAGAATTTAATCCATCGGATAAACAATACTCGACTTTCCTCATCGATACAGGCGCCGACATCAGCCTGATCAAATTAGATAATCCTTATATTGAACAATCTGTAGATAATTCAGACCCAGTGACTATATCCACCATTGCTGGAAAAACGGTCAGTACATGCGGAAAGGTATTGGGGGAATTCGAATTTAAAACAGACAGGCACTCCATACCCTTTAAACATAAGCTTTTTGTAGTGGGAAGCAATGTAGAATTTCAACACGATGGCATACTGGGAAGCGATTTCCTTACGAAGCACCAGTGCCACATTAACTTTGAAAAGGGATTCCTTAAATTCGCTGTGAAGAAGAGAACCACGGTAGAGCTCGAGCAGTTTTTAGGAAACAATAACGAGGACAAGGAAAATATTCAGAATGCCACGCCTTACGAGGTGTCTTCCACGGAAAATACAGGCATTTATGAAAAATTGGCTAACACCGTTCGTGAGTCAACATCCGAATCCGTTTGTCTACGGGCCGGATCTGATGCTGTGACAAACACAACGAAACCAACCACCCTTGAATCTTCCTCTTCCCATTTAAATAAAGTTTGTGGTAACGAAAAAGTTAAGGAAACTGCTGAAAAACTAAGTTCAGGAAAACATGAACCTGAAACTCTAATACCCTCAGTAAAAATAAAACAAAACACCACGGTCGACTACATAAAATTGCATTCACGATCTCAACAAATAATGGAGATTCCATTTAAAGAAAAATCCAGTCAAGAACTGATTATTAAAAAATCCGAGATCATGCCAGGGATATATCTGGGTAATAGTTTGACAACACCACAGGACAACAAAATAAAGGTATTACTAATGAACACATTAGACACCGATCAAGAAGTAAGCACCAACGACATAGAAGTCGAATGGGAAGATCTGGATGACTACAATGTGTTACAGGCGGATGAAACTAAGAACTTTCTAAAAAATAGGCTTGAACGGCTAGAATCACTCCTAGAGTTGCGTCATTGTAACCAGGAGGAAAGGAAATCTATCCTAGACATCTGCCGCAGATTTAACGATCTCTTTTACTTAGAGGGCGACCATCTCACACACACTGACGCCATAGAGCATCAGATCATTACGGAAGAAGGAAAGCCCCCACTTTACATAAGACCATATCGCCTCCCAGATAGCTCGAAGCAAGAAATCCACAAACAGGTGAATGAAATTCTTCAGGATGGCGTGGTACAACAAAGTTTCAGTCCTTGGAATTCCCCTCTCTTACTAGTACCCAAGAAGGCAGGACCTGATGGGACAAAACGGTGGAGAGTAGTTGTCGACTTTAGAGCACTCAATAAATTAACAGTCGGAGACGCATATCCATTGCCCAATATTACAGATATTTTGGACCAGCTGGGAAAAGCTAAATATTTTAGCACTTTAGATCTAGCAAATGGTTTCCACCAAATACGCATGGACAATAGAGACAAGGCAAAAACAGCGTTTAGCACACCCTTCGGACATTACGAATACAATCGAATGCCCTTCGGACTTAAAAACGCACCTGCCACATTCCAGAGGCTTATGAACAATGTACTCGTGGGTCTCCAAGGAATAGAATGTTTCGTCTATGTAGATGATATTGTAATTTACGGATACGATCTGCACGATCACAATTCACGACTTACCAGAATTTTCGAGCGATTACAAAGACACAATCTGAAAATACAACCAGAAAAATGTCACTTCATAAGGAAGGAGCTCACCTACTTGGGGCATGTTATTTCAAAGGAAGGTATAAAACCAGACCCAGAGAAAACTAAAGCGGTGAAAACGTTTCCAACGCCCAAGAAACAAAAAGACGTAAAATCATTTCTCGGTTTTGTAGGCTACTACAGAAAATCTATCCCAAATTTCGCCGAACTGGCAAAACCTTTAAGCAGATTGCTCAGGAAGAATGTTCCATTTTATTGGGATGCCTTTTGTGACGAGGCATTCACAACTCTAAAAAGAAAGGTTATTACCCCACCAATACTGGCTTATCCAGACTTTAACCGGGAGTTTATAATAACCACGGATGCTAGCAATGTTGCGTTAGGAGCAGTGCTATCTCAAGGTACAATAGGACAAGATAAACCTATTGCTTTCGCTAGCCGAACTTTAAACGACGCAGAAACTCGATATATAACATCCGAAAAGGAATTATTGGCAATCGTTTTTGCATTAGCCCAGTTCCGACCATATGTCTACGGACGAAAATTCACAATAGTAACTGACCATAGCTCTCTACAGTGGCTTATAGGACGAAAAGATCCTACATCTAGACTCATGCGATGGAGAATTCTCCTCGAAGAGTATGAGTACACAATCGTCCATAAAAAAGGAAAGCAAAATGCAAATGCTGATGCTCTCAGCCGTATAACAACGACTATCCCAGTCGATCCCATTAAAAATTATATCCTCGTCACCACACGAAGTAAAGCCAAACTCGAAGAAGATGTGGCTGCACAATCATACAAAGATACTACCAATCTTGTATGGCAGAACAAACAGGGTCCATCTATACCAAGAAAAAACTTGGACTACGTATTATAATCCTTCCATTGATAGACTCTACTGAGGAAGAAAACCTGGCAGGAAGAATCCCAAACTTCACCAAGCCAGACGTAGGTAAAATTACGATTCATGAGCAAGGTGGGTTATGCGCCATCACATTGCCATTGCCCTTCAGAAACCTAAGCGACCAGGAAACCGCTAAGAGTTCCCTTATTGATCTGAAGAAGATTTGCGAAGGCCGGAATTTCAATTCCATTGGGATTTTAGTGCCCTTCATAGAAAACTGGAGGAGGAACCTCCCAACCAACCTCCGGACGACCATCCCCTGGAGCCAGATGATTCGCCAATGATTGGCGAGGGGGGCGGAATGTTGCGCATTAACTGGATGCAACCAGCGAATTCGCAATGAATTGCAGCCATTCACAAAATAACAAATGTCAGCCAACAGCTGACATGAATATTTAATTTCGAGCTGTCATTGTTGACAACTTTCTTTTTACTTCGTAAGCTATTGGCGTCATAGGTTTAGCAACTGTAATCCAGAAAAATCTAATTAATCAGTAGAAATAAAATAACTAGTTCCGATATAAAGGACGATTCAACGGAGTTTCATTTACTGGAGAACAACAGTTGGTGTTACAACGCAAGGTAATCTTTCGTTTTAAGTACATATGTAGTCATTGTTGCATCCAAAGCAAGCCAACGTCGCTGCACGCCAGGACACACCATTGTTTCGTTCGAGGCTTGTGGAACGCAAAGACAAATATAAAACAGAAAACTTAAATTGAAATCAAGAAATAAATAGCTGGTGCATGAACCCAGCTTTTCCTTGGCGAAGGTAACTTCGAATAGTTTCGAGGTTGATCATAGTCGGGAAACTTTCGTTGTGCCATCGGTAAATCTGAGAGCAGGTAGGGAACGAAAAAGGCAAAAGGAAAACAAAGAGCGCTGTTGATGGTTTTTCTTTTGCCGGTTGTTGACGTTTAGAACTTTTACGGGATGAATTCCATCCTAGGTTAGGGTTAAGAAAACAAGAGAAGAGAGAAAAAAAACTTTTCTCTTAAGAGTGCGACCACCAAGGACATGCACTCTTTCAGTGCAATGGTATGCGTAAGTAAATGTATCGCCATTAGGAAGAAATGCTAATGGTTTTTCTCTTTATACAATGGGAAATGTGTATTGCTGGTGATGCTAAAGGGATCGAATTGTATACATGATCACATGCGAAGAAATTCGTTTTATGGCACTAGACGCTAGATGCGTGTATTTGCTTTTGTATGCAAATGGTGCGAGTTAGGGAATTTTATTGCTGGGAGAAAAAGGTCGGCGGCCAATGTGAACGTAAAGAAATTTATCGTACACATGGCGAAGTGGGAAAATAGACGGCGCAATACTTATGGTCCCTGTCATGACGGTTGCATTGTATGCAAACCGAATCATTTTGTTTATAAGAATTTGTCTGGTACCGAATGTGCCAGATAAGCAAAGAAAGAAATCTTCCGGAAAATTGTATGCGAAGAGATGCATGAAAAGGTAAGTTTTCTTTAGAGGGACTTTACGATTATAGCTTTGATCTAATTAATGCGTGAAGCATTTTCAGGTGCTTAATGCGATTAGATTAGCGAAATTATATGATTGGATAGAGTTATGGGCGTTTTTTAGGAAGGCGAACCGTGGGGTTTGGCGGTTTTTCTTGTTTAATTGAGGAATAAAAAGTAAACACCCAGATCCGCTCCACAGCCAGGAAAATTTATACGCCCAACTAACTGTAGTCTTGTGACTTTGCAAGTGACTGTATATAAGTTGGACAAAGTTTCTGAAGCATCAGAATTCCTGTGAAAGCAAGATTGACGAAGGTATTGTGGCGATTCTATGAACCACACAACCCACTATAGGCTGTGATATCGTCGTTCCACCTAGGAACATACTCACCTATATCCATTACACGTGCCCACAGATACGTTTCCCAAAAGTCCTTTCGTCCGCTTGAAACAAAAGGTAACATTCCAAAGACCCAACATTGAATTCAATACTAAAAACCAATCGAACTAAATGTTCAAAATTCCCTAATATTGAATTCAACGCATCCATTCAACGCATCCATTCGATGCATCCATTCAATTCAATTCAATGGAATTCCCCCATTTACTCAATCCATCTATTAAACGCATTTTTCTGAAAACAAAAAAAATAACGCATAACTCCTCATGTAGCTAATAGTAATTAGCACCCTAAATTCGTCACAAGATCCCAAACCGACAAGCGCACGTGCGCAAACAAAGGCCTGACGATTCGCCCGCCGACCAACAATTCTTGCAATCATAAACATCGTAACGCCTATCCCACGCTAGATGTTTATGACTGGGAAATGCGATCTACAAACCAAATCCCACGGTTCCTTTGTTGCCCATCTGAAGCACACAAAAACTCTAGTTGTCGTACGCCAGGTGGGCAACACAAACAAAGCCCACGAAAGGACCGAAAAATGAGTGCCGGTACGCTCGATCCTTCGACCAAAAAAAAAAAAAAAAAAAAAAAAACAGATAAGGAAATGGGAATGAAGGGAAATTTCTTTTACAGATTAGAGGATTAGAATGAAAATGATGATGGAAAATTTCCTTTACAGATGAGGGGAAGATAATTGGGAAGGGAAATAGTAAGTTGACAAAACAGTCTACTTCGAGCAACAGTCAGAGAACCCCACCGAGGAGGTCGATCCGCGCGAACAATTAAAACGGGAAGGTAACATCGATCGAAATTGTAACTTCAAAATACTCAATTTGTCTAAGTACGCGAGTTACCTCGAACACGTTCGCGGAACTGCCACCGAAGGCAAACATAGACTCGACGTTCAACGCATCGCATTTCAACGCCCGAGTTAACACCTGTAGGGAACACAACAACAAATACCTTACCCACCTCTAAAAGCATCAAGCATACGACCCAATCATCCTCCCTTTTCATGTAAAGAATATCCAAACAATCATCTAACCACCTTATCACAATCCATATCACAATTCATATTTACTCTATTCATCAAATGCTTAACATAAGAACCACAATGGACCATGATTCATATCACAATTCATATTTACTCTATTCATCGAATACCCAAAACCACGATTAATGTAGAATCAATGCCTCCTTATCACAACCGATATTGGCTCTATGCTATTTCATCAAGACGCATCTTTATCACGACGCAGATAACAGTGGTCCCAGGACAGGGCTATAAATACTACAAAGAACCCAACAGTAGGAGCTCTCTCTCCCTAGGAAGAACACGAATTTAATTAATAAAAACATTTTTATAATCAAACTAAAGTTTAGTTGATTTACTCGCGCCGACTCGTTACTCCCGTTGTGACACCTTCGTGATATCTCAACGTGTGTCGTCTGATACTGTCGATTTTTGTGCGGATAACAATAAGTGAAAGGCTATACGCGATAGACAGTAATAAATAAGGATCGTTTCAAATAGAAATACGATTCGAGGTGTGGTGGAAGTTTGTTTTGTTTTCCGTTAGTATACTACCCGAACTATTATTGTAAACGGAGTAAAAAAAATTGTGTCCCAGACGATTAAGGATAAATAAAGAGCGTAAACAAACAAAAGAAAAAGAACCGTGTTTTACTTGGGGATTTATTTGCTCCAGTGTGTTTCTTTCTTGTTTCCGTGAGCGGTGTTCGGCGGAACACCATCGACAGGCGACTCAAAGACCAATTCCGCCAAAGTATCGTAACCAAGGCAACTGATACAGGAAGAAACCGACGGATATGAAAGATTGGAAGACCAGGAAAACTAAGGAGATATTACCACATAAATAAGGGATCGATCGATCCAGCAACCACACCAAACCTTTTCGAAAACCAAGAGTTCCCTATGACGAGCGGCCCAACAGAGGAAATGTTTTATAATTGGTGCAACCAATCGGACCCAAAGAACATCGATCCAGTAACTACACCAAACCGTGAGTACCCACCAATTAACTATGTAATTTATATCATTTTGATTTTGCTATTACAAGCATAACAAATTGAAAGATACATAACAATTTGTGCCACACGAGTAAACCTAACCTAATAAGTCAAGCAATTTGTAAGTATCTAAGTGTCTATCTGAAAGCCGTTCCATTAAAGTATTTCACGATTAAGTCAAGGAACTAACGAAATTTTCAAAACTAAAATGTTCTTCCACTTAGGAAATCAATAAACCACAATCCTATTTTATAGGCTCGCTCTTCTTCACCCGGACGATTATTAAATACCCAGATTTATGAATTCTATGATTTACCCATTTTAGTTTTTTGGGCTGGTCAAAAGCTCCCTGTAAGTTATTACACTAACACCAGAAGACAGAAGTATTCTATTTTTAAACTTCGTCTTTGTAAGTATACAATTCAAAGAAAGAATGGAAAGTCATGCCAACAATTTAAATGTAGATTTCAGGACCTTCTTGCAGTAAAGACGTCCCAACCAAGTTGGTACCATTCGCAACTAAGCGCTACTTTCGTATCCTTGCAGTGTCATGAAAGTCCATATTTCGTTGGCTTAACAAGAAAATCACTTTTTTCCCAAACAAATTTTCCAATCAACATTTTTTCATAGCTCAAGTACGTACACATTTTCCAAGGATAAACACCGAACACACAATATTAAGAAGTTGGTTCGACATGTTTCACAAAAGGAACACAGAAAAAGACCTCGTAACGAAAGCCAAGAGCTCAATTAGTTTACCATAAAAACACTTGAAAGGAAAAATAAAGGCCAGGAAAAAAAAAGCCTATACAAAATTGAGGTCAGTAAGTTACAGTAGCCACGCAACACAGATTACAAATAATATCCTCGAAGGTTGGCATTATGGGAATGTGAACCGTCATGACATTCAGTTATATACACGTTGAGGTCAATAAGAGTTGACCATTTTGAATTTATTCTTGCGCAAGGATGTAATAAGTGTTTGTCAGCTTTGGCTCTCATAAGTAAGTAAGTATTCTCTGTTCACTTCTGACTGTTTAACCTTTTCCTTTCGGCTAAATTGGTGATTATCATTAATTGTGCGCCGTATATTACCACGTGCGCTGGGAATTCTGCCTTATGTGACCTCGGTGTGGAATTTGCTTCACAATTTAAAAGGGCACAGCACATGAAATGTCTTGATAATGAGCTCGCTATGAAGCTTATCTTAATGTGTGGGCAGAAATACAAAATTAAACAGATTAAAAATCAATGTTTCTGGTAATTGGGATTCGAACACCTGAGGGGTCCACTTATGAGTAATCTTAGCCCACTCTATCAGGGATAGCACGCAAACAAATATATTAATTGTATTGTATCAAACAAGTTCAACGTGGGCATGTGTAACCCAATATATTTACCATCAAATCAATCTTTTATGATGTGGGAAGGGAGGTATCTCCTGCCAATTCTTGTTTCTATTGCGTTTGCTCCGGTGATTCTCTATAATTTGATCAGCGCCGTAGTAACATCTTGATTGACACAGCTAATGGTGCAGTAAATAAATTTTTTTACACTAACGTGCGTACAAAAGAAGATTTTGAAGTACCCTTAAATGTCAGAGCACAGTGCGAGCGGGTGGAGAACAGGCGGATAAGGAAATGAGGTGTCGATGTATATTGGTCTTGAATGCCTGGACAGCATAACGACGAGAGTACACATGACCAGGTAGAACATTCCACATTCGTGTGGTTCGGCTAAAGAATGATTCTCTATGTTTATTTGTGCGCCTAAAGTCCTCTTTCAACGTGAACTGATGCGCATTCACAGATTGACGGGTGTTGCAGACGCAACAGCAGATCGAACAATTTAAACTATTACCAACTTATGGCGCCTCAGACTATGCAATGATAAAGTTTGCAGGATAAATTTCTGTAGTGGCAGTGAATGCTGCTAGTTGCTGAATAGACGAAAAAGAAAATTGTCTATTCATTAACTGGTTCATTGTTACTGTTTCTACACAGTACCTAGATTTTAACTATTTCCAAATGGCCACATTTCCAACCAAGGACAAACACAAACACTTCAACATATTGACGACCACATCGCTCAATTCCCATTCATGGATTTACGATCCAACATAGGACTAAGTCCAAAATATTCATGCTATACTTACGGATTTACGATCCAACATTAGACAACGTCAAAGATATTCTTACTCTACTTAAGGATTTACGATCCAAGATGGAACTACGTCTAACATATTGATACTCTACATATGGATTTACGATTCAAGGAGAGGACTACGTCCAAGAAGGTCATCAATGACACAGGGGGGTTCACGATCCAAAGAAGGACTACGTCGAAGAAGTTTATCGATGACACCAGGGATTTACGATCCCACCAACATTCAACATTAAACACACACATACACACCCACACACACTGATAACATCAAGTATGCCACTACGAGGGTTGCCTCTTATGTTTCGGGATTTGGCAGCCCTAGTGTTGCAATCCGGCAATTGACAGCTCTGTCGTAAAGTTGGACATTTTTTAGGTTATACGCACTCAGAACGTTTTGACATACGAGCGCTATTTGTGTTGTTTACAGTAACTTAAAAGATTCATCTCGGCCCAAAAATGGAATTAAATCGTCAACATTTTCGTGCGATTATTTTTTACAACTTTCGGCGTGGATTAACTCAGCAACAGTGCATGGATGAACTTAATTCAATTTTTGGCGATGAAGCTCCATCAAGGACCAGTGTTTATCGATGGTATGGTGAATTCAATCGTGGTCGTAGTTCACTCCAAGATGAATTTCGTGAAGGTCGTCCAAAATCAGTTGTTGTTCCGAAAACCATTGATGCTGTGCGCGATCTGATATTGGAAGATCGTCATGTGACCTATCGTGAGATTGAGACAACTTTAGGCGTTAGTGGGACCAGCATACATTCAATATTGCATAAACATTTGACTGTCAAAAAAATTTGTTCGGGTTGGACCCCACACAATTTGTCAATCGCCCAAAAAAAGGCGTGTGTCAATTGGTCGAAAGAAATGCTCAAAAAATACGGTCGCGGTGCTTCGAAACACATCTATGACATCGTGACAGGTGATGAATCGTGGATTTACGCGTATGAGCCCGAAAGTAAACAGCAGTCGACTGTCTGGGTGTTTCAAGATGAGCCAAATCCAACAAAAGTTGTTCGCGCACGAAGCACTTCCAAGCAAATGGTCGCCTGTTTTTTCGGAAAAACTGGACATGTCACAACCGTACCACTAGAACAGCGCAGAACAGTCAATTCTGAGTGGTACACAACCATTTGTTTGCCAGTTGTCTTCCAAGAAATCAGGAAAACCAACCGCCGAAGACGGATCGCTCTTCACCACGACAATGCGAGCTCTCACACATCGGCTGCGACAACTGCATTTTTGAGCACCCAAAACATCGATTTGATGGGTCATCCGCCGTATAGTCCTGACTTGGCACCGAATGACTTCTTTTTATTCCCGTACGTAAAAAACAAACTGAGAGGTCAACGTTTTTCGACACCTGAAGAAGCGGTTGCTGCATTCAGAATGCATGTGTTGGAGATACCTCAATCAGAGTGGCAAAAGTGCTTCGACAATTGGTTCAAACGCATGCAAAAGTGTATAGATCTTCACGGGGAATATTTTGAAAAACAATAAAGTGATTTTCGATGATCAATATTTGTTTTTTTTTCTCTAATCCCGAAATAGAAAAGGCAAATCTCGTATAACATCATCATCATCATCGGCACTACAACCTGGAACCGGTCTTGGCCTTATTTAGCAAGTTGTTAAATTTTCCATAATGATTTGTTTTTTTCCGGGCAAGGTCATTAGTCTTGCGCCAGCCTCGTATAACATAACCTATTATATTATAATTCAATTACAATTCATCATCATCATCATCGGCACTACAACCGGGAACCGGTCTTGGCCTTATTTAGCAAGTCCTGAGGCTTGTTAAATTTTCCATAATGATTTATTTTGTCTGGGCAAGGTCGTTAGTCTTGCGCCAGGGGCTCCCCGACGGGGAATCGAACCCCGGTCTCCCGAGTGACAGGCGGGTATACTAACCACTATACTATCGAGGAGCCCTCAATTACAATTAATATAAACAAATGTATAATATAATATACCTAATTAATGCCGCCCTACCTCAATACTGTGACCTTTCCGCCACAGAAAATTGGGTAAAATTAAATTGGTTACCTTATGGACGTTGGGTCACGTATTTCAATGCTCGTCTAACGTGGCTGGGCCGCCGTTCCCGTGCTCTGCTGCGCTCTTGTCCTTGGATATGTACCAAGACACAATCCTGTCCGCGGTGTCTTTGTCTGCCTTCAAAACTTGAGTGTCTTCTTCGGATTAAAACATGTACAGTTAAGCAAAATGTCTTTATTTTTCCTTCTCTCCACGTTCAATTTTTAACTTTACGTTTTTACAATTCAAATAACTTTAAGTTTTCTTCTCTTCACATTTAATTTTTAACTTAACGTTTTTACAATTCAAATAACTTTTAGTTTTCTTCTCTCCACATTTAATTTTTAACTTTACGTTTTTACAATCCAAATAACTTTTTACAAATCCTTTTCAAAGAAGAAAAACAACAAAACGGGGAGATTTCCTTCCTTTTTCGCTTTTTACAGTTAAAAACGAACCGCACTGAACAACCAACTGTTTTTCTTTCACCGTTTTCAAAAACCGTATTCAACATCAATCGTTCGTTTTCGAATCCACCGTATCGAGAAACAAAAACAAAACAAACGGAATTAAAATATCTGGCCGCCTCTCTCTCTCCCTCCACCAGCATCCACTCCGAAAACAGAATTCGAACTTGCACACGATCCACACTCGAACAGGGGTATGTCCGTACACTCAACATGTGGATCGTGTGCCTTTCCCACCACCTTACCATCAAATTATATTAAAAACAATTAAATGATGGGGGTGACAGAAACCGCACGTAACAATACGGTGTCTCCGATGAACGGGACAAAACAAAATTACTTGTGTCTCAATTGCAAGCATTCCCGTGCTAACAGGGCCCAAGACGACCATTGCGCTGATACACCTCACCTATACAAGGAAGGAAAAAACGCATATTGGTCCATCGTCGCTGGCCCGGGAAGATGTTGCAGACGCAACAGCCGATCGAACAATTCAAACTATTACCAACTTATGGCAGCAAAAATGTCTGTAGTGGCACTGAATGCTGCTAGTTGCTGAATAGACGAAAAAGAAAATTGTCTATTCATTAACAGTTTCATTGTTACTGTTTCGACACAGTTTTGATTTTTGTTGTACTATTTCTGACAGTATGTTTTTAGCTTTTTTGTTAAATCGAACATGTATACGGTGCCTTCAGCACTTGTTTTATAAATGTGAACCTCTTTAATGTAAAATAAAGTTAAATTAGTGTGTTAAAATGTGTTTCTTTTCTGCCCAATGCGGCAGTCATTTGCTGTGTTCATGGTGACACAATATCATCAATTTTTCTGCGCTATAACGCCAAAACCATTTTGCTGGGGTACAACGCCACAATTATTATGCTGTTCTCACCGAGGATGACTCGAAGCAGAACAAACAACGGGTATCGCGGGAAAATGTCTGAAGGGGCGGAACACATTCAGCAAGTTCAGTTCAGCAACGACCGTGATAATACCTATAGAAAAGATATAGGCATGATACGTTGCGCCAGTGTACTAACGACCGAATTGATCGACTTATGGCTAAGTCCCCAATTAGTTTCATAGCTCATTTTTCCATCCTGTCGAGCACCTGTAGTGCAGTTTTGGATGCGCCCGACCAAATCTGGGAGTTGAACTCCTTTTTTGGACGAATACTCGTATACGCATTGTAAATAGTGGCCGGGTTGGATGGAGTGAAGTATCTTTTGCATCTCTTAAGGAAACCCATACATTTGGCTGCACCTTTCACAGCATCAAATATGTGGTCATTCCAATTAAGAGTCGAATTAATTCGAGTGCCGAGGATTAATAGTTCCTTGGCTTCGTCGATGCAAGTGCCGTTCATAGACAGTATATTTACTTTGGGGTTCGCCTTTGACGACAAAAGGCAGCAGTGAGTTTTTAAGGCATTGAATTTCACTCGGTTAGATAATCCCCACTGATATACATTGTTGACGTCTGAATTCAATGTATCAAGCATAAGTTGCTGATTGGTATTGACTTTCGAAGAGTTTGGACGGGAGTGTTCATATGAGTATGAGAAACTCAACATGCTATCATCAACAAACGAGTGAATTGGGTTGTGAGTACTTGACAAGAGATCATTTATGAAGATCAGGAAGCGACTGTGTGAGTTTACCGAACGCTGGGGAACACCTGCATTAATTTGATGGGAGACAGATTTGACACCATGAAGAACCACTTGGATTGAAGAGCCGGAAAGATAGTCTCGTAGCCATTGGATCAGGGAATTGTCCACTCCATGTATGTAATTTGGACAAAAGGGCTGGATGCCAAACTCTGTCGAAGGCTTCATTTTCATTTCATTTTTAAAACATTTTTTATTTTTCTTTTTATATTCTTAATTTCTAAATTAAAGGCTAGACAAAAAATGCTTAAATTCCAGCTTAATTATCTTATATAATAACTTACTGGTCCTTCGCAGACACTCTAAGCTAAACATTACTTAACATTTGTATAATTTGCCTTTCGGCGACAGAACTTTGTGGCAGTACTGATAATTAGTTGAAATACAAAGATAAATTTGAAAAACTTTGTCAATGTTTTTTTGTTTTTTTGTCTTAAAATTTAACTTACTTAACTTACCTACTTTTTTTTTTTTTTTATGTATAAGCATCTGTCGCAGGCTTTTGAATTATCCAATGCGTCTACCTTGCTTTCATCGAGGTAGTGCAGGGAATGGCTCCACTTTTCAGTAAGGTACGCCATCAGATCCCCTGTGGACCTGCTTCTACCACCAATAATAATACCCCGGGAAGAATAGATCACGAAAAGAAACAGCCAAACTCGGCCAATAACCATCCACAAGAGGTAATTAATTAAAACACGCTGGGTTGTGTTGATCGAAGTAAGTTCTTTAATTTTATTTGGTCCATGTTATTTTATTTTAACTTTAACAACTGTTTATTGAGGAGACAAAAGTACACAGATTGAAATACATTTACGTTATGTTTATACATGGTCACATTCTTTTATTTTAATGTAGATTAGGCACATTAATTGGCAAGTACACATTTTGCAAGGAGCCTTGAGGAGGACATTATGATTCTTAACGGCATAAGAATGGTATTTTTTTTATTTTTAAACGTTAACGACTAACTTTTCGATTCACACCGTATCGGCGCCGGTACTGTGGATGGTGGTGACCCGTCCGCTACGGAGATTGAATTACAACTCAGCGATATCTTGCTCGTTCAGAGCTCACTCGCCCATCGTGAGCATGGTGGTATGTGTGCCTAGAACAAAGAGAGACATAAAGTGCATTCCTAGGATACGATTTCGGTAAAGCAAATAAAACCGAAATCGTCGGATGCCAATGGGATCTTTGTTGGAACATGTGCAGCTAAACAAAGGGACGACGATCCGATGTGAACATGTGCTAATTGGTTGGGAGGCGAAACAAATCCCTTGCTTGCATTTGTATATGCCGGGAAACTCGTTTGTGGCAAACGGATTCTATCTTTGCATTGTTTATGCCTGGAATTCAATTGCTGCCAAGGGACGCGGAATGCGTATATGCTTTGGTTTGCACATTGTGCGAGTCAGGGAATTTTAATGCTGGGAGAAAAAGGTCGCCAGCCAATGTATACATAAAGAAATTTATCGTATACTTGAATGAAGGTGCGAATAGGCGACGCAATGATAATTATCTCTGGCTGGAATGGTTACATCATATGTGAACCAGGGTTTTTTCTTTTCAGGATAATTTATGATAAGGAAAGTACGAACTCTTACAGGGGATTTGTAAGCGAAGGAATGCTTGAAAAGGGGTAAGAATTCTCTTGCAGAAGCTTTACGATTATAGCTTTGCTCAAATTAATGCGTGTAGCATTTTCAGGTGCCTAATGCGATAGCATTGGCAAAACTTATGCGTCTAGGGATGAGGTAATGGGGGTTTTTAGGTGATTGTACCATGGGGTTTGGCGGAACCGCTACAAGTCCATTGCCTTGAAGAGAATATAAGTTAGTGCTCTGGGTCGATAAGAAGAAAAGGACGATTTCTCACCCTTTTTGGGAATTGGCTGAATGTTCGCTGACTTCCATCTATTTGGGAAACGGCCAGTAGAATAAGAAAAATGGAAGAGTTTCCGCAATGGTTCAGCAACTGAAGAAGAACATGTGGAGTGGTTTCAACTGTGCACCAGCATGGGCGCGGATTCGGAAAACACCCACTGAGCGAAAGGCAAGCACCAAACACACAAGAGGAGATATGAAGGAAACGTGTCAAAACAGTAAAACGAGGGTAGAGTTGTCTTATTGAATATTGGTCTTTATTTTTCTTGATTACTGGTGAACATATCTCACCGAAACAGTTTAATTAGTTGAAGTAGATTTCACATGTAAATTGCACAATATCCAATCTGAATATCAAAATCGAACAAAACACGACTCCGCTATGTATTTATTTACGCGTCTCCGCTGCCGGTGGAGAGCGGGAGTGACGTGTGTTAAGTGTGTCGATGATGTCATACCTAAAGATAACATTCAGGAGATCATTGACACACTCAAATAAAAAAGCGCCACCAAATTCTAAACTCAGATGACCCCACAGAACAATAGTGCAATTAAGTCAATATTTCAAAGTAATTGGCAAATCAAATAAAAACTATTAATTTCATTCTTCAAACCAATTAACAAACCATAATTGTTTGCATAGGCTGGAACAAGTAAATTGCAAAAGCGATTAACTGCATTTTCCAGCACCAAATAGCAAAAATAGAATTAATTGGGTCAATTCGCGATCGCAAAGGTTGAACTGGAGTTCAAGTCAATGAAGGAATATTGACTGGCTCAGCGATATGAAGCGATCGCAAATTGAAGTTAAGAATCGGAAATTGGGTCAATTGAAAATAAATTGCATGATTGTAATCGAAAGATGTTAACCCCAGAGCGAATCGAAAAGTGTTGACCCCGGAGGTAATGAGGAAGTGGTTGGTCGAGTAGTCAGTGGTTTGTCGTCAAGGTGGATGGTGGTTAAAGAAAAAGTGAATGAGTGATGAGGCAGTAAGATCCTAAGAAAAAATACAATCAGTTTTTTAAGAGCTAGTGATATTCGGTTGCAAGTGGACTAGAAGGAATAAATATAAAAAAAATGATTAAATGGAATACTAAATGGAACCTTAGTGAAAATACATTAAAGAATGTTAATAGAGTAAATCTTAGTTAAAAGAGTCGAAGTGAAAGAATGAATAAATAAAAAGGATGATTAAATTCATTAATAAATGGAACCTTAATAAAAATAAAGTAAAGAGTGTAAATAGGTTAGATCATAGTTCGAAGGTTCGAAGTGTAAGAGTAAAGACAAATAAAGAAATATCAGACAAACTAATATGTAGAACAGTAGTGAAAACAAAATTAATATACAGAACAGTAGTGGAAACAAATTGTTAAGTTAAACAGTGGATTATAGATCAAGAAACTAGAACTAAGTCGATATAACAATAAAGATAAATAAATTGGTTGTAAATCTGAGAAACGAATTTGAGTTTTGCTACTTAATAACTGGTGTTGTTGGAAAGAAGTGATGTTTATCGTTCCCTCGGTGCTTAATCGTAGACTAATATTCAATGAGTACTACCAAAACCTCAACTCGCGTGACCGTGGCAGTCAGCGGATGGAAATGGACTCACCGAGGATAGAACTCTGACATCAATTCCATCCTAGGTTAGGGTTATGAAGAGGGAAAGAGAAAAAAACGTTTCTCTTAAGGGTGTGGCCGCCACAGAAATGCACTCTTTCAGTGCAGTAGTATGTGTGCGTGGTTCTTTCATGGATGAGAACGAACCTAGAACAAAGAAAGGGCATAAAGTGCATTCATAGGATACGATTTCGGTAAAGCAAATAAAACCGAACTCGTCGGATGCTAATGGCTTTGCTATGCATCGTCCGGTAATGCGGGTCAGCTAAATAAATAGCAGCCGCTCATTAAATGAAAAAAATGTTTTTCGGATACCACAAACGATATGAATTGTCTACGGTATCGCAGGGAACCTATGTAGGAACAGCGTTCTTCTGTTTGCACATGGTGCGAGTTAAAGAATTTTATTGCTGGGAGAAAAAGGACGCCGGCCAATGTGTACGTAAAGAAATTTATCGTACACATGGCGAAGTTGGAAAATAGACGGCGCAATATTTATGGTCGCTGTCATGACGGTTACATTGTATGCAGACCGAATCATTTTGTTTACAGGAATTTGTCTGGTACCGAAGTTGCCGAATTGGTTTGGAATTCCAGAGAAGCAAAGAAAGAAATCTTACGGAAAATTGTATGCGAAGTGATGCATGAAAAGGTAAGTTTTCTTTACAGGGACTTTAAGATTATAGATTTGATCTAATTAATGCGGGAAGCATTTTCAGGTGCTTAATGCGATTGCATTAGCAAAACGTATGCGACTTTGGATGAGGTTATGGAGGTTTTTAGGTAAGTGTACCGTGGGGTTTGGCGGCACCGCCACACACACTGGAACTCCTCACCGTCGATCGATTAAAAATAAAAGACAAACTCGCTTCGACTCTGATCGCGACGACCTTGTAAATGTCTGTCCCGATGGACGGTAAAAATCGGATTCTCCTAGTGTCTGTTGGTGTCAACATCCACTAGCCGCGATGGCGATGGATTTGCATCGATCAGGGAGTAGCCAAGCCGATCTTTTCCGTGGTGATAACCAACGAACGATCGAATTGGAGTTTTTGATCGAAGCATTTCCCCTGTGGCCGTACAGGCCTGGATGAAAATCCATTCGTTGGAAGCCACGACAACGGAGAAGCGAAGGGTGCGCAAAGAAAATCCGAATATCCGGCTCATCAAATACATGATCGAATACTGAGGCTGACTGGCCCGGCATCATAAGCAATAGGGAATAAGTTTTTCTGTTGACGTTATGTCAACAGAACTTCGCTTACGGTGGCAAGACATGGGGTTGCATATTTGTTTTATGGAAAACGTATCGTGGGACACGATCATTGGTATGATTGTTTAAATAACAATTATGATCGTGTCCGATCCAATGGATGCTTATCGCTTATACAAGCGGCAAGGGCTAGCGTGGAGATTGTTTAGGGGTATGATTGTTTAAATAACAATCATGTTCGTGTTTTCGATAATGGAAAATTGGTTGCAGCTGTTAAAAACCGAATGGACATGGGGGCAATGTTTGTTTACTACTTTGCCATCGCATGTAGCATCACTTTGATTATTCTCAAAATGATAACGTCTCATCGGTCGATGGGTCGAGTGTGTATTTACATTAAACAGCACTTGAATTCTCTTGTAGATACACTGCGATGGGCTGTGGTGTAAATTGTCGATCGAACGATCGACCGATTGATCTGCCAATAAGGCAAGGGTGAACATGACATGCGCATATATGGAAAAATGCTTCTCAGCTATGCGTATTGACATGTTCGGGTGTTAATGTCGGTTACCTGATAAGAAAACCGAATTCGATTTCAGGACATGATGGTTGGATGCAAGCATGCCCCTGGGTGAAAGTCTGTAGATGCAAATACGATTGCAAAAAAGTAAACGGCAATCATTATAGGTGATTTTGTCGCGGGCTTATGTTTTCAGGTAAGGCTTGCAGGTGGGGAAAGGGGAGTTGGGTTAGGACGATGGGTGGTTCTTCAGGCGCCTCGAAGAACCCCCACAAACATCTCTATCAAAAGGATTGGGCGAATGCCATCCGAACGAGCGGATTTGTTTGCGTTTAGCTCTTTTAGTCCGTGGGCAACAGTACGCGTTCGGAAGTGAATCTGGCTCATGGTGTGCTGCTTATGCTCAAAATGAGGTGGAACTGATGTGGTATCAAGCAGCGTTGAGTTCGTTGCAAAATGTGCAGTAAGTAGATTCGCCTTCTCTATTGCACTTGTGACTGGTCTGTCATCGACTATAAGCGATGGAATGAATGAGGAGACCGAGTTGTGGATGTTTTTCACGAATGCCCAGAAGTTTCTACTACCTGTGGGAGAATGTAGTATTTTTTGTCTCACTCTCTGTTCATGCAAGAACTTTGCGCGTTGAATATACGCATTCCAGTCATTTCTACCTCTCTTAAATATTTTCCGGTATTCCTCAGTATTGTTTAATTTAAACAACCGGGAGCTTAACTCTTTAGCATTAACGGATTCTCCGTACCCGGAATCGAACCACATACTTCTCCTGGGTTTGATAGTCTTTACCCTGTATGGAATAAAGGTCCGCATGCCAAGTAGAATCGTGTCTGTCAATGTGTCCGCTATAGAGTCAACATCGTTATTGAGGAAAAATAACGACCAATTTAACCTCCCAAAAAATGTCGTTCAGACCTTCCCAGTGGACTTTCTCGTAGAACCATACTGTTCTTTTGGGAGTTTTCTCGTTAGCGTTGCTGTTGGTTAGAGGAAATTTAGCTGACACGACACAGTGGTCTGAAGTGCCCAAGGGCGAAGAAACTTCATTTGTTTATTTAATTGGGTGGACGGTGAGAAACAGGTCCAATGTGTTAGCGAAATTACCATATATGTCTGGTACCCGTCTTGGCTAACTGACAAGTTGAGTTAAACTATTTGAATCAGCAAAGAGCTGGACATATTGACCTTCAGGTGTTGTGTGTCCGGAGTGACGAAGCCACTGAGAGTTATGCACATTAAAATCACCCGCAATAACGATTTCAGTGTGCGGATATAGAGTCAAGATCCTATGGATAGAATCAAACAGAGCATCAAATTTGTTAAAGGATGCGTTTCTATCCAAGTTTGGGCTTCTGTAAAGAAAGCTGTAATGTATGATATGCTTAGGAACGTGAAGTTTTAGTCAAGAGAAATTAAATTCTGGGTTGGAGCAGAGCCAATATTGTCGCAGAAGCTGATAAGCAATATCATTTCGTATGTATGTGGCTATACCACGATGTGGAAAGAACAGAGGTCCTAAGTTATATCCAGGTAGATCAAAATAGGAAATATCTGTATTATTACCAATACAGAAATACCTGGATTTCACTAAGTACAAGGATAGTTGGTTTGTAGTAAGAAACCTGGGCAGACACAGAAGAGAAATTGCATCGCAAACGGGGAATGTTACAAAATCAACGCGAAATTCCCGCTCCATTGAAATGGCCCTATAGCGTTTGAAATAATAGTGAAGAAGAACGTGTGATTCGAACTGACGCTATGACAGTTTGAATCACAAAAAAATTCAATCTAAGCGTTACCCATCAGGCTACTGGCCGATTTTAGAATTTGATTTTTAAACTCGACTATACTTACACTGATGTGAATTGTTATGTTATCGCTTGGTATACGGCTCTGATGTATTCTCCTATTCGATTTTTCGTTCGGTGCTCTTCACTATTTTGCTTGTGAATTGTATGTGTATCTGTTAGAGTCGCCACAGCCCTACACAGAAAACCAATACCGCCTCGGAAAAGGATACAAGTCGGGACCAGCGATAGATAAGCGAAAGCAAGCACTACAGGTGTTATGCTCTTGTAGTAAGTGCCCCACTACATCCGTGCCGAAATCCAGGTCACATCCCTTCCATGACGTCCATTATGCCACTCAGGCACCAAAAGCTCTCCAAAGATTATAAATCAATCGGGAGTATCGATGCTTACTGCCTGCATTGCGATCATAAACAATAGGGGATAGATTTTTCTGTTGATGTTAAGTCAACAGAACTTCGCTTACGATGGCAAAGGCTAGGATGGATGGGTGCATGTATGGTTTGGGAAACGAATCGTAGGGCATGACCGTTGATATGATTGTTTGGATAAACAACTATGGGTCGTACCCTATCCGATGATCGTTTATCGGTTGGGCGACTGATCATGAGGAATTTGGGTTGTAGATGTGCAAGCGTACGCTTACCCAGCATGTCCTTGGACCAACGGAATTGCATCAGAGATTGGATGCGACGAAGGGAGTTCGAGGAGGTCAGCTGTGCAAACGAATGGTAGCTCAATAGAGACCGAAAGAGGTTGCCATGTTTATACTAGCGATTCGTTTATGCTAGGGAATGTTGTCGTGCAGGCTAAAATATCTTCTTCTGTTTATACATCGTGTATACAGAAGCGTTCTGTTTGATAGCCAGCGTGAGGATCCTGGCTGTTCGTTGGTAAGACAGCAAATCGTTAGACATGACCGATGTGATGATCGTTCCTCGATAAGGCGATGGGTCATGCAATCAGTCATACAGCTATACAACTAAACGACTTCATTGGTCGTGGGACCAACGGTTGCCGGGAAAGAGCAAACACAGTGGAATTGCTGTATAATGGTAAGCATGGATGTCGGCAATAGAACCCGGTGGGGTTTTCTAATGAATCGTAGTGGTCATGGGTGCCGACCGAAGGAACCGATTACGCTGGTGAGATGCGGCAATGTTACTTGATGCTATGGCAAGATGATGTTCTTGCCATGGGTTGTTTCGTTTTTTTCAGGAAATGGATGGTGATTGAAAGGTAAATTATCGCTGCCGATTACAGGTAAGTTAATAATCTCTAGGTGAGGGATGGGGAGTTAGTATTTATATTGATTAAGTCAGATAGGTGGTTCTTTGGGTAGGTTAGAAGAACCCCCACAAGCTCACAGAAAGATTGCAGAAGATCATCGAACAAAACAGAAAACATCTGTGATTGAACTCTGTCCTTTATATAAATAGCAGTGCTCCGTCTTAGGGTGTTTACTCTCGGTATTATCATCATCATCATCGGCACTACAACCGGGATCCGGTCTTGGTCTTATTTAGCAAGTCTCGAGGCTTATTTAATTTCCCATAATAATTTATTCTTGCGGGCAAGGTCATTAGCCCTGCACCAGTCTCGGTATTATAGTCTTCAAGTATTCAAGACTAAGATAAGTATATCGATGTCTTTTTGTCCCTCTCCTTTCGTCTGCTATTGCTTTAACTTTTAAGGGCGCTTTACGATTTCTGTTGTGTAGGCATTTTGCGTAGCGTTCTGCTGTACTCATTTGAACACACGCTATGAAATGGTTACGCACGAAGCACAGACGCAGTAAACCGCAGCTGTGTGTATACAAGAATATGTCATTCGCAACTTGATTTCTTTTATTGATCTTAACTATATTTATTACAGAAAAGTATTTTGCTGTGCGAAGTGATCTCGTCAAGGTTATAACATTATAACGAATTTACACTATGAAACATGTAAAGGCAAAGCATAAACGCATTAGGCCACAGGCCTGTGTATACGAGGCTGTTTCATTTTGCTACTTATCCTGTGGGTTGCTACGTTAATGCTCTGGTACACGACCCTGACGATTTCTTTTTCCGTTCTGTTTTGATGCTGTGTTGTTCATTATAGTTGCAGATTCACGTGTGTCTGTTGGAATGGCTCCACGTATAAAAATATAAATATATACGGGGTGGTGCGAAACTAATAATCGAATTTTGTTTTTGAATTACTTTTTCACGAAATAAAAAAAAACGATTTTGAGTGACGGAAATCTTACCCTTACCATTTTTTTTAGTTCACAGCGGAACAATACCAACAATCTCCGAAGAACAGCACCAGTGATAATATCTGTAAAACAGACAGAGGTCAACTATGCGCCTTCGGTGTGATAGCGACTGTACTCCCGACGTCAGCGCCGTGGCTTCGAATAGGCGGATCGATCCTCTGTGTATGCACTCAAGTAGGTCGAAGGTATGCTTAGGAGCAGAGCTCCAAACATGAGAGCAATATTCGAGCGCGGGTCTTATTGGGATTTATACAGAAGAAGATGAGCCAGGGTAAAATATTTCTTGGCTCTAAAAATATAGCTCGGTTTTTCAGAGGCGGACTAACGATGTTCGACACGCGTTTACGCCACAATATATTCCCACAGACCGTGACGCCGAGCAATCTCAAGTTTTCCCCGGATTCGAGGAAGCGGGCATTCATCATCAGATGTGGAACAAATGATCAATTTTTCTTTGTGAGTGTCGTATTTTGTGTCTTCGTTGCATTGAAGTCGACGAGATTGATCTTTCCCCTCTGAAGGACTTTATCTAGATCTCGATTCTTAGAGTCGATCTGGCTACACCTGGTGCGACCTTGATGCACTAATCGCTCGATCAATCGAAAAAGAGGAAACAATCGTACTATCATCCGCGAAACTGAACTCTCGGTTATCCGTCGACATCAAAAAATCAGTTATGTGAAACAAAAACCAGGTCGGAACCAAAATAGAATCTCAAGACACCCCGGAATTAACAGGATACAGATCCGAACACTCGCCGTCCACAACAACCCGGATCGATCGATTTTCACGGAAGCTCTTCGTTTGGTAGCAAAGCTGTTGGGAAAGTCCATATGAATGAAACTTGCACAGCAATAGTCCGTGCCAGACGCAGTTAAAAGCCTTGGAGATATCCAATGCGACCGCCCATAACTCACCATGCCACCTAATCGCAGATGTCCATATATTGGTTGTAAGGGTCAAAAGTTCTCCTGTGGACCGCACGCCACGGAATCCGCATTGACGATCATTCAGAAGTCCGTTGTACTCCAAACACTTACTTAATTCGGCATTAATGTCCTTTTCCATTACGTTGGATAACATAGACAGTAATGCTATCAGCCGGTAATTTCGAGGGAGACACTTTTTTCCCCTCTTTGGGATTGGCTGAACTCGAGCCACCATCCAGCAGGTAGGAAATGCCCGCCGTGCATAAGATAAGCGAAAGAGTCTGCCGAGAACCGGCGATAGTTCTGGAGCACAGTTCTTAAGGACTATTGCTGGCATTCCGTTCGGGCCACTCGCCTTCCTACAGTCCAGTCCACGTAAAATGCGTTGAATAGTACGCGGACGGATCCCACACACCGCATCAAAGATCATGCCGGCGCGATCACAGGTAACTGCAAATCACCGGCTTCGAGGTTTAAATTCACGGAAAAAAATTCGCAAACAGATTAGCACTATCCTTTGAAAGTGTGACTAAAGTCCAGCTGCTTATCACTAACGGAGGAAAAGAGGAGGAGCGAAGTTACTGCTGACAGTCCTTGCCATTGACCAGAAGGGACGCGAATCAGATGGGCATTCAAAGACTTCACTAGTCACTCTGTCGTTGTAGGCCTATAGCTTTGAGATTGATAGTGAAGAACGTGTGATTCGAACTGACGCTATGACAGTTAGAATCACCAAAAATTGAACCTAAGCGTAACACATCAGGCTACTGGCCCATTTTAGAATTCGATTTTAAAACTCAACTACATTCCACTAATGTGAATTGTTATGTTATCGCTGTGGTATACGGCTCTGATGTATTTTCGTATTCGATTTTCGTTCGGTGTTCCTCACTATTTGCTAGTGTATTGTGTGTGTATCTATTAGAGACGCTACAGGCCTTCTTCGCGATATCAATCGCCTGGTTGCACGGGTTTCTGATTCTAACAAAATTCATTCTGTTCACCTCGGTGGGATTGTAGCGCTAGTTTTTAAAAGCTTTATTTTTAGCTGCTGTAATCTGCTCGTATTTTTTATCAAACCAAGGTTGATAGAATGGGGAATGTAGATTTCCATCTCGAGAAGAATAATATGTGATACCGACTCCGCGCATGCGTAAACGCCTGAGTCTCCAAAGCACACCTCCGATCACGGAAAGGATGCGAAGAAATCTATCAATTCGTCCCAGTTTTCAGTCCCATACCTCCATATATGGGGAGGCTGCTTAGGTCGTCTATTCGGTTGAAATGCAAGTGGTTGGGCGACCGATACCAAGCAGTGATCAGAGTTTCCCAGTGGCGCTGTAACCCCCACAGCATAAATGCTCGACTCGGATGTCGAAAACAGATCCAGGTCATTGGAATAATCACGTCGGGTATCCGGCACATGCGTGGGTTCTTCCACAAGTTGAGTCAAATTGCGGGTAACAACGAACATCTCCGCCACCCTCCCAGCCTCGTCGGTTCTGTTAGAATGTGTCACCCAGTCGGAGTTGTGTAAATTAAAATTTCTAAGGACGACAATTTCGGAAGCCGGGTGATTGATCTGTATCCAGTCGACGGTATATGAAAGATGTTCCAAAAGTGTCGCCGGTCGATCGTCATTCGGGGACCGGTAAAGACAAAAAAATTTAACAGAATTCATCAGCTTGCCCTTCATCCACATGATGTGCAAGTTATTGAGTTCTAACGCATCCATCCTTAGGCAAGCCAGATTGGTCCAGGTGAAGACCCAGACTCCGCCCTTAAAACGGAATCCCGAATGTAAGTGGGCAAGGAAGGTATGTCGAATCAGTTGACGAATCGACCGGTGTCTCAGTTAGGACAAGGATATGAGGTTTCGCTGTTTGCAAATATTGGTGGACGGCGTTAACTTTCGTATTGGTGAAACCGATGCCCTTGATGTTACAAAATGCCGTTATCAGTGGAACGTCGACGGAGCCTCGAAAACGACCACGATTTTGCGATGACGAATTTTTAAAAGTTCGGTTATTTATAAAAATATTTGCATTATATTCTCCCTGACATTGTAAATATATATTCCGAACAGTTTTGATCCTGCAAAATTAAAAAATAAAACTTCTTAAACTAAATGAAATTGTCTAGTGTATGACGTACGAAATTTTGAACATACTGATTTTTGAAAAAAATTGTAAGCTCGATTTTTCGACGTTTGTTTATTAATGACTTTTATATTTTTCAATATTTGGCAAAACCCGTAACGTGACAAACACTGCGGATCTACAGTTAAAATTTGAACTCAATCGGATACAAATTGAGAGGGGTACCTTGGAAGCCAATTTGAAAATAATGGTTTTGAGAGAATCGCGTTTAAAGGTTTAAGTTCTGTTTAATTTCAGGCGAGGGTAGGGTGAAAAGTTTCCGGCTGTAACATTGCCCGTATAAATAAATTATTATGGAAAATTTAATAAGCCTCGAGACTTGCTATATAAGACCAAGACCGGATCCCGATTGTAGTGCCGATGATGATGATGATGACGATGACAGTAGGGCTAGTTTTTGTTTTGTAGTCTGTAATACTATGTCTCATTAGCTTGTATATAAATGTCCAAGTCGATTCCTTTGTTACTATACATTTGAGAGGTCAGGTTCACCCCACTCCCGTAAGTCATATGTCGTGACTATGTTATATAAAACGGTTTAAATGAACTGATTAAATTTTGTTTATGGTACTGTGGGTGATATTAGTTGGTGTGCCGGCACGGGAGCGGGTTCACTAATATTCCACCGTGTTCCGCCGAACACTGTTCACCAAATGAAACACCGAGTTATTGTTCTTTTGTAATATTTTTTATTGTGGCCCAGCAATTTTGTTTTTTAATAAATCAATTCGTTTTATTGGGCAGCAGCACAGGAAACACGGTTCAACAATGAAATGTGTCTAGTTTGGAATTTATTTTACTTTTAAATTTTGAAAATCAAACAGTTCATGAAATTTATGAATTGTTTATTGTTTGTCTTTTACTTTGTTGTATGATTTATTTGTCTTCACAAAAACCATTGAACACCTTCGTATGAACTTAATGTTATTTTTTTATCAAAGAGACTATGCGTATGGTTTTTATACCGCACTATATGTTTTCGATAGTATAGTGGTTAGTATACCCGCCTGTCACCTGGGAGACCGGGGTTCGATTCCCCGTCGGGGAGCCCCTGGCGCAAGACTAATGACCTTGCCCAGAAAAAATAAATCATTATGGAAAATTTAACAAGCCTCAGGACTTGCTAAATAAGGCCAAGACCGGTTCCCGGTTGTAGTGCCGATGATGATGATGATATGTTTTCGATAATAACAATTTAGGATCAATAAATGTACGTTATTTCATAGATTTACGGATAAATTTACGTGGCAAAAGAGACTAAACCTTCCCCGAGTTGGAAAATAAAATACACACAAACGTGTTTGACGTTATTCGTTCTTCGATGCGCACTCCTCAGATTGTAAGACTCGACTCTGGTGGGCACTCGACTCCCCCTTCGTGCGCACTCCACTTAGGTTAAAACTCGACTGCATGACTCGTGCAGAGTCGCCTCTCGGCTACGGGTGAGTTTTCTTCTCAAGAGAAAGTGAAGTTTCTCTTTGGGTGACCATGGTGAGAGGATCTCTCTGAGTAGGTCCTGGCGAGGGTGCGGTTGATCCCGCGAGATTACTTTGTTTACCCATGCAGCGAAGACATGGGTAAACGAAACCGGGAAAAATAAGATGGAACAGAGGGCATCGTGTGGTGATGTGCATCATCAGCATCATCGGCACTACAAGCGGGAACAAGTCTTGGCCTTACTTAGCAAGTCCTGAGGCTTGTTAAATTTTCCATAATGATTTGTTTTTTCCGGCCAAGGTCATTAGTCTTGTGGCGGTTATTTAAAGCATTCCCAAAGAACCACCTATTTCCTTAAATCAACCTGCTTTTCCCTCACTCCACAAATCACTATACTTACATACATTCGAGCAGCTTAAGCTGTCTTTCCGTAGCTTTCACCTGAAAGTTAAACCTCACCGATGGCATGCATAACATCGAATTTTTCTGATTCATAATATATGAACCATTTCATACCCCCTATCGGGGGTATTGCTCGTCAGCAATTATAATCGACAAACACCCGCTGGCCAGCGTAATTGTTGACACAGCTGAGGCCGATTTCTTACTACGGTTCATAATTAAATATTGCTCCAATCCCGAGGTTCGCAACACTTGCGACAATTCCCTTTCATCGGTTATCAACCGATCATAGAATTTGGGCATGGAAATAATCATTGTTTAGACAATCTTACCCATGCCATGCCCTATGATGACCCACAGCAAAGCAAAGCAAACACACAGTGCCTCACTGCGTTTGTTTTGTTTACTTTCCGCTGGTCCATGGTTCCCCTGGGTGAGACGTTAGCCTGCACATCTGCAGGTCAAATTCCTCGCCACCATATCCATGTACCAGCATATTAACCAAACCTAAAAAAAAAGATAACATCCAACGTGACCCTTGGCCACCGTCGGCAAGATTTCTGTTGACTTAATGCCAACAAAATGTCTCTATTTCAAGAGCACCAAGCCATGCGGCTAAAACTAATAAACCCCAATCGTCGGTCAACCTATCGTCGCCGAAGGATGTATTGCCTACAACGGCATTGCATAAACACAATGCCTGCAGTTCATTATGCCCGTCCATGTTTATTCAGGTGCAGTTTCGTGGTCGCCGATATGCAGGCTAAGGGGCATCGTACTTGTCCTATACGGACACATAGGCAATCCTCCAATTCGATTCTTTTGTGATCGCCCATTGGCCGTCGTCAAGTTGGGCCTACTCGCTCCTTCCACGTCGATGTGATCCACCACCGTTGAATCTGACGGATGTGAATTGCATCGTGGAGTCAAATTTCATCCTTTGAAGAGATAAGTCGAGTCTCTGCCATCCGGTTTTCTCAATTTTAAAAATATAGAGTCAGATTAAACTGCTTAAGCGTACACGCGCTAGTTATCGTGTCGGAGTGAACTTAATATTTTATAGAAATGAATTGCTTAAATAATGATTGCCGAATAAGGATGTAACGTTGTTTAATAAAGTTCGTAACCACACCGTAATAACAAGTGCACGGTGTAAATTAAAATTTAAGTCTACAGAACTAATAAAGGAACATTAAAATTAATTCAGTGCGTTTTCTTTTGTTTTTCGAGTTCGTCGTCGTTATACGTTGGGGATTAAGTGAATCTGTGCCCATGATCGGCACCACTACATTACAACCCCACAGTCTTGCGCCAGAGGCTCCCCGACGGGGAATCGAACCCCGGCCTCCCGCGTGACAGGCGGGTATACTAAACACTATACTATCGAGGAGCCAGTGGTGATGTGCATGCCATTATAAAACTGGTGCTAAAAGCAATTTAGATACACAATGGTGATTGTGCAGGGTATCTATGTCGGCGGAAAGGATCGAATTCTTTTGTGTGCATATTTACATGCTGATGAATTCGGTTTTTGGCGGCTAGAAGCGAGATGCGAAAACTGCTGCTCTTAATGTGGATGAGCCGGGAAAATCGGCTGCACACATTTGTGGCAGGATACGCTGGCTGACAGGGGCGCCGATAAGGTTTCCTGATTTATGACGGTGACTTTATGGGGTTTCTCTATTCTACATGAGAACCAACCCACAATCTCAACCATAATTTCCACCTTATTTCGACCGCTTTCAGCGCGTCATACATACCCATTTCCCTTATATGCTATTCCCCTGAAATACATGTTTTCCCCAAGGACGCATAGCTAAACTCATTATCCTATGCAGATAATGCATAATTGAGTTTAGCTACTATCTTCGCCATACGGCAACACTATTGCTCCAACCATGGGATTTCCACCGGAAATTCCATTCGTATTGGTTAGCAACAACCAAGTCAAACCAAGCGATGCGGTTGTAGCATCATCCATTGGCTTGGGTATTTACTAACATTCCATAGAGTTCTTCCCACGGTATTAATTCCCTAGCCGATTCGGCGTCCTATTGACTTTTCCCAGATCACCCATTCGCTTGGGATCAACGATCTCTTTTTGCAGGTGAATAGCATCAGCTAGGTTCTCCTCTCCTTCGAAGTTCTGTCTTTCCACGGTTCAATGTTCTCTGACTACACCATAGCCGTACCACTTGGTCAGTAGGTCATGTCAGTAGCTGTATTTGATACCAAAACACACAACCAAAGCTACCCCGAGATCACAGCACATCGTGTTTCTGTTCTCTCATTCTCCACGTCTGTCATTTACTAATTAACTGAAGTTACCACACTTCAACGAACGTGACGCTGAGAGAGCAGAGGCGTGGTCTCTTTTGGTTGTCCTGTGTGTAAAGTGAAATACAGAATTTCACCCTTAATTCACCAGTCACCATTGAATCATCATCGTGAGCAGTCACGTCGCCGCTGCCCGAGTTTTATAATATTCAACGTCAATCGCGAAAAGAGTCGTCTTGTGTCAAGTGGAGTCGTGGAAAATAATTTTTGTTCAGTGTTGTACTTATATACATACACAAATGGATTGCCAAAGTGTATAGTAATAATAAGTTCTTAATTAAGTAAAGAAAAAAATAAACAAATTATTCAATTAAACAACCAACACAGTGCATTATATTTTTATTGGATACTTGTGTAAATTGAACTATTTGTCGAAACATCGTTGGAGGATTCAAGTGAAACTAGTGCCCATGATCGGCATGATACTTCGAACACCACAACTTTGTATATTAACGGAATTATTTTCAGGAAAATTGGTGTGATTAATGCATGAACCAATGCCCTTGGGGGGGAAACGTTTGCAGGTGACTGTGGGTTGGTGACTGTGGGTTGGTGACGGGGGTTGGGGTTGGAATTGTGAGTGGTTCTTCGCGTATTTTGGAAGAACCCCCATACTATAAAACATTATTTTTTACATTTGTAAATAGTTTATCGATCAATTAATATTAATCAATAAAAAAATTGCTTTTTGAATAAATTACAGCGGCAAAACCCCTTAATTTTGTATATTCAAATTAGAGAACGCATTGAAAACTCTCTTCCATTTATATACCTTATATTTGACCAATAATATAGCAACCGACATAGAACAGGACCTTCGAATCACTTTCAAGTAGCCTTACTTCACTCACTTTTGCTATAACAAATGCCTAATTTATTTCCCGCCCACCATAAAAGCATAAACTCGTCGGTTTCACATGTACACATGTTACAACTTTCTTACCATCTCAGGTTCTGTGGAGTTTGTAAAGTAAAGTGAAGTTATAAAAATAAAGTAAAGTAAAAGGTCTAGTGATGTATAAAAGAGAAAAATTATCGTCAAGGGCATTTTATTATTTTACGAGTGTACCCAAACGAACAACAAATGTTTCATTCATAACCAAACCTACGTTACACTTGAATATGTCATTATGTCGGGGATCCAATCATGAAATGTGCCTATTCGATCAATGCTGATTGACAGCATTTTGTCGAAGATATGTATATCGATTACCAAATAGAAAACAATAAAACAGTTGTCCCTTGAAATACCGGGATATTTTTATATAGCATCGGCAGCTATTCGTTTATTCCGCATGAAATTTGGAGAGAAGGTTCATTGTAAACACCACTCGACTCACGTCTTTAACCTTTTTAACTACATTCATGGGTCGTTTATTTCCGATAACTGTCAGTTTTCTTTTCTAGCCCATATAAAAAGGGTAAAAGACCAGGTGTTGTTCAAGGGCATTAGTAATATATCGCAAAACGTTCGTAAACAATGGACCTAGGAACCTCATTAAACTAAAATCCCATTTGAGACCTACAATAAAGTTACATCCCTGAAGGCAACGATGTAAACAGCACTTTCCGCACATGGCCCGAACATACTCTTACTCTCCAGACGGATTTCGAAAATTCCCTGCTACGGTTTAATACAATACATGATTGTCCTCTTTTCCTGCAGCAGCGAATACCTAATCCAATACCTTTCTGTGCCAGTCATTCAAGCACATTACAAGGTTGGTCTTTTGCCCTTCACTTGGGATTCTGCACTTGCGAATGTATATTTAATTAAAGGTCAAGCGATGCATTCAAGCTCAAAAAACGTTGAAGTTGAAACATGACGTGTTTGCTCTCCTTTTAAACGCCAACAACCAGATTGCGTGATACACAACAATTTAGCTTAGTTTAGAGCGCGATACCGCCGCGCTTTGGTTTGGCCTATATACGACAACCTGATGAGTCATCATGAACTTCGAACATACTCTTACATATGTATAGCGGGAACATACAATATTTGTCACTGATAAGGGGGGGGGGGACCAAGTGTACATATTTAACTAGGTCCATGAATTACCTTCGAGACCCGTGCGGTTTGTATGTTGTTAATAATGGAAACGTAAATAACCATTTCTTAAACGAACCAACTACAGATACTTGACTGCGAGACACGTTCCAAGGATGTGGTAAGGTCCTTTTTTAGTGTGAAATTTTCTCGAGTCGTAAAGTTCACACATAAAAGTCCGGGCACATCCAATATAAGCCGCATTTGAAATCATGGATATTGGATGGGGAAGTGCTTTTGGTCAATCAAATCAGGAACACTGTTCGTGGCTGGAGAATCGTGTGACTTCACCTAGTGTTCTTGGTTTATGTGTGGAGCGTGTCGCGTGCTTGATTGACTTCAAAACTCCCTACAACTGGATTTTGCAATAATGTCAGCAGATGCTGCCGTGCAAGGAGGATAACAGCAGAGGTTTTATTTTTGGAAACTCCCTCATACGGAGAACTACTGACACATTGATTGGCTAGGGATTTTATTCATTCCTCGCAGTAAGGACTAAACGTGGGTTATATAATTTAACGGAAGATTGATTTATAGGGACTTTCCGTTGAAAAAGCAAACAGATATTTTGGTTTCTTGGTTAGTTCGTATCACAATGTAATCACACATCTGCTAAATATAAGCGTTGCTTACATTGAATTTTAAAGAGAAACCGTTCGGTTTATTACCTTGTGTTTGGGATGGTACAAAAAGCCAGCCCTAACATTGAAGGCTTACAATAATCGCTTATAACTCTTGGTCTACTCGTACACTAACAATATTTTCCTTTCTCTCTGATATTGAAATATTCAGAACCAACGACTACTTTTCCGATGAATTATATCTTACGATCTGCACGTTCGGAAATGAAAGTAACTGCCAGGACCAACTTTGACGAATACTACGTTTCTTGTTTTTATATATTTTTTATGACCGAGTCGCGCACTAATCGGACCGAACATTCCCATAAAATGTTATAGCAGAAGGCACCGAGTTTCGCTTGAGGTTGTGACTTTATTGCAGACTAAAATAAAACTGCACAAGTTAATAATCATGAAGATTTGTTGACTGTTTTTCAGAGTCCTAAACAGCATTCCAAAAATTTCCAATGAGACTGTGTCTTCTTGAACTCATCCACCAGATCGTACATTTTTTATGTGCCTTAAATATTAAATTCCAGTAACTGAAACAACTGCAATGAATTCCGGACTCAGAGTGACGTTGTGGGTTAAGAGTACGATACATGAAAATACAGTGGACAATTTATTTTATGGTTGCGACCGAGAGTAATGCCTTACAATTATTAATTGAGTGGCATAAATTATATTTAATGTCACACAAATACTATGTTAAAAAAAAAATATTTTAAATTGTAATTAAGAATTAGCTGAATCATTTGGGATTGTGGTTTATTAAATAAATAAATATACATACATATGTAGTGTCGCAGCCTGGCTTGACTCAACATTGTACTTCTTAAATAATTTAATTTATACTTTTAGTCTTAATTCGTTATATTTGTTTTGTTATAAAAGTTATTAATTGTTATAATTGTTAACCAGTAATTCGTTATAGTTTTGTAATTACCTGCATGTTTGGCAGCACTGTTTGTTTTCGTTACTGACAGTTTGTTATATGTTGTTCGTTATCATGTAAATATGTAAATTAGTTTAGTTTTTCGTTCGTCTGTCAACGTTAGTGGTGTTATTCGTTGTAAAACATCCTTTTTCGTCTCTTTACCTTTACCAAATAAGTTTTCGGAATTTATTCAATAAAGAAAGTATATGAATTAAGATTTCGTGTCGTCCCTTATTTGAAGTCGTTATTTCGTTTCGCTAAAAGTCGAATCGTGCCCGGTAAACGCACCGGGCGTAAACATGTAGAATGGATAATAGAAATATTTCTATTTTCTTTCGTCTTGCAGGATGATGTTTCTTCTTTGGTTGATACCAACTATCTATATTTCAAAAGACAACATATTGCGAGATGTCTGTTTGTCCCGTTTGTTGTGTCGTATGTTACTATACCATTTTATGTAGCGTTCGTGCACTGTGATATTGTAGGGTATAAATGTCGGTTGCTTGACTTACTAGTTCTACGAAGACGCTCTAAGCTAAACATTACATGACTATTGTATAATTTGCCTTTCGGCGACAGAACTTTGCGGCTGTGTTTATGACTATTTGTATGGCAAAAACAACACCACGAGGTGGGGTGGGCTGGTAGATAAAACAGATGAGAGTTTCATAGGTTACGGGGAATGGTATAGAACGGTATCGAGGAGAGAAGCCTAGGACAGTCGATTGATCCTGACAGGGGACGGTGGATGAAGAGGAAGTCAGCGTACTGTTACGGCCACAACCACCCATCCCATAAAACTTACCCCTTTGGAGCCAGTCTCCACCACTAATGGCGATACACTCCAAAAACATCCACTTAGAGGATGTGTCATTACCTAAACCAAAAACATTAGCCCATACACCAAATGGTCCCACATAAATGGATAGCAAGCAAATCGATTTGCGCTAATCAATTAACCCCACACAAATTGAACTAAACGTTCAATTTGCTTACATAAAAAACTTAGACATAATCATGGAACCAAAGGTTCACCACAAAACCCCCTAAGAGCCAAATGTGCAGGCCAGATGCCGTCTTTCAAATGAAATCGCTGAGAATCATAAAAATGCGCGCCAGCAATTTTATGGTCCCTTAGAAAAATGGTTACCTAAAACCATTAAAACAACCAGCGCCAGTTTCCGTTTTAACCAAACTAAGTTAAAACAAACAACAGGCAACAAAAAACAAAATGCACGTTCACCTGGGCGCTATTCATCTTTCTTGCTATCGGTTTCCCATGGAAAAAACCCTTGCCCATTCGGTTAAAGAAAACAACAGGCACAATAAAAGCACACTTGATTTTTCTTTACCCAAAAAAGATCAGGCGGGAACAAGGAGATATCATTTTATCTGGCGGAGGAAACCAGATGTCGATCCTAAAGAAAAGAAAAAATGAGAAAACCACTAACGATGGTTGGGACGACAGATTTTGCGCCGAGACAAGGAGACGAGTCCAGAACGGACAACAGAGCTGGAAAAGATCTTAAAGGTGGCTGGTTGGAGAATTTTGAAGGAGTCGGTCGAAGAGTGGAGTGAGTTCGCGTGCGCAGAGGTGTCAGTTGTTGGAGGTGATATAGTGTACAAAGTTCAAGTCTTGCTTAGAAATTAATAAGTTAAACTTGTCATCATCATCATCGGCACTACAACCGGGATCCGGTCTTGGCCTAAGTTAAACTTGTGCCCATGGATAAAAAGACAATACAACATTAAAGACATTAGTTAATTATCAAAAAACAAAGTGTGTTTCGATTCCCATATAGTGTGTGTGTGTGTGTGTGTGTGGTGTGCAAAGTGGGTGGTGTAGAAATAAAGATATGTGTTTGATTCCACGGGATATTTACAGTCAGTGAAATACAAATGATTACAGTACCTAGAATCGTCAGAGGCAGAAGACACACCCGCCCTTGCAAGTTCATCAACTGCCGTCCCAATCACCAAACGCTGGTTACAAGTCCACAAAATTCAACAAGATTTCTGGGAACGTTTCCACGCAGAGTTCTCCACCAACTGCAGAAGAGAAATAAATGGAGGTCCCCAGCTCGAACACTCAACATCGGTAATCTGGTATTATTCCAACAACCAAGTGTTACGCCTGCCGATTGGCAAATGGGTTGAATCATTGAATGCTATCCTGATAGTAAGGTGGGAGTGGGCGTGAACATACAGGGTAGTCACTGATTGCTTTCAACTCAGCGAAGGCAAGGACGATTCTTGTCCCTACTTAATCCATGTTGACATGCAATCTGTACGTGACACCCCTGGATAGCGAAACGAAAATGGCTAAACGATTTGAGAAATTTCTCATGGAACGTCCGCTCACTATACAGAGCTCGAGCTGCACAGCAGCTACCTGATCCCATGCCCAAATATAAGGCAGACATAACAGTATTACAAGGAATAAGATGGGAGCGCTGTTATTCAAAGAAGCGAGTATGACATCTATTACAGGTGTCATGTAAAACCCCATGTGCTCGGGGTAGGCTTTCTACTCAGCCAAAAACTCAAGCCTACCATTATAGGTAGCGTCAGTTCGAATCACACGTTCTTCACTATCCATCCCAAACGCTATAATTGGCGACTCACCGATCTGTACACACAGCACACAGTTTCCCATAGTAAACAGAACTTCACGACACAATCACGACTTCCGCATAGAGCACAAGCACACTCGCCTGCTCCGACGTTCTCTCGTTCGCTCCGTCATTCGCACACGAAGCTGATCGTAACAAAGTTACTGAGGAGGGAGTAGTGTAGCGTTTCTAACAGATGCACACAGTGCACACACGCAAATAGTGAAGAACACCGAACGAAAATCTCGAATAAGAAAATGCATCAGAGCCGTATACCATAGCGATAACATAAAATCCACATCAGTCGAATGTACTTGAGTTTAAAAATCAAATTCGTACACGCGGCGGCGGCCTGATGGGTTCCGCTTTGGTTCAATTTTTGGTGATTCTAACTGTCATAGCGTCAGTTCGAATCACACGCTATTCACTATCATCCAAACGCTATAAGCTTCATAAACGTTCACGGACCTACAGAGGAGTCCCCTGGCGACGAAAAAGAAGAATACTACGAGAACGTCGAACGGGCCCTCAATGCTTACCCAAGATACGATGTGAAAATCGTTCTTGGTGATTTGAATGCAAAAATAGTCGGGAGCCGGTTGTCAGGCACTACGCCCATAATTTGCATGAGACCACTAATGACAATGGATGAGTCATCGAACTGGCAGCATCAAAGAACTTGATCGTTGCGAGTACCAGGTTTTCGCGTAAAGATATCCACAAAGCGACCTGGGTATCACCTGATAAGGCCACTGGCAACCAAATTGACGACGTGTTGACAGATCGCCGCCACTCCTCGAGCCTGATGACTGTACGAACGTACCGAGGTGCCAACGTCGACTCGGTATAGATTTCCAAGCGCGGATTCCCTTACGGTGACGTATTGAATCCGCGGATCAATTTCGGATCAACACGGCTGCCTTACGTATTGAGAACACCAGCAACACCTTTGCTCATACGCTAGAACTCGCCCTCGGAGAGCTCGACGGAGGGAGAGTAAGTCCTGGGGCCAGAATGCCGGGCGTAGAATAGAAACGGACACGCCTTAACAATACTGTCATTAGTACTGCCAACTCCATCTTAGGTAGTAGTCGTAGAGATCGGAGCGACTGGTTTAATGATCAGTACAAACTAGCGACTGAACGTTAGAATGCTGCAGTCTCATACGACGGGCGTGTGGTGATGGGTTTCTTGTACACCAGCACGGACGTGGGTTCAGTAACACCTCCACGGAGTACTGCTGTGAAACGTTCCACAAAAGAAGGAGAAAAATAAAACAAGAAATGTTTTCATCGTCTGGTTAGAGTTGCATCTTTATTTGGCTTATTGTGATACACTTTAAATTCCGATACACGTTTAATACTGTCTGAAGGATGAACTTGGTATTTACTAGTACGTACACTTAATCAAATCTTACACAATGCTTAAACTGTCTGGAGAATGGACTTATTATTTGCTTGTACGTATACTTAATAAAACTTTACACAATATTAAAACTGTCTGAAGAATGAACTTAGAGTTTGCTTGTAAGTACACTTAATCAAATTTTACACAATATTTAAGCTGTCTGAAGAATGAACTTAGAATTTGCTTCTAGAACTCTACTCCGGCACCTTGACAACTCGGAACGCGTGTATACCCGACCGGGGGTGCAATCTGACTCTCTACAACGTTACACTCAACATCCACCGGCCGGCAACCTGATGGATTTCCCTCGATATGGGAGGAGCCAAAAACGATCTTTTCTTTGGGGACGACCAATGAACGATCGATTTGGTGTTTTATGGAAGAATTTCCCATGTGACCGTACAGTTCTGGTACTATGGCCATTCGCTGGAAGTGCGAACAGCGAACAATACCGCAGCTGTTCAAACAAAAGAACAAGCATTAGAGGCTGCAGGCATCGTTGTTGTAAACGATAGTGCCGATCGCCGGAGGAAGAAATAGGTTTCTGTGTGTTATGTAAATAGAAACGCCATTTCAGGGGTCAAACGCTGAGATGCGCATTTGTTTTGTTTAACCAATGCTACCTGGGAACATCAGTTGTTTACATGATCGCCTAAAATCATGCCGTTGCAGGCGATAGACTTTTCTGTGACGATAAGCAAACAGAAGATTTGTTCACCATGGCAATGGCTAGGGTGGCTATTGTTTGATTAAGAAAACGATATGTGGAACACGATGGTTGTGGTGATTGTTTGAATAGCAATCATGATCGTGTCCGATTCAATGGGTGTTTATCGCTTATGCCAGCGGTAAGGGCCAGTGTGGAGGTTGTTTAGTTTTCAGAAAAATGTATCATAGGGCATGATCATTAGAATGATTGTTTGACAACAGCCGCGGTCATATCGTATTCGATGATCGATCGTCGCAAATGTGGCTGCAGCTGTGTAAGCAAATAAGCCGACCAACGGATTGCTGGAACAAGGACACGCAGAAAGATTGGCGTGTGTTTAAAGATCATGATGGCAGACAAGCTGAGCCGGTCGGGTTCCTATATGGTTCATGTATTATGACTGAAATGATTTGGTTGATATGCAGGCTATTGAAGAGGGTTTACCTTTCAGGTGAAAGATATTGAAGGGTGGCTTAACGCTGCTCGATTGCAGGTAAGTGAAATGGCTTTGTGGAGTGAGGGGAAGGCAGGTTGATTTAAAGGAAATGGGTAGTTCCTTGGGAATGCTTAAAGAACCCCCAGAACAGGGGTACGCGAGAAGAAATACAAAGAGCTCAGAATATTTGAAAAAAAAAATCCACAGACAAAAGAAAAAAAATCTCGTCTGTGAACTAGAGAAAAGTTGAGAGCGAGGTCCACACTAGGCGCAAAGTTCTACCAAATAATCCGCAGTATGACGCGGTACACACCACGCTGCATTTACTGCAAGAATAAAGAGGGTAATCTGATCACCGATCCTGAAGGCATTCTGGAGCGATGGGAAGTGCACTTCAATGAATTGCTAAATGCTCAGCTCACAGAAGAATTGGAGGCTCCTCCCATGCAAGATCAAGACCAAATGCTGCTGCCACCAAGCATTGAGGAAACATTAAAAGCCATAAGACAACTCAATTCAAATAAAGCCCCTGGAGCCGACGGCATACCAGGTGAGCTGATTAAACAAGGAGGGACAGCGTTACATCACACAATTCATGAGATAGTGGTGCACGTATGGGAGCAAGAGGAGATGCCGGAAGATTGGCATCGTGGAATAATTTGCCCCACATATAAGAAGGGAGATATCACACTGTGCAGCAACTATAGGGGTATAACATTGCTGAGTACCGCCTATAAGATGCTCGCCTCTATCTTCCAAAATCGGATAGCGCCATACACCAAAGTCATCATTGGACAATATCAGCGACTGAACAGATATTCACCCTTAGGCATTATATCATCTATTTATAGACTTTAAGGTCGCCTATGACAGCATAGCCAGGGTACAACTATATAATGCCATGAGAGAGTTCGGCATTCCAAACAAATTGATACGACTTTGTAGGTTGACCATGACCAACGTATCTAGTCAGGTAAAAATAGTGGGATTGCTGTCCAATCCAATAAACATCTTTAGTGGCCTCCGACAAGGGGACGGTCTGGCCTGTCTCCTCTTCAACCTGGCATTGGAGAAAGTAATCCGTGACTCTGGCGTTAGAACTAGGGGGACTATTGTCACCAAGTCCAGCCAGATACTTGCCTATGCAGATGACATCGACATCACTGGTAGATCCGATTCGGCTGTACAGAACTCCTTCACCCAGATCGAGCAGGAGGCACAAAAACTGGGACTGCACATTAATGACGGAAAAGCTAAGTACACGGTGGCAACTTCTGCGAAGAGAAGACCTAACGTTGGGCAAACTATTAGGGTAGTGGACCACGAAGTAGTGCAATCCCTTAACTACCTTGGGTCAATAGTATCAGCCGATAACAATATGGAAAAAGAAGTACCCGGACGGCTGATCAAATCCAACAAAGCCTACTATGGTCTATTCATAATCATCATCGGCACTACAACCGGGAGCCGGTCTTGGCCTTATTTAGGAAGTCCTGAGGCTTGTTGAATTTTCCATAATGATTTGTTTTTTCCGGGCAAGGTCATTAGTCTTGCGCCAGAGGCTCCCCGACGGGGAATCGAACCCCGGTCTCCCGCGTGACAGGCGGGTATACTAACCACTATACTATCGAGGAGCCTACTATGGTCTATTAAGGGTCTTTAAATCCCGAACTTTATCCAGAACATCCAAGCTATTACTGTACAAGACCTGGGTGCTCAATAAAAGACACCCTGAGCCGCCTTCGAGAGGAAGGTCTTAAGGAGAATTGTTGGCCCCATATGCGGGGGAGTACGATTCCGGAGACGTTACAGCCACGAGTTGTACGCGATCTACCTTGAAGCTAACGTTGTAACAAACTCAAGCTAGGTAGACTCCGGTGGGCGGGACACCTAGCTCGAATGAGCGAAGAGGAGCCTACCCGGAAAGTCCTTTGTAGCAGGATATATGGAAGGAGACAGCGCGGCGGACCTTGTCAGCGATGGAGGGATAGCGTAGACAAGGACGCCCAGAGCCTGGGAGTGCCAAACTAGATGACGTCGGCTAGAAATCGGGACCGGTGGAGAGACTTACTAAATAAGACTAAGTCCGGATCCCGGTTGTAGTGCCGATGATGATGATCCTGACAGTATGGGAGATGTGCGGAGAATCGATCTGAAGACAACCAAATGGGAAGCCATGCATGGCGCAATAAAACCCCCTCTTCCCAGAAGATACCCAGACGATCCTTCCGTACGCCGAAGCAGTCGGCAGCACACTCGCAATAATCCAACATAAGCACTGTTTTTGCCGGGAGTTTGTTTATGAGAATCACACGATATTCTGCTTAATAAGCAACTTCAATAATCATTTAAGTGACGTCGATAGGTCTCATTGATTTGCTTATTCGTGTAATTTTTTTATTGTCGTTCACAACTTAATAATCAGTCATATATATCAACAAGTGGCAAGAGTCGCAATATCAACAAGCGTAGTAAACCGCAATAGTTTTAACAATAAATAGAGTAAGGAAATTTAAAAAACTCTTAGTTCTTATACCACGTACAAAGCGTACATAACAGGCCAATTGAAAAGCCCCTGGCCTAACACATAGATGGCGGCACTGGAATTAAATCCATATGATTTTTAGTTAGCCCTAACCTTTGAAAGACGCGTGTATAAATTTGACAGATGTCGGATCATTAGTTTGTGAATTATAGTATTTTGAATGAAGCAACTTCTGTTATTGTGAAAAAAATGGATAAAAAGGAATTTCGCGTGTTGATAAAATATTGCTTTTTGAAGGGAAAAAATACAGTTGAAGCAAAAACTTGGCTTGATGACGAGTTTCCCGACACCGCCCCAGGAAAATCAACCATCAAGGGTTGGTATGCTAAGTTTAGACGTGGTGAAATGAGCACCGAAGACGGTGAACGCAGTGGACGCCCAAAAGAGGTTGTTACCGACGAAAACATTAGAAAAATCCACAAAATGATTTTGAATGACCGTAAATTGAAATTGAATGAAATAGCAGGCACTCTAAAGATATCAACTAAACGTGTACATCATATCATTCACGAATATTTGGGTATGAGAAAGCTCTGTGCAAAGTGGGTGCCGCGCGAGCTCACTTTTGACCAAAAACAACGACGAGCTGATGATTCGGAGCAGTGTTTGGAGATGATCAAGCGTAATAAACCCGAGTTTTTGCGTCGATATGTGACAATGGATGAAACATGGCTCCATCATTTCACTCCGAAGTCCAATCGACAGTCATCCGAGTGGACTGCACACGAAGAACCCGCCCCAAAGCGTGGAAAAACGCAACAGTCGGCTGGCAAGGTTATGGCGTCTGTATTTTGGGATGCGCGCGGAATAATTTTCATTGACTATCTTGAAAAAGGAAGGACCATCAACAGCGACTATTACACCGCGTTATTGGGCCGTTTGAAGGACGAAGTCGCCGAAAAACGACCGCATTTGAAGAAAAAGAAAGTGCTGCTTCACCAAGACAATGCACCGTGTCACAAGTCAGTGAAAACGATGGCAAAAATCCATGAATTGGGCTTCGAATCGCTTCCGCATCCACCGTATTCTCCAGGTCTGGCCCCCAGCGACTATTTCCTGTTTTCAGATCTCAAAAGAATGCTCGCTGGGAGGAAATTTTCGTCGAATGAAGAGGTGATCGCCGAAACTGAGGCCTATTTTGAAGCAAAGGACAAATCGTACTACAAAAAAGGTATCGAAAAGCTGGAGGGTCAATCAGTGTATCACCCTCAAAGGGAATTATGTTGAATAAAAAAACCGAATTTTGCCAAAAAAAAAATGTGTTTTACTATGGAAGGCCGGGGATTTTGCAATTGACCTGTTAAGTTTTAAAACAATCACCCAAAGTCCATGTAACAGTCTTTTAATGAGGCGTTAAATAACTCTGTTTTCATTTATTTTCTTCTCCGCATTCTAATCTATAAGGTGTGTTATTGTAGTAAGGGACGTATCTATTAGTTGAATAATGAAAAAAGTCGCATCGTAATATTAAGTCGTAAATCGCATCGAAAGCAGTATACAACGCGGGACTTGATGTTCTTTAGATTATATTCTGATGACAGCTCATTTTAGTACACCCTTAAATAAAGTTCCCCGTCAGTCAGCTTCGCACTGCGAACGTGATATCACTTCAGAACAAAGTTTGAGATTTCTCCAAAAAGCTTCAAATCACCCAAACTCCACAATATTCCCCTCAAAAACAAAACACCCACAGTAATGATGTTCTTGTTGTTTTATTAAAAGTTAAATAAAAAACTCTGATTACTTACATCAAATTCATTTAATTATTTGAACAGACAGCACAGGAAACATGGAAACTTGACGTAAATTGACTGTTTCCATGTCAGGAGCAAAATATTCACAATATTTGGGGGATTCGCTGATGTTGTCCTGGGCACCCTCTAAAGAAATGCTGGTATGAACTAAGTATCTTGGTTTTAATATATAAATATATTGTAACTAAGGGGGAGGAGTACAGTTCGTGATTTGTCTGTAACGCAATTATTGTCGATAGCAACCCATTTCAAACACATTCCAGCTCAGCGCAGTATTTAGATTAATACGACGCTGAGATTCACCAATGAAGTAATAACACGTATCAGTGCGGTTTTACTATGAAGCTTCAATCGGGTAATTGATGAAGAAACTGGTTCACTGAATTACGAATCCAATTATTATGTTTCCCAGACTTTAAAGAGGTGAAAACCACGAACAAAAATCTCGTAATTAACTTATTATGCCATGATGGAGGGTGTGAGAATGTTAGAAGATGTACAAAGTATTATACATTCGAAAATTTGTAGAAAACGTCTTGAAGAACAGCTGTTGGAACTAACGGCGTCGCAATCAACTAGTCGCCAATGCTACGCCTTAGGTTTAAGGGATCATTAAAGAAAAATTGAAAGAAACTGATCAAAGGGGAACGCTGTACCGAAATTATTGTCAAAAAAAAAAAACAATTCCAGAAGTTAATTCAATTCTTGTACCCCATTATTAGCCGTCCATCTTAAATAGATAGACGCGGTGTTTTAGAACCAAATAGAGATTTACGTGGGGCATTGTTAAGTAGCGTTTCTTCCATGTTTCGATGTAACAAACAAATACTTACCATTTTGTACCTCAACATGTATCTCAATCTGAAATGGTATTTGTTTTCTGTTCCAAGTTGTTGCAATGACGAACGAGTTTCGCATTGACTAGTGTAACACCCATGGCTTAATGAATAATTACTTTTCCAGATTTGTCCAACTGAATGCCATCAATTTTTGCATTAAGTGGAAACCTAACAGTTGCTGGCATCAGCATGTTGAATTTCAATCTGTCTGAATATAATTTAGTTATTAGTTCCCACTTTGTGGCGTCAGCTATTGTCACACTATGAACTCTAATCCGACTACAGATTTACATTTTTATGGCTTACACTTCAAATTCCTAAGCATACCACATCAATTACAGAACTCCAAACGTAGATACGAGGTTTGCCTCTTATGTTTTGGGATTTGGCAACCCTAGTGTTGCAATCCGGCAATTGACAGCTCTGTCGTAAAGTTGGACGTTTTTGAGGTTATACGCACTCAGAACGTATTGACATACGAGCGCTATTTGTATTGTTTACAGTAACTTAAAAGATTCATCTCGGCCCAAAAATGGAATTAAATCGTCAACATTTTCGTGCGATTATTTTTTGCAACTTTCGGCGTGGATTAACTCAGCAACAGTGCATGGATGAACTTAATTCAATTTGTGGCGATGAAGCTCCATCAAGGACCAGTGTTTATCGATGGTATGGTGAATTCAATCGTGGTCGTAGTTCCCTCCAAGATGAATTTCGTGAAGGTCGTCCAAAATCAGTTGTTGTTCCGAAAACCATTGATGCTGTGCGCGAACTGATATTGGAAGATCGTCATGTGACCTATCGTGAGTTGAGACAACCTGAGGCGTTAGTGGGACCAGCATACATTCAATATTGCATAAACATTTGACTGTCAAAAAAATTTGTTCGCATTGGATCCCACACAATTTGTCAATCGTCCAAAAAAAGGCTCGTATCAATTGGTCGAAAGGAATGCTCAAAAAATACGGTCGCGGTGCTTAGAATCGTGGATTTACGCGTATGAGCCCTAAAGTAAACAGCAGTCGACTGTCTGGGTGTTTCAAGATGAGCCAAATCCAACAAAAGTTGTTCGCGCACGAAGCACTTCCAAGCAAATGGTCGCCTGTTTTTTCGGAAAAACTGGACATGTCGCAACCGTACCACTAGAACAACGCAGAATAGTCAATTCTGAGTGGTACACAACCATTTGTTTGCCAGTTGTCTTCCAAAACATCAGGAAAACCAACCGCCGAAGACGGATCACTCTTCACCACGACAATGCGAACTCTCACACATCGGCTGCGACAACTGCATTTTTGAGCACCCAAAACATCGATTTGATGGGTCATCCGCCGTATAGTCCTGACTTGGCACCGAATGACTTCTTTTTATTCCCGTACGTAAAACACAAACTGAGAGGTCAACGTTTTTCGACACCTGAAGAAGCGGTTGCTGCATTCAGAATGCATGTGTTGGAGATACCTCAATCAGAGTGGCAAAAGTGCTTCGACAATTGGTTCAAACGCATGCAAAAGTGTATAGATCTTCATGGGGAATATTTTGAAAAACAATAAAATGACTTTCGATGATCAATATTTGTTATTTGTTCTCTAATCCAGAAATATAAAAGGCAACCCTCGTATCATTTTTCTTTAATACTTTAATACTTAATACTTCCTTTAATGCTAAAACAATGTCCTGAGATTCTAATAGTTTGATAGAAAAGTTTCCCGTGTTTTAATACAGGGTATTAGGTACATTTTAATTAGAGCATTTTTGGCGTTAGAATATACTCACAGCTAGGCCGGCTTGTCGCAAGAGGCGACTAAAGGTCGAGTGGTAGGTGGGGTCCCAACCCCCTGTCGGCCTGTTACGTACGTCGGCCACCACCATCATTTAATAATTTTAAATTTTAAATTTTAATTTTAAATTTACATTCAACATAATTTCGTTTTAAAGTAGTACGATGGTAAGGTGGTGGAGGAATTGTACGATCCTGAAGTGAGTTTTTGAACCCACCCTGATTCGGGTGTGGATCGTGCAGTTCTTCGAGTTCGAATTTGTTTTTCGAAGTGGACGTGAATGGAGAGCGAAATGAGAGAGACAGGAGAATGTAAGAATTCGGTTTGTTGTGGTCCCGTTGTTGACAGTTGTCGACAGAACGATAAGAGGATTACGGTTCGGTGTTCAGCCAGTTGAAAAGGGAGAATTTTGGAAAGAAGTGTTAGAAACACAGAATTGTAAAGAAAAACGCTAAAAAACTAAAAGTAAAAAAAAAAAAGAAAGAAAGTGTAAAGGACACAGAAAGGCAGAAAAAGTTTGCCCCGTGTGTTTGTTTTGAACAAGTTGTAACTTTTGGAAGAAGAGAAAGATTGTCAACAAAAAAAGCTTGAAAATTAAACACCATAGAGAAAGGAAATAAGGTTCGTTTTCTTTTCTGGGAGCGCCATTTGCCGACGACACATTCGTGTTCGAAAATAGAAAGTTTCCGAGGAGGAACCTACAGAGGAACCAGGGTTGTGAAGCTGCCGCGCAAGAAGAAGAGATCTACCCATTCCTGGAGAACGAGGTAATATACTCTCCACGCCGGAAAAAACAGGTAACCCGTTCCATTTAACTACAATAAATGTTCTGTGGCTATATACTTATGCTACAAACTGGCGCTGCGGACAAACCTTCCGGAGGGACCACGGCAGGTTTGGTGGAGTACTGACAAATCTTCTGTGACTTGAGGGCTTTGGCAGATTGGTGTGACATTGGTGATGGCCATGCGTTCGTGAGCGGAGACTAGCAGAAAGAAAGAATATTTTTTTTTTTTTCCTCTCTTTATTTATTTAAAAAATTTATTCATTTATTTACTAATTTATTTGTCTATCCTGTGTGAAAGACATTTGTTGGAAGCTTCCTAATAGCTCTTTATTTATTTAAAAAATTTATTTATTTAGTTATTTATTTATTTGTCTGTCTTGTGTTAAAGGCATTTGTCGGAAGCTTATTCCGGTGAAAATTGTGATATTTGAATTATTTATTATTATTTATTGTTGTTCTTGGTCGATCTTTTGAAATTTTTTAATGTGATTCTGTTTTTCTTCCTTTTCGGCTGCGCGTTTGTTTTTCGCGTAAAATTTTTTGTTGTGTTACAAAAGTGGCCCAAAAGTGGTCATTATATTTGCATACCCCTTTCTCTCTCTCCAATTCTCGCCCACTGAGGACTGCGTTGGTTAATAGAGTAGTGTTTTTGTTTGTTTATTGAAACCGACGGGTGTAGTGTGTGTTTCTTTTTCTCGTTGCAAGACCGTTTGTTTTGTGGATTAGTGCACCGTTTTTCAGTCCCAAACATTGGTGAATTTTTAATTACGGGCTGACCCCCTCCGATGTTCCGGGTTTCCTTGATACGCATCAAGCCACTATAGTGATTGCGAGGGAGGAAGGTTCGTCGACGTCTTGTTGTGTATTGGGAGCGTGCTTGTTTTGTTTTTCGAACCCTTTCCTGTTGGTGGATACTGTCGGTGACGAGGTTGTTTTTTCTTTTCTCCGCGGGGTATCCGGGATTAGCTTTGGTGTAGGTGACCTAGAGATCTAGTTAGACGGCCGACAATGCAAACAAGGCAACGTCAGAGAGATGTCCGAGAGGGCACTCCTGCCCGGGCACGACCCGAGGCATTTCCCGAGCCGCCGGTTGACGAGGTGGATCCGGAGGCGTTCCATGATTCGAGGGACGAATTTGTGGACGACCGATCGCCAACACGCCCCCCTCCCACCGTCGGTAAACAGCCTGTCGGGAGCATGGAGGACACGCCGATGCCCTCGTATTTTAAACTGGGCCCACAACCATGTCCTATACGGACCATGCTGGGCACAGATAGGGTTTTCGACCTTGTGTCGAAGGCGGTCCCCATGTTTTCGGGACAGGAAGGACCGGATACGGCCGAGAGACTCTCTTCGTTTCTCAAAGGCTGTAGAAGGACCTTGGATGGGCTGGCGGTGGAGGAGGAACATACCTTCCTCCGGTGGCTGCCCTCTAGGCTGAGCGGCGAGGCATATCGGATGTTCGAGGAGAGACCACCCACGACATTCCTTGAAGCGGAACAGCGTCTTAGAGAGGCCTACGAGCCCCGGGTGTCGTATGAGGAGTTGTGTGCACAACTTTCCAAAATGCGACAACTTCCTTCCGAGGATGCCACAGGCTTTGTTTCCCGAGTGAAGCGGGCCGTGGTACGGTGCGAGGAGGCAGCTGAGCGCTTTTATGGTCGCCAGGGTAGGTCCGTCTTCGCCAGCCAGCTTGAGGGCATGGCCAAACCGGTGTTGGTAAGGGGTCTGAGGGAGGAAGGACTAAAGCACTTCCTCCTCACGTTGGGTAATGTCCCTTTTCGTAGCCTGGTGGACCACCTGACCGGGTTTGAGAGAGCTCGAAAGGAAATGTTGAGGCAGGACGACCTGTTTGTGGATGCGCGGCCAACGGCGTCAGAATCATTAGGTGTAGGACTGGGAAGCTCTTCAACTTTTATGGAAGACACATCCTCCACTTCTAGGGATTACACCGCGGCGCCGGCGCCGGTGTTGTCGAACTTAAATCCCCGGGCGGTGTCATTCGTGTTGCCGGCCGAAGAGCCTGATAGTCGTCGACGGGGGGAGGATGGTTTCGTTCGGGAGCAGTCGTGCGGGCCTCTCAATTATCGACGGGATGCTGGTGCCTATGCTCCGGCCTCCTCTGGCGAGGGAGCGTGGTCAAATGCCATGCCAAGCCAGAGTGGAGAGTCGCAGAGCTTGGTTCAGGGGGCGTATGTGCCTGGAGATCGATCGGGTCGGGACAATTCGGTCCGGGATTCGGTTGGTCGATCGGCTCGCCCCCTGGAGTCCCAGGCAACATGCAGTTTCTGCAAAGTGAGGGGTCACGTGTACGACGAGTGCCTGAGGAGGAGGAACACTCCTTTCTGTCGCGAGTGCTGGCGGTATGGCCACGACATAGTGGACTGCCCGGATCGTCCGAGACAGACGCGCCAAGCCCAGGCTCCATACAGGGGTGGTGGTCAGCAGAGCGGGACCGTGCGGCATGGGCCACAACATCAGCGGCCGCAGGCTCAGCGGAGAGCCCTACCAGAGCCGCAGCCCCCGTCTACGGGCGGTGGGCCGGCGACATCAGGCCCAAGAGTATTCAGCGTCCGGTGCTGTTGCGAGTTTTGTGGCCGACAAGGTCATAGCTTGCGCGGGTGCGAATACAGGCTAAGGTGGGAACAACAACAGGGTTCCCAGGGTTCTCCCCACAAGCGGCGCGCAGGAACAGCACCTGCTGCGAGTCGAGAGCAGGACACCCGTGTGGAGAGTAGGGCAGGCGCGAGTAATAGACGCAGACAGCGTCGGCGAAATCGGAAAGCCGGTAATAGTCGCGCGGAGAGTGTGATTTACCGGGGGGTGGAAGGAGTTGATGGGCGACGATCGCCCGCGTCGGTCGATGACGAGAGACGAGCCGACTCCGTGGACTCGGAGTCCTCAGAAGCGGGTGCGAGGCGGGGCACCTCGCCAAGGGATAAAAGAAATAGGAGGGAGCGACCTCAGCACCGTGAGCCCAGGTTGGGCCAAGGCCAGTCTAGTCCCGCTGGTTCGGAGTCTATTGAGACTTCCAAGCGGGATAGTCCTGAACGGAAGGACAAGGCACGGTGCGAATCTTGCAGCCGACGCACTTATGCGGCGACGGTGCGTCGGCGGGAGACATCTAATCAGAGGTCGGAAAACTCCCGGAGGTCGGGTCGGGAGACCGTAACCCGACCGCACTGAACACGTTGTTTGGCCAATACTGTCCTCAGCTTTTGCCAGTAGAGGTCCCCATGGTCCAGCTTCCTTTGGACATTGGCCGTAGGAAAACTACGCGTCTCATGGTGGACACTGGCGCTGAGGTCAGTCTTTTGAAGCGAAGGGCCCTTCACCGGGGCCAGGCGGTGGACGTTCGGCAATCCACACCATTGCAAACCATATTTGGCAACGGCAAGTCGAGTGGGTCCTGCCATGGGACTCTCAAGTTGCACCATGAGATTCCCTGCAGTTTCCACGTAGTAGACTCCATGCCGGGGTTGGAAGCAGATGGCTTGTTGGGTAATGACTTCCTGTCCAGACATTGCAACATCAACGGACCGGGTGGATGTTTGGAATTTCCCCGAACAACCATAAACCCCGAATTCTTCTCCGTTGGTTTTGTTAATGGTGGGACAAAGGGGCTGAAGCATAAGGTAACCAAACGGGGAGTTGGGACACGGGGACCTGTCAGGGTCGATACCGAGGTCCACACTTCACCGGAGACCCCACCCACACGGGGAAAGGATACGAAAAAATGCTCAGCCAGGTCACCCCAGCGAGAGGAAACATCGTGGATGGATGAACGTGAGCCGCCGAGGATCGAAGTAGCCCTGAGTAGGCCGGTGGAAGTGCCGGCTCGCTCCCAGATGGAGGTGGCTATCCCCATTGACATCCGGGAAAAGGCCATTCTGGTGCCGCAGGACGCGCGAGGAAACATTTTATTCTCGCACTGCGTTACTGGTAGGGCAAGGAGTGCCAGGTTATTGGCACTTAATACCCAGAGTGGCCCTCAAAGGATCGAACAGCTTACGGTGAAGGTATACCCTACCAAGGACTATAACACCATCCCCTTGGTCAAGCGTAAAGATACGTCGCCGGGAAATGACTCTGACGACGAGTCAAGCAGGCCCGTGCCCGAGAACCAATCTTCGGAGGGACGATCCCTCCACTTCATTCGACACCTGTTCTCGGATGGTCAGTCACCTGATGAACCCGATTTGAGCTCCAGGTTGGCACAATTGCACGGGGAACTTCGTTTAGGGGATACCCTGAACACACCCGAGTGCCAATCGATAACGGAGTTATGTCGCGAGTTCAACGACATATTTCATTTACAGGGCGACTACCTGACGTACACCAGTGCAATCTCGCACGAAATACCTTTGGTACGGGATCAGGCACCCATTAACCAAAGAATGTACCGATTGCCCGAAAGCAAAAGGCAGGTTATAAACGAGCAAATTCGGGAAATGTTGGATAACGACATTATCCAACCAAGCAAAAGCCCGTGGAATTCCCCCCTTCTAGTGGTTCCCAAGAAAGCGGGCCCCGACGGAGAAGCCCGATGGAGAGTTGTGGTGGACTTTCGCAAACTAAACGAAAAAACCATCGGGGACGCATATCCTATTCCCCGTATAGAGGACATTCTAGACCAGCTCGGTCGCTCGCGTTACTTCTCCACGCTCGATTTGGCCAGTGGCTATCACCAAGTTTTGGTAGATCTAAACGATCGGAATAAAACCGCCTTTAGCACCAACTATGGGCATTATGAGTTTCGACGTATGCCGTTCGGGTTAAAAGGAGCCCCGGCAACGTTTCAGAGACTAATGAACCATGTCCTTACTGGTCTGCAAGGGGTCGAATGCTTTGTGTATCTGGATGACATCGTCATATATGGTAAGAACCTGGCTGACCATAATGACAAGCTCCGGAGGGTGTTCGACCGGTTGAGATACCACAACCTCAAACTTCAGCCGGAAAAGTGTAGATTCCTGCAAAGGGAAGTGGTCTACCTGGGACATGTTTGTTCAGAAAAAGGGGCTTCGCCAAATCCTGACACGACAGCTAGTGTCAGAGATTTCCCCATTCCAAAGACGGTACGTCACGTCCAATCATTCATAGGGTTGGCGAACTATTACCGGAAATTTGTGCCAAGTTTTTCCCGGATAGTGCGCCCCTTAACGAACTTATTAAGGAAGGACGTGAAGTTCACGTGGTCGTCCAAATGTCAACAGGCATTTGAAGAGATAAAGGGGAAGTTAATTTCGCCACCACTATTGGTTTACCCCGACTTCACTAAACCCTTTAATCTAACCACGGATGCGAGTAATGAGGCACTTGGAGCGGTATTATCCCAAGGTGAGATAGGCAAAGACCAGCCTATTGCTTATGCCAGCCGCACCCTGAATGGGGCCGAGCGTAGATATAGCACAATCGAGAAGGAGTTGTTGGCCATTGTATGGGCGGCGACGAATTTTCGGTGCTATTTGTTGGGTAGACGTTTCACCGTGTACACGGACCACAAACCGTTGAAGGGAGTGTTCGGCGTGAAAGAACCCACCTCACGCCTTACCAGATTTCGTCATAAACTATCGGAGTTTGACTACTCAATCGAGTACAAACCCGGTAAATACAACACCAATGCGGATGCGCTAAGCCGTATTCCCCATTCTGTAGACGAAACCCCTTCACCACCGCGATGCAATGTAGTGACTCGCGCCCAGGCAAAGACCCAACGGGACAGCGAGGGATCCCCGGGACGTCCAAGTGACGAAGAGTCACCTTCTGAAGAGGACGCCATTCCTTCCTGCACGGAAAAAGGAATGGAAATAACTAATCCCGAGGAGATCCAACACTTATTACGGGATTACCACGATCACCCTTTAGGTGGGCACCAAGGGGTGATCAAGACGTATAAGAAGATACGCAGGCACTACTGGTGGAAGAATATGATGCGCGATATCAAGCAATATATTAAAGTATGCAAGATTTGTCAGCGCATGAAGTCTTCCCCAAATTTACGAATGCCGATGGTAATCACCGACATTGCCAAGAGGCCCTTCGAAAAGGTTTATTTAGATATCGTGGGCCCCCTGGACCGTACTCCTGAAGGCAATCTATATATACTTACGTTCCAAGATAATTTATCGAAGTATATAGATTGCTATGCCCTGCCCAATGCAGAGGCTGAGACGGTGGCTTCGGTCTTTTTCGACCAAATAGTTGCAAGGTATGGTGTACCTACACAACTGGTCACCGATCAGGGCAGCAATTTTCTGAGCAGCCTGTTTAAAAGCGTGTGCCGGCTGCTCCGCATCAAAAAACTGCAAACCTCAGCGTACCACCCACAATCGAATGGTGCCTTGGAACGAGCCCATCGACCGCTGGTAGAATACCTACGCAGCATTGTGGGCACACATCCCCAAACCTGGGATCAGTACCTGAGGGCGGCCACTTTCGTGTACAACACCAGCGTGCACGAGAGTACCCGATTGACGCCGATGGACTGTCTCTTTGGTTTTACTCCGGAGGTTCCCTCGAACATCAAATTACCTCCGGAGCCGGTTTACAACCACGAGAGCTTCCATAAGCTATTGAAGTACAAGCTTCAGAAAACGTACGAAATAGCTAGGCGCAATCTGTTGATCTCGAAAAGGAGGTCCAAAGGGTATCATGACCGCCAGTTACGCCCGTTCACGTTCCATGTGGGCGATAAAGTCTTGATGCGGGAAGAAAGCAAAAAAGGAAAATTGGCGCCCCTATGGAGAGGTCCTTATGACGTGGTGGAGGTGAAAAGTGCGGTCAACAGCGCGGTGAGGCAAGGCAAGAGAACGGTGGTTGTGCACAACAACCGTCTGAAGCCCTACTGGGAGTAGGGGAGTCGTGAGCTCGAAGTTTGGAAGATGTATAAGAGCGGGACGCTTTCGCCGGCCGGGTGACATTTCGGAGGTTGAACGAGAGGGGATCGCCTCGCCTTAGCGGGGGAGTCCTAACCGGATCGTGTGGGCGGTCGAGCTTTTGGTCGGACCATCGGTTTAAGTGTCGGACCCGCCGCGGTCGTTTGTGTTGTCATTGGTTTTGTGGAGCGCTTATCTGTTGTTCCCCCTCTTATATTAATAACTACGTGTTGGTTAATTTATTTATTTATTTATTTATTTATTTGTACTAACCCCCATATAAAAATAGTATAATCCCTACTAACATTAGCACTTAAGCATATAGACTAGTTAATTTATTTATTTATTTATTTATTTATTTGTACTAACCCCCATATAAAAATAGTATAATCCCTACTAACATTAGCACTTAAGCATATAGACTAGTTAATTTATTTATTTATTTATTTATCTTTACTAACCCTAGTATATAGGTAGCCTAAAACGTACTAACATTAACCTCTAAGCATGTAGACTAATTTATTTATTTAGTTATTTATTTGTTTGTTGATTGGTTTGTTAATTGTTCGTTTGTTTGCTCTCCACCGTCCACTCTCCGGCGTGACATTCCTCTCCTAAGAATGGCACGCAGTCTTGTGCGGGGGGGAGGTGTGTTACGTACGTCGGCCACCACCATCATTTAATAATTTTAAATTTTAAATTTTAATTTTAAATTTACATTCAACATAATTTCGTTTTAAAGTAGTACGATGGTAAGGTGGTGGAGGAATTGTACGATCCTGAAGTGAGTTTTTGAACCCACCCTGATTCGGGTGTGGATCGTGCAGTTCTTCGAGTTCGAATTTGTTTTTCGAAGTGGACGTGAATGGAGAGCGAAATGAGAGAGACAGGAGAATGTAAGAATTCGGTTTGTTGTGGTCCCGTTGTTGACAGTTGTCGACAGAACGATAAGAGGATTACGGTTCGGTGTTCAGCCAGTTGAAAAGGGAGAATTTTGGAAAGAAGTGTTAGAAACACAGAATTGTAAAGAAAAACGCTAAAAAACTAAAAGTAAAAAAAAAAAAGAAAGAAAGTGTAAAGGACACAGAAAGGCAGAAAAAGTTTGCCCCGTGTGTTTGTTTTGAACAAGTTGTAACTTTTGGAAGAAGAGAAAGATTGTCAACAAAAAAAGCTTGAAAATTAAACACCATAGAGAAAGGAAATAAGGTTCGTTTTCTTTTCTGGGAGCGCCATTTGCCGACGACACATTCGTGTTCGAAAATAGAAAGTTTCCGAGGAGGAACCTACAGAGGAACCAGGGTTGTGAAGCTGCCGCGCAAGAAGAAGAGATCTACCCATTCCTGGAGAACGAGGTAATATACTCTCCACGCCGGAAAAAACAGGTAACCCGTTCCATTTAACTACAATAAATGTTCTGTGGCTATATACTTATGCTACAGGCCGGTGAAATACCACTCCATCAACCTATAGGCTCCGTGAAATGGTCGAGAGAAATGTGTGACCATCTTTCGGAGCTTGGCTGATGGAAAGGTTCGAAAAAAGGTTGGTTTAGGTGGTGGTCGGTCCCGGGGCGAGATACCACCCCGTCGCACTATACATTCCGCGATATAGTCGGGAGAAATTTTCGTTTTCGACTATGTTTCGGATGTACGGCCAATGGCCCGGACTGACACGGAGATGTGTCATAATGGTACCTTCTGAGATAAAGAATTCCGAAGGTAAACTAATTTCCCATTCGAAGTTCGGGGGGGGGGGGGGGGGGGGGGATTTAGTCAGGGGGACCATCATGCATATATTATGACAAATAACCGAATTTAAGAAAATCGTTATCGCATAACCGGACTCGCTCTCGAACATCTGTCGACGGTCGACTGGAAACAGCATTTTGTAACATCAGGGGCATCGGTTTCACCAATAGGAATGTAAAAGTCGTCCACCAATATTTGCAAACAGCGAAACCTGATATTCTTGCCCTAACTGAGACCCAGGTCGATTCGTGAACCGATTCGACATATCTTCGCTGCTCAGGATACGACTTACATTTGATATTCCGTTTTAAGGGTGGAGTCTGCGGCTTCCTGCGAGTTAACACACCCAACTCCCAACTTGAAGATAAGATTCATCAAATCAACCTACACCACAATGTAATAGAAATGATGACCTCCAACGTGATCAACATTGAAGATAGGATTCACTGCTGCAGATGTCCAAACAATGCAACAGATAATCTTTCAGCATTGAAGATAGGATTCAGTGCTGCACCCGACATGACACAGCTGTCCAAACAATCATCGAACAGGATTATCGAAACGATCCCACGACCCAAATGTAGTGTGAGATAAGGAATTGGAGAAACAAAAAAAGATGACTGGAAAAGGGATATAGGCAAACGGTGGAATAGGTCCGTCAGGTTTCATCGACTGACGTGTTAAGATATACCTAGTATTTAGAATATTTTGAAAGTCTTAAGAAAATAAAGTTCAAACATTTTTGTAATTAAATAAGACGACTTAATAATTCGCGGTCCGATCTGGCTTGCCAAAGAATGGAGGCGTTGGAACCCAGTAACATGGACGTCATATGGTTCAGGGTCGTGCCAAGGAATTCTGTTAAAATTCTTTGTTGTCTTTACCGATCCCCGAATGACGATCGACTGGCGACATTTTTCGAACATCTCTCACGTACCGTCGACTGTATACAGATCAACCATCCGGCTTTTGAAATGATCGTCATTGGCGATTTTATTGTACACAATTCCGGCTAGTAGGAACAGAACTGACGAGGCTGGGAGGCTGGCGGAGATGTTCGTTGTTAGCCGGAATTTGACTCAACTCGTGGAGGAACCTACGTGAGTGGTGGATGCCCGAGGTATTATGCGAACACACTAGTCGGTAAAAACCCGGCATGCCTCTGGATCGGTCAAGAGGTATCTTTTGAAGAATTCCACCTTCCTACCAAAATCCAAAAAAAAAAAAAAAACTAGATCTGTTTTCGACACCCGAACCAAGTATTTGCACCGTGGAGGTTTTGCGCCATTGTGAAGCTCAGATCTCCGTTTGATATCGGTCGCGCAATCGCTTGCATTTTAAGCGCATAATCGACCTAAGCAGCTTTGCCTTGTATGGAAATATGGGGCTGCTGACTGGGACGATTTGCGAGATTTCTTTGCATCGTTTCCATAGTCGGAGATGTGCTTTGGAGACTCTTGCGCGGAGTGGGTCATAGAGATTATTCTTCCCGAGATGGAGGTTTACATTCCGCATTGCATCAAACGAAGTTCATCTGATAAACCGGGGTTTGAAAAAAAAATGCGAGCAGATAACACCCGAAAAAATTGAGCTTTCAAACAATGGCTCTCCAATCTCACCGATGTTAACAGAACGAATTTTGTTAGAATCAGAAACTCGTGCAACTAGGCGGTTGATACCACGAAGAAGGCTTACAACGACAGAGTGACGAATAAACTCCTTCAGTGCCGGACTGGTTCGCGTCCCTTCTGGTCGATGGCTAGGGCTGTCAGCAATAACTTTGCTTCTTCCCCATTTCCTCCGTTAGTGACAGGCAATGGCACGTTAGTCACAGATTCAAAGGATAAAGGTAATATGTCCGCGAATTCAAACCTCCATGTCGGTCTTTTGGAGCTACCTGTGATCGCGCTGGTACGTGCGCGATGTGAGGTTTCGCCCGCGTACTGTTCAACGGATTCTACGCGGACTGGACTGTAGGAAGGCAGCCGGCCCGGACGAAATACCAGCATTGTGCCATAAACACGACTCGAACATCGCCAGCTCAGCCTCTGGAAAACTGGGTTATATATGTTTTTAGAGCCAAGAAATATTTTACTCCGGCTCAACTTTTTGTTCTGTATAAATCCTAAATTAGACCCACGCTCGAATATTGCTTTCATGTTTGTAGCTCTGCTCCTAAGCATACCCTCGACCTACTTGAGAGCATACACAGACGAGCGATCCGCCTGATCGGGGACTCGGCGCTGATGTCGCTCAGTCGCTTTCACATGGAAGGCATGTAGCGAACTTTCGTCTGTTTTACAAATATTATCGCCGGTACTCTTATTCGGAGATTCATGGTACTGATCCGAGCAATTCGGTCTATATGAGCTCCACGAGACAATTCGACTGATCGCACCAATTTGCGGCCATCTCCCATCGGCGCGGATATGCCTGCATCAGAACTCGTTCCGCTACAGAGCGGAGAAGTTGCGGGAATCCTTCTTCTCGCGAGTGTTTCCAGAGCGCTACAACCTGCAACTGTTCAAAAAGAACTGCAACTGTTATTTATTGGCATATCGGGGCGCCATGTGGGTGCTATAGTTTCGGCTCTCCTGAGAGAAGTGTAATAAAAAAAAATTATATCCAAATGTGGCGAATAGAAACGTGTAAAACTGACTGCGTCTCTGAGCGAAGAAGGATAGCGGAGAGGATAGGGCAGGGGCAATTAAGGTACGAAAAAAATCATCATGGTCAGCTCTGCTAAGGATGTGATGTTCTTTTACAGTGAACGAGCTCTTCGAAGAAAGCAAGGATCCTAGAAGTTTTCCATACTACATCGAAAGATGGACAGAGATTTCTCGCTAAAGTTTCACGGAGCTTATAGCGCGATAATCTCGTATCCAATCGTGCGGTTGGACCACTTAATCGTCGACTAGACTAGTATATGTCGGACCCAATTTCCAAAATGTTTGTAACTATTTACATAATATAACTCATTATAACAGTTTCGCTTAGAACACTTTGTGGTGCTCAGCCAGTATCATAACCTCTGACGGTAACGTAATTGTGTCAGTAAAAATACTGGGAGCAAATGAGAAATACCAATCTTGATTTGTTGTAACAGGCAAGAAAAACATGAAAAAAGGATTGGGTTACGGTAGAGAAAAAATAGCAGAGAAATTACGGGACGGAAATAAGCGGATTTTTCAACACCAGAGAGGAGATCAGTCAATAATCAAAAGGTCTATCATTATCATCATCGGCACTACAACCGGGAACCGGTTTTGGCCTTATTTAACAAGTCCTGAGGCTTGTTACATTTTCCATAATGATTTGTTTTTTCTGGGCAAGGTCATTAGTCTTGCGCCAATCAAAAGGTCTATAATCGACAGAAAAGTGAAGAAATCGTGACGTTAAGACCGTCGTTGATTACCTCTTGAATTTACATCCTGGAAGATCAGAGAAAACGACGAGTAAACTGAAAGAAAAGTAAGCGGAGAAATGAAGGTAGCTGATCTGGATTCAAGGGCGAAAGACCAATCGTCGCACGATAAGGTTGTGCAAATATATTTCGGCTAACTCACTATTAAATAAAAAAACACAAAGTTGCGGTATGTGGATATACTCGTATTACTATTACTATTTATTTGCCTATAGGAACTCGGAAGCAATGACCCTACCGACTCGGCTGCGCCATCGTTCCCTGTCCTGTACACTCTCCTTGCACGCTTGACCAGCCCATCCGATTTCCCCAAAGTCAAACCTTACATTGTCCTCCCATCTCCGCCCCGGCCGACCTGTTGGTCTCTTTCCCGATGGTCTACCGTCAAGGATTCTACGCACGGTCCTATCGTTGCCCATTTGCGACACATGTCCGACCCACCTTAATCTTCGCGACGTGAATACCCTCACATTTGTAGGTTTAGGGTATACCTCATCCAATTCGTGGTTGTGCAGTTTCCTTTGTGGAGTTTCCTCCATTGTCCTGCCTCTTCTATACTCCCTAAAACCTTATTCTTGAATGCACGGAATTCGTTTTCTTCCCGTTTCGTGAGAGCCCATGTTTCGCATCCGTATAGAACGATCGGCATGCTTATGGTTCTATAAACATGGAGCTTTATATTACGTGATAGCAGTTTGTACAATATTTCAGCAGTTGTGTGCCAACTAGGGTTGCCGGAGTTTAGTCCTTTGTTAATTTCCTTCGCCATTTCGTTACTGGCCCTCAGTTAACTTTTTTTATAATTTTTTTTTTAACTTTTTCAAATATCTTGCCTCTGACGTTTATATGTGTTCCCTGAGGTCCACCTGCTCTCGTCGTAATCATATATTTTGTTTTGTCTTCATTTATTTCTAGGCCCACCTCTTCTGCCGCTTGGGTGATGATTTCATAGTTTTCACTTACAATTTCTAGATTATCGCCCAAAACGGCGATGTCATCCGCATATGCGAGCACTTGTGTGGCCCCGTTCAGTGATGATCCGGCCATGTTGTCGTCTTGTACCTTTCTCAAACATACTCGCACACAAGGTTAAAAAGACATGGCGAGAGACCATCGCCCTGTTTTAATCCGGCGCGGATTTCAAATGGTTCTGAGAGGTGGTTTTCTATTCTAACTCGCCCTTTATTTTCGTTCATGCAGATTTGAACGAGGTCGGCATATTTTTTCGAGACTCCCCACTCAACTACAATATGGTAGAGTCCTTGCCTTGCGACTGAGTCGTAGCCTTTTTCGAAGTCAACGGACAGTTGGTGAACCGTCTCTCCGCTTTCCCACTTCTTTTCCAGCAGTTGCCCTATTGTGAACAATTGGTCGCTTGTTGACCGGTTCCTACGGAATCCGCATTTGTAGTCTTCCCGCATTTCTTCTGCGAGCCGTGTGATTCTCGCCAGTATGACATTTGTTAGTATTTTGTATGTGGTTGGGAGCAATGATATTCCTCTGTAGTTTTCACAGTCAGATCTGCCGCCTTTTTTAAAAATGGGGACGACTATTGAGGTTTCCCATTCTTCCGGAGTGACTTACTGGGATATATCGATTTAATCAGTTGGTGGATCTTTCGAGCGGTTGCTCCTCTTCCTCCATGCTTCATAAGCTTTGCCGGTATGCAGTCGACTCCGGAAGCCTTGTTGTTTTTCAATCGGTTTATTGCGTCTACAACTTCGTCGAAAGGTGGCTCTGGGATCTGAGGCTCGGCTGTATGTACGTCTGGTGGGTTTATTTGTGGTTGATGGGTGCACACATTAAGCAGGTTTTCAAAGTACTGCTTCCATCTTGTCATGATATTGTTTGTTTCTGTCACCAGACAGCCGTTTGTGTCTCGAATGATGTTGGCTCTCCCTCGGTAACCATTTCTAATTGAATTTATGCCGGCATACATACCTCTGCTGTTCTTTGCTCAGGCATTTTCTAGGATTTTTTCGACCCGATTCTTCTCCCATTCGCATTTTTTGCGTTTGAAAAGTTTCATTGTCTCTTTCCGAATTGTCGCGTATCTTTTTGCGTTGACTTCATCATATATTTCTAAGTGGATCACTCTGAGGCACTTACGTTGTTCGATCTTCGCCCTGCAATCTTGGTCAAACCAAGGTTTGGACTTAATTGTTTTCTTAAATCCTAATATCTTTTGTGCAGTTTGTTTGATTACGTTTCTGATCGAAGGCCATCTAATGTCCTCTTCCTCACTACTCCCATTCCCAAGGCTACATTCATCTATTCGTCTTGATATTCAACTCTTTTGCACAGGTCTTTTAGTTTATCAATATCGAACAATTTGCTCGTCTCCCGTGACTGTCCATGGGGGTTTGCTGCGAGCTGCTCCTAATTTTGCCCATCACTAGAAGATAATCGGAGTCGCAATCTGCTCCTCTATATGATCTTACGTCAAGGATGTTCGAGCGATGTCTTTTGTCTATGAGGAAGTGGTGTATTTGGTTACACGCTACGCCGTCGAGTGATATCCTTGTGTCATTATGAATTCGTTTGTGCTAGGACATCGAACTTTCACTACCAGATGTTTTGACTCTGCGAACGTGATAATCAGAATTTCATTATCATTTGAAACGTCTATAGTTGGTTGGAAGTTATCTTCCTTTCCAATCTTCGGGTTCAGGCCCCCTGTTACGCACAAACCCTCCATCCCTGAATACCTACCTCTTTGGAGCTAAGCTGCATCATTAATCGCGCGTAAAGTAAATATCACGATATCAATTCAATATCAAACAAATTGAACTACACGTTCAATTTGCCCATATGAATTTAATTTGAATCCAATACGTGAAAGAACGAACCATATGTTCAACACGCAGAATCCCCTGGATTCAAATCTGTGGAGTAGATGACCAACTTTCAAGTAAAGTTGCTGAGAATCATAAATTTCACATTCGCAATTTTATGATCTTTCAAAGGTTTGTTTACCCAAACCATTTCCCACAAGGAACATTGTGGGGGTTCTCTATACTACATGGAGAACCAACCCACAATTTCAACCACAATTTCCGCCTTATTTCGACCGCTTCCAGCGCGACTTCTTAACCCCCATAACATTCTTGCCCGATCGCCTAGAACAAACAACTTGCGCCATAAAACGAATCGCACGTTCGTCTTAGCACCCAACAACATAGAGGATCATAAATGTGCATTAGCACGATCCTCTGTTGAATTTTCCTTTGTGTTTCCTCAACGTTTTCCCACAGAAGACATCGTTGCCCATTCGCCTAGAAAAAATAACTTGCGCCATAAATCGAATTGCATGTTCGTTTTAGCGCATAACAACATAGAGGATCATAAATGTGCATTAGCACGATCCTCTGTTGAATTTTCCTTTGTGTTTCCTCAACGTTTTCCCACAGAAGACATCCTTGCCCATTCGCCTAGAAAAAATAACTTGCGCCATAAATCGAATTGCATGTTCGTTTTAGCGCATAACAACATAGAGGATCATAAATGTGCATTAGCACGATCTTCTGTTGATTTTTCTCTTGTGTTTCCTCTTTTGATTCCAAGCCGGGAAAGATGAAGAAATGAAATAGCGGCTGGCAAAAGGGCGAAGCAGAAAAAAAGGACATATACCTCGATCTGCAGGATGGAGGAAAAAAAAAGTTTTCGTAAAAGGAGTTGGTTCTAGACAATTCGCCGAGACGGCGAAGGAGTTGGTTTCTGATTTTTCGCCGAAACATCAGGGTGGTTTTTTGAGTAAAGTGGTGCAGTGTGTTCTCTTGTTGAATTCGAAAAGTTACTAGAATATTTTCCATTTAAATTAAAATAAATATTGAAGAAGGAATTGGTGAAGTTAGTGAAGTGAACGAGTGTTAAGTGCATACTCGTAATACTGTGGAAAACAATAAGAACCAATAAATTCATATAATTAAACGTAAGTTAAGTGTCCAATAAATAAACTCAAATAAAGCACAAACAGTAAAGGGTGTTTTGTATCTCTTTGGACTCTGTGGATTCTTTTCTCGGCTTGAAAGAAAAAAATATTGGTACGAAGATTTGGACGAGGCAGAACTTAGGGAAGTCGGCGTTTCCGATACCAAAGGCCAAAGCGTGTTGTTATAAATAAATAAATGTGTGTGATGTGCAAGGTGTGTGGTGAAGGAAACGTTCATAACACCCGCAAGAGGATTTTAACATCGAATGATGAGATCCCATCAAATACTTGCTCTAGGGTCTCGTAGAACATGTCCTTTATTCGTTCGTCGCTAGATTCTGTTGGGGCGTGTACGTTTATAAGTACATAAGTGTACCATGGGCCATGTATTTTTAGCACCGTCATTAATAAATTTCACATCTTTTACATAGGGCGTAATCTTCTTGCTTATGATGAACCAGGTTCCGAGGTTATGTGTATTGGTACCTCCACGCACCAGTGTAAATCCGTTGGTTTTGATTACTTGATGTGGGAGTCGGACTTCCTGAAGCGCGACAATGTCCATTTTATATTGTTTCGCGTTCTCTACGACCGTTTGCATTGCGCCTGGTTTATATAACGTTCGAACATTCCATGTGCCGACGCGTATATCACGATTTTTCGTTTTTTCCCGACGTCTTCTTTTTGCCGAGTCGGTGTGTTTTTGATAATTTGTCTCCTTATGGTAGTGTCGACTCATCACACCTGCGCCTACCGGGTTTTTCGTGTGATTATTTTTTGTATATTGGTTATTCATTTTTGTTCCCACAAGTCTTGGGGTTTCCAATAGTCCGCCGTATCAGTAGAAGCCGTAGCAGCATCGCTCGAGTTGAAACTTCAAATCAGCCGTGCGCCGCTCGAGTGCAAAGGGTTAATCCTACACACTGGATGAAATCAATTGAGCACAACACCAAGGACCAACGGATCCTGTAAGTAGATCTATATTCTAAGTGCTTTCGCATTCGACAGTCGAGAATGAATAGATATACTACGGGATACAAACTTTTATATCAATTAATAAGATTAATAAAAATGACTGAACTACTCCACAATTAACTTTCTATTTGAATCGGAAATACAGTCCACCCGACCCAACACAACACAGTTAAAAACATGCTCTAATCCCTGGATTTTGGTTGGACACAGTTTTCAAAACAGTTTCTAATCCCGGGAATATTCCAAATGATTTCACATCATTTAAAGTAATCAGAAAAAATGGTGGTAATCATCAACAGATGCGCAATCAAACGTGGATTCATTGATCCTTTCTCGTACTTCAATTTAAAATATTCCCGGAAATTTATAAAATTCTTTTGGGCAGTGATTCCCTTTACAAGAAGATGCTCCAGTCTCCTTTTCAGTATTTATCTAGGCGGAGAAGTTCAAAATATTCCCTATCTGTCTATTAACCTAATTTTCAGTTATTCATGAATAAGTTTACTGCCACGTATTATAGCAATTCCTGTTCAGGATTAACATAACCGAAAAGGTCTTTACCACCCCCAAACACAACCCACGAAAAATTCGCGTGGCCCCTCGAGTGGTATGATATTCTCATATTAATTGTGTCTCACCATGGCCTGCCATCTATGCGTTCGTACTATTCAAGCCACTAACCTGGGAAGTTATCGGTTACTTCAAAGCTGGATTGTTTTGCTTCCGTTTTATAAATATTTTGAAGAAACAGTGTGAGTGAAGCTCCAGAGGCCTACGCCCAAAACAACAGCGAGCTAACAATCGATATCGTTCGCCATCCTTAGCATATGAATAGCTACCTCACCAAACTTTTGAATCACGCCGTGAGAGGGTAAACGTAACACGATATAGATTATCTTGACAAAACCACTTAACCATGTAAGATTTCTTGTCATAAGGACTGGTAAACACAAACACAAACAAAATGAAATTCATCGGACAGCGTCACGTTTTCGGCCAGAATTGGAGGATCTATTCAATGGTAATTGTTGTTTTTTGACAAAGTGTCTGCCACGGACGTGTACATATTTATTTGCTAAATTATTTCTTGATAACTAGTTTTTCTTTTGTGCAGAAGTTATCTATCTACGTTTGAAATTTCCCGGGCCGCTTAATATTCATTTTCTGAGCAGTACTTACGCATTCTCAGTCTAGGATAAATTATGATATTGAATACAGGAAAGCAACAAAATCTGGTCTTCCTTTTACAATTGAACATTCCATTCTTTCTCCTTATTCTCTGTTAGGATAAGTGGCCGTCTTTCAGTGGACTTAATAAATATCAATTTGAAAAGAAATTACAAATTTTCTTTCCTCTTACAACTTGGGGTTTCGCCAGACACGCCTTAAATCGTAACAAGGTCGGAATTCATCTCATCTTAAGTAGCAAACCTGAGTGTTTATCTCAACATGCTCCAAATATCGCCAGCCACAACTACAATAGCTCCAACAGCAGCATCCCGTTGATACCGCCCTAATAACTAACACGAATACCGACCACAGCTTTATTGCCTCTCCTAGCAATCCACAATGTTCTAGTCTGCGTTTATTGAGGGGTGTAACTGTTGAATGTAAGTAAAACAGAATGCTGAAAATGCTGCGTGGCATTGTACCAAGTTTCCCTAAGCAAGTCCTTTTCTCCTTTAAGGAAGGAATTCTCATTTGAAACTGAAAATTATTTACGCCTGAGAAGTTTGAGAAAGAAGATACATTTGCCAGGGTTCCTTGTTAGATCTGCAAAATGAGTGTTGACGATGCTAAAAGACCCTGGGCAATGTGTTACGACAGTTGTGTTGTATTCTACTTGCCAGGCATATAGTTGTTTGCAAATTTTATTTTTTAGTTTTGATGATTTTTTACAACTTTATCTTGAACGTAAATGATGACTCGCATAAGGCATAGTCTTGTTATATTCAATTAGGCTAAGTAGAGGTAGTTCACGTCGAGTTTATTATGGTAATTGTGCTTGTTGCCTTCGGGAGAAGTTCTCATATTACCCATGTCCTGTTTTCCTTAGTAAGGAGAATTATTAAGAAACAAGAACGAATGTAACTTTGGATTGAAATGTATATATTGCGATGAACCTTTTCGTCAGTAAATGGGACTTAATACGTTTGTTTGGGACATAAAAATGTGTAAGCCTCTGTCCACTTTCTGATATGTGGTAGTCATGGGAGCAACATATTGAGTAACAAAAGGTTGTTTTATTATGATAATGCCAACATCATTATCCATCCACCCGAGGAGATATATTGAGAAAGAAATACGACGGTGCTAGTTGAAAGAACAACCATCTTTACTTTGTGAACACCCACGTAATCTGTTGGACATGGAATTACACATCCTACACATAACTAAAGGATCGTAGGCGGTGAGGATTGATTTAATCCAAGTACTGGGAAGACATGTTACTACAAGGAAGGATCTTTTCTGACGAGTGTTCAATCATCTCATAACAAAGATGAATGTGTTTTGTGTTCCTTTGCAAAGCTAGTAAGTTGTCGAAACTTCGTCGATAAGAAATATTATTTAATCATTGTGGTAATTCAAAATGTTATGTTTTTTTTTAAACAAATGGCAACAGCCGTTGGGGGCGACTGTATTTCAAAATAAATAAATATATTTAGTATTATTTTCGAACCAAAAGCTACAAAAAACCCAGATTCACCAGAAGAATCTCCATATTTATACCTTTAAGTACAACAATCAAATCCAGAAAGTCTCCAAATACGGAGGAATTTAAAATCTTTTAATGAGTGAATCTGTTACAGTACCACTAGGGGTGACAAGAATGTATTCATTACATTCATTATTCTTGTATAACACTGTATGCTTATCTTGTGTCACAACCCTAGAACTAACAACAATTTAGTTATACTACGTTTTGTTGTGACACAAGAAAAGTGGGACAGATCAAGAGAACAGTACTAATAAGAGAAGATAACAACTACGGTTGGGCATACGTCAGATTTGGTAATTAGAAGAGTGGTGGGAAAAAAAGGAAAAAAAGATGAAAAGTGATGAAGTTTTACTTGTGTCTCAAGTATCATTTAAAATTTATAAACACATTTTATATACAACTGTGAAATCGTGATGATAAAGGAAGCCAATAGTGTGGACACTAAATGGGTATCCATCAGAGACACAATCAAACAAACAGCCCAAGAGGTATTAGGATTTAAGAAAATAACTAAGTCCAAACCTTGGTTTGACGATGAGTGCAGGGCAAAGATCGAAGAACGTAAACACCTCAGAATGATCCACTTAGAAGCATATGATGAAGTCAACGCAGTAAGATACAAAAAATATCGTGACAAGATGGAAGCAGTACTTTGAAAACCTGCTCAATGTGTGCACCCATCAACCACAAATAAACGCACCAGACGTACATGCAGCCGAGCCCCAGATCCCAGAGCCCTCTTTCGACGAAGTTGTAGACGCGATAAATCGACTGAAAAACAACAAGGCCCCCGGAATCGATTGCATACCGGCAGAGCTTTTGAAGCATGGAGGAGGGGCAACCGCTCGAGATATCCACCAACTGGTTAAAATAATATGGGACAAGGAAGTCATTCCGGAAGAATGGAAAACCGCAATGGTCATCCCCATTCTCAAAAAAGGCGACAGATCTGACTGCGAAAATTACAGAGGAATATCATTGCTCCCAATCACATACAAAATATTAACAAATGTCATACTGGCAAGAATCACACCGTACGCAGAAGAAATATTGGGAGACTACCAATGCGGATTCCGTCGGAACCGGTCAACAAGCGACCAGATGTTCACAATAAGGCAACTGCTGGAAAAGAAGTGGGAATACGGGGAGACGGTTCACCAACTGTTCGTTGACTTCGAAAAAGCCTACGACTCAGTCGCAAGGCAAAGACTCTACCATATTGTGGTTGAGCTGGGGATCCAGAAAAAATATGCCGCCCTCATTCAAATTTGCATGAACGAAAACAAAGGGCGAATTAGAATAGAAAACCGACTCTCAGAACCATTCGAAATCCGGGACGGACTAAAACAAGGGGATGGCCTCTCACCATGCCCTTTTAACCTTGTCCTCAAGTATGTTATCAAAAAGGTACAAGACGACAACACGGCCGGATCATCCCTGAACGTGGTCACACAAGTGCTCGCGTATGCGGATGACATCGCCGTTCTGGGCGATAATCTCGAAACTATAAGTAAAAACTGTGAAATCATCATGCAAGCAGTAGAAGAGGTGGGACTAGAAATAAACGAAGACAAAACGAAATACATGATTACGACGAGAGCTGGTGGACCTCAGAGAACGCAGATAAACGTCAGGGGCGAGATATTTGAAAATGTCAAAGAATTTAAATATCTGGGAACGAAACTGACGACCAGAAACGAAACGTCAAAGGAAATTAGCAAAAGACTATATTCCGGCAACGCTAGTTGGCATGCAACCAGTAAATTATTAAAATCCAAACTGATATCACGTAATATAAATCTACCGTGTCTATAGAACCATAATCATGCCGATTGCTCTATACGGATGCGAAACATGGGCTCTCACAAAACGGGAAGAGAACAAATTCCGCGTATTCGAGAATAAAGTTTTAAGGGGTATATTTGGCGCTAAATATGACGAGGAGTCAGGACAATGGAGGAAACTCCATAACCACGAATTGGAAGAGCTATACCGCAAACCTACAATAGTGAGAGTGATCAAGTCGCGAAGATTAAGAAGGGTCGGACACGTAGCGCGAATGGGCGATGATAGGACCGTGCATAGAATTCTTGACGGTAAACTAACGGGGAAGAGACCGACAGAACGGCCGCGACGGAGATGGGAGAACAATGTTAGATTGGACCTCGAGGAGATCGGATCGGATGATCGAACGTGGAAGGATAGCGCGAACAGGGAACAATGGCGGAGCCGAGTCGGTGAGGTCATGAACTTCCGGGTTCCTACAGGCCAGTAAATAATAAAATAAATAAATGTATATATATATATATATATATATATATATATATATTCTATTGAGAAAAAAACACACACACTCACTCAACATAACACAGCTACAAACAATGGTTTTTTTTTAAGGCCGTATGCCACTGTGATTTTTTAACAAAATAATTTTTATTGGCTTAATTGATGGTTAAATTATTCAAAAATATAAAAAAAAATTGGTTTATACCATAGGTAAATTGTTATCAATTAATGTAAACCATATTATTGAACATAGTCACGACGTATGACGTACGAGGTGTTACATAGTAACTCCCCCACCACCTTTGTCGCAGCGAAAGAACATTAAACATAAACAAACATACATAACATACAAGTCATTTAAACAATTTGTTGAAGGAATTTGTTGAACCAGCAGCTGCCGGCACAACCACATCGTTTGGTATGGAACATTTATTTTGTAAACCCCAATGAATTTCTCATTGCTGGTTTCTGTCATCATTTTTTGTGTAATCCCTTGAAACAGAGTTTCTGTTAAAATTTTTGTTTTGTTTATAATAAAGACCAATTATTCTCTACTGGCTGGCGCAAGGCTAATGACAAATTATTATGGACAATTTAACAAGTCTCGGATGTGGACCGGATATCGGTGGAGAGACTTGCTAAATAAGGCCAAGACCGGATGCCGGTTGTAGTGCCGATGATGAGGATGATGATTCTCTACAGCAGGATGGGAGCGAACATACAGGGTGAAGTATGTGCTTTCAATCCGGCGAAGGCCAGGACGATCCTTGTCCCTGTTCAATCGAAGTTGACATGCAGTTTCCACGTGACACACCTGGATAGCTACTTTGGCGCTCGCCAAGTAGTGAACCAATGCGATCGCGTGACCGTGGCGGTCAGTGGGTGGAAAACGACTCAACGATATTCAATCGTTGTCGAAAGAAATTCAGCCAGTGACACTGGCTCTCTTAAATCAAAATCTCTCTTGGGGTAACCAACAGATCTCATACAGAAGATCGCCACAGTACACATGAATGTGTGTACACTGGTTCTTTTATGGATCAAAGCCGTGGGAAGGAATCTAAACAAAGAAAGGGAAGATGTGCATTCATGGGATGCGAGTCTGGTAAAGCAAATAAAACCGAATCTCGTCGGATGCCAATTGGATCTTTGTTTGAGATGTGCGTCGCGGCTAAATAAATAAACGTGGCGCAACGAAGAAATGGTGTTAATAGGTTTTGGCTAGATTACCAAGAAATGGTGTTTACGGCATCACTGGTAAGGGTAAGTATTGAATTCCTATTTGCATTTGCTTATGCTGTAGGATTTAATTGGTGCCAAGATATGCGTGTATTTGTTTTAGTCCCTTGGGTGTAGGTCGCCAGCCAATGTGTTTTTCTGGTGATTTATGATACACATGATGAAGCTGGGATAAGCCAACTCAAGGGTAAGGTTTCCTGATTATGCGGTTGTATTATACATGAACCGTTGAATTTTCTTTCAGGAAATTTATGATAAGCTTGGAGAGAGCTCTTATAGGGGATTTTAAATGCGAAGTTATGCATGCAGGTAAGAATTCTCTTTTCCAGGGGCTTTTTAGATTATACCTTAGATAATCCTATATGCGTAAAGCATTTAAGGTGCTAATGCGATTGCATTAGCGAAATTATGTGACTGGGTAGAATTATGGGTGTTTTTAGGAAGGCGAATCGTGGGGATTGGCGGAACCGCATAGTCGTAACAGGGTAAGATCAACATCAACATGAACTAAACAGTGGAAGAATCTGGCCAACGACTTTGAGATGTTGGGGAGTGAGTTGTTGCTGATCTCAGACTTTAAGGGCGTGATCGAGTTGGTCAGTTTCAATTTGGTTTTCATGGTGAGCACTGCTCCGGTTTTGTGCGATTGGTCTTCTATCGGATTGAACAGTGGTGCCGTAGTTTCTTTTTCTTACTTCGCCTTAGCAGACATCGCGTAATGCGATGGAATTGTGAACTTAGACCAGTAACGTGACAATGGATTAGTGTTATCAAATAAACAGCGATCTATGCCGCACTAAACCGGGTGCATTTAATTATCATAAACAGTGTTAAACTTCCTTAAACGCTCTGACGTGGATTAAACTGTGGTGCCTCAGTATGTTTCTCTTGCGTCGGCTTAGCAGACATCGCGTGATGTGATGGAATTGTGGACTTGGACCAGTAAAGTGACAATAAATTAGTGTTATCAATAGAACAGTGATCTGTGCGCACTGAGCCAAGCGCATTTAATTGACTTACGAGTGTGTATGTTCCGACCTCAACCTGAAGATAGCACCACTTGTCAATAAAGGCTATTGAATGTAATTATGCACCTTTTGACAGTTACTCACCAATATTTCAGCCGTTTTGGACGCGTGGTTTTTATTTGGCAGTCGCTTGAGTGAGTCGATGTGAGTATTTTTGTGAAAATGGACAAAATTGAGTATCGAGCTCTCATTAAATTTTTGTTTTTGAAGGGAAATACACCTACGCAAATCAAAGATGAGTTGGACTCCGTGCATGGGGACTCTGCACCACCATTTAACACAACGACATTTTGGGCAGCTGAATTTAAACGTGGCCTTGAGAGCTTGGGCTACGATGAACGTTCGGGATGTCCAAAAACTGCAACAACTGCCGATGACATCGCTAAACTTCAGCAAATGGTACTAGATGACCACCGAATTAAAGTGAGAGAAAGAGCAAAGGCTATGAAAGTGTCCAAAAAACGTGTTTGTCACATATTAAATCAACATTTAGGTATGAGAAAGTATAAGTTGGATGCCGCGTTTACTCACGTTAGCTAAAAAACATGTTCGAACGAACATTTCCAACGCTCGGTTGGCGCAGTTTAGGCCCAATAAATCCGATGGTGCCGATTAATTACTGTCGATGAAACTTGGATACGCCATTATACGCCCGAAACAAAAATTAAATCAAAACAGTGGATTGCAAAGGGGGAGTCGGCTCAGAAAAAAAAACCGTTTTTTCGGATGGGAAAGTGATGGCGACTTTTTTTTTGGATAGTCATGGAGTTATTTTAATCGATTATCTTCAAAAAGGAAAACCATTAGATAAGCATACTCCCCATCGTAACTTGACCAACTGAAGCCAGAAATTGCGGAAAATGGCCACATTTGCAGAAAAAGAAAATCCTGTTTCACCAAGACAACGCGCCATTTCACACCTCAGCGATTGCCATGCCGAAAATCTACGACTTACGGTTTGAACTGCTTGACCATCCACCTTACTCACCAGATCTAGCCCCGAGTGACTTCCTTTTGTTCCCTAATCTAAAAATTGCGCTCGGAAGACAGAGATTTTCATCGAATGAGGAGGCAATCACCTTCGTGAACAGTTATTTTGCAGAGAAAATCTCCGAGTACTCTTTGGACGGGTTTGAGAGATGGGAGCATCGCTGGGAGGTCTGTAGAGTTACAAGGAGACTATGTAGAAGAATAAAAATACATTTTAAGAAAAAATGTCTTGTATCTTTGTTAGGTCAGAAACTTTTCATTCCACCCTCGTAAAGGAGCATATCCAAAACTTTCCGCAGTGTGAAAACCATTATACGCAATATCATAATCCTAAACGAAGATATTTACACCCTGAGTTAAACCTCCCGCAAATGTATGATTTATATTTAGAAGAGTGTGACGAAGGTAGTTTTTATCCTGAGAAAGAAATTACATATAGGAGAGTTTTTAAAAAAAGTATGGGGGAGATTTTAAATCACTAAGGTATTTTTTATTGTTGAAGTATGTAATAAAAATTTCACAAAAAGAAATTGGTTTGTTTCAGTTGAGATCCCATAGTTAATATTTTGTAATTGTAAGATTTTTTCTTTTTGCTGACTTTGAATGTGGTGTAAGTACTTTTGAAGTCATTAAAAGTATACATTTTTGTTAATCACATTTAAAAAATGATTACATTATTGTTGCAGTACAGCAACATGAGCAAACAACAATCAATTTAAATGTTGTATTGTTAGATCCAATATCTAACCAACTCGGTTGCAGCCTATAGCAAGAAAAGATTCTTCAGAGGTGTACCATCATCTAATAGCGTTACTGCATACCACTGGTCAACAACTCCCACATCACCACTTATATACTGTAGACCTCCATACTTAGAAAGAAAAGAAAATGAGTTCACGTCCATTCATTTACAAATAACCGGAAATGAATGCGATACAAAAACTGATTATAAGTCCGATGTTCATCAACATCAACATCAATACCAACAAGAACACCAATAACAAAATCTAATCCAACAACCTGATGACGATAAACTACACCAACGATCATCGTCATCTGCAACTCCAAGGAAAACAACAACATCTGCTCTTCGGCGTTTTCGAAAGAGACAGACTCTGGTTATTGACCTCAACTACGGTTCAATAAGACAAGGTGAAGAAACCTGTTAGTTGAAATGATCAACCGGTGGTTTCAAGCAAGAAGAGTTTTGAAGTTCTGTTGCGGTGCGGAGGAATATACGGTGCTTGTTTTTTGGTCGGTTGCTTTAAAATTGTAAAATTACACTGTCTTTTTAACGTTAAAAAAAGGGTTTGTGCTAGTGCATTCGGCACTTTATTTTGCGTGGCTACTTGTTATTTTTGCATTCAATAAAGTTGACCTTAATTAAATTCTTGTTTTTCCTTTGCTGCTACACACGCTACATCGGGTCTTTTTGCAGTCTCTTCGAGACCTCTCGACGCAGAACATTTGGTCCTTCGAGCCGGATGTCCAACATCCGTGCAAGAAGTCGGTGCCACAACCAAGGGATTTTGCACCCGTATCAGGAACAAGTCAAGGCGCCACAAAATTGGATTACGTCCATCGGATCACGTCCGACACATATCAACCCTCAACGAGAAAAAATATTGTACAACGAAAGGGAAAACAAAACAAAAAGATATATTGTACAGTTTAAAATGCTTGTGAAGAGTCAGTAAGTTAATATAAGAATAATAAATGTAAATAGGGGTTAGCATTTAGTCTTAAGTAAAATCTGTAAATTTTTGTATAATAAACTGAAAAAAGTAGAAAAAGAAGAAATTTTTTTTATATTGGAGACGTACATTGTTGGTATTATGACGATAAAAAAACGTTACGAATGATAACTTTTCTCGGAATAAACAAATAATTAAAATTAATAACATTTTATTTATTAATTTTTATTTTTATTTAGATATCGTGTGTTGTCTTTTTCAACTTCTTCCCCTAAATTTAAATAAATATATATGACAAAATCTATAAAAAACCGAAAAATATAAATAAAAAAAGAATTATTCAAAAACCTTAACAAACTCCATTGTTTAGAATGAAACTTTCTATCCCTTTTGTTTTTTGTTATCCTAGAACTAAATTATTTTTAATAATTAAACCTTCTATGCTTACTAACAAGCTATCTAAAAAATTAAAAGTGAGTATAATATTATTTACAGCTCACGCAGACGACAGGTAAATTAAATAAAGGTAACGTGTTGTATAAATTGACTTTACCGCTTCATTTAGAATGTAAAAGTCTTATCATTGTAGTAAAATTTTTGGAAAAATCAGTTATTATTTATTATTATATTATTATTTACTGGCCTGTAGGAACCCGGATGTTCATGACCTCAGCGACTCGGCTCCGCCATTGTTCCCTGTCCTGCGCGCTCTCCTTCCACGTTCGATCATCGGATCCGATCTCCTCGAGGTCCAATCTAACATGGTCCTCCCATCTCCGTCGCGGCCGTCCCGTCGGTCTCTCCCCCGTTAGTTTACCGTCAAGAATTCTATGCACGGTCCTATCATCGCCCATTCGCGCTACGTATCCGGCCCATCTTAATCTTCGCGATTTGATCACTCTCACTCGCTCATCCAATTCGTGGTTATGGAGTTTCCTCCATTGTCCTGACTCCTCGTCATATTTAGCGCCAAATATACCCCCTAAAACTTTATTCTCGAATATGCGGAATTTGTTCTCTTCCCGTTTTGTGAGAGCCCATGTTTCGCATCCGTATAGAGCAATCGGCATGATTATGGTTCTATAGACACGGTAGCTTTATATTACGTGATAGCAGTTTGGATTTTAATAGTTTACTGGTTGCATGCCAACTAGCGTTGCCGGAATGTAGTCTTTTGTTAATTTCCTTTGACGTTTCGTTTCTGGTCGTCAGTATCGTTCCCAGATATTTAAATTCTTTGACATTTTCACATATCTTGCCCTGACGTTTATATGTGTTCTCTGAGGTCCACCTGCTCTCGTCGTAATCATGTATTTCGTTTTGTGTTCGTTTATTTCTAGGCCCACCTCTTCTGCTGCTTGCATGATGATTTCACAGTTTTTACTTATAGTTTCGAGATTATCGCCCAGAACGGCGATGTCATCCGCATACGCGAGCACTTGTGTAACCCCGTTCAGAGATGATCCGGCCGTGTTGTCGTCTTGTACCTTTCTGATAACATACTCGAGGACAAGGTTAAAAACGCATGGCGAGAGGCCACCCCCCCTGTTTTAGTCCGTCCCGGATTGCAAATGGTTCTGAGAGGTGGTTTTCGATTCTAACTCGCCCTTTGTTTTCGTTCATGCAGATTTGAATGAGGGCGGCACATTTTTTCGGGATCTCCAGCTCAAACACAATAAGGTAGAGTCTTTGCCTTGCGACTGGGTCGTAGGCTTTTTTGAAGTCCATGAACAGTTGGTGAACCGCCTCTCCGTATTCCCACTTCTTTTCCAGCAGTTGCCTTATTGTGAACATCTGGTCGCTTGTTGACCGGTTCCTACGGAATCTGCATTGGTAGTCTCCCAATATTTCTTCTGCGTACGGTATGATTCTTGCCAGTATGACATTTGTTAATATTTTGTATGTGATTGGGAGCAATGATATTCCTCTGTAATTTTCGCAGTCAGATCTGTCGCGTTTTTTGAAAATGGGGATGACTATTGCGGTTTTCCATTCTTCCGGAGTGACTTCCTTGTCCCATATTATTTTAACCAGTTGGTGGATCTCTCGAGCGGTTGCCTCTCCTCCATGCTTCACAAGCTCTGCCGGTATGCAATCGATTCCGGGGGCCTTGTTGTTTTTCAGTCGATTTATCGCGTCTACAACTTCGTCGAAAGAGGGCTCTGGGATCTGGGGCTCGGCTGTGTGTACGTCTGGTGCGTTTATTTGTGGTTGATGGGTGCGCACATTGAGGAGGTTTTCAAAGTACTGCTTCCATCTTGTCACGATAGTTTTTGTTTCTGTCACCAGACAGCCGTTTGGGTCTCGGATTATTTTGGCTCTCCCTCGGTAGCCATTTCTAATTGAATTTATGCCGGCATACATTCCTCTGCTGTTCTTTGCTCTGGCATTTGCTATGATTTTTTCGATCCGAGTCTTCTCCCATTCGCGTTTTTTTTTCGTTTGAAAAGTCTAGTTGTTTCTTTCCGAATTGTCGCGTATCTTACTGCGTTGACTTCATCATATGCTTCTAAGTGGATCATTCTGAGGCGTTTACGTTCTTCGATCTTTGCCCTGCGCTCATCGTCAAACCAAGGTTTGGACTTAGTTGTTTTCTTAAATCCTAATACCTCTTGGGCTGTTTGTTTGATTGTGTCTCTGATGGATACCCATTTAGTGTCCACACTATTGGCTGCCTCTTCCTCACTACTGTCATTCTCTAAGATGCTAAATCTATTCGTTAGTTCGTCTTTATATTCAGCCCTTTTACGTAGGTCTCTTAGTTTATCAATCTCGAACTTTTTGCTCGTCTCCCGTGACTGTCTATGTGGGTTTGCTGCAAGCCGACTTCTAATTTTGCCAATCACTAGAAGGTGACCGGAGTCGCAATCTGCTCCTCTATATGATCTTACGTCAAGGATATTCGAGTGGTGTCTTTTGTCTATGAGGAAGTAGTCTATTTGGTTACGCGTTACGTCGTCGGGTGATATCCATGCGGCTTTATGGATTTGATTGTGCTTGAACATCGTGCTCTTCACTACCAGATCTTTTGATGCTGCGAACGTGATAATTCTAATACCATTATCATTTAAAACGTCATGTAGGCTTTCTTTACCTATTGTTGGTTGGTAGATATCTTCCTTTCCAATTTTTGCATTGAGGTCGCCGAGGAGGATTTTAACATCGAATGATGAGATCCCATCAAATACTTCCTCTAGGGTCTCGTAGAATGTGTCCTTCGTTTCCTCGTCGGAAGATTCTGTTGGGGCGTGTACGTTTATAAATACATAATTGTACCATGGGCCCTGTATTTTTAGCACCGACATTCGGTCATTAATAAATTTCACATCTTTTACATGGGGCGTATTCTTCTTGCTTATGATGAACCCGGTTGCGAGGTTATGTGTATTGGTACCTCCACACGCCAGTGTAAACCCGTTGGTTTCGATTACTTGATGTGGGAGTCGAACTTCCTGAAGCGCAACGATGTCCATTTTATATTGTATCGCGTTTTCTACGACCGTCTGTATCGCGCCTGGTTTATATAACGTTCGAACATTCCACGTGCCGACGCGTATATCCCACTTTTTCCGTTTTCCCTACGTCTTCTTTTTGCCGAGTCGGCGTTTTCTTGATGATTTTTTCCCTTATGGTAGTGTCGGCTCATCACACCTACGCCTACTGGAAAAATCAATGCGTTATAAAAGTCAAGAACACGTTATAATAACGATTATTGTATAAATAGATTTTACCACTCAATTTAGAATTACAAACTCTTACCATTGTTTTACTGTTTTTAAAAAAATCAATACGCTAAAAAATAACAAACGGAATGAATTTTGTATTATGCTCGTACATCTGATTTTCTTTTACCTTTCTCCATAATTTCACTAAGTTTCAAGATATTATCCAACTTCAGCATATTCTAAGATGGTTCTGAAACTTAATTTTTTTTTTTTTTTGCTTTATACTAGCATTTGTTGACATAAGGACAACAGCTGCGTTTGTTTTCCTCAAGCAGCTGCGTAAAAACTAACAAACGAAATTCTATGCGAAACTCAACTTTGTCTTAACATATGCAGTTCAGCGTGTGTACCTTCAAGTTACTTGATCCAATTTTCTTGGCCAAGTCCTTAGATCTTACAAGGTATTTGTTGTAACTACAAAATGTCAATGATGTACCATATTCAAATTTGTTTTACATTTTGTCGGCATGATAGTGGCCAAGGGCTTCTCCATGTTCCTCGTTAAATAGTTTTCATGCTGATGTTAGAAAAGTGCTAGACCAAAAAGTCACCCAACCATTCAGCTAGTGTAAATCCATGCCCACACTTTAATTAATATTATAATTAAGTTAACATACTCTTCGTCCTTGTCAGTAGTATCGGCCTCATAAAAGACGTCTGTCTCTTTAGAATTCTCCTCGGAACTTGAGCTCTTGTCCTCGTCATCCTCTTGAGTAACCTTTCGTTTAGCTTCTTCTTCTAAGTACTTGGCTTTGGATATAATTTCATCTCTGTGAAGTAGTGAAGATACGAAATTGAATTATGAAAATGAACATATTCAGCGATGCATTGCACTTCCTTATCCTTGTTTTCCGACATATATGGATACATACCTGTTTTTGTGCAGCTCCTTTTTCGAAACGCACACAGCACTGTACTCGTCTTCAAGCAAACAAATCTCTCGCTTTTTACAATTCAGTGGTCGACATAAATCACCTGAAATTGAAGAATATATTTTCCTTTTGAGTTAAGAGACATGAAGAGGATCCCAAGGCTAATTATGTTCAGAATTTTAAATGTTTTTCCGGCTACAAGAATCAAACAGGCACACAGTATGGTATGCGATAGGGGAGGATTGAGCAGTGGTGGTAAAGTGGGTTCTCTCATGGTTTACAAAGGCACCCTAGTTCAAAACCGTCTGTGGTTAAAAGGGGGGCTGTTACATCCCCAAAATAGTACTTAATGGCTTACAAGTGCAGAGAACCGGTAAAAGAGCAATGCAATATACATATGTAGCCGATATTCAGGGCTGCAGGTTCTTTTGTGGTGGTATTGTAATGCAGTGGGAAGGTACAAAATCACTTGTGTAGAAATGGGAGCAGTTTACATTTGCCACATTTTAAATTGATGTACAACATATGGCGGTCATTTTGCCTGTCCGGGGCAATAAATGTGGGTGATGGAGTATCTCGGTTAGTGGTCATCCAGTGAAAAATCAGAACATATGTATGTGAAAGATCTTGTTTGATATAGATTACATGAAGTCGACGATATTTTTCATGACAGAGATGACAGACAGGATAACTACCTCGTTTGTGCGTCCGGTTGACCCAACGTGAAGCACTGCCCGATTCAAGAGCTTTTTCTTCACATGTTTTAGAGCATCGAAAACTCAGATAATTGTGTTTAACCATGTCATGTGCTTGGTAATTACTCTTAATTTTTTTCATATCTCTTTTAAAGTGGGAGCGGGGGAGAACAATTTGAAGCAATAGAAGTTGGGGTTGAACACAATGAGAGCCTACGCGGTGGCGCAGAGGAATTTACTGATGTAAAAATTTAATCTTGAGAAAAGGAGATACAGATTTATTCCTTTTTGTGCCATCAAGGATAAGTTTAGTTTAGTTAAGTTTAGTGGGCAACCACCCCGCTTAATTCAAGCGTCATAATTACCTACATCTAAAGTATATCTAAATTACAAACTAGAGAAATTAAGAACTACCTTCACTAGGCTTAACTTAAGGTAACCAGGACAAAATAAGAAGGCGCGCGTAGGGGTGAGAGGTGGGGCAGGTTATAATAAAGTCTAGAACTGCCGCTTAAGATTGGTGGTGAGAATAGTTTAGAAGGCGGTGCTTGAGAGTATGGGTAGGATGGTCGAAGTCGAACAAGGTGGAATTGGAGTCGACATTTCTCAGCATCCGCGAAAGGGCTTCGTTGAGACCATAAGTTGTCCGGTGGGGGGTGATGTGGAGAAGGCGAGGATTACGGGTATTTCGAGGGTTTGTGTTTAGAGGAATTAAGTTTAAGGAATTAAGATAGGCGCAGTCGACCGAACCGGAGAGGACCCGATGAATGTATATTATGTGTGAGCCACGACCCTGCGCTCCTCAAGGGTTGATTAATTTGAGGCGGTTGATGTAGGGGGGAAGGATTAAGTGGTTTCCCATCCTAGCCCTCGGAGAGCGAACCGAAGGCAGTGACGTTGAATACTTTCGATTCTACAGATATGGATCTTGTGATAAGGAGACCATACCTGGATAGCACATTTAAGGACGGACGAGGGTAAGGCAAAGAGATCGAGTAACGTGAGGGTCGTAGAATTTCCACGAATCCGAGGGTAGAATTTGGAAGTTAAGTTCCCTGTCGGAAAGAATCCCAAGATCTCGAATACCTTGGACAATGGTCAGGGGTTAGTTATGAAGGATATAGGAAGGTGAGGATTGGCATCTGGCAATGTTTAGTACAAAGCAACTTTTGTCAACCTAAGTCGAGAAGCTGTCAAGGTCAGATTGTATCAGTGTAGAACCAAATGGTGGCTCGATGATCTTGTATATCTTAGTATCATCAGCGTATAGTGACAAGCTGGAATTCTTAATGACCTGATCGATGCCATTAATGGCCGGGATAAATATGAGAACCCAGGTGGCTATCTTGATGGACCCCAGAGGTGGCAAGGATATCATGGACCTGAACCGAACGGAATAAGGTCTATCCTTTAGATATGAAGAAATATATATCAGCAATCCAGGTTGAAGCCGAGGGCTGATAATTTGAAGAGGATTAGATTGTTGCAGATTTTGTCGAATGCTTTACTGAGGTCGGTTGAGACCACATCGACTTCGTAACCGTGCTCTAGTGCTGAGAGTGTAAAGAAAGTGAACTCAACGAGGTTGGTTGTAGTTGATCGGCCATTAAGAAAACCATGTTGGCTTGGCGAGATAAAAGGTTTGCAACGGAAACTAACAGATTCGTACAGAATGCTTTCGAGAATCTTGGGTAAGTGGGGCAGTTTGGCGATGGGGCGGTAGTTCGCGACATCGTTTTTGGGACCTTTCTTGTGGATGAGGGTGATGAAAGAGGTTTTCCAAATGTGGTGGAATACGCCTTGAGAGATTGAGAAACTAATGACTAGTGAGAGGGGAGCAGAGAGAATGGATGATCATTTTTTAAGGAGGATTGCAGGGATTCCATCAAGACACGATGTAAACTCCTCTTTGAGTTCCAGTAACTTGGATTCAATTAAGGTTGGATCAAAGGAATTGTGGAGAAGGGCCCGAGGTAAAAGTTAGGTAGGTAGTTACAGTATGACGGGTCAGGGACCAAGGTGTCATTAGTGAATGACTGCTTGAATTGAGTGGCGAAGAACTTGGCAATAGTAACAGGATCAGATGAGGTATGAGGGTTTAAAGTAAGCAATACGGGGTATCCGTCGAATCTACGTGTATGACTGACGAACTGGAAGAATCTTTTGGGGTCTTTTTTTTAGATTAATCTGAGTTTTGGCAAGATAGTTGCGATAAAGGGTGTTGAGAAGTGCCGTGAATCGGAGGTAACAGCCAAGAAAGTTAGAGTAGTCAGGTATAGTTCGATTGCGAGAGAAGATGATCCATAACTTATTCCTTTTATTGCGCAGGGAGCGAAGCCTGTGATTGTACCCTAGGCGGGAAGAGTTTGATGTTCTTTGTCTAGAGTAGAGAACGAACAGGGAAATAGAGTAAAGGATTTCGGTATATAAGTGGGTGATGGCATCTTCAACAGATAGGTGGTCGTAGTTGAACGAACGGCAACCCATGTAATCGTTGATGAGGGGAAAGTTAGCTTTATGGAAATCGTCAATACACTCTTTCCAACATATCGATGTTAGCGACAAGCTGACGAATATTGTTATTTACGCGAGCCACAGTTCTGGGACGATCGTTGCAAATGATTTGAGACAACTCTATATATAGATTGGAGAAAAATATATCCATTAGATGTTCGCTAGATGCTGTGTACAAATCAGGAGCAAACGCCAGTGAGATTTTGGCGGATTTGTATGTTGTCAAAGTGTTCCGCCGAACACTGTTTACCACAGAGAAAAGAATGCACCAACGGAGCGAACACAGCAAAAAAACATTGAAACACGAAATGTTTTTTTCTTTTATTAATTTTGCTTTATTTCTTTATTTTATATAAAACAAGGATTTACTCCACTTACGCCCGTGGCGTTTTATTAAAAGCTATTTCAATGTCAAACACACACGGACTTTACAATTTGTTTGTCGCAAAATGACCGAGGATGCCGTTTCGATGTTCATAGTTCTTTATCATATTCAAACACAAACTTTAAGATTTACACTCGCAAGAATTAAATGAAGGCGCAACGCGGATCGACCTCCTCGATGGGGTTCTCAGATTGTTCTAATTAATTTTTCCTATCCATTCCCAATTCTCTTCCCCTCATCTCCAAAAGAATTTTCTAATCATAATCATTCTCGTTCTCTTATCTGTAAGAGAAATTTTTCATTTCGATTCTCATTTCCTTATCTGTATCTTTGTTTGAAGGATGGAGCGTACCGCGACTTATTTCTCGCTCTTTCATGGGATTTGTTTGCGTTACCAACCTGGCTTAAGACAACAAGAGTTTTTGTGCGCTTCAGGTGGGTAACAAAGGAACCGTGGGATTTGGATATCGGTCCCTAGATCGCATTTCCAAATCATAAAACATTTGGCGTGAGATATGCGTTAAGATGTTTATGATCGCAAGAATTGTGTGTCGACGACTCGACGTTGGTGTACCGTTATCGGGTTCGAGGTGTGGCGGCGATCTATCAACACGTGGTCAATTTGGTTGCGAGTGGCTCCATCAGGTGATACCAAGGTGGCTTTGTGAATATCTTTACGCGGAAGTCTGGTACTTGCAACGACCAAGTTTTTCGATGTTGCCAGTTCGATGACTCGTAGTCCGTTGTCATTAGTGTTCTCATGCAAACTATGGGAACGTGCGTATTGCCTGACAACCGACTCCCCACCTATTTTCGCATTCAAATCGCCAAGGACGATTTTCGCATCACATCTTGGGCAGGCATTAATGGCCCGTTCGACGTCCTCGTGGTATTCTTCTTTTTCGTCGTCAGGGGACTCCTCTGAAGGTCCGTGAACGTTTATGAGGCTTATGTTCTTAAACTTGCCACACACGCGAAGAGTGCACGGCCTTTCGTCTATTGCATTAAACCTGATAATGACAGGCTTCAGTTTTTGGCTGACTAGAACGCGTGGTGTTTTGCATGACAGCTGTAATAAATGTTATACTCGGTTCTTTGAATAACCACTCTCCGTCCATCTTATTTCTTGTAATGCTGTTATGTCAGCCGTATATTCGGCCAGGGCATCGGCTACCTGCTGTGCAACTCGAGCTCTGTATAGTGAGCGGATATTCCATGAGAAAATTCTCAAATCGTTTAGCATGTGACCTTTCTAACAGATACACACACAATATACAAGGAATAGTGAAGAACACCGAAAGGCAATTCGAATAAGGAAAGCGTCAGAGCCGTATAACATACCAATTTCACATAAGTTGAGTGTATTTGAGTTTAGAAATCGAATTCGTAGACGCGGCAGTGGCCTGGTGTGTTGAGCATCTGTTACATTTATAGTGATTCTAACCGTCATAGCGTCAGTTCGAGTCACACATTCTTCACTATCGTCGCAATAACCGATAAGCCACTTTCGTTTCCGTGGTCGTCGTCGTGTATCCGGTCCATATTCGAGGCTCGTTAAATTTTCCATAATGATTTTGCTTTTCCGGGAAAGGTTATTAGTATTGAGCCAACCTTTCTCAGCATGTCGCTGCATGCAATGGATCACTACTTGGCGGGTGCCAAAGTAGCTATCCAGGGGTGTCACGTGAAGACTGCATGTCAAATTCGATTGAACAGGGACAAAGATCGTCCTGGCCTTCGCCGGGCTTAAGGCAATCAATCACCGCATATCAGTCGTTGACAAATGCGTTTTGAGACTATGGTAACCGCTTTTTTTATGGGGATTCATCGTGAAGATGGTATGGATCACTTCTCGCCTCAACAAGATGATACTCCTCCACAGCTATAGCTACAATCGATTTTTGAAGCAACCGTATCCCGGTCGTTTTGATATAAAAATCGAATTTGGTTGGCCTTCGCTGGTTTGATACTAAATAATGGTTATTTCGACCAACCTTTTGATTTGACAATTTCTTCCTGTGGGATACTTGAACTCAAAGATTTATATGGCGAAGCCGAGGACATCAAGGGAATTTAAGGCAAATATTCGTCGCTAGCACAGTGCACCATTTAAGCTCTGAGAGACATCTTGCGCGAAATCTTTTAAATCAAACCTTCTTAAATCATATTAAAGTAAAAAACTGTATTTTTTAAATGTGTATTTTCAGATGCAAAAACTCCGCCTACGTTGGGCCCCCCTGTATATGTGTCATTATCATCATCATCATCATCGGCATTACAACCGGGATCCGGTCTTGGCCTTATTTAGGAAGTCTCGAGGCTTGTTAAATTTTGCATAATAATTTATTTTTAAGGGCAACGTTATTAGCATTACGCCACTGTATATGTGTAGGTTACGTATATATTGTTTTCATATATAAGAACTTCATATCATAGGCAATAGATGGCACAAGACGCTAGGATTTATGTTTATTTTTCCAGTCAAACTCATCCGTACCTAACATTGATTTTAATACAAAATGTCATGAATTACTAAACTTTTACAATAAAAAAAAAAGGAACATTTCATGAAATCGCAAGGGTGCTCAAATAATACAGAAATAGTTCGCTCTTGTTTAATAACGGTCTTCATACCACAACCAAATTTAAAGAGCTTAATTGTTTTTATTGATTACATACATGATTACCATAACTCGAGAGTGGTTTGAAACTTACTTTCGAAATGTTTATATTTGTTTACACTACTTAATTTCTATGCAAAAGCCGACATTTCTGTGAACTTCACTACCAACTACCAACTTTGAATTCAAGTTGGTTTTATAATATCAACAATATATTAGTTATGCGATGCGTCTGTTTAATATTATTTAACTCACTTTCTTTAGCATCATCATCATCATCATCGGCACTACAACCGGGAACCGGTCTTGGCCTTATTTAGCAAGTCCTGAGGCTTGTTAAATTTTGCATAATGATTTGTTTTTTTCCGGGCAAGGTCATTAGTCTTTAGCATACTGTTCAGTAAATGGAGATCAGAACTTCTGCATTCTAAAAACTCTAAAAATTCAACTAATAAAAGTTGTACGACCCAAAGGCATCCGTAAATTTTACAATAAGAACTTAGTATTTACATCCTCACGCAGAGGAGATTTTCAGTATTTTCATTCACAGGTGGAGAATGATAAATGCCGTGGGTTAAGGTCACGTTATAGTAGGTAAAGTTCAAAAACTTGTCTAAAAACTTACTTGTTGGATCGTGTATCCACTTTTTCTTCTCCGGTAACGTCTTCTGGGGTAGTTGCGAATTTTTGTTCATCTAGAAAACAATGGAAATCAGGTTGTAGTACGTGGTTTTTGAAATCGTTATATATAAAATTTATGTCGAAGAGATTTTAGACTGAAATTTAATTCAATGGTAACCCGGTGTCAGATGTGCATTCCTAAAAGCAGGAGTACGGAATTACTTGGATTTTATTGGATTTTGTCTGTAGCGAGGTTCTGAATTCAATAAAAAATGTATCACGTAACATATCGGAATGCAATTCACATGTACGAGATTCACGAAGGGGAAAAAAGAGAAAGTACTGCCTTTCAATTTCTTTTCAAACAGCTAGAACATATTTTCAATATTTAATATAAATGCATCGATAAATATTTAATGAACTGGTAGGGTTGCGAGCAGCAATTTTTTGTGTAACATTGCAACAGTTAACTGATTATGATAGGAACAAAGCTCAATGTCGTCGATTATTTTAGATACGAAGAGTGTTTTCTTAATATTATATGAGTTTTGTTTTTGGTGGTCTCAAAAGTTTCTTAGGTATGAAATGAGTTTAAACAAAGTGTAATGATTCTTTTTTCCACCCACTTTAAATAAAACACTGTTTTTATTGTACACACACATACAATTTATATTTAAACTTTATCTCTAATTGCTTATATTAGGATTACAGCTTACAACGCATTTTTATTTCATTTCACTCTTTTATTAAATATTAGGTACACATAGATACATGCATATAAATTATTCACTTTGCACTTTGATTCATCCAACTTGGGAATTCCTGTTGTATTTTTAAAAGTCAATTTAGTGAGTTCATTGATATCCTTTGGGGCACATTTCCGATTATTGTATTTCATCTTCGGGCATATATAAGTTGTATCTCCCTGTTCATTTACATTCACTTCGTTTTATATTTTATAATCCATTTTTATTGCGTTTTGATACGATCGATTATTTGCACTTTGTTTTTCATTGGTTATTTGTCCTTACTTGATACACCATTTTCTAAAAGGATTTAGGATATTCAAAATACTCGTAAACCACTCAACCACTACTTAGACTTCTCCGCGGCTTTTCTTTCAAAGTTCGTTCTTAGATGCCACCAGAGGTTGCACCACAATCTTCAACACCACACTCGTTTTTTTTTTTTTTTGTAAATTCTTCTCCTCAGCCAACCAATACTTTCGCGTCGAACGTCCGGTACTAACCCTCTGTCTGACCGTCTCGGCCAACATCTTGAAAACCAGCCATCTCTAGTGGTTTTCTCATTTTTTTCTTTGGATGGAAATCTTTTGTTTCCTCCGGCAGAAAAGAGGATCTTTCCTTTTTCCCGCCTGATCCATTTGTCGGTAGATCAAACACAAAAGAAAAATCAATAGTGCATCGTGTTAATGCACAATCCTGATTCCCTTTTATTTGTGTTGTTATGGTTTAGTCGGACGTGCAGTTCATTTAATGCTCATATATGGTTGTCCAGTATGGTTTAACATAGGTCCAAATTTGATGGAAAAGATTCGGGTGTTCGAAAGGAAGTGTCTCAGAAGTTGTCTCAGATTATATCGGACACCGGAATCGGACTATAAAAGTATTACTCAAATGAGACTTTATATAATGAAGCGTACATAAATAGGGTGGATAATTGTATGATTAAATTAATCAGAGGACATATTGCGAGAGCAATAAGCTCGTCCAATGACCTAATTTTCGGGGCCTATTATCCAAACACCTTGTACGAGTACTATGAGAGCGTGCGTCGCAACGGCTTTGTTCCACCAGAGGCGTTCCTTGACTTGGATATGAAGGGGCTTATACAGGATAGATCCGGAATTCCGCTGATCTATCATGTAAGTAGATCATCTGTAGACGGGCGATTGTGTCATGACCGGGAAGTAACGCGCACCGAAGAAGAGCTCCTGCGCTTCAGTAGGGCTATCTCCCACAGAGACCGGGACGATAGTATTAGACAGCGTCAACAGTTCTGGTGGTTGAATGGCATATAAAGACCTGGATTCCAATGTCGGTATAGAACCATACTATCATCAGCTAGCTTACATAGACTTAGCTTTTCTAGAATTAGGGTAGTATAAGATTTAAGTTAAGTTAGGTTGTGCTTTTACATAAAAAAAAAAAAGTAGATAAGTTAAGTAAGTTAAATTTTAAGAAAAATAAAAAACAAAAAAAAATTGACAAAGTTTTTCAAATTTTTCTTTGTATTTCAACTAATTATCAGTACTGCCACAAAGTTCTGTCGCCGAAAGGCAAATTATTCAAATGTTAAGTAATATTTAGCGTCTGCGAAGGAACAGTAAGTTATTATATAAGATAATTAAGCTAAAATTTAAGCATTTTTTGTCTAGCCTTTAATTTAGAAATTAAGAATATAAAAATCAAAATAAAAAATGTTTTAAAAATGAAAAATGAAAACGTGCAGTTCATTTGATGGTGCCTGTTGTTTTCTTTCGCCGAATCGGCAAGGACCTCTTCCGTGGGGAATCGATAAGAAATACCAAGAGAAAAATCAATAGTGATTCTCTATGTTGTTATTGTTTAGGCGAACGTGCAGTTCATTTGATGGTGCCTGTTATTTGTTCTACTCGTATGCGAATGGGCAAGGATGTTCCTTGTGGGAAATGGTTTGAGTAAACAAACCTTTGAAGGATCATAAAATTGCAGACGTGCAATTTATGATTCTCAACAACTTTACTTGAAAGTTGGTCATCTGGTCCACATATTTGGATCAAGGGGATTCTGCGTGTTGAACACATGGTTCATTCTTTTATGTCTTGGATTCAACTTAAATTCAATATGGGCAAATTGAACGTGTAGTTCAATTTGTTTGATATTGACTTAATATCGCGATATTTACTGTATGCGCGATTAATGATGGAGCTTAGATCCAAAGAGGTAGGTTTTATGGGATGGGTGGTTGTGGCCGTAACAAAAGTAATCTTCATGCTCCCAGTTGATTTTATTTGGTCCCATTTCATTTCGGATAACATTTGTGAGTTAGCACTTGAACCCAAAGAGACTTGTTGACAACAATTTGTTTATTACAAAAGATGACCGAGCAACTAACGTGGTGTCAAGAATAACGAATATAGAGCATTGCACGCCAGTGAACGCACCGCACTTGGTGGCAGCTGTTGATCTACCATCCGGATTACTCGACCCCCTTCCTGTCTTTCTTTCCCTTCTTGCCTAGACCACGATCGAGAGCGACAACAGTAACACTGGGTTCTAGTAAAACAAATTAATTTGGATATCGGTGAGATCTAAGGCAGCAGCAGCAGCAGCGGACTCTGGTAAAGCGAACTAATTTGGTTAGTGTTAAGTTTCATTTGTTATTTTAAAATTATCTGTGCAATTGTATCCTGGTGGAGAGGCCATAAAAAAAACGGGTTTTGTCGATTTGTTTTTGAAAAAACTATTTAATATACATATATATACATATCGACTCAAGACTTGCTAAATAAAGCCAAAACCGGTTCCCGGTTGTAGTGCCGATGATGATATATATATATATATATATATATATATATATATATATATATATATATATATATATATATATATATACATATATATACACATATATATACATAAATATATATATAGAAGTGCTTAAATTAATTCTTTCATTAAATGTTATGCATAAACAAGCAAGTTATAAGTAAAAGACATCAGCGCCAAAAACGAAAATTGTTTTTTACGGTGTCCAGTGCAGCGCCTCGTTGGATAATCCGTAAAATAAAGTTCGTTTAGTTTATGAGTGTAGTCAATTGATGAGTATTTTAGGTATAAAAAAAATTATTAAAAAACTGTGATTGAAAAAGATAATTTTTTTGGACACATTTTCAACTTATTTTTGTTTATAACTTTTTATAAACAAAATTTAACTTTTAAGAATCCATTCAACAAGTGGCAAATTAACTAACCTTTAATTTAAAAAAAATTATATGATTATACACATTTCAAAAACACGCCCTTGAGAAAAATGCGTTTAAAGCGGCTCCCTCGCACTTTTCGAGCTCATTTTGATCCGCTAAAATACATTTCATACTTGGGGCTTTGAGAGCATATTCTACAAATGGTATACTATCGATTAAGAAAAAAAAAATCGATTTTTTTTGCTGCCTGCAGACGTACAGAAGCGAACATTACAACTTTCGTCACTACATATCCAATAAGAGACTGTATGATGCATCCGGAGTGTCCAGAATTGATAATACGATTCAGACCCTTCTGAGAAATCATTTCGTCCGGTCGGCAAATGTGAAACCCAATGAACTAACCTCAGGATTGTTCTATCCTAACCCCAAGTGTTTCAGATATACATTGGAAAGTGAATACATATCATTTGAACCATTTTTATACTTGGATGTTCATAGCTACCTATCAGATCTGACAAACGTACCAATTATATATCATGTGGCAAGACGAGTTACTGATAAAACAATTAAGTATCTGCCAACAAAACTAATTTCGAAAGACTCAATAGAAAGGAATAATGGTGGATCGACTGGGCTGAGACTGGCTGATAAATGTTTGGGGGGGCGTCCTCCTGCATGGAACCCGTTCGGTCGACTGGCAGTCAAAGGACTGGTGATCGGCGAGGCGGAGGACGTGAGGCAGGACCTGATCCACAGGTCCATAATCCTAATTAGTATTAGGTAGAACTGTGGCGGTTTTACGAACCACAGAACCCACTATAGGTTGAGATGTCCTGTCCGCCAAGGAACATACTCACCTCTATCCATTACACGTGCCCACAGACACGTGTCCCAAAAGTCCTTACTCCCACTTGAAACAAAAGGTAACATTTCAGACACCAACATTGAATGCAATAGCAAAAATCAATCGAACTAAACGTTCAAAAGTCTCTAATATTGAATTCGACGCATCCAATTCGACGCGCCAATTCAACGCATCCAGTCCAACGCATCCCATTCAGGGCATCAATGCAATACACCCATTAAACGCGGTAAACAAACCGAACAACCAATCATCTTCGCTTGTATCTAATAGCAATTAGCACATAAATTCCTAGCATGACCCAAAACCTAAAAGGCACACTTGTGCAAACAAAGGATAGCGATTCGCCGCCGACCAACAGTCATGCAATCATAAACATCTTCACGTTGATCGCACGCTAGATGTTTATGATTTGGAAATGCAAACAAAAACTATACCAATCCCACAGTTCTTTTGTACCCATCTGAAGCGCACAAGAACCCTCGTTGCCTTAGGTCAGATGGGGAACATAAACAAATCCCAAGAAAAGATCGAAAATTAAGCGACGGTACGCTCGATCGTTCAAACAAAGGAGCAAGATTCCGATAAAGAAGACGGAAAGGAGAATGATCTATGATGGGAAATTTTCTGTTTCAGATGGGGGATGAAAAATTCGAAATGGGGATGAGAATTAACAGTCGAAACGGAGAGTACAGTTAGAAAACTCTACCAGGAGGTCGGTCCGATCCGCGCAACACATAAAAACTAAAACGAACGTATGTATCCGACGTTCATCGACCGACAATCCAACGCGCGCAGTCTGTGTTCCTCATTAGGGCTATAAAAAAAGTCAAGTAATAATCGTGCAGTCGAGCGGTCGTTGAAGGCGAAAAATGTGGTCAAGGGTGTCGCGACGTGCAGTGTGTTACGAGAAACCTAGGGAATCAGAAATTGTTTAGGAAAATAACCAGTGTTGGAGTGTTCTTCCCCAGTTGTTTTTAAATCAGATTTAATTGATCCACTAAGTACAACTCAGTGTGAAACCGAAAGAACAACGAACTCGAAACATTGCGAAAAGAGTTTTCAACATAGTCAAGTGCACCTAGTATAAAGGAAATTGTTCGAGAAAATATAATATCAGTGCTCGACTGTTTTTTTTTCCAGTATTGTGTAAATGCTTTGTAATTGATGTCCTATAGTAAAAAAAACAAAACGAGAACAATAAAAAATTAAAAATAGAAAAACAATTTTTCCATGTTTCATTGTGCTGTTTCGCTCCGTAGTGTTCTTTGTGTTAGCAGTGTTCGGCGGAACACCGCAGCCAACAACCGTCAACCTAAATGTTGTGTATCTCGACCCTGACGAGGAATGTCGTCAGCCGAGATCCTATTTGATGATGTTCCACCGAACGAGGAATGTCGTTCGGGGAATTGCGACGGTGAACACGTTGCCTGAAACCAAAGTTTGCATTAAAGAAAAAGGAACAGTAATACCTTTTTAATCCTGCAGCATGAAGTTCCCGATGATATGATGATCTTGTTGGGATTTGTGTTTGTGCTCCTTGTGTTTTGTCAACCAAAGTTAAAATATTTATGTTTAAGCAATTGTTTAATTCACTAGGTTTATAAGTTCACGAACGAAAAAAATTCAGTGTACACCAGACAACGCTCGAATATAGAAAAGTTCGACTCAGTTCTTGATTGAGACAACTTTTATTTGTTAACCACTAAAAGGCCACATGGTGGCGGGCTACACCTCAATTAAATGTTGTTATAAATTGTTCATACTATTAAAAGCACTAAAAAGTAGTCGTGTATTCACCTTTGCAGCATTGAAGTTGATCGACACCAAAAAACAGTATATATTTCCCTAAATTGCCAGTCGAGCACCAACAAGTAAACAAGCATGGGCTTGACAGGTTCTCCACTGTCATCGTGTTGCTGGCATGTGTGGTGAATATGTGTCTGGGAGAGTACTAGACGATGTACTAGATTCTCCCCGAGCATATAATCATGAATCCGAAATACTAAAGGACCAAAAACATTCGCCAAAGACTTAAGCCGGGCTTAGTTCGAGTTAATTTAGTCTTAGTTAGATTTCAGTTTTACTAGGTTAAAGTAGTTTTATCATAAATATAAAAAAAATATGCATACGACAACTAAATTGGATTTTTGTTACTTTTCCCACAAATCATATTTAAAAAAAAAAATCGAACAATATGTTACATGTAGAAACGATTTGTAAGGACGAGGAAAAAAGTAATAAAAAAATAATATGATAACTATTGCGTACCACTACGGCCATCAAAAAGCTTGACATTGATAAACTAAACGACCTGCGCAATAGGGCTGAATAAGACGAACTAACGAATAGATTTAGCATCCTAGAGAATGGGAGGAGTGAGGAGGAGGAAACCTATAATGTGGACTTAGTGTCCATCCATCAGAGACACAATCAAACAAACTACCTAAAAGGTAGTAGGATTTAAGAAAACAATTAAGTCCAAACCGTGGTTTGACGATGAGTGCAGGGCGAAGATGGAAGAACGTAAACGCCTCAAAGTGATCCACTTAGAAATATATAATGAAGTCAACGCAGAAAGATACGAGTTATTTTCCTCGGTCCATGATGAAGGAAAAAAAACAATAAAAGTTTGTTTAAAGACTATGCCCTTATTTTTATTATGAGTTTCACTTATCAACCGAGCTACATTTACAAAATCTTAATCTATTTATACTGGCCTAGGTTGATAAGGGTAGCCATGCGTTTATCTTATCGTTTCTGACTCATCCATCAGTGAGATTTGAATATTTCTTTATTATCTATGTTTCTATGGGAAGTGTAAAGACTCATGAAGAATTGAATTCTTGAGATTAAAAATATGTCTATGAGAAAGTGACTCATGAAGAGATTCGTGATATGTCTATGGGAAAGTGACTCATGAAGAGATGGGGCGTTAACTTACGTCACAATTCGGAAAGAGACAGCGAGACTTTTCAAACGCAAAAAACGCTAATGGGAGAAGACTAGGATCGAAAAAATCCTAAAAAATGCCAGAGCAAAGAATATCAGAGGTATGTTATCATCATCGGCACTACAACCGGGAACCGGTCTTGGCCTTAGTGAGCAAGTCCTGAGGCTTGTTAAATTTTCCATAATGATTTGTTTTTTTTTTTTCGGGCAAGGTCATTAGTCTTGCGCCAGTCAGAGGTATGTATGCCGTCATAAATTCAATTCGAAATTGCTACCGAAGGAGAGCCCAAATAATCCGAGACACAAACGGCTGTCTGGTGACAGACACAAACAATATCGTGACAAGATGGAAGCAGTACTTTGAAAACCAGCTCAATGTGCGCACCCATCAACCACAAATAAACGCACCAGACGTACATACGGCCGAGCCGCAGATCCCAGAGCCCTCTTTCGACGAAGTTGTAGACGCAATAAACCGATTGAAAAACAACAAGGCTCCCGGAGTCGACTGCATACCGGCAGAGCTTATGAAGCATGGAGGAGAGGCAACCGCTCGAAAGGTCCACCAACTGATTAAAACAATATATCCCAGTAAGTCACTCCGGAAGAATGGGAAACCTCAATAGTCGTCCCCATTTTCAGAAAAGGTGACAGATCTGACTGCGAAAATTACAGAGGAATATCATTGCTCCCAACCACATACAAAATATTAACAAATGTCATACTGGCGAGAATCACACCGTACGCAGAAGATATATTGGCAGACTAACAATGCGGATTCCGTAGGAACCGGTGAACGAACGACCAAATATTCACAATAAGGCAACTACTGGAAAAGAAGTGGGAATACGGAGAGACGGTTCACCAACTGTTCGTTGACTTCAAAAAAGGCTACGACTCAGTCGCAAGGCAAGGACTCTACCATATTGTGGTTGAGCTGGGGATCCCGAAAAAATGTGCCGCCCTCATTCAAATCTGAATTGAACGAAAATAAAGGGCGAGTTAGAATAGAAAACCACCTATCGGAACCATTTGAAATCCGGGTGGGACTAAAACGGAGGATGGCCTCTCACAATGTCTTTTTAACCTTGTGCTCGAGTATGTTGTCAGAAAGGTACAAGACGACAACATGGCCGGAATCATCCCTGAAAGGAGTCACACAATACAATACAATACCATATGCGGATGGCATCGCCGTTCTGTGCGACAATCTAAAAACTCTAAGTAAAAACAGTGGAATCATCATGCAAGCGGCAAAAGAGGTGGGTTTAGAAATAAATGAGGACAAAACAAAATACATGATTACGGCTAGAGCAGGTGGAACTCAGGGAGCACACATAAACGTAGGGGCAAGCATTTGAAAAAGTTAAAGAATTTAAATACCTGGGAACGATACTGACGACCAGTAACGAAATGTCAAAAGAAATTAACAAAAGACTGCATTCCGTCTATAGAACCATAACCACGCCGATTGGTCAATACGGATGTGAAACATGGGCTCTCACAAAACGGGAAGAGAACAAATTCCGCATATTCGAGAATAAAGTTTTAGGGGGTATATTTGGCGGTAAATATGACGAGGAGGCAGGACAATGGAGAAAACTCCACAACCACGAATTGGAAGAGCTATACCGCAGACCTACGATAGTGGGAGTAATCAAGTCGCGAAGATTAAGATGGGCCGGACATGTGGCGCGAATGGGCATCGATAGGACCGTGCGTAGAATTCTTGACGGTAGACCAACGGGAAAGAGACCGGCAAGACGGCCGCGACGGAGATGGGAGGACAATGTAAGGTTTGACTTTGAGGAGATCGGATCGGCTGGTCGAACGTGGAAGGAGAGCGCGCAGGACAGGGAACGATGGCGCAGTCGAGTCGGTGAGGTCATGAACTTTCGGGTTCCTACAGGACAATAAATAGTAATAGTAACTGTGAACAAATTCGATAACCACTTGGAATAGAGCTTTCGCATACCCAAGTGCAGATGCAAAATATGATGCATACGTTGATTGGTATCTTTACAATATCAACTATCTCAGGCGTTTTCTGGTTTTTAAAAACTTTTGTAGATTTTTGTGTATTCCGAAGTAGGTTTACTCATTTGGGCGCTCAGAGCGTTCAACATCATTTGTGTCTTTGAATTTATTCAACAGTCGACGAAAAGATTCCTTACAATACTTTTCATGTAATTATTGCGTTCTATGGTCCTGTTTCCATTATATAAAAGTGGCACAAATTCTGATGGTTTTTTCTTCCATATTTAGAAATTATCAAACTGTGCGTTAATATCTCAACGATTAATGGTCGAAATGCCATCAAGTTCTTGCAGACATTCTTTGAAGGTTAATTCTAAATGAAAATGTACGGGACTGTTATTAGAGTAGGCATTCATGGTTCAGTTTCGGGACTTTCAAACGATTTGTTACATCTGTCAATATTGCATATTTAATAGTAGTACCAAAAGTATTGAGGCTCAATTTATGTCAATGAAAAACTTTACAAATTAAGAAAAAGTACAAACATTATGGCTACACCACTTGTCAATTACCGAAGGCTTGTCTGCAAAGTATTCCAATTACTAAGAGTTGATTACCCTAGAAATTTTGACTGCAATCCTGCAGACAGTATTGTACTTATCCTTGCCTCTCTTGTCCTTGCCTGAAACACATAATCGACCTACAATCAACTGAATGTCTTTGATCAACATTCTGCTATTATTTCCCTTTTCTATTATTTCTGTTTTTTGTCCTCCCTGTTTTTATGCGAAAATAAAACGTAAATGAGATTGTACCACTCGAAGCTGAAAAAGTGTAGCAAGGACATTAAATGCAGAACACTCGAAGGCGTTCGCACTGTTGGCATAACAAAGGAATATTCACGCTAGGAGACGATTTCATTATTCATAGTATCTATATGTATCTGATGGTGATGCATTGTACAATGGAAATATAATTATTTGTAACCCTGAAACAGAAACAGACACTGCAGTTATGTGTCAAGAGAATTGTATAGAACATTCATGATTCGCAGGTACGCCTTCGAATGGAGGATGTTCCGTAAGTTCGGGGAAATTGAACACTGGGATGTTGCCACTGGGTGATTATATTTCGGGTGGGGTAGCCCTCGATTTGAAATAAGGTTTTCCCAAAATATGTTGGGTTAAGTTTCTGAAAGATTTAAGTCAATATATATATATATATGCTCCTCGATAGTATAGTGGTTAGTATACCCCCTGCCAGGCGACAGACCGGGGTTCAGACTTAATGACCTTGCCCGGAAAAAAGAAATCATTATGGAAAATTTAACAAGCCTCAGGACTTGCTAAATATAGGCCAAGACCGGCTGATATGATGATATATATATATGTATATATATATATATATATATATATATATATATATATATATATATATGCTCCTCGATAGTATAGTGGTTAGTATACCCCCCTGCCACGCTACAGACTGGGGTTCAGACTTAATGACCTTGCCCGGAAAAAACAAATCATTATGGAAAATTTAACAAGCCTCAGGACTTGCTAAATAAAGGCCAAGACCGGCTGATATGATGATATATATATATATATATATATATATATATATATATATATATATATATATATATATATATATATATATATATACATATATATATCAATAAAAGATATTTTCTCATTGTAAAAACTGATTGTATATCGATGACATAATTTGTAGAATATTGATATGTTGTGTATTGATAACACGATAACATTAACATTGGGTGCAGTGCTGGATTACCCATGAGGCCGGACTAGGCCATGGCCTGGGGCCCCCAAGAAAATTTGTCATGATTGTTTTTAATTTATTTTTAATTTTAATTAATTTTTGTTATATTTTTTGGAATTTTGTAAACAAACATTTTTTTAAAGACAATTCATTTATCTTATGTAATTGATTATACAAATGTATTTTCAAACAAAAATATTTAAAAATCTTAATTGATTTATTCTTTTGATTGTTATTTTAAGCTACGATTTGAATTTCAAATCGCGCGCTAAATAACCGAAACCGCGCTTGCAAACTCGAGCTTGTTTATATAAACAAAAACGATTCATTTCAGTGTTTTAAGCAAAACAAAACTATCTGTTGGTTTGTCGTTTGTCAAATTACATTTGTTCGTTGTTCTTAGAGAAAAAAAGAGCGTTTTTTCAATTAGTGACGAATCTAGATGTTAATTAATGTGAAATTGTGGTATTGTGTGTAATGAATATATCGAAACCTACGCATTTGTTGAAAAAGGTAGGTTCTGTTTTATATTGTATCTTTTCACACAACACAAAAAACATCACCAATCAAATTGTCTTTATTTGTTATCCAACAACAATAATGAAAGTGAGTTTGTATATTGTTTTCGTTTTAAATTTCTTTTTTAAGTTTCGTTCAGTTTTTCGAAATCTGTTTTGTTGCTCGATTTTGATTTTGTAAACTGATTTAGTTTTAGCTATTTCGATAATTTAACATTTTGGTTTTGTTTTTATGATTTATTTTTGAGTTCGAGATTTTGATTTCAAACTTTGTTGTTTAATTTCAAATGAAGAATTTTATGTTTGCTTTTCCTATCAGAATGTTACGATTTAAGTATGTTTGTAGATTACATAATGCGGCGATCCTATCAGAGCGGGGCTCAAAAAAGAAAAATTGCGGATGAAAAGAAAAAACGAATTGAGACAGATTTATCGAAACTACCAAAATTGACGTCATGTCAAAGTTCCACTGCACATGCTTTTTCATCAGCTAATGGACAGATCGAATCTAGTAATGAAGATGTGAGAATCGAAATATAATTTACTGTTGATATTTATAAATTATAACTTTCTTATAAAATATAAATTAAAGTGTTTTTAGAGCAAATGTAATTCTTAAAACTTTTGAATTCAAAATTGTTTTATCAAATTTGCAGATTCAATCTAAAACAGAGCAAGTCGATCATCTCAAAACCTCTGAATCTTTGGATCAAGATGATGGATCAAACTCGCAGCGTGATGTTAGTCTGAACGAATACGAAGAGCTCAGTGCCGCGGATTTTGGTACTTTTGAAACTGCAGCGAACAATGACAATTGTTCGAGCGATCCAGGCAAGTGGGGTGATTTCACTGACGATGACGCCAATTTTTGGATCAATCGTGGTCCAAGCATGTGCCAAAATCACTCTGGACCGTTTGAGCCGTCTCGTAGATTTTACGATGCAGAAGGTAGAGCAAGATATTGCTCAGAAAAAACGTTTTTTGGAAGAAAGGCAAATCAAGAACGGCTAAAGCGCGAATGGCTAATTTATTTTCCCACGACTGGTTGCGTGTATTGTTTTGTATGTAAAATGTTTGCTTCCAAAGACAAACAAAACAAACTGACCAGTGATGGATTTAATGATTGGAAAAATGTTTCCGAATTACATCAACATGAGAATGGATCTCTTCACAGAGAATGTATGTTGACATACATTCAAAGGCGATAGAACTGCGTCGAAGTTTCCGACACCCTTCAACTTGAGTACCAGAAAGAGAAAAATTATTGGAAAGATGCAGTGCGACGATTGATTCCAGTCATCATAACGTTGGCTGAACGAGGATTACCTTTCAGAGGCACAAACAAGCATTTCGGCGTTCCAGATAATGGAAATTACTTAGGTTTACTCGAACTAATTGCACAGTTTGGCCCGTTCTTAAAAAGTCACATTGAAAATTTTGCGGACCGAGGCAAGGGGAATCTCTCGTACGAGGGTTGCCTCTTATGTTTCGGGATTTGGCAACCCTAGTGTTGCAATCCGGCAATTGACAGCTGTGTCGTAAAGTTGGACATTTTTGAGGTTATACGCACTCAGAACGTTTTGACATATGAGCGCTATTTGTGTTGTTTACAGTAACTTAAAAGATTCATCTCGGCCCAAAAATGGAATTAAATCGACAACATTTTCGTGCGATTATTTTTTACAACTTTCGGCGTGGATTAACTCAGCAACAGTGCATGGATGAACTTAATTCAATTTTTGGCGATGAAGCTCCATCAATGACCAGTGTTTATCGATGGTATGGTGAATTCAATCGTGGTCGTAGTTCACTCCAAGATGAATTTCGTGAAGGTCGTCCAAAATCAGTTGTTGTTCCGAAAACCATTGATGCTGTGCGCGAACTGATATTGGAAGATCGTCATGCGACCTATCGTGAGATTGAGACAACCTTAGGCGTTAGTGGGACCAGCATACATTCAATATTGCATAAACATTTGACTGTCAAAAAAATTTGTTCGCGTTGGATCCCACACAATTTGTCAATCGCCCAAAAAATGGCTCGTGCCAATTGGTCGAAAGAAATGCTCAAAAAATACGGTCGCGGTGCTTCGAAACACGTCTATGACATCGTGACAGGTGATGAATCGTGGATTTACGCGTATGAGCCCGAAAGTAAACAGCAGTCGACTGTCTGGGTGTTTCAAGATGAGCCAAATCCAACAAAAGTTGTTCGCGCACGAAGCACTTCCAAGCAAATGGTCGCCTGTTTTTTCGGAAAAACTGGACATGTTGCAACCGTACCACTAGAACAACGCAGAACAGTCAATTCTGAGTGGTACACAACCATTTGTTTGCCAGTTGTCTTCCAAGAAATCAGGAAAACCAACCGCCGAAGACGGATCACTCTTCACCACGACAATGCGAGCTCTCACACATCGGCTGCGACAACTGCATTTTTGAGCACCCAAAACATTGATTTGATGGGTCATCCGCCGTATAGTCCTGACTTGGCACCGAATGACTTCTTTTTATTCCCGTACGTAAAAAACAAACTGAGAGGTCAACGTTTTTCGACACCTGAAGAAGCGGTTGCTGCATTCAGACTGCATGTGTTGGAGATACCTCAATCAGAGTGGCAAAAGTGCTTCGACAATTGGTTCAAACGCATGCAAAAGTGTATAGATCTTCATGGGGAATATTTTGAAAAACAATAAAGTGATTTTCAATGATCAATATTTGTTTTTGTTCTCTAATCCCGAAATATAAAAGGCAATCTTCGTATTTATCATAAACAATTATGTGAAGAGTTGACCAGCATTATGGGTTCAAAAGTAAGACATCACATTATACAAGAGGTCTTAGCCGCGCGATATTTTGGTCTTTCAGTCGATTCAACTCCGGATATCGCTCACGTTGATCAACTCAGTGTAGTTGTCCGATATGTTGCTAAGAATGGAAAGCCCGTTGAAAGATTTTTGACTTTTTTAAACTTTGATAGCCATAGAGGTGTTGCGATGGCTGAAGTGATTAGATTTAAATACTGCAGGGGTCAATCTTATGATAATGCTCCGAATATGTCGGGTATTTACTCAGGTATGCAATCGATCTTGTTAAATCTCAACGAATTTGCGATTTATTTACAATGTGCAGCGCATTCGCTTAACTTACTTGGAGAAACTGCTGTAAAGTGCTGCTTGTTTGCAGTGAATTTTTTTTTTATATTGTACAATTATTGTACACATTCTTTTCAAGTTCAACCCACCGGTGGGACGTTTTGAAGGAATGTATCGGAAACGAAAAGGTACTGAAATCGTTATCCCAAACTCGTTGGGAAGCTCATGCGAACGCCACTGGGGCAATTCAAAAATCTTTCAACGAAATCGTAGCAGCATTGTATGAAATTGCTGATGATTTAACACAAAAAAGTGACTGTAGACACGAAGCTGAATGTATCGCGAATAAAATTCAAACCTTCGAATTTGTTTTCATACTTGTTTTGTGGAGATATATTTTGAACAATTTTCGGGCAACGAGCAAAGCATTGCAGTCAGTAGAAATTGATCTGAAAACCTGCGCGTTAATGTACTCGTCAGTAGAAAATTTGTTAGATGAGATGAGAGATAAGTTCGAAGTATTTGAAAACAAAGCCAGATCCATTTTACCTGAGACAGATTATGCGAATGTTGCATCGCGAGTTCGACGAAGAACAAGACAGCCAAACGATGGCGATGCTCCAGAGGTTGCATTAAGTCCGCGCGACTATTTTCGTGTAAACGGTTTTTTGGTAATCATCGATACGCTCAAGATTGAAATCAACAGACGAAGCAAAGTTTACTTAGAGGTTTCGGAGAGATTTTCGTTTTTGGCTGATTTTGATTTGACCGAAAATATGTATTCCAAAAAGATTTCCGATTTAGTTGACTTTTACTCTGACTAGAAGAATTTTACCCTGAACTCATACAGTTTCACGCTTTCATTGAATCAAAATTCCCAATGAAACTTAAGTTCACTCACTCTGACCTCTAGGAAAGTTTGATTCAAGATCATCTTGAATTAGTTTTTCCGAACGTTGAAATTGCTCTTCGCATTTTTTTAACTCTTATGATCACGAATTGTTCGACAGAGCGCTCTTTTTCAAAATTGAAACGCATCAAAAACCAGCAAAGAAGTGTTATGCGTCAAGAACGATTAGACATGCTAAGTCTGATGTCCATTGAATCGGACATTCTTCGTCAAATTGATTTTGAAGAAATCATCAATGATTTTGTTGATCAAAAATGTAGAAAAAAAGTTTGTTGAAAACGAGCGTCGCTTTCATCGTCCAAAGATTATTTTATAATTTAATATACTGTTAATTATTTTTAATCAAAAAATATATAATTCAACTGAAAAAAATGATTTCCTTTATTTTATTGTATTTGAAAACCTTAAAATGATATGAATTACTTGTTTAAATTATACAAATGCATCAATAACGATTAATTTTACGATTATTAAAAAAAAGAGGGCCCCAAAATTTGAATGGCCTAGGGCCCCCGATTGGTTAATCCGGCACTGATTGGGTGGTATAAACAACCAGAAAAGGACTGTTGGCTTTATATGTCCTCTGAAATTGTTTTCCAATCGGAAGATCCATCTGATTTGATTTGATTTGAAGTCCGCATTTATTTATTATACATATTTCTTCATGTAGGACTGAACGCATGTCGTATTTAACAAATATTGTTCTGATGTTAACTCACTGACTCTTTGCAAGCACTCTAAATTATACAGTATCTAGTTTTTTGCGTATGCCGTTCAGGGTACAATCACTTTCGTAATCCAGTTTACCATAACATTCACTATATAGGAGCGCCTCCTCTTTTACAATTTTTGCTAGCGAAATGTACATATAGGTTTTCTATTTTACTATTAGTATTATTATTTTTTTCTAATTTTTAATTTCTTTTTGATATTTTTGTTTCCTGTATACATTGGTATATTTGTACCACATAAAATGTCCGATTTTTGCTCAGTCAATTATAAGAAGTTCTCGAGTGAACATTTGAGCCAGAACGTTAAAGTTTATTTTTTTTTTTTAAGTAAAGTGGTACGTGTGCTTGACGTGTGAGAATTTGAGGGTTCGTTACAAGTACAGTTTTTTTTTCTACGAATTGATTACTATGCTGTCGGCAGTTCAAATTCGAACCCTCTTCCTTTATGAATATAGAATGGAACATAATACATCATTGGCAATGAAAAACATTAGTGACGCATTTGAGGATGTAGAGGTAAACGAACGTACTATACGACGTTTGTTTGGAAAGTTCCGTTCGGGAGATTTCAGCCTCGAAAAAGGACCATGTGGAAAGCCGGAAACGTTAGTTGACGCCGATGTTTTAAGAGCAACGGTGGATGCGGACCCAACGAAATCGGTGCGGAGATTGCAGAAAGCATGGGAGTATCCCCAATGGCAATAAGTCGACACCTTTCTCTCACAAGAAAGGTAAAGAAACTCGATAAGAATGAATTGAACGAGTCCCAAAAACTACGTCGCCCGGAAATCTGCACATCGCTTAGATTAAGAAACCAGACTGAACCGTTTTTGCATCGGATAGTCATCTGTTATGAAATGTGGATTCTGTATGATAACTGTAAAAGACCTGGAAAGATGTAGGGGAGAACTAGTTTGAGGGCAGGGGAGGAGAGGTAGGATTGCTGGGTAGAGGGGTTATTGAAGGGAGGGAACGGGGTTATGACGGGTTTCTTCTGAGACGTCGTTTGAGAGCGGGAGTGGAGAGGTTGAAATCGAAGGACGTGGGGAAAGAAGAAGAACGAACACCACGATAGAACCATGGAACAACATACCCTTCTGTGATTCAAGCAAGACATCACTATAAATTCAATTATTGGTCAACTGGACTAGGATAATGCATGGCTCCAAATGCTTTACTGCGATGCCCGTCAACCATAAAGAACGTATCTGGCGTTGTGGAAATACGTACGAATAAATACCATGAATTGGCATTTGGTCTAACTAAAGGAACGTAAAATACTCTACCTGACACCATTGTAATATCCAGCCCTTCAAAACCAATAAAAGTCGATATTTCCATTTCTTATTGACTCCGTGTCCTTCCACTAGCACTGTACTTTCAAATTTAAATTCACGTTGAAATACTAGCTGCGCAAAGAAAAAATGCTAAAACGGAAACACTCGAGTGGGGAGGTATTTCTACACCTTTCCTGCTCTGTAACGGAACGAGTTCTGATGCAGAGATTTTCGCGCCAACGGTAGATCAACCGCAGTGGTGCAATCCGTCGGATTGTCTCATGGAGCGCATATAAACCCTATTGCGCGGAACAATACCACGAATATCCGAAGATATCTGATGCCGAGCAATTTCAAGTTTTCCCCAGATTCTATGGGATGGCCGTTCATCATCAGCTGTGGAAACGATGATCCACTTTTCATTGTGAATGTATTGGGTCATCGCTGGATTGAAGTAGACGAGATTAGCTTTTCCCCACTGCAGGACCTTATCCAGCTCCCGATTCAAAGAGTTGATCTGGATACTTCTCAGCTAATGTGACGTTGATGTAATAAGCTGCCGGACACTCGAAAAGGAGGAAACAAGCGTACTATCATCCGCAAAACTGAACACTTTGTTATCTATTGATTTCAACAAATAATTTATTAATTTAAACAATGTTAGGGCTAAAATATAACCTGAAGGCACCCCGGAACTAACAGGATACAGACCCAAAGACTCGCTCTCGTCAACAACTCGGATCGATCGATTTTCGAGGAAGCTCTTCATCCAATCGCAAAGCTGCTGAGAAAGTCCGTATAAACAAAAATTGTTAAACAATGTCTCATGGCAGACGCAGTCAAAAGCCTTGGAGATATCCCATGCGATTGCCCTTGACTCACCACTCTCATTGCCCTCAATCGCAGATGTCCATATATCGGTTATAACAGTCAACAAGACTGCCGTGGACCGCCTGCCACGGAATCCGTATTGTCGATCAGTCCGAAGTCGATTGCACTCCAAATACTTAATTAAGTCGGCATTGATGACATTTTCCATCACCTTAGATAACATAGACAGTAATGCTATCGGTCGGTAATTTTGTGCAACACTTTTTCACCTTCTTTGGGATAGGCTGAATTAGAACGATTTTTCAGCAGGCGGTCAAATGACTTGGAGATATCCATTGCGACCGCCCTTGACTCACCATGTCTTTGAATCGCAGACGTCCATATATCGGTTATATGGGTCAAAGGTTCTCCCGTGAACCGCCTGCTACGGAATCCACATGGACAATCATTCAGAAGTCCGTGGCACTCCAAATACTTAAATAATTCGGCGCTGATGCCCTTTTCCACCACCATAGAGAAAATACTTAACTAACTCGGCATTGATGACCTTTTCCATTACCTTAAATAACATAGACAGTAATGTTGTAGGCCGGTAATTTTGTGGGAGACATTTTTCCCCTTCTTTGCGATTGGGTGAACTCGGGCGATTTTCCAACAGGTAGGAAATGTCCTCTGTTTATAAGATAAGCGAAAGAGTCTGCCAAGAACCAGTGACAGATCTGGAGTACAGTTCTGAAGGACTGCTGTTAGTATTCCGTCCTGTCCGGTTGTCTTCTTACAGTCCAGTCCACATAGAATGCGTTGAATAGTACGTGGGCGGAACCTCACATCCCGCATCAAAGGTGGTACCGGGGCGATCGCAGGTGGCTGCAAAAAACCGGCATCGGGGTTTAAGTTCGCGGAAAATAAATTCGCGAATACATTAGCTCATCTTTTGAATTTGTGACTAAAGTCCTATAGCGTTAAGCAAGGATAGTGAAGAAGGTGAATTGAACACACGATGAAACGATTGAAAAGCGAAGCAGTGAAGCATCAGACTACTGACCGTGTTTTGAATTTGATTTCCAAACTCGACTATATTCCACTCGTGTGAATTATTTTTTTTTTTTTATTTATCGCTTGGTATACGGTTCTGATGTATTTTTCTTATTCGATTTTTTTCGTTCGGTGTTCTTCACTATTTTTGCTTGTGAATTGTGTGTATCTGTTAGAATCGCTACACACTCCCGCCGCAGTAACTTCGTTACGATCAGATTCGTATGCGGACGACGGACGAACGAGAGAAACGAAAAAACGTCGGAGGCTGGGCTCTATGCGGAAGTCGTGACCGTGTGTGAATTATTTTTTTTTTTATTTATCGCTTGGTATACGGTTCTGATGTATTTTTCTTATTCGATTTTTTTCTTCGGTGTTCTTCACTATTTTTGCTTGTGAATTGTGTGTATCTGTTAGAATCGCTACAGTCCCGCTGCCCGTCACTAACGGAGGAAAAGAGGAGGAAGTGAAGTTACTGCTGACAGTCCTTGCCATCTACCAGAAACGGCGCGAACCAGTCGGGCACTCAAGGAGCTTATTAGTAACTCTGTTGTTGTAAGCCTTCTTCGCGGTAGCAATCGGCTGGTTGCATGCGTGTCTGAATCTAACAAAATTCGTTCTGTTCACCTCGGGGGGATTACAGCGCCATTTAAAAGCTCTATTTTTTGCCGCTGTAATATGTTCGCATTTTTTATCAAAGCAAGGTTTATTAGTTGAAATTCGATTGATGGTATGCGGAATGTAGGTCTCCGTCCCGAGAAGAATAATCTCTGTGATCGACTCCGCGCATGCGTTAATATCGGAGTCCCCAAACTACACCTCCGACCATGGAAAGGATGCGAAGAGATCTCGCAAATCGTCCCAGTTAGCAGTCCAATACCACCATACATGACGAAGCTTCTTAGATTAGTTATTCGTTTGAAATGCAAGTGGCTTCGCACCCAATACCAAGCAGTGATCAGAGTTTCCCAGTGGCACAGCAACTTCCACGGTATAAACGCTCGGTTCGGATGTCAAAAACAGATTCAGGGTGTTCGTATAATCAACTCGGGTATCCAGCACTCGCGTAAGTTCCTCCACGAGTTGAGTCGAATTGCGGGTAATAGGGAACATCTTCGCTAGTTTCCTACCCTCGTCGGTTTTGTTAGAATGTACCAACCAGCCGGAGTTTTGTACATTAATATCGTCAAGGACGACAAATTCAGAAGTCGAGTGGTTGATCTGTATTTGGTCAATAGTACGTGAAAGATGTTCGAAAAATGTCGCCAATCGATCGTCATTCGAGGAATGTTAAAGACAACAAAGAAGTTTAACAGAATGCCACAACATGACCTTTAAATAGATGTTGCCCAAGTTATTAGGTTCTAACGGCTCTATCCCTAGGCAAGTCAGATCGGACTGCGTGAAAATGAGGACTCCACCCTTAGAACGGAATCATGAATTCAAGTCGTATCCTGAGCGACGAAGACGAATCGACCTGGGTCTCAGTTTCGGCAAGGATATCAGGTTTTGTTGTTTGTAAATATTATATTGGTGGACGGCGTTTACATTCGTATTTGTGAAACCGATGCCACTGATGTTACAAAATGCCGTTATAAGTCGAACGTCGACGGAGTTTCGAGAACGCTAAGACGAATTTCTTAAAGCTGGGTTAATTATCAAAATATTTGCATGATTTTCCACTCGACATATCCGCCCCATCCTGACATCCGAATAGGGAACAAGTTTACCTGCGGGTTTTTTTATCTCAGAAGGGACCATGGTGACTTATCTCTGTGTCAGTCCGGGCCCTCAGCCGAAATATGGTCGAATATTTTTCCCGACGATATCGCGGAATGTACAGCGTAACGGGATGGTATCTCACATTGGGGCCGACCTGCCACCTAATCCAACGTTTTTTCTAACCGGTCCATCAGCCAAGCTCTGAAAGATGGCCAGGGATTTCTCCCGACCATTTTACGGAGCCTATAGGTTGATTGGGTGGTACTCGTATATCACCGGCGACGGGCATTGGGACCGCACCTACCACTCGACCTTTTGCTGTTTCTTACAACAAGCCGGCCTAGCTGTGAGGATATCAGGTGAATGCTTACATTTTTTCTGGTTTAACTAAGAGATTGCGACAGCGAAAAGTTAGCAGCACACGGCAAAACTAGTGAAAGACACATTGAAATCACTTGGATGGGGCATTTTTCTGCACCGGCCGTACTCCACAGACTGGGCGCCATCTGAATATCACCTCTTCGCATCAATGCACGCGTTCGCAAAGCACCACTTCAGCGATTTTGTGGAAGTTGGAAAATTGCTCGACGAATGGTTTGCCGCGAAGGACAAGCCGTTTTTCTGGCATGCTATTCATAAATTACCTGAAAGATGAAAGGCCAATATTTTGAATAAAAAAAAAACGTATGCATATACCTCGCATTCTAACGCCTTACTCACAAGGCTAAGTAATTATAATATATTCATTGATTGTGCACTATAATGATGTACACATTTTATTTAATCCCCACTAGTTCTCAATCTCTTCAAATTTACAAGGATTCGTATTTTTTGCTCAGTAAGACCATTTAATAGGCAAAAATCTGGCCGTAAATTTTGATATACCATTCCTACAGAATGATTACAGTTAAAGAATGACCTACAAATTGTAATGCGTTGGGCGGTCGTAGAAATACTCTAGCTAAGTGACCCTTCACGTTTTACATGCTCATGACTTTTGACAGCCACTTGGTTTGCAGAGTTGCTAACTTCGAAAACTCGAATTGGCTTACCTTTTATAGTACACCTGAACATTTGAACTGTACCAGTGTTGTAAAACCCTATCTCTGGCTTAAATTGTAGTCAAATATTATGGCAGACCTTGTAGTTTCAGCAGCTAGATCCATAAATAGTTGATCATTTCCTAATTTGTGATATGCAATTCAAATTACTTATCAATAGTAATCAACAATTATTATAAAATGTTTTGAAATAGCAACATGAATGAATAACACGAAGCACCAAAACATTCATTTACCTGTTCTATAGATAAAGAAAGAGTTCCACGAAAAGCGGATGAACAACGTGTCTGAATTAAGGTCAAAAAAAAAGATACGAAAGAAATCCCAAATCATGGATGTTATAAAAAAAAACGACAAGGAAGTTAGGAAAAACTTCTCCCAGTGTAATGAGTATTGAATTTGGGCGGTGGTAATTTCCCAGAAAGCACAATGATAAAAGTGAAAATTGCCACCAGCTGTAACGAGGTGTAGACTAGCAAAAGAAGTTTAAGGAACTTTTAGGATTCCTGCAGAACCTAACTGTCGTGACCGTCCTCAACTTAGGAGCAAATAAAATAAATAAATATGAGCGAAATAATTGTTGTTATACAACACAAATCCTACATCACTGCCATCCCTTAAGCTGTTTCCCGACCGTAAATAATTGACCAATTGAAATCAAGTCGAATTTATCTGAAGGAAGTAATGAAAGCAACAAAAACACCGGGGATTGTTAAAATTCGAATCATGTTTCTCCCGCACAATTTCCTTCAGCCAATTTGAATTCCTGGAACGAGGGTTCGGTCGAGGCGACCCTCATTCCTAAGGATTTTGAGGGTCTTCTTAGCTCCCATAGAAATGAAAACGGTCTTTTAGTGAGGTTCATGTCATTTACTTTTAGATAATGAGACCTTCCTTTAACTACTATGAAAGTTTGAGAATAAAGGGGTAACAACCACAATCATATGGTTGGGGGAGTAGAACGATTCAAAAAACGTTCTAATGTATAAATTCTGACTATGATAGTTAAATGAGTAAGTTTATTGTGACAGCATAGAACGGTAATATGGTGACCAAAATCGGAATGTCGATTTAATGTTTCATGGGATAAAATGGTGTAAATTGCCAAGCGCTGAGGAAGTAATGTACGACACCATATATAGCTTTACTAACGCAGTAAGGCGTCTTGTTTAGAAATACGAAATCGTTAAGGTTAAAACTTAGCCGGGTGAATTTACCTTTGTTAAAAATGTTTGTTGCACGAGAGAATAGACATTCGGTTTTTCTGTTTTCAGTGAATCTCTTATTTATTTATCTTTATTATAATATGTCACATGCACATAAGCGATTTTTGAAACCCCTTGCACAGTGCTGACGGAAAATGAACGGGAGATTGGGTAAAGAATATGTCGATACACATTAGACTTGCATCCTTGTAGATTGCAGGGCGAGGAAACACATGACTAGCCAAATTGTTCCATATTTGTGTAATTCGACTCAAGAACGATTACCAGCTTTTAGCAGACAGTATGAGTTGACTTGTAATGTGCTTCGGCGCGGCGAGAAATGTCCCAAGCAAATGAATGTGAATAAGTTGCGAAAACTTAGAATTCTTCTTAAGAATCTTTGCCTTAATAGAACAATGACAGGCATACTTCGTTCCTTTTCCATTCTAGCGACAAAATTCAAGCTGGTACGAACGGGTATTCTATCAGTTCCATTGTTCGATATTCCGTCCCATCAAGCATGTGCAGTGTTGTATTCTACAGTCTCGACGAGATATATAAATCGAATTGCAGCTTCGGGTGAACAGGTGTCCTGTAATTATGGTTAAACGAGATGTGGTGAAGTATTTCTTGCATTCTTTAAGAAACCAAACTGTTATTCGAAAAGTAATGTCATTATTTCGCAGTAATTTGTATTGTTTTGCTGCCATTTTCACACTTAAGTCGCCTTGTAATTATGTATTTTGACAAACGGTAAAAACTTTTTTATAAATTGTTTGCTCCTAAGCCATCGTTTTTGTTTATTGTACCATCAGATATGGAAAGTCAAAAATGGCGTTCACGGCTTATTTTAGTATCAAAAATATAAAAATTATGTTCAAGAGAGAAAAAAGTTATTCACAAACTATCTAGGGAGAAAGTGTATAGACAGAACGCCAGTACCACAAATGCCTTTTAAAACGTCATTCCTGCAATTTTATTGTTGGTGATGCACCACGTTTTGAAAGGTTTTCTGAAGCTGATTGTTGCGGATTCGCACTGGATGCCACCAGCGAATTCGGAACTGAATGCAGCCCATAGCAACCAAAGAATAACAAATGTCAGCAACCAGCTGACAGACAATAAATTCTTTGGTTGTCAAGAAGAGTAAGCAATACTTTCTCTTCTTCGTTAACTTCTCGTGACGTTCGGATATCCAATAAACCCAATCCTCGTACATCATTTGTAAATCGATCAAAAGCTATTTCATCCGTTCAATAAAGAATATGAATTTCTAATAGTATAATTGTAGGGGTTTCTCTATTCTATAGGAGAAACAGCCCACAATTCCAACCACAATTCCAACCACAATACCTACCCATTTCCTTGATAAGTTATTTACCTGTAAAACATGTCAAAGGGACGCATAGCTAAACTCGTTATTCTATGCAGATAATGCATAATTGAGTTTAGCTACAATCAACGACATACGGCAACACTATTGCGCTAACCATGGGATTTCTACAGGAAATACCATTCGTTTTGGTTAGCAACAACCAAGTCAAATCAAGCGACACGGTTGCGTCATAGTCCATAGGCTTGGGTATTTATCGAACATTCCACAGAATGGTATTATATCCCAGGCCGATGCGGCGTCCCATTGACTTTTCCCAGATCACCCATTCGCTTGGGATCAATGATCTCTTTTTGCTGGTGAATAACCTTAGCTAGGTTTTCCGCTCTCTCGTATTTCTGTCTTGCTATAGTGCGTTGACCTAAGAGATCACACTAGGTCAGTAGACCAGCCGTATACACTATAACTCCTGTGTTTATTTATTTATTCATCCTTCTTCCTGTGAACAATTTTTCGGAGTAACAAGTGTCGGGGGATTTTAAGTGAATCCTGTGCCATACGTTGGCATCATACTTTTACCCCCACATAATCATATCTATTTATTTGCCATGAAGGAGGATTATTTCATTACTGGGATTGCTGCACAACCACATTTAGGTATTGTTTTCCTCTTTAAACCATTTGCATTTATCAGTGTTTTAGAACAACAGTCGCTGCACGACAGGAGACACAATTTTGAAAATTATAGAGATCTTCTCCGATGACATTCCTCGGTCGGCAGAGATCAAACTACGCGTTGGCCGCTAAATTGCCAACACATTTATTGGTCCTTCGAGCTGGATCCAGTCTGTGGATCCAATCTACTGCCTCCAGGTTCGCGGCGGAATAAAGAGTTGGCCCATGTGCAACTATATTACTGCTGCCAGGCTTGTGGTACACCAAGGAGCTGCCCCCAGTGCAGCTATATTTATAACACACCGCGCCAAGTTCGCGGCGCAATCGGGGACGTCCTTCAATTTGTTGTTAGATTGTTAATTCATTCAAACGGAAACGTTCTGAGGGAATTCCATTGTGCTTAACTATTGCGACACAGATCTAACGTCCGCAAGCAGTGTAATTTCGGAAGTGTTCACCGAAGAGCGTCTCTTGTTCCGTATTCTTCAACCAAAGGTGCCCCAGTTTGTGCAGATGTCCCATTTCTTCGGGAACTTGCTCTTGAATTTGCGTATGGTCCAATTTAACCATTGGACACATGTCATCGTTTGAATTTGTCTGCACAAAAACAACTAAAATCATAGAACACCAGGGATCAATCTGTGGATAATTTACCGCTGCCCAGAACGCAGCCCCAAGGGCCAACCTAAGGACCGACCGCCGCCAAATCAGTGGCGCAACAATGAGCTGCCCACATGGCAGCTACAATACCGCCGCCAGGTTCGTATACAGATACCGCTGCCCAGTTTGCAGCCCCAAGGTCCAGTCTAAGGACCGACCGCCGCCAAATTTGTGGCGCAACAAAAAGCTGCCCCCAGTGCAGCTACAACTAAGCACGCAAGAAGGATCCAGACGTAAGCATCAACCGCCCAGGTTCACAGGTAAGAAAGAGTTTTCAATTACCTCTAAATTACCGACGCCAAATTCGTGGCGTTACTTACCACCACACCGCGACCAGTCCGCGGCGCAACCGGATCCAGTCTGTGGATCCAATCCACTGCTGCCAGCTCGCAGCATATAAAAAGGTCGCGGGACACACCAGAGTCCAGACGTAAAGACCCACCGTTGTCAAGTTCGTGAGAACAATCACGTCAACGCCCAGAAAGCAGAAATGACAGCGAAGTCGAAGATGACAACGGCTGCATTGGCCGAAAACCTCGTGGCGGCCCAGTTCGCCACGCATGAAAAGATGAAGGGCACGTTCGAGAATCTCACCAAGAGAGGGCCACCGACGCCGGCCACAGTGGCGGCGCAGGAACGCGGCCTCCACTTGAACTGGGGTGAGATTCTGAATCTGCATGAATAACTTATATGCCTGATAGCTCCATGGACGATCCGCTATTTGAAAGAGAGATTCATCGACGAGGCTGAAGAGACATACCTTGACGAGGCCACAGAGCTTGCTGAGGCAAGGCAAGCCCTCACCGTCGACCATCTGACCGTTTATAAGGCTGCGGCGGACATCTTAACTCTAACTCCTTCCTCACCTGGCATGTGTATGCCACCTGGCCATCTATCCAGATTAACATCACGAATGATGCCCCCAGAACACACAACCCATACGGATAACAAAGGTGTGTCGACAGACACCGAAAAGCCAGCCAAGGCAGGAACGGTCGAGAAGAAAACCGATCCAAAGCCTACAATTAACGTCGCCAAGGACATCAAGAAGGTTCGAGGGGCACTGAAAGAAGTGCAAACTGCAGCAGCACCCCTCGCCGCTAAAGCGACACCACAAAAGAAGACTGATCTCAGCAAGAAGGCACCAGCAGCTGCCAGTGCACCAGCACCATCGAAGAAAGATGCCAAGAAATCCGATGCACCACAAGAAGGAAAGTTCGCGCTCGACCCAGTCTCCTCAATTACGACAAACAACGCCCATCAAGGCAATGATGCCCAACTACCGAGACAGCTTGAGGCCCACTTCGGCTCGACCCAGCCTCCCCAACTAAGGCGAACAGCGCCAATCAAGAAGTCAAAAGAAACAAGCGGTTAAGGAATCGCACACACTCCCAGTGAGTATGCGCCAGCAGGCCGCCGACCAGAGTGCCGCGTGCCCAAAGCTTAATCCGGCTCATGTCCCGATGCTCGGACCAACACCGAAGCCCCAACGGAAACCAATGCCGCGCACGTGTTGTGGGCAGAACATCACATGGCCGATCCTCGTGGGTTGCGAACTTACAACTCCGACCCAGAGGAACTGGTCCACCATGCTCAATTGCAACAGCAACAACTACAGCAGCTGCAGCAGAAACATTCACCAGGAAATGGCCTAGAAGCAGGCCAAACGCATTTAGCATTCACCAACCTATCGGTGATGTCGATCGACTCAGCCAATTCCAATTCGCTGCACTACTCGTATGGTAAGCTTCCATCAATCGGTGGTCTCTCAGCAACTGCCAGTAGTAAAGGCAACCTGACTGAGACACCGGATGGCCAAACTCCGGCCAATGACCGACATCATCAAGGACGACCGCTACCATATGTAGCCACCCCAATAGAGATAGGAGAGAGCAATGCCCCGCTTGGCGGGCGGCGAACATTCAAGAATCAACCAGCACGTCTCTCCGTTATCCAGCAGAGGCCGTACTTCACTCAGCACTGGGTCCGTACCTGTCATTCCGCCAATACCCGCGGACGGTGCCATGAAAGACGTCGCACCAGACTAAACGTTGCGGCCTCACATGCCAAAGGCCGCATCCCCTCGGCAGGGATCACTACAACAGTACTGCTCTTGATCGTAAACAGCACAAAAGATCTGGAGAGAAGAGGAGCGACGATAACGTTTTGTTGAGAACAAAGGAAGGAGATTAGCGGAGATTCGAGATAAAACAAACACGACAGCTAGTTGGAAAATAACAAGAAAAATATATTGAAGAGTCTGTGGGGTTTGGTGGTCCTCGATAGCGTGTCCGGGGGACACTAGTTCACCGAAGACGTCCCCACTGCGGTGTTTCCTTGGAGTATTGTTGATATAATCAAAGTCAACCACTGTTATATTCTTAAAGCTATTTTCTTTATTAATGCCATATGCTCTCTAACATCTTACATCGAAATGTGATAAGTATTTAATAAGTTTTACAAAAATTGAATTAGTACAATATTTCTTCTTGTACGTATATATATTGATCACTACTATATGTATTTCAATAATTGTATATAATTACTATATAGGTAGTAGTTTTACACAAATGAATTATAATATAAAATATTTATTCTTGTAATGAATATTGTATTTACTACTATATGTATTTCTGTATATAATTACCATATAGGTATTAGTTTTACACAAATGAATTATAATATAAAATATTTATTCTTGTAATGAATATAGTATTTACTCCTATATGTATTTCTGTATATAATTACCATATAGGTATTAGTTTTACACAAATGAATTATAATATAAAATATTTATTCTTGTAATGAATATAAATGCTTACCACGCTCGCGCGTGCGTTTTTTAAATTATATTTCTAATTTCTATAACCGCACGTAGAACTGTTCACATCGATTAGTTGGCCGCAGGACTAATTATTTTCACTGTGGCGCGTGCGCTGTTTAAATTATTTTTAATTTCTATAACCGCACGTAGAACTGTTCACATCGATTAGTTGGCCGCAGGACTAATTATTTTCACTGTGGCGCGTGCGCTGTTTAAATTATTTTAATTTCTATAACCGCACGTAGAACTGTTCACATCGATTAGTTGGCCGCAGGACTAATTATTTTCACTGTGGCGCGTGCGCTGTTTAAATTATATTTCTAATTTCTATAACCGCACGTAGAACTGTTCACATCGATTAGTTGGCCGCAGGACTAATTATTTTCACTGTGGCGCGTGCGCTGTTTAAATTATATTTCTAATTTCTATAACCGCACGTAGAACTGTTCACATCGATTAGTTGGCCGCAGGACTAATTATTTTCACGGTGGCGCGTGCGCTGTTTAAATTATTTTTAATTTCTATAACCGCACGTAGAACTGTTCACATCGATTAGTTGGCCGCAGGACTAATTATTTTCACTGTGGCGCGTGCGCTGTTTAAATTATTTTAATTTCTATAACCGCACGTAGAACTGTTCACATCGATTAGTTGGCCGCAGGACTAATTATTTTCACTGTGGCGCGTGCGCTGTTTAAATTATATTTCTAATTTCTATAACCGCACGTAGAACTGTTCACATCGATTAGTTGGCCGCAGGACTAATTATTTTCACTGTGGCGCGTGCGCTGTTTAAATTATATTTCTAATTTCTATAACCGCACGTAGAACTGTTCACATCGATTAGTTGGCCGCAGGACTAATTATTTTCACTGTGGAGCGTGCGCTGTTTAAATTATTTTTAATTTCTATAACCGCACGTAGAACCATTCACATTGATTGCCTCTTTCCAACTAAACTTTCCTTAAGGGTTGACTCGCGCCACACCATAGCACATCAACCTCCATCGGTGTTGGTAACCACATCGTACCCCTGCCTGTGTGCATTTTTTATTATGCGCACAGTGGTGCGCGCCATGGCGTGTGTTCGCTCGTTGTACGTCATTATGTGGAGGGACGTTCGTATTGTTCATACGTGCTATGTGATGCAGCTACATGGGCATGCGTTATATCTCACGTATTTGTATTTGTTGAGATGTGTCCTTTTAAGGGCATGCGTTGTAGGTTTCATCTGTTTGCGCGCCTGCTTGGTAATTCCAGGAATTAGTCGCAGGCTTGCGCAACCGCATCATGTTTTGCTTGGTTGTTCTGCTACATCAGATCGTTGGTTGATGTTTTTACCAGATCGATGTGCAGATGTCCCGTGCTTTCCTATGCCATGTAGTTTCGTACCATTGCAACTACGTTGTGCTTGGTCTTCATGACATGATTTTCGTGTTTTACGCATTTCTACTTTTAGGAAGATGCATGTATTGCTCATACGCTTGTATCAGCGGACTTGTGGTTATTTTACATGCTAATGCAGGTAAGTATTCGATTTTCTGGCGCCGAAAGCCTGCGAAAAGAGGGTTACCTGGTGGTAAGTAGGCAGGTGAGTAGTGGCGTTCGCACAACCCGCCACAGCACCCCCCCCCCCCGCCGCCCCCAGTGACATAGTCACGATAAAAACAAAAACATAAAAACGAAGAGGTGTTGAAAGTGAGGCGTGCTCTTAGGTGGCCACGCGGCTGGTCCCTTTGGGGTTCTGTTATTACTATCCGGTCGGTAACACTTGTCGAGTGCGAAGTCGTTTACTACTTCGCGTAATGGGCCCTTTATATTGATCTGGCACGCCCGCCGTGGTCGGCGGCGTCTTTTTCTGCACCTCGGTAGTGTGAGAAGTGCAGCCCTGGTTACTTTCTTCTAAAAAGCAAGGTTTTAGCCGTTCCACGCTGAATGTGGCTGCTTTTCCATGCATGTCCAACTCGTAGACCCGTTCGCTGATTCTTCTAATCACTTTGAACGGGCCCTCAAACGGAGGGTCGAGTGGTTTTTTCACTTTATCCACTCTAACGAAAACGTGCGTACAGGTGCTCAACTCTGGATGCACGAAAACTCTCTTTGACCCGTGTCGGGCCACCGGTGTTGGTCGTATTTTCCGCATCAAGTCACGCAGGTAGCCCACGCTCTTCGTCGGTTCCGCTGGTGCCTCGCCGTCGACGAAAAGCTCCTCGGGCAGAACGAGGCTGGTACCGTAAGTGAGCTCGGCTGCTGAGGCGCCTAGGTCCTCCTTCATGCTGGTCCTCAAACCAAGGAGGACTGTGGGCAGTGCGTCGAACCACTGTGTGTCATTATGGCACATTAAGGAGGCTTCAATGATCTATGCCAACGCTCTATCATTCCATTGGCAGCAGGATGATATGCTGTCGTACGATCTCTTTGACAACCCAGCAACTCCGTAAGCTGTCTGAAGATCGTAGCCTCGAACTGAGGTCCCCTATCCGAGGTAAGTGTTGTGGGAACGCCGAAACGCGTTACCCACGTTGAGTAGAAAGCCCGAGCCACGCTCTCTGCGGTTATCACACGTAATGGGGTAGCCTCGGGCCATCGCGTAAAGCGATCTATCATCGTGAGCAGGTACGAGAATCCTCTGGAGGGAGTTAAAGGGCCGACTATGTCAATGTGTACGTGGGCGAAACGCGCCTCGGGCAGTTTGAATTGTGCCGGTTCCAGTACGTTGTGTCTGCTTATCTTACAACGTTGACACTTGAGACACGCCCGCGCCCACTTCGTGAGGTCCCTATTCATATGTGGCCAAACGAACTTACGTCGAATCGCCGCAGCCGTCGCGCGCCCGCTGGGATGAGCTGGGCTATGAAAAGTCTCATAAATGCCCCTACGCAACACCGCAGGAATGTACGGCCTGACTGTACCCGTTGAGACGTCGCACCAAACGGTTTTCCCGTTGGTGTCTATAGCGAACTTACGCAGTTCCAGTGCTGTGTCTGCTGTTACGAGAGCTTTAAGTTGGCTGTCGTTTTTTTGGGCTTGCTCCAAGTCAGCGTCAGCTAAGGCTGCGCGCAATTGAATCACATCTATGCGAGATAGTGCATCTGCTATTACGTTCTGGTTACCAGGAACGTACTTTATCTCGGTGACGTATTGGCCTATTAGGTCCAGATGCCGCTCCTGTCGCGGCGATGCATTTCCGGATTTCTTCCGGAAGGCGTGGCTCAATGGTTTATGGTCCGTTCTGACGATCGCCTGGCGACCCTCGACCATGTGTCGAAAGTATTTGATAGCACTGTATATGGCTAATAACTCTCGGTCATAGGTGCTGTACTTTCGTTCTGCCGTACTGAGCTTTCTAGAGAAAAAACCCAGCGGCTCCCAGCTACCGTCGCTCTCTTGCTCCAATACCGCTCCAATTGCGGTGTCCGACGCGTCGCATTGTATTGCTAACTGTGCGCCCTCTGCCGGGTAACACAGCAGGGTGGCGTTTGAAAGTTGCGCTTTCGACTGACGGAATGCATTACTTGCTGCTTCCGTCCAGACGATTGGACGTTTGTCGTTCTTTTTTGCCCCCTTTAAATATTCATTTAGAGGGGCCTGGACATGCGCGGCATTTTGTAATGTCGGCCGGTAAAAATTAAGCATGCCCAGGAAACGTCGTAATTCGCGAACGTTGGTAGGACGTGGGAATTCGTTGAGAGCTTTAACTCTGTCCGAGAGAGGCCGAATACCCCGATTGTTGATATGATAACCCAAATAGCTCACCTGCTCTTTGGCAATTTGGCATTTGTCTGGGTTAATCATGAGTCCGTAACGGCGGAGGCGTTCTAACGCCTGTTTAAGATGTTGCTGGTGCTCTGCTCGGTTTTGAGACGCAATCAGGATATCATCGATGTAGGCGTAGCAAAAGCGCTGAATCGATGTACCTTTGAAATGTTTGTGCGGCGTTTCTAAGGCCGAAAGTCATTACCTTGAACTCATATAGTCCAAAAGGGGTAATGACCGCGGTTTTTGGGATGTCTTCGTGGGCCACTGGTATTTGGTGGTATGCCCTGGCGAGGTCCAGGGTCGTGAAGACTGTGCATCCGCGCAATTTGTATGAGTAATCATACAAGTGTGCGATGGGGTATCGGTCAGGGATTGTGACCGCGTTTAACAGTCGGTAGTCGCCACACGGGCGCCATTCGCCGCTTCGTTTCTTAACTAGGTGAAGCGGGCTGGCCCATGGGCTGACTGAAGGTTGGCAGATTCCTTGCTCCAGCATGTAGTCGAATTCTTCGCGTGCTGCGCGCAATTTGTCTGGTGCTAGTCGACGCGGACGTTGGCTTACCGGTGGACCCCGTGTCTCGATGTGATGGTATACCCCGGACTCTATGTGCTCCTGGTTGGGAAGTGGTACTGTCGAGTGTCTATACTCTTCCAGTAGAGCCGGAATCTCATCGCATGTGATGTCGGCCTCGTGTGGCGTCCGTGGGGCCTCCCCAGGCGGATGACCGAGTGGCCGTTGTTCCACTAATCTATTGTTCGCGGTGTCGACTAGCAAGTTGTGGCACGATAGTAAGTCCGACCCTATTAATGGTTCGGAGACGTCGGCCACTATGAAGTGCCAACCTATGGGGTGCCGCAAACCTAGATCCAGTCGTAGGTACTTACGTCCGTAAGTAGCTATGGATGTGTTGTTCGCTGCTAGTAATTGGAGTCTGCTAGGCGTTTTATTTTGCGAAGCGTATGACTTAGGTAAGACCGATATGTCGGCGCCAGTGTCGACCGTAAAACTTATATCCAATCTCGGGTCTTTGATTGTTAAGCGGCTTACTTGGAGTGTGCCGACCGTTTGCGCTGAGGTTGCGGTCGGCCGTCCTAGTTTAAATTCGCGTTTGTTGCTGGTTTTACGGGCTTCCACCCGCAGGGTTGTGTACATTTGCGGGCCTTTGCCCCAAACCGCCGATGATATGAACACCACGCGGGTGTTAATGCCCTTTGAGGGTTCGCCGTCGGCTGTGGCGCGGGTCTTCCGCGCGTGCTAGTGGCACCTCTCATGGTTTCGCGTTGCCCAGCTGTGGTCTGGGTCTGGGGCCTCTGATATGTTGGGCGATTTTGGGCCGTGCGCGCGAAGTCTCGTAATTCGGCCCGTAATTGTGCGATTTCGCGTTGTAAACTTAATTCGTAACGCGAGGGTCCCGGTTGCCGGAAGTGGGATCGCTCTGCGTCCCGAGTATGCGCCAAAGCCCGCGCCGAGTCTGTGGCGCTTGGTTGAGACGCGTTGGTGCCTCCACTTGCGCGCGGAATATTATGGGGCGAGGAGTAGTATCGCGCAGATGCTTCATCCGGGCGATTAATGGTCGCCACCTGAAAGGCGGGGGACTCCTCTCGTTGGTCAGCGCTTTCTACGATTGCGTCTGCAATCTTAGCCAGCCAACTCAGGCTTTGATTGGTTTGAGCGATTACAGTAGGACGCGCTTGTTGCGGAAGACCCCTAATGAAGTGGGGTCTGATGACATCATCAGAGATCCCCTTTCCCGCTATAGACCGCAAATGAGTGAGAAAATGCGATGGCTTCATCCCCGTGAAATTGGTCTCGTTGTACAAGCGTTGGTGCCTCTTGGCAATTGACTCCTCGAGCGCATTGAGGAGCGTTTCCCTCATATCTGTATACGGGCTGTTACCAGGAGTTCTTATAATGTGTGCCACATGTGTACGCTGGTTTCGGTTTAAAACCCTCATAACCTCAAGCGCACGTGGTCTCTCCTCGCTCACGCCCGCCGCCTCGAATATGAGGTCCGCCATGGTGAACCAGAGCTCCGATTCCTGCTCGTCAAAAGGAGGCAAGCGCAAGTTGCGCGAGGCAACATGTGGTGCCTGCACTGTTGGAGTCGCACTAGCGGATACCGGGGACTCCGATCTGTGAGGGCGTGTGTCGCGGGCTTTTTCATGTCGCGAGTCCGTGGGCTGTTCTACACTGAGGGCGTCCACGAAGGCCGGGGACTCCGGACGCGGTACTTCCAGCTCCCGCTGCAGCTCCGCCTGAGGCGCCGTCTGTGATTCGGTAAGCGATTCCCGCAGCGCTTCCGGATGGGGCTCCTGTTGAGCCTTCTTTGACCTCGTAAACTGAGCCATCTTCTACAAAAGGGTGGTGGCCGTTCCTCGACACGCGAGAACCACGAGAAATTGCAGGAAAAGGTTAGTAGGGAGAAGTTATAGCTCTGCCTAGTTGGCGGAAAGCCCGTTGCTTGCAGCTGTTGTGATGGGAACGAGTGAACAGTGTATGTGTGGGTTGTTTAATTTACTCTGTATAGTTTCCGGTGCTAAATCCGTATTAGTTCCGATTTTTCGATGCCCGGGCGGGGCTTACTACGCGAATTTGTTGTGGTGAACGTTTGTACCATTCAATTACAAATAAATATTTTTAAATTCGGTTATTACCTACCGCTACTCTTTAAATACATTGGAAGGAGAAGAAAATATTGTGTTTTAGCTGGCTCTGAAGGAGCTCAGCGTATATATAGATATAAAAGAGAGAGAGAAAAAAAAATTACGTCACCTGGAGTCCAACGTTGAGAATTTGGTTTCGTCAGGTGTCGTTACTCGCACTGTGTTGAGGATAGTGCTGCGATCTGACTCCACTTGTAGTGATTTTGGTGGTTGTTTCGATGTTCGTTGTCAGGTTGTGTGCTCTTCCTCACTTGGTAGGTCACCAATTGTGGAGTTTTTTTTTTTTTTTTTTTTATATTCTTAAAGCTATTTTCTTTATTAATGCCATATGCTCTCTAACATCTTACATCGAAATGTGATAAGTATTTAAGTTTTACAAAAATTGAATTAGTACAATATTTCTTCTTGTACGTATATATATTGATCACTACTATATGTATTTCAATAATTGTATATAATTACTATATAGGTAGTAGTTTTACACAAATGAATTATAATATAAAATATTTATTCTTGTAATGAATATTGTATTTACTACTATATGTATTTCTGTATATAATTACCATATAGGTATTAGTTTTACACAAATGAATTATAATATAAAATATTTATTCTTGTAATGAATATAAATGCTTACCACGCTCGCGCGTGCGTTTTTTAAATTATATTTCTAATTTCTATAACCGCACGTAGAACTGTTCACATCGATTAGTTGGCCGCAGGACTAATTATTTTCACTGTGGCGCGCGCGCTGTTTAAATTATATTTCTAATTTCTATAACCGCACGTAGAACTGTTCACATCGATTAGTTGGCCGCAGGACTAATTATTTTCACTGTGGCGCGTGCGCTGTTTAAATTATATTTCTAATTTCTATAACCGCACGTAGAACTGTTCACATCGATTAGTTGGCCGCAGGACTAATTATTTTCACTGTGGCGCGCGCGCTGTTTAAATTATTTTAATTTCTATAACCGCACGTAGAACTGTTCACATCGATTAGTTGGCCGCAGGACTAATTATTTTCACTGTGGCGCGTGCGCTGTTTAAATTATATTTCTAATTTCTATAACCGCACGTAGAACTGTTCACATCGATTAGTTGGCCGCAGGACTAATTATTTTCACTGTGGCGCGTGCGCTGTTTAAATTATATTTCTAATTTCTATAACCGCACGTAGAACTGTTCACATCGATTAGTTGGCCGCAGGACTAATTATTTTCACTGTGGAGCGTGCGCTGTTTAAATTATTTTTAATTTCTATAACCGCACGTAGAACCATTCACATTGATTGCCTCTTTCCAACTAAACTTTCCTTAAGGGTTGACTCGCGCCACACCATAGCACATCAACCTCCATCGGTGTTGGTAACCACATCGTACCCCTGCCTGTGTGCATTTTTTATTATGCGCACAGTGGTGCGCCCCATGGCGTGTGTTCGCTCGTTGTACGTCATTATGTGGAGGGACGTTCGTATTGTTCATACGTGCTATGTGATGCAGCTACATGGGCATGCGTTATATCTCACGTATTTGTATTTGTTGAGATGTGTCCTTTTAAGGGCATGCGTTGTAGGTTTCATCTGTTTGCACGCCTGCTTGGTAATTCCAGGAATTAGTCGCAGGCTTGCGCAACCGCATCATGTTTTGCTTGGTTGTTCTGCTACATCAGATCGTTGGTTGATGGTTTTACCAGATCGATGTGCAGATGTCCCGTGTTTTCCTATGCCATGTAGTTTCGTACCATTGCAACTACGTTGTGCTTGGTCTTCATGACATGATTTTCGTGTTTTACGCATTTCTACTTTTAGGAAGATGCATGTATTGCTCATACGCTTGTATCAGCGGACTTGTGGTTATTTTACATGCTAATGCAGGTAAGTATTCGATTTTCTGGCGCCGAAAGCCTGCGAAAAGAGGGTTACCTGGTGGTAAGTAGGCAGGTGAGTAGTGGCGTTCGCACAAACCGCCACAAGTCTATTTGAATTGAGGTCGGAAGAACGCTCCAATTCGTGTGAAATACGAAGTACCGAATTTGGTTGAAGACCTTTAGAGTTGCGGATCAGCTGGTCGATTGTGCACAAAGATCAAGGCCAAAGTAGATACGAGACAGATACAGAACACATCGGGTTCAGGACAAACCAATGGAATTAAGAGGAGACTAAGCGGCAAGCGGGAAGCTACACGATATCAAAGAAAACGGACACGTATTTATTTTGAATTTGAAGTTGATTTGCAATGCTAAGGCACTTAGAATTAGTAGATCAAATAAACTAACATCAGTTACACAAATAAACATATGAATTAACTAAACCAGTCAGCATTTTAATCGAGCAAACAATGCAGTCCACTCCTAGCCTTCGAAATCTGTTTATGAAATTCCGCAAACATTTCAATATGCTCCTACAAATAGTGTCGAAAGATCTCTCGGCCTTTCGTCTATATATCCACAAGATATGACCTCTTCCGGCCCGCCACACCCCTCTAAGACTCTCGATACTCTCCTTATTGCCATTTCTTCTTTTCCCCATCTATACTATGTTCCAATAAAAATTGACCAATGCCCAAAGTCATTGTACATCATATGTTTCTATATACCTCCTTCGCAACCAATCGTGTCATACGAACTGGCAATAGCCAGTTGTAGGGTTGATCACCTAACCGAGATAAGTATTTCCCTAGACGATATCGTTGTTATTGGCGATTTCAACCTCCCCCATCTCCAATGGACGCTGTCAGACGATCAATCCTTTTACAGATCCAACCAAACTTATACCAAGGAATGTCTCTTTGTAGACAGTCTCACCGACTCAAGCCTCCGTCAAATAAGCCTCCGTCAAATCATATGAAGAGGCAACTTGACGTTGTGTTTAGAAGGAGGCTCTATAATTCCTGTTGCCCTTAGTCCGCAAGCCCTCTCAACCGTCGACAATTACCACCCACCGCTTCTCGTATCCCTTTATCGTAACAACTTATCCCAAACCTCACCACCCCATGTCAACTTTTCTTACAACCTTCGCAAAGCTTTCGTCTATTAAATGAGCATCTTAGCAGAATCGCATTTCGCTTTGATCACCTAAAGGTAGAAGAAACTACTGCCACTCTCTATAAGGAAATCTACAATGACATTTCCCTGTATGTCCCTTATTCTCGGCTTAGGACATTGGTTTCATCGCCTCCATGCTACAACTGCAAACTTCGTACTCTTCGGAACAAGAGAAATAATTTGTAGAACATGTTTCTAAGAACACGTCCTTCCCTGGATTACTCCAACTATCTCGGTTCTTTTTTATAAATTCACAGAGGTTTACAACTCACTTTACTACAATTTTCTCACAAAAACACAAAACAAGCTGATTAATGACCACAAATCTGTTTTCGACTTTATTAACTACAAACGTAAATCTGACGCCTATCCCAACTCTCTTTCCTATGACACGATTATCTCATCCGACCTACAAACTACTGCTAATATTTTCGCTTCTTTCTTTGAAAAATCCTTCACGGACAACTCTTTCGGGCCTAACCGCTCTTACTTCAAAGACCTGTCCGAATTCTCCCTTGGCCTCTTCATCTCTCAACTTATTCAGCATCACCTAGCTGAAGAAAAATTAAACTTATTTAAGGACGAGTTCGGTCCTGGACTTGAAGGACTTCCTTGTGGTTCTTTTAAAAAAATGTTCCTCTGCTCTTTCTCTCCCGCTATCAAAGATTTTCAATCTATCCCTTACACAAGGTGCCCCCCCAAGTATTTGGAAATCATCTCTTGTCACCCCCATACATAAAAAGGTGCCTAAAAACGATATTAGTATATACCGTCCCATCGCCAAACTGTCACATATTCCAAAACTGTTCGAAAACATCCTTTACAACGCATTATCTTTCCGCTCCAAATCAATCATTGCACCCAACCAGAATGGTTTCCTTATGGGTAGGTCGACCACCAACAATCTAGTTGTATTCTCATCTCACACTCTCCGTGCCTTAGAGAATGGAAAACGAAGTCGATGTAATCGCAACCGATTTCAGCAAGGCATTCGACAAAATGTCCCAGAATCTCATCCTCTTTAAGCTATCCTCCATTGGTTTCAAACCCCTACTGATTAAGTGATTTCTTCCCACCTTGCCGATCGAACCTACCGTGTCAGATTTAGATCCACCCTCTTCAATCCTTTTCTCCACACGTCAGCGGTTCCCCAGGGCAGTCATCTTGGACCCCTCCTATTCATTCTTACTATTAATGATATAGACTCCAGTATCAAACACGCCTCCATCTCTCTATACGCGGACGAAAATAAACTCGTCCGCTCGTCTCTCCACTCCTCACTTCTCCAAATGGATCTCGACAGCCTTTTAACTTGGTGCCAAAATATCTGCCTCGAACTAAATATTGTCAAATGTCAATCACCTTCTCACATAAACGACCGCCCTCCCTACTGCGTTCCTATGCCCTACTCAATCCAATTAATCATCCAATTTTGTTATTGAATTACTTTTTTTTTGCGCAACGCTAATAACCTTGCCAGGAAAAAAACAAATCATTATGGAAAATGTAACAAGCCTCGGGACTTGCTACATAAGACCAAGACCGGTTCCCGGCTGTAGTGTCGATGATGATGATGATAACTAATGACATTGATAAGGTCATTAAGAATTCCTGATTGTCCCTACATGCCGACCCCACCAAGATATACGAGACCATCGGGTCACTTGGTTTTGCACTGCTGCAATCAGACCTTGACAACTTCTCCAGTTGGTGTGACAAAAATTGTTTTGTACTTAACATCGCCAAATGCCAATCTATAACCTTTTCCCGTGAGCGTATTCACTCGTCCTCATGTCAGTATTCCCTTCGTAACCAACCTCTGACCATTGTCCAATCTATTGATCTTGGAATTCTTTCCGACAGGGAGCTTAACTCCCTCTCTCACATTGATGAGACGATCCAGAAGACCAATTCTACTCTCGGATTCGTGAAACGATAGTCTAAGGAGTTCTCCGACCTTTACGTTACTCGATCCCTTTACCTTAGCTTCGTCCATCCACTGCTTGAATATGCTACCCAGGTATGCTCTCATTATCACAAGATACATACCCGTAGAATCGAAAGTAGCCAATGTCACTTCCTTCGGTTCACTCCACGAGGGCTAGGATGGGAAAACCAATTAACCCTTCCCCTGTACATTAACCGCCTCAAATTAATCAACCTCAGAGCCCTTGAGCCCTGTCTGACATAATGTTCATTTATCGAGTCCTCTCTGCCTCGGTCGACTGCGCCTACCTCCTTAACTTAATTCCTCTGAACACAAGCCCTCGAAACACGCATAACTCCCGTCTTCTCTACATTCCCCCTCACCGGACCTCTTATGGTCTCAACGAAGCCCTGTGTGGAAGAAATACGTACCGGACACGGGCACTCGATTCTCTTCCCCCCCCCCCCCCCCCCCCCCCCCATCATACTCTGCTACAAAGTTTCAATGTGAAATGTTCACAAACCGAAAAGAGTAAAAGGAAAAAAAAAACACCCAGGAACAGCGGACGGAAAATTAAATACACGGAAATGAAACTCACAGCATGATTATTGTGACGAATGCTCTTTTATTTTTAAGTTGGTCCTTATTTTATAACTGCACAGGGGTCTTTGATTAGTTTTTATATTAACTTCACGGGGACTTAAATTTACACCGTTGTATTCAAACACTAGAACAGTTACTTTGGATCCAATATCTTTTGATCATTATTTGCTCGGACTTAATACGTGTTCGCGTCTCCGCAGCGCTACGGAGAGCGGGAGTGGCCCGACAGGCGTGGTCGGCGGATGTAATTGAACTCAATCGAGGGATGAAATCTGGGTCTTGATTCACCCTCGATTCGGTGGTGGTGGATATCCTGTCGCTAAGGATATGTTTTTACTTACCACAAGAGAGGCGTAAAGTCTCTCTCTGTGGAACAGAAAACCAGATCTCGTAATAAAGATCATGGTGGTACACATGTATGTGTGTACAGTGGTTCATTCATGGGACAAAGTCATGAGAACGAAACTGAAACAAAGAAAGGGCATAACGTGCATCCATGGGATGTGAGTTCAGCTAAGCAAACAAGCCGAATCTCATTGGATGCTAATTGGGTTTGTGTTTGCTTATCTGAGAAGGTCAGGAATATGTAGGACAAAGCGAATTTATGATCTGAGAGTTCAACTTAGTAAACAAGTTGCAACTCATTAAATGGTAGATGCATTTGGAATACTTGAATGGTTTGAATTGTTTGCCGTATCGCCAGAATGCCTGCTGAAGAACAGCGTTCTTTTGTTTGTACATGGTACATGCTAGGGAATTAGTTTCAGCTTGCGCTAATTATATGCAACTGCGTTGGACTGTTTATCGTTGGCTAAAAGGGTCGCCAACCGATGTGTATGTAGGTTAAGTTAATTGTACACATGTTGAGGCAGGGAATAGCCAACTCAAGGTTAAGATTCCTTGATTATGCGGTTGCGTTATATGTGAACCGATGAATTTTATTTCAGGGAATTTATGATAAGTTTGGAGAGAATTCTTATAAAGGATTTTTAATTCGAATTAATGAATGAAGGTAAGAATTCTTTTCCAGAAGCTTTTAGCTAAATACATTTGGTCATTTGTTGCGTGAAGCATTTACAGGTGCTTAATGCGATTGCATTAGCAGAAAGTTATGATGGCTGGGTTGTAGTTATGGGGGTTCTTCGGGTAAGTGTACAGTGGGGTTTGGCGAAACCGCCACAGCCCTTTCGAGGATGCCGTCAACTCCAATTCCACCTTGTTCGACTTCGACCTCTCTACCCATACTCTCAAGAACCGCCTCCTAAACCATTTTCACCACTAATCTTAAGCGGCGCTTCTAGACTTTATTATAACCCACCCCCACCTCTCGCCCCTACTCCTCCCTTCTTAATTTGTCCTGGTTACTTTAGGTTAAGACTAGATAAGATAGTTTTTAACCTCCCTAGTTTTTAACTTATATATACTTTTGTTGTAGGTAATTATTAAGCCAATAAATGGGGTGCTAGCCCCACTAAACTAAACTATAGCAGCTAATCCTTGGACCCGGAAAAGTTCCTGTTTTTGAGACAGCCAGGAGACAATTAATGAAGTTCCACAAAAAGTTTGACATCTCATTCCACATCTTATTCCATATGTTCCACTCCACGTTTTACAACACATGTCACACAACATTTGCCATGTGGTCCAAACATATACGAAAGACATCATGAGATGACCATTCGGCCAACATGTCCAACATCATTATTCACCACATGCTCCATAACGTGTAGGACATGGTAAAAGATACAAATGTTAAACCTATCATGAAGCCTCCTAAGTGAACCCTCCAAGGAGTGAAGCCCTGTAGTATTTAAAAAAAAACCATTAAAAAATTTTTAAAGTATGTTTTATGTGTTTATATTTAACAATTTACTAGTCATTCCTATTAAACAGCGCAATAGTTATTCACTTTTATTACAAGTAATTACCAGTCTCTAGTAATTTGTAAGTACTTACTAGTGGTGAGCATCTTAAGCAATTATTACGAATTAGAACGAGAACTAGCAATATATTATAAAAATGTATAATAATAATCTTCTATTGTACCTACTGAGAATTGTGGGAGTATTATTATTCGTTCACATCTTGCAGCGAATCTCTCAGTTCCCACTAACCCGCTTGCTCTTTGGATTTTATATGCAATTCAAAAGAATCCTTTCACATATAGCTCCGGAAGCTTGAAGGACATATCAATCCAAACGCAATATTCTGCATTATCTATTATCTTATCTTATTCCTTATTTGCGTCATCTAAAAGCCCTTCAGCACCACCTCTTCACAATCTACTTACCGCATGAGATTTATACAGGACGTCTGAATCTCAACCATGTAAACTCTATCACCACAGTCGCCTTATATCCTTGGCAGAACAGTCGCCATCCATCATTAGAAAAACATTTGCGGATATCTGCACGCTTCCACAATTTTTGAATTACAAAGTCATTACCCGAAGTTGATACCATCCTGGATGGCAGTTAAAAAAAAAACTGAAAAAAGAAAATATAAGGCGATGAATGATAAAACGGGCATTGAACCCACACATTGAAAGCGCTTACAAGAAGTGGAAGGAAAAAATCTCTACATGATGAAAAATTGCGGAGCCACGAAAGAAAGAAAAAAACAACAAGGAAGAGGAACAGGCCAACACTGGAAAGGGAATCTTAAGTGAACGTGTGTGTTGAAAAAGTCGCGTCTGCAAAATGCACTCGTATATGTGTTTCGTAACGGCAGTCGGTTGCAGTTGAATAGATTTTTGGCAAGTTTCCGAATTCGAATCCTGGCCCGGAGCCCGTTGTGGAATGCAGACGACGATGCTCAATGGGACGATGCGTAATAGCGTTTCATTGATTTAGATAGATTTTCCTATACATGTATGTGAAGCACTCCTTCTGGTTTGTTTCTCTGTTTGCAAGTTTGTCTTTCAGGACACCCAAGGAAATGGCAAAGTTTTTCTTTTTTACTTTATTTCCAGCGTTTCCGAGATAAAAGGATATTAGGAAAATAAATGTGTTGGTGAAGAAAGATTACGTCATCTCCTTTTTTTGTCTTTGCTTTTAATGCCGACAGGATAAGGTGGCACCGAAAGGTAATTAAGCAATGTAAGCTAATGGTAAAAAAAATTTAAGATTTTAATTGCGTTGACGAGGGATAGAGCGTATTAACCGGCGGGGAGATAATTGGAGTATCCTTTGTTATGTGGGACAAGATTTCGGGTCACTTTATGGGTCGGCTGTTATTGTTCTTTTATTCGCTTTTGGATAGGTGCGGACGACTGTATTTTAACTGTTGGCTCGGGTTGGCATTACTGTTTGTGTGTATTTAAGAAGTCCCCAGTTTTCTTTGTTTATTTATTGTGTTTTCGTTGGATTAAATTGCTTATCGGCAGTTTGTGTGGATTTACGCTATTTGGAAAAAAAGGTTGTGGTTTCAATTGCTCCTGGATTATCCTTTTGCTGATTTGATAATATATTCATAGAATGTAATTATTTGTGTCGCAAACCACTTCCATCGACAAAATCTCATTTTGGAAATTGACCTTTGGCCATTATTTCAAATAATGTCCTCTTTTGATAACGAATTCATTTTTAATGCGAATTTTCAAGTATGAAAAACTAATTTGAAACAATTTTATTTAATGGGATCCGATGAAAATAATCTCTACTGATTCTGATTGCTAATTCCGGAAGGCCATGGCTGCAATTCAGAATTCATGGCCTATTTATGTTTGTTGTTTTGTGCAACAAAAAGGTACAATCATGCAGGTGCATTATTGCTTCCTGTGGCATTGCTTAAGGACACTCCAGTCCGTTCAAGTATTATGTGAAGTTACTGGAGCACACGGACCAAATCAAGTGTACAAACTTAGTACGTTCTACTTAATTAAAATGAATGATAAATACAACACAACTACTCACTGATCCGAGTGGACTTTAACCGAATTTATCGCTTATTAAACTGATGAAAACTTTCATTCGGGCATACGGTATCAATCATCATCATCATCATCGGCACTACAACCGGAATCCGGTCTTGGCCTTATTTAACAAGTCTGAGGCTTGTTAAATTTTCCATAATAATTTGTTTTTCCGGGCAAGGTTATTAGCCTTGCGCCAAATACGGTATCAATACTTTACGAATATATTGAACTGATTAGTGTCCCATGGGAAATTGATGACTGTGAAACGACGTCCTTGTGTGTGATGAGCCATTTCGTATTGTATAAGCCTGACATAAGAATAATATATATATATATATATATATATATATATATATATATATATATATATATATATATATATATATATATATATATATTGAAGCGAGCTTAGGGTTCGCTGGATTAATTATTTGTAAATAAATAAGAGCCGTTAAATCGATTCTGAATTAATGTGACATTTTATTAGTCCGTAATAACAATCGTTACTTTTTACCGTACACTTAATGTTTTCTTTATTATCGCTTCCGTAATTATCGCGTATTTTACTGCTTACTTATTACTTATTACTACCACACTTATCGCTTGCTTCACGTTCTACTTCTTACTCCTCAGCAATCGCTTGTTTCACTTCCTACATCATACTCCTCACTATGCTCTGTGTGCGACCTATTTATACTGTTTCAGCGTTTCGTTTCCGCCCGTTCCATTGCCTTGAATGTTCTACTGTTCCTAGTCTCCAGTTTTCCATTACTTTATAGAATATTCTAGTACTCTATTTCGGACTCTCTAGAATATTCTAGTACTGATTGTCATATGCGTCACACTACCCTCCGCCTAGATTAGTTCGTCCCGAACTAAGTTCAATGGTCTCCCGGGCCAACAAAAGCCGCCAGTCGGTCGCGATGCACCACTTTCATCTTGGCATTCGGCGATGGAAGTTCTTGACCTTCTTTCAAATTTTCTACCGCTCTCCTTTTTACGTCAGCTCTAGCCTGCCGCCATTCTTCCTTTTCCTGACGACGGAATTCCTCTTGCATTTTAGGGATCTCATGCGAATAGTATAAGAGAAAATGCATGTGCACACCCTTAAGCTCTTCTGGAGTTTGCACATCACGTAAGCGGTCTAGATCTTCATCTTTACTTACACGCATATCATCTGGTATTGGAGCATCTGTCGATTTCATAACCGTGTCCAACTGGTAGTTCCGCATCTTTTCAAATAACTGGAGCAGTTTGTTCTTTGGAACTGACAGTAAACACCAGCCTGCGTCGTAGTAATAGACTGTCCATAGATCGTCGCACGTTAATTCTGGTTTCACGTGTTCTTCTCTATAGAACGCAATGAACGGCACCTCTAGCTGTTGATTACGCCTACAATCTAGGGCTTGTTTGATCTTTCCTGCCGTATGTGGTAGCTTACAATAGCGGTCTCGACCTCCAACATCCGTTGATCTCTCTTGTTCGGAAACAGTTGATTTACAAAACGCATGTTTGAAAATCCATTCAGATTCATCTTGTAGTTCATTGGGTCCCTCTGGAACAGGCGTAACCGGAACTTCGCACAATTGCATTCGCTCAGGAATATCTGTTTTACGGATTTCATTGTCCAAATCAGTAAAGTGACCCCTTTCCAATTCATCATTGAAATGGTTTGCCGCCTCAGTTTCTCTGTGACTGCGTTCAGAGCGGCGTTCAACATCGTCTTCGTCGTCGAATAGCTGTTCGTCTATAGCCTCACGTGCTGAACCTTCATCGATGTGCTGTTCCTCTCCATCACTTTCTTTATCCTGTGTACGACGCAGACGCTTGGAACGCTTTCTGCCTTCGACTTTCAAACCAAGATTCTCTTCAATAAGGTCACAGTCGTCGCCTTCCTCTCCATCACTTTCTTCGTCCTGTGTACGACGCAGACGCTTGGAACGCTTTCTGCCTTCGACTTTCAAACCAAGATTCTCTTCAATAAGGTCACAGTCGTCGTCTTCCAGTCGGTCGTCCAACTCGTCATCATCATTGTAAATCCGTTTCAGGGAACGGCCTGAAGCATCAGTGTCTTCATCATCACTGCCGTCCTCTTCAATCGGGTTATCATCGATGAGATCCTTCAGTTCTTCACATAACACATCATCGTCATTTTCCTCCTCTTCCTCACTGCTGTCGGCCATAGCTTTGCTCTTCCTGAGTTTCTTCATTTCATGTGGCTCCAATTCCTCCTCATCCTCAGCTTCTTCCGCTTCCGAGTCCCAGAATTCTTTCATACACTGCCTTTGGGCATCCAATTTTACATTAACCTCTGCAGCTCGCGCATTCAATTTTGCCTTAAACTCTGCAGCTCGCGCGTCTAATTTTGAATTTTGCAGCTTGCGCATCCAATTTTGAATTTACAGCGTCGAACTTTGAATTTACGGTGGCGAATTTTGCATTAACATCTGTAGCTTGTGCGTCCAATTTTGCCATCATAATCCTGAACATCTCCGAAATGTCCAACGGTTGCGAACTCTTCTCCGAATGTCGATCTGCCATCGTCACAATACACTTCCACAGACTTATTTATTTCACCAATAATTAATCCCACTTCTGACACCAATTGTAGCGAGTTTAGGGTTCGCTGGATTAATTATTTGTAAATAAATAGGAGCCGTTAAATCGATTCTGAATTAATGTGACATTTTATTAGTCCGTAATAACAATCGTTACTTTTTACCGTACACTTAACGTTTTCTTTATTATCGCTTCCGTAATTATCGCGTATTTTACTGCTTACTTATTACTTATTACTACCACACTTATCGCTTGCTTCACGTTCTACTTCTTACTCCTCAGCAATCACTTGTTTCACTTCCTACTTCATACTCCTCACTATGCTCTGTGTGCGACGTATTTGTACTGTTTCAGCGTTTCGTTTCCGTCCATTCCATTGCCTTGAATGTTCTACTGTTCCTAGTCTCCAGTTTTCCATTACTTTATAGAATATTCTAGTACTCTGTTTCGGACTCTCTAGAATATTCTAGTACTGATTGTCATATGCGTCACAATATATATATATATATATATATATATATATATATATATATATATATATATATATATATATATATATATATATATATATATATATATATATATATATATATATATATTTATATAATAAAAATAATATATTAATATCCTTGTATTTTACTATATTTCGCAGAGGCCCCTTCGTCCTCTTGGATTCGTGCTTTTATCGACAAAGAGAGAGAATAATTCTGATTTTGTGGATGGCCTAACAGTGTAGCTGAGTTTTAATAACAACGCGTTTCTTTAACCACACAATAGTTGTTCGCTTTACTTATTGGATGGTAAAACTCTGATGGTTTTAACATTTTTATAATTTAAATGTTCCGGCGAATGTAGGTGATCCCTTATTATCTGTGTGCGACTGGTGTGGTATATCCAAGGCTGACTTTTCCCTTTTGACCACTAAGCCCATCTTAACCCACGTTCTCCTAGTACCTGAAAAGTTGTTGAACGAACTACATCGATCGTCGCTCGTCGCTCGTCAACAAAAAGATATTAAAAGTATTGTTCGCGTACGTAACTGAAAAAAAAGTGACGGAACAGGTGGGCGAAATAGATATAATCTACTCGACCCTCCTTCCACTATTTCTATTCTATTCTATTTATTGGCCTGTAGGAACCCGGAAGTTCATGACCTCACCAGCTCGACTCCGCCATTGTTCCCTGTCCTCTACGCTCTCCTTCCACGTTCGACCAACCGATCCGATCTCCTCAAGGTCAAACCTAACATTGTCCTCCCATCTCCATCGCGGCCGTCCTACCGGTCTCTTTCCCGTTGTTCTACCGTCAAGAATTCTACGCACGGTCCTGTCGTTGCCAATTCGCGCCACATGTCCGGCCCATCTTAATCTTCGCGACTTGATTACTCTCACTATTGTAGGTTTGCGGTATAGCTCTTCCAATTCGTGGTTGTGGAGTTTCCTCCATTGTCCTGCCACCTCGTCATATTTACCTCCAAAGATACCCCTTAAAACTTTATTCTCGAAAATGCGGAATTTGTTTCCTTCCCGTTTTGTGAGAGCCCATGTTTCGCATCCGTATAGAACAATCGGCATGATTATGGTTCTATGGACACTGAGAATATAAATTCTGTGATAGCAGCTTGGATGTCAGCAGTTTCCTGTTTTGTTTTCTTACGTTTTGTGAGAGCCCATGTCTCGCATCCGTATAGAGCAATCGGCATGATTATGGTTCTATACACACTGAGCTTTATGTTACGTGATAGTAGTTTGGATTTCAGCAGCTTACCGACTGCGTGCCAACTATCGTTGCCGGCATGAAGTCTTTTGTTAATTTCCTTCGACATTTCGTTACTGGCCGTTAGTATCGTTCCCAGATTAAAATCTTTAACTTTTTCAAATATCCTGCCTCAGACGTTTATATGTGTTCCCTCATTTATTTCTAGGCCCACCTCTTCTGCCACTTGCATGATGATTTCATTGTTTTTACTTATAGTTTCCAGATTATCGCCCAAAACGTACAAAACGTCTTATACCTTTCTGATGACATACTCGAGCAGAAGTTTAAAAAGACAGGGTGGGACGCCACCCCCTGTTTTAGTCCGTCGTGAATTTCGAATGGTTCTGAGAGGTGGTTTTCTATTCTAACTCGCCCTTTGTTTTCGTTCATGCAGATTTGAATGAGGGCGGCATATTTTTTCTGGATTCCCAGCTCAACTACAATATGGTAGAGTCTTTGCCTTGTGACTGAGTCGTAGGCTTTTTTGAAGTCAACGAACAGTTGGTGAACCGTCTCTCCGTATTCCCACTTCTTTTCCAGTAGTTGCCTTATTGTGAACATTTGGTCGGTTGTTGACCAGGTCCTACGGAATCCGCCATGGTAGTCTCCCAGCATTCCTTCTTCTGTGTACGGTGTGACTCTCGGCAGTATGACATTTGTTAGTATTTTGTATGTGGTTGGGAGCGACGATATTCCTCTGTAATTTTCGCAGTCAGATCTGTTGCCTTTTTTGAAAATGGGGATGACTATTGAGGTTTTCCATTCTTCCGGAATGACTTACTTGTTTTAATCAGTTGGTGTCTCTTTCGCACGGTTGCCTCTCCTCCATAAGCTCTGCCGGTATGCAATCGACTCCGGGAACTTTGTTGTTTTTCAATCGATTTATTGCGTCTACGCAAAATTGCGTTGAAAGAGGGCTCTGGGATCTGGGGCTCTGCTGTATGTACGTCTGGAGCGTTCATTTGTGGTTGATGGAGTGCGCACATTGAGGAGGTTTTCAAAGTACTCCTTCCATCTTGTCACGATATTGTTTGTTTCTGTCACCAGACAACCGTTTGTGTCTCGGATTATTTGGGCTCTCCCTCGGTAGCCATTTCTAATTGAATTTATGCCGGCATACATATCTCTGATGTTCGGATTTTTTCGATCCAAGTCTTCTCCCATTCACGTTTTTTCCGTTTGAAAAGTCTCGTTGTCTCTTTCCGGATTGTCGCGTATCTTTCTACGTTGATTTCATCATATCCTTCTAAGTGGATCATTCTGAGGCGTTTACGTTGTTCGATCATTGCCCTGCACTCATCGGCAAACCAAGGCTTAGACTTAATTGTTTTCTTAAATCCTAATACCTTTTGTGCTGTTTGTTTGATTGTGTCTCTGACCGATGCCTATTTAGTGCCCAGATTATTGGTTTCCTCTTCCTCACTACTCCCATTCTCTAGGATGCTAAGTCTATTCGTTAGTTCCTCTTGATATTCAACCCGCCTTCCTCATAACTCAATATACTAGTCACAATTTCCCCTTCGTCTGAGTTAACCCTTAAAATAATTGCTGTGAATGTAAATTCAGTAATCCGTATGAAAAGAAGGGACAATCTGAGCAATCTGCTTGAAGCAGAAATAACTGCCAGATGTCCTTTTGGCTAGCGAAACTAACCTAAACCAAAGACACAAGTTGGGCTACAAAAATTATAAAGTTATAAGACGAGATCGTCCAAACTCCATTCAACGAGGTGGAGCCGCCGTCCTAATTAAAAATGGTCAGCAACGCAAGACCTTGTACAACACAAATGTACACAAGTTTCAGGTGCTGGAAGCCTGCATTATACAGGGTGGCGCAAAATTAATCATCCAATTTTGTTTTTGAATTTCTTTTTTACTAAATAAAAAAAATGATTTTGATTGGTGGACATTTTTATTTGGACTTTTACAATTTTTTTTTTTTTTGTTAAGTGGAAAATATGATATCCGTCAAGTGGCTGCCGCCAGTGTTGATACACATTTGGACCCGTTTTATCGTATTTTCCAAGATTTTCCGCAAGATTTCCGGTGATAACTGTTCGCATTCCTGTCGAATAGTCCCCTTAAAGACTACGAATGTCTGAGGCTTGTTGGCATAAACCCGTGTCTTCAAGTAGTTGTTGTATTTCAAACCAGCAAAATTGTAACAAATGAAAAGCAAGTCGAAAGATTCATTGGATTTCCATTTAATTAAATTTAAGGAACAATTCACCTTTTAAGTCAAACTGCAGAATCAACTTCAAAATAAAACTGTCACCCTTTGCAAATCGAATGCAGACATAAGAAAAAAACGGTGGTCTTTTTTTTACTTCTTTTACCAAACCGTACTTAAGATGTTAGTTCTAAACACAGAACTGTCTTTGCAGTCAAAATTTCTCCTTCTGCTCGCCTTCAGCGATTTCAATAACGGGCCTGCTATCAGCCAGCTAAATCTCCCCATAGCCTGAGAGCACTTCGAAAAGCATTCAGTGGCATGACAGAGTTTCTTGGACAACTTTAAAGTTGCATACTCTGAGGAGCTTTAGTGCGTAAATGTTTCCTTTTATTTCAAAATCTTTGATTGCTAAAGATTCCAAACGAATTGGTTGTATATTACATCAATTTACGACGTCTGAGCGTGTTCAATTTTATGTTTGTTTCTATACTGCAACACCCTTCCTTCACAATGTCCATTGTGGGTCATGCTGTGTGTGCGATTGCATCGTCTTATTGAAACCACATGTTCACCAAGCCGCGCTCATCCAATTCCGGCTGTAAGAAATCTTTTATCATGGCCCTGTAGCGTTCGCCAGTAAGAGTGACCGTATTGCCGATGTCGTCCTCAGAAAAATACGGCCCAATCCCGCGTGAACGCGTTACACGCAATGCCTACCCTCCCCTAATACTCACCCTTTTGGGGCCACCCGCCACCATTAACAGGATTCACCTTCATGTGAAGCCCCATATGTTGATTAATCCTAATCAACATATCCAATACAATGAGTACCTGTAAAAGTGCATTAGATAATCCACACACGGACGAATCATGGAATCCAGATACCACATCTGGGAAAAATCTATGACGGCAGAAAGAAAATAATGTGCTACTCAAAACAGAGAACAATTTGTTGTATTCCAGAATACTACCCTTATTAGATTTTTAACACTGAATCTCATTACTTTTCTAACGCACCTTTAAAACTTCCTCTGTTCATATCTTATTCTCACTTAATACATAACATTAATAAACTTTCCCAATTTTCTATATCAAGCCTGTTACAGCACATTTCATAACATGCCCCTTTTCATAACATGCACCTTTTTTCATTCAAAACATAGCACTTTGATTTACGTTCAAAGTTTATTCAATTTAAAAGTCACAGAGACTAAAAGGAAGACTTTGAGAAAATTTGTTTTGTTCACATTATAATTTCCAACCAATTAGAACAATAAGTAGCACAAGAAGAGAGAAATTTTAATTGTAAAATCAAATCCCATTAATTATAAAACTTTGTTTTGTTTATAGCTCATTTTATAATAATCAGACTAAGTTAGGTTAAGTTATATTTATATTTATATTTAGGGTTAAGTTTAGATTAAGTAAAGTAAAAATAAGAAATTCCTGGTTTTCTGACCTTTTCCAGGAAGACAAAACCCTACTAAATGTATAAATACACATCTAGCCTGTAACTCTTAAAACATTGTTTGGAAAATGTATTATAATAATAATTACATGTAAGCAATTGTCACGAATTTAATTTTAAGTCACTGTATTACTTTAATGTACAAATTTTAATTATGGTTAATAAATACAGTTTAAAAAAAAAAAAAAAAAAATTGTAAAATCAGTAGAGTTTTCAGTTCAGTTTGGAGATTGAGTTTGAGTAGTTCAGTTTTAGTTTGAACACAGTCGAGTTTTGAGTTAACAGTTTATAAAAGTAGTTCGAATTGAAAGTTTAAGTTTTGAGTTTACGTTTGGAAGTTTTGGTTTGAGAGTAATAATAAACAATTAAATAATATGAGACGGAATAGTTTTTCTTTCATACTTTCAATCGGAGCGAATTAAATAAAGGAAAAATAAAACCTCCACGCTCTTCCCTCATCCGAGGAAGCACGGCGCTGGAAATGTAACAAATTCCATGGTAACGAAGCAATAAGGTATGCAAAATATCTTTGCCATCGTTGACCATAAAAGAACACTTGTGTATATATAAGGTTCTAAAAATTGTATCACACACATCCACACAATCAGGTCCCGCAGGTCGTAAACATTCTCAATGTTAGATAAACAAAAAATGTACTGCGAAGCATACATCTGTTGTGTGGGAAAAAGATCTATTGTGCGTGTAAACAATGGATGCATCCTTGGGTCTGCACGATCGAAGGAGAGATAATAAGGCGTCTGTGTGCGAACGTCGTCCGGTTTGGACATTTTATTTTGAGTCTGTGCGCATCCATTGTCCAAAACAAACGATTTTTTTTTATAAAGGGTGGTTAAATTTTAAGGGCCGATGTTGATTTTGAATAAAACACAAATTATTTAGGAAATTATTGTCATTTCTTTTTATTATGATAATATTGGTATGGTCCAATTATGTATGGAACAAAATATCGGCCAAATGGCCGCCGCGACCTCGGCGGCACACCTCCATCCGATGGTCCAAATTTTCGATGACGCTGAGGCATATTTGAGGTTCTATGCCGTTAATGTGCCGAATTATCTCATCCTTTAGCTCTTGAATTGTTGCTGGCTTATCGACGTACACCTTTTCTTTAAAATAACCCCAAAGAAAGAAGTCCAACGGTGTCAGATCACATGATCTTGGCAGCCAATTGACATCGCCACCACGTGAGATAACACGGCCATTGAATTCGTCGCACAAAAGAGCCATTGTTTCGTTAGCTGTGTGGCAAGTGGCACCGTCCTGTTGAAACCACATATCGTCCGCATCCATATCTTCCAATTCGGGCCATAAAAAGTTCGTTATCATCTCACGATAGCGAACACCATTCACAATAACTGCCTGACCGGCCTCATTTTGGAAAAAATACGGCCCGATGATGCCGCCAGCCCATAAACCGCACCAAACAGTCACTCTTTGTGGGTGCATTGGTTTTTCGACAATCACTCTTGGATTATCATTCGCCCAAATGCGGCAATTCTGCTTATTGACGAATCCACTGAGGTGAAAATGTGCCTCATCACTGAAGATGATTTTCTTCGAAAATTGATCATCCGCTGTTGCCATTTCTTGCCACCATTCTGACCATTGACGACGCTTGAAATGGTCAAGAGGCTTTAGTTCTTGAGTCAATTGCACCTTGTAAGCGTGTAAATGCAAGTCTTTATGCGTAATCTTCATCAACGAGAAGCGTGAGAGGTGCAATTGTTGGGCACGACGACGAGTTGAGGTGGACGGCTCTTCAGCCACACTATCGCGAACAGCAGCAATATTTTCTGCAGTACGAGCTGTACGAGCATGCACTGGTGTTTTCACATCTCCTACAGACCCGGTTTGCTCAAATTTGTGCACGATTTTTCCGATTGTACGCACATTTGGACGATTAAGTTGACCGAAAAAATAACGAAGTGCACGATATGCATTTTTAGAATGCCCATTTTTATAATAAGCCTGAATAACTTTAACGCGTTGCTCGATTGTGTATCTTTTCATGGTTGAGTTAGTCTGAAATTGAGAAATGTCAAATGAAATGCAGAAAAAACTTGACGTTTAGGTGTGGTTCACATTCAACATCGGCCCTTAAAATTTAACCACCCTTTACTAACGCGCCCACAAAAGGGGATTTTGAAGTACCCTTAAATGTCAGACCACAGTACGAGCGAGAGGAAGTGGATAAGGAAAGAGGTGTCGGTGTATATTGGTCTTGAATGTCTGGACATCACCACGCCCAGGAAGCACATCATCAGACAGAACATTCCACATTCGTGTGGTTCGGCTAAAGAATGACTCTCTATGTTCATTTGTGCAACTGAAGTCAACTTTCAACGTGAACTGATGTGCATTCACAGATTGACGGGTATCGCGGGAAAATGTCTAAAGGGGCGGAACACATTCACCAAGTTCAGTTGAGCAACGACCGCGGTAATACCTATAGAAAAGAGATAGGCATGATACGTTGCGCCTGTGTTCTAAGGACGGAATTGATCGACTTACAGCTGAGTTCCCAATAAGTTCCATATCGAGCACGTGTAGTGGCATTTTGGATGCGCCTGACGAAATATGGGAGTTGAACTCCATTTTTGGACGAATATACGCCTTGTAAATAGAGGCCAGGTTGGATGGAGTGAAGTATCTTTTGCATCTCTTAACCTACCCTGTACATTTGGCTGCACTTGTCGCAGCTTCAAATAAGTGGTCATTCCAGTTAAGAGTCGAATTAATTCGAGTGCCGAGGATTGATAGTTCCTTGGCTTCGTCGATGCAAGTGCCGTTCATAGAAAGTATATTTATTTTGGGGCTCATCTTTGACGACAAAAGGCAGCACTATGTTTTTAAGGCATTGAATTTCACTCGGTTAGATAATCCCCACTGATATATCTTGATGAAGTCGGAATTCAATGTACCAAGCATAAGTTCCTGGTTGGTAATGACGTTCGAAGAGTTTGGACGGGAGTGTTCGTATGAGTATGAGAAACTCAACGTGCTATCATCAGCAAACGAGTGAATTGGGTTGTGAGTAATTGACAAGAGATCATTTATAAAGATGAGGAAGAGAGTGGGTGAGAGTATCGAACCCTAGGGAACACCTGCATTAATTTGATGGGAGACAGATTTGACACTGTGGGGTAGGAGGTCGTGACGCCTGCATGGGCGAAAGTTCTACCGCCAACCCACTCGCTGTTAAACAAAGTTCCATCGAATATAACCGAACGAACCGCACAAACGCGAACCTCAACAACGCACCGTCCGCCAAGGAAGAGAGGAAAAATAAAACACTGATGTTGTTTGTGATCTATTTTACGGAGCCTATTCTTGTTTGGTAATACATGATCTTTTAATTTCGATTAACAATTTACTGAGGACTCGTCACCACGGGCGCTTTAATTCATTGTTCCTAAAATTATTAATGACTAGACACAACAGGCGCTTTGCTACATTGATCCTAAATTATTAACGACTCGACACAAGTTTCCGACTCCGAATGAATGCGTGCCCGTGCGCACCGGGGAGCGAAGGAAGGGACGACCAGCTCCGTCAAAGGACGGGTACAGACTCAGCGATGTGAATTCGCTGGCAAAGGAAATTCGGCGAGTGGTACTGGCTCTCTTAGTTAAGGGTGCGTTTCCTATTCCAAAAGAAACGTGAAGTCTCTCTTTGGGGGTAGGTAACCGGATCTCATAGCGAATATCGTAGTGGTACGCATGTATGTGTGAACATTGGTTCTTTCATGGGACAAGGCCATGAGAACGAATCGTGAAAATCGAAAGGGATAATGGACATCAATGAGATGTGAGTTCGGCTAAGTAAATAAGCCGGATCTCATTGGGTGCTAACTGGATTTCTGTTTGTTCATGCCGCGAGGCCATGCGACGGATCCGGGAAATTAAAAGACATAAAGGGAATTATGAGCTGACAGTTCAACTGAGCAAACAAGTTGCAACTCATTAGCTGCTAGATGCATTTGTGATACTTGAAACAATTTGAATTGTTTGTCGTATCGCCGGAATGCCTGCTGAAGAACAGCGTTCTTTTGTTTGCACATGGTGCGTGCTAAGGAAATTGGTTTTAGCGTCGATTGCGCTAATTGTATGCAGCTGCGTTGGATTGTTTATCGTTGAGTTAAAAGGTCGCCAGCCAATGTGTATGTAAAGGCATTTTTGTACACATGATGAGACTGGAAATAAGCGACGCACTGTTTATTCTCCCTAGTTATGATGGTTATATTATGTGTGAACCGAATTGTTTCATTACAGGAATTCATCTAGGAAAAATGCATATGGTAATATTGGGATTTGCCTGGCAAGCAAAGGTGCCGAATTGGGTTTTGGGATTTATGATCCTAAAGCTGGACAGAATTCTTCTAGGAAATTTTGAACGCGAATTGATGCATGAAGGTAGGAATTCTCTTCCAGAAGCTTTTAGATAAATACATTAGATAAACTTAATAATAATGCAATTGCATTAGCGGGAAATAATGGGAGTTGGGTTGTAGTTATGGGGGGTTCTTCGGGTAAGTAGACAGTGACGTTTGGCGGAACCGCCACAACACCATCAACAAGCACTTGAATTGAACGGCAGAAAGATAGTCTTTTATCCATTGGCTCAAGGAATTGTCCACTTCATATGAATGTAATTTTGACAAAAGGGCTGGATGCCAAACTCTGTCGAAGGCTTTTGAAATATCCAATGCGACTACCTTGCTTTCACCGAGGTAGTGGATGGAATGGCTCTACTTTTCGGTAAGGTACGCCATCAAATCTCTTGTGGACCTGTTGCTATGAAAGCCATATTGGCGGTCATTGAGGAGGTCATTTGATTCCAGATATTTCGAAAGTTGACGGTTGATAAGTGATTCCATTACCTTGGAGAGAATAGAAGTTAGTGCTATGGGTCGATAAGAAGGAAGGGATGGTTTGTCACCCTTTTTGGGAATTGGCTGAATATTCGCTGACTTCCATCTATTTGGGAAACGGCCAGTAGAATAAGACAAATGAGTTTCCGCAGTGGTTTAGCGAGTGAAGAGGAACATCTCTTCAAGTGGATTGGTGGAATGCCGTCCGGACCAGCGGATTTGTGTGCGTTTAGCTCTTTGAGTACGCAGGCAACAGTACGCGTTCGGAAGCGAATCTGGTTCATGGTGTGCTGCTTATGCTCAAGTTGACCCAGAACTGATGTGGTATCAGGCAGCGTTGAGTTGGCTGCAAAATGTGCAGCAAGTAGATTCGCTTTTTCTATTGCAGTGGTGACTGGTTTGTCATCGACTATAAGCGATGTAATGGATGAATATACTGAGATTTCGAACGTTTTTCACGAATGCCCAAAAGTTGCTATTACCTGTGGGAGAGTGTAGTATTTTTTGTCTCACTCTCTGGTCATGCAAGAGCTTTGCGCGATGAATATACGCATTGCAGTCATTTCTAGTCCTCTTAAATCTTTTCCGGTTTTCCTCAGTACTGTTTGATTTATATAACCGGAAGCTCAACTCTTTAGCCTTAATGTTAAATATAAAGCCCGTCGCGCTTTAAATTTGATTATTGAGAGTCTGATTCCAATCGTGATCTTAGACGGACATAATTGTAAAAGTAGAAAAATAGCGAGTCGTGGTTGTTGTATGTCGTTCCGCGCGGTTAGTTTGTGTCATGTGAAATAGAATTGTGTGTTTGTGCGGTAGTGTAATTATAATATAAAATTTCAATTAAATAAAAGTTCCAATTAAAACTAGGATAACGTGGTTTTAATTGCTTAATGTGTGTTAATTGTGTGATATGTGAACCGTGTGGTGAATGTGCAGGTGCCGTCCGTGCACATTCCGTAACACGCCGCACCACACAGTGGCTTTGAGTGGATGCAATGGCTCTTCGTGCAACACATGCAGATTTTCTGTGGGCCAGAAATAGAGACTTTGCTTATTGACGCAACCGCTTAAGTGGAAATGCGCCTCGTCGCTCATGATGATTTTCGACACAAAATCGTCCTCAAAAAAATCGTCACAATTATTCCACGCTCTTGCGGAGTATAACGTGCCATTGCTTGTCTGTTTGTATACTGTAGCTGTCTAGTTCACAAATGTCAAATATGATTGACGTACGACATCATTTGCAAAAATTATAGCATCTTCCGATAGGGTGATTAATTTTGCGCCACCTTTTATAACAACAACGGTCATCACTCTCGCCACAGAAGCAGAGTGGCTGACTGCAACGGGAGTCAGAGATCCGAAAGAGACTTTGTTTTTTTTTCGGTGCAAGAGGACTCCCTTTTAAGATTCCATAAAAATTGTGGAAGGATCCCCAACTAGTAAAGAGAGAAAAGAAAAAACAGTCGGGGGGGATTCGAGTTTATAGATCTTTTTAGACTTTATAGACCGCTCTGCCAGAGTTCTCCCATGATTACAATATACTGGCATTTAAGAACAATGTTAATCGTGGCATTATTTTCCCAATTTTATCCTCTTGTTACGCCCACCCAGTGGACTAACATTTAAGAGTTTCATAAAATCCGTTTTGTGTGCTTATTTTGTAAAAAATTTTGTCTGGAAAACTAGTTTCACTTTCAAGTCCGTGGTTGGTTAAATAGACTCATAAAATCTCTAATTCTAAGTGAAAGCACTTTAAAATCCTTAACTCTTTTTATTTTTTAATGAAATATATTCTCTTATGTAACATTCAACACTCACGAAGACAGCTCCTCATATAAATAAATAAATTTTACATAAACAAACAGGCAACGCTGTCTCCAGGGGGCGTCCTTCAAGGGAGAGATTTCAAAATAATATTCTCGACACATAACAAATGGCTCACTAAGTTTCACACAACTTTTTGCCAGTTAGTCCAAAACATCAAGTCGTTAGAGAGGCTGAGAACTTGCGCTACATATTTCACATGAATTTACCAAATTACAATTTATGGGCAAGCACGATTATATTGAAATACACATTGCTGCTTTTGAAATTGTATCAAGAGCAACCCAGGATGCGAGACAGGGGCAAATCGAACACGGTTGGACTCAAGGGGATATTCTTGGATACCAAGTCACGAAGGATATTCTGACGTGCCTCGCTTAGCTCTGGGTGTACACACAGACTTGGCCTGGTTGGCGGGATCAATCATTGACTAGACTAGGAAGCTATCTCGAATTCATCCCAATCAACATGACATCTAAGCTATTTCAAATTATAACTGTCATTGGCTTCGATGTCGAGTGCCACTGTGAAATCATCGTAATTGATTAATTAACGATATTTCATCGTGGTTCGCCTTTGACAAGGACATTTGCAATGAATCTCCATCAAAGTCGTATATACATAAACTGGCCATTCTACATAGTGCAATAGGGGAGATCTATTTGTGTTCGGCCCCTTTTCGACATCCCAGATGCTCACGTACATATGTATTGGAGTATGTTACGTATCAACCAAAGAGATTTTCAATCTGTGCAGATGGGTGGTTGGTGTCATTTGCTCAGGATTAAATTTTAAATACAGTTAATGGCCAGACATCCTTCGAATGTATGCGTACGCCATTGGAATAAAGGATGTTTTGATTTGAATGGAGAGAATATGGCATACAGAGAGTATGTCATGGCATTTCAATTGTCAGTCAACCGAACCGGAATGAGGATTGTTTCGGTTGTGTTCGCTATGAAGGGCGAATAAATCGAAGGACCAAATTATTTTGAGACAGGATTTAGAGAAGACTACAGCAAGCATTTCTCGACATTAGAGGACCAGCTGTACTGTCCTGTTTTTACGTTAAATGGTTCGCAACGCTAGAGCGGAAAGGTACCTCTCAACAGTTGATAATTAAAATCGGCTTATCCTGGCTTTACAAAGAACTTCCCATTTCATCCTTATATTATATTGTTGTAAGGATTTCGTAGCCCCAACGTGAAAGGTATTTATCGTAGATTTTACGTATTATCAAGTTAATTTATTTTCTTGTTTTAAGGCAAGAAAATTATTTTTCATTTTCAAAGAAATAGTTTATCGAGATTAAAGCGGAAAATGGACAATAAGTTTATATGGCCTAGGTGGAGTTTGAACGAGGGAACGATTCATTTTCGATTGACGAAAAAATTCAGTGGCCAAAGTGATGGTGATTGAATTATATTCCCGATATTCTTAATGGTGGGAATAAATCAACCGTTTCAAGATTGCAACTTTAAGGTACACCATAGGTGGCATCAAAAGAAACAGAAAAAGCAGACCGAAATTGGCAGTTTTCAAGATACGAGGGTTGCCTTTTATATTTCGGGATTAGAGAACAAAAACAAATATTGATCATCGAAAATCAGTTTATTGTTTTTCAAAATATTCCCCATGAAGATCTATACACTTTTGCATGCGTTTGAACCAATTGTCGAAGCACTTTTGCCACTCTGATTGAGGTATCTCCAACACATGCATTCTGAATGCAGCAACCGCTTCTTCAGGTGTCGAAAAACGTTGACCTCTCAGTTTGTTTTTTACGTACGGGAATAAAAAGAAGTCATTCGGTGCCAAGTCAGGACTATACGGCGGATGACCCATCAAATCGATGTTTTGGGTGCTCAAAAATGCAGTTGTCGCAGCCGATGTGTGAGAGCTCGCATTGTCGTGGTGAAGAGTGATCCGTCTTCGGCGGTTGGTTTTCCTGATTTCTTGGAAGACAACTGGCAAACAAATGGTTGTGTACCACTCAGAATTGACTGTTCTGCGTTGTTCTAGTGGTACGGTTGCGACATGTCCAGTTTTTCCGAAAAAACAGGCGACCATTTGCTTGGAAGTGCTTCGTGCGCGAACAACTTTTGTTGGATTTGGCTCATCTTGAAACACCCAGACAGTCGACTGCTGTTTACTTTCGGGCTCATACGCGTAAATCCACGATTCATCACCTGTCACGATGTCATAGACGTGTTTCGAAGCACCGCGACCGTATTTTTTGAGCATTTCTTTCGACCAATTGACACGAGCCTTTTTTTTTGGGCGATTGACAAATTGCGTGGGATCCAACGCGAACAAATTTTTTTGACACTCAAATGTTTATGCAATATTGAATGTATGCTGGTCCCACTAACGCCTAAGGTTGTCTCAATCTCACGATAGGTCACATGACGATCTTCCAATATCAGTTCGCGCACAGCATCAATGGTTTTCGGAACAACAACTGATTTTGGACGACCTTCACGAAATTCATCTTGGAGTGAACTACGACCACGATTGAATTCACCATACCATCGATAAACACTGGTACTTGATGGAGCTTCATCGCCAAAAATTGAATTAAGTTCATCCATGCACTGTTGCTGAGTTAATCCACGCCGAAAGTTGTAAAAAATAATCGCACGAAAATGTTGACGATTTATTCCATTTTTGGGCCGAGATGAATCTTTTAAGTTACTGTAAACAACACAAATAGCGCTCGTATGTCAAAACGTTCTGAGTGCGTATAACCTCAAAAATGTCCAACTTTACGACAGAGCTGTCAATTGCCGGATTGCAACACTAGGGTTGCCAAATCCCGAAACATAAGAGGCAACCCTCATAACATGTCAATTGAAAAGCCCCTGGCCTGACACATAGGTGGCGGCACTAGAATTAAATCCATATGATTTTTAGTTAGCCCTATCCTTTAAAAGACGCGTGTATAAATTTGACAGATGTCGGATCATTAGTTAGTGATTTATAGTATTTTGAGTGAAGCAACTTCTGTTATTGTGAAAAAAATGGATAAAAAGGAATTTCGCGTGTTGATAAAATATTGCTTTTTGAAGGGAAAAAATACAGTTGAAGCAAAAACTTGGCTTGATGACGAGTTTCCAGACGTCGCCCCAGGAAAATCAACCATCAAAGATTGGTATGCTAAGTTTAGACGTGGTGAAATGAGCACCGAAGACGGTGAACGCAGTGGACGCCCAAAAGAGGTTGTTACCCACGAAAACATTAGAAAAATCCACAAAATGATTTTGAATGACCGTAAATTGAAATTGAATGAAATAGCAGGCACTCTAAAGATATCAACTGAACGTGTACATCATATCATTCACGAATATTTGGGTATGAGAAAGCTCTGTTCAAAGTGGGTGCCACGCGAGCTCACTTTTGACCAAAAACAACGACGAGCTGATGATTCGGAGCAGTGTTTGGAGATGATCAAGCGTAATAAACCCGAGTTTTTGCGTCGATATGTGACAATGGATGAAACATGGCTCCATCATTTCACTCCGAAGTCCAATCGACAGTCATCCGAGTGGACTGCACACGATGAACCCGCCCCAAAGCGTGGAAAAACGCAACAGTCGGCTGGCAAGGTTATGGCGTCTGTATTTTGGGATGCGCGCGGAATAATTTTCATTGACTATCTTGAAAAAGGAAGGACCATCAACAGCGACTATTACACAGCGTTATTGGGCCGTTTGAAGGACGAAATCGCCGAAAAACGACCGCATTTGAAGAAAAAGAAAGTGCTGCTTCACCAAGACAATGCACCGTGTCACAACTCACTGAAAACGATGGCAAAAATCCATGAATTGGGCTTCGAATCGCTTCCGCATCCACCGTATTCTCCATTTTCGTCGAATGAAGAGGTGATCGCCGAAACTGAGGCCTATTTTGAAGCAAAGGACAAATCGTACTACAAAAAAGGTATCGAAAGGCTGGAGGGTCGCTTATAATCAGTGTATCACCCTCGAAGGGAATTATGTTGAATAAAAAAGAAACGACGTTTGCCAAAAAAATGTGTTTTACTATGGAAGGCCGGGGACTTTTCAATTGACCTGTTACAACGAAATAAAAGTAGTTAGCTTCCTACTGACGGCGGGGTAAAAGAGAGTTCAATAGGTAATCATAGGATTATGAGAGGCTTCGACGAGGAAGTGTCTGAGAACCTGTCTCAGATTATATCGAACACCGGAATCGGAATACAAAAAGTACTACTCAAATGAGACTTTATATAATGAAGCCTGCATAAATAGGGTGGATAATTTTATGATTAAATTAATCAGAGGACATATTGCGAGAGCAATATGCACGTCCAATGACCTAATTTTCGGGGCCTATTATCCAAATACCCTGTACTATGAGAACGTGCGTCGCAACGGTTTTGTTCCACCAGAGGCGTTCCTTGATTTGGACATAAAAGGACTTATACAGAATAGATCCGGAATTCCGCTGATCTATCATGTAAGTAGATCATCCGTAGACGGGCGATTGTGCTACGACCGGGAAGTAACGCGCACCGAAGAAGAGCTCCTGCGCTTCAGTAGGGCTATCTCCCACAGAGACCGGGACGATAGTATTAGACAGCGTTAACAGTTCTGGTGGTTGAATGGCATATAAAGACCTGGATACCAAAGTCGGTATAGAATCACACTATCATCAGCTAGCTTACATAGACTTAGCTTTTCTAGAATTAGGGTAGTATAAGATTTAAGTTAAGTTAAGCTGTGATTTTACATTAAAAAAAAAAAAAAAAAAAAAAGTAGATAAGTTTAGGTAAGTTAAGTAAGTTAAATTTTAAGAAAAAAAAAAAAAAAAAAAAAAACTGAAAGTTTTTCAAATTTTTCTTTGTCTTTCAAATAATTATCAGTACTGCCACAAAGTTCTGTCGCCGAAAGGCAAATTATACAAATATTAAGTTATGTTTAGCTTAGAGCGTCTGCGAAGGACCAGTAAGTTATTATATAAGCTATTTAAGCTAGAATTTAAGCATTTTTTGTCTAGCCTTTAATTTAGAAACTAAGAATATAGAAAGAAAATAAAAAAATGTTTAGAAAATGGAAAATGGCTTCGACGAAAGTTCATAAAATATATGCTAATAAAGTCACAGCGTTTTGCAAAACCATAACTACAGGCTTTTATGTCATCACACTTACTTAATTTCCGTAATCATCGGCACTACAACCGGGAACCGGTCTTGGCCTTATTTAGCAAGTCCTGAGGCTTGTTATATTTTCTATAGTGATTGGTTTTTTCCGGGCAAGGTCATTAGTCTTGCGCCAGAGGTCTCCGCGTGGCAGGCAGGTATACTAATCTTATGCCATCATACCAACTGAACGGAGCCAACAAAAAGGAAAAAACAATAGCAAAGCCGAGTCAAGCGTTTAGAATTCTATAGAAATTGTTACGGCGTCGGCTTTGTTGTTGCAAAGCCATGACAAATGTTTAGTTTTTTTTTTAGAAATTCTAACAGCGTCGGTTTTGTTGTTGTTCACAATCAAAAGGAGTAAAAGGAGGAGTCACTTAGTTTAAAACCACGTAGGGAGTAATCTGCGCGTGTCGTGATTAAATCCGTACAAAAACTGAAGATCCGTTTGTTTCTGTAAGGGTAAATAATATAAAATAATATAAATTAAGTAGTTAGGGGTGTTAAGCGTCACCGTGCCCATTGGATGGTTTGCAGCCATGAATATACGGCTGTATTATAACGGCGCCTCTCTGACAACGGGTCGAATCAGAGCAGTAAGTAGACGTTACCATATCAAAGAGGGGCTCTAATATGGCGGACTATTTGAAATCCCAGAGTGTTCTCACGAAATGAATGATCAAAATACAAAAAAAAATCTCACGAAAAATCCGGTAGGCGTAGGTGTGATGAGTCGACACTGCCATAAGGGAACAAATCATCAAGAAAACACCGACTCAGCTAAAAGAAGACGTAGGGAAAAACGGAAAAAGCGGGATATACGCGTCGGCACGTGGAATGTTCGAACGTTATATAAACCAGGCGCGATACAGACGATCGTAGAAAACGCGAAACAATATAAAATGGACATCGTCGCGCTTCAGGAAGTCCGACTCCCACATCAAGTAATCGAAACCAACGGGTTTACACTGGTGTGTGGAGGTACCGATACTCGGAACATCATAAGCAAGGTGAGAACTCGGTTCACAATGTACATGGAATTGAAATAGAATTCTTTAAAATTCATTTAAAGAATATTGGAAGGACCCGGACATATTAAAAGTGCCTTTATTAACGGCGTTATGTGTCATATAATAAGTACAGGGTGACCCAACAGCGGAAACAGCGTCAATACAGTTCGAAAGATAACAAAAAGAGAATTGCTGCTAGAACTGAAGCGTCAGCCAGAGCCCACCATTGAGATACTGAAAGCAAAAGTACAAGAACTGCTGCAGAAAGACGCCAGTATAAAACCATAGGATACAATGATCGACTGCCACTCCTAGAAGAGTTTACCACTGTAAAGAAAAGACTGACAGTGATCACCAGAGTTCCCAGCACTGATGAAAAAAAGCGGTAAAGAGCTTAAGACGAAATCAGGGTGCCATGATCAAACTACCAAGAGAAAGGGCTGGTATCTTGTTGGATACCGGTTTCCTGCGATTTCGAATGGGTAATATACAGACTACGAGAACACATCACACCCATACGATGCTTCAGATGCTGGTAATATGGATATGTGGCGAAATAATGCAAATCTAAAGATCGCTCTATCTGAAATGTAGAGAAAAGGCTATATCATTTGCGACGATAGTGAAGAACTGACGCTATGATGGTCAGAATCACTAAAAATTTAACCAACGCTCAACACATCACGCCACTGCCGCGTGTACGAATTCGATTTCTAAACTCAAGTACCCTCAACTGATGTGGAATTGTTTTGTTATCGCTATGGTATACGGCTCTGATGCTTTGCTTATTCGAATTTCCTTTTTGTGTTCTTCACTATTTGCTTGGATATTGTGTGTCTCTGTTAGAAACGCCACAAGGCCATAAAGCGAAGAGCTTTCAAGCACAACCCAAACACATTGGGGCTCGAAGGCGACAACGCACACTCAACAGGAACTTACAAATGCCGAGCATTCAAGAACGCAATGGTCAATCTTCTAAATACGTGCATACTAAGTTTAAACAAATTAACTTAAACTATTATGAAGCCGCATAAGATGTCTTTTCCCAAGCGGCTTAGGAAAGTGGCGCCAACTAGGTACTGATCAACGAGCAGTACAGGATACCTGGTCACCATACTAATGGATGGGAAGAAGACAGCAGAAAAACAGCAACCATCTGGACAATTACCCTACAGAACACAGAATTGACCATCGGCAGTAAATAATCGCCTATAGTAAAGTTACGGGAATTCATTCCTCCTGATGTTACACTCCACTACGATGGGGAATAGAAGAATTCCAATGTTTCTTGTACCGGATAACCTAAGATCGCAGTCGCCTTATAATTGTTGGTGATTTCAACGCCTAGGCGGCAGAATGGAGAAACAGTAGACGCCAGGACGCTCATTAGATGCCAGGCATCGCCCGAAGCCTTCGCAATCCGAGACCTAGTTAGTGATGGTACTGAGGACACCTTTATAAACGAGACAGGCCGGTCCAAGATCGGTATCACCTTTGCCGGCTCCACGTTGCCAAGAAACATGGGGTAGCGAGTTTTGGACACCTACAACCATGGTGACCACTACTACCACATAGGGTACGGTAGTGCTTTGCCACGACAAAGACAATCAGCAAACCAGTGTATTGGTGGAACCCAGAAATCGCCCAGGTGCGGAGTGCAATAAGTTACGACGCTTGCAACAAAGAGCAAGAAACTCTAACTATGCGGAATTCGTCAACAAAAGGAAGGAGTTGAGGAATATGATCGGGAAAAATAAGGCGTGTCCTGTGCCATAAGGACGAATTAAATAACAACACATGGACGCAGCGCCTATATAACATAGAAAGGTTACACAAAACAATAGTCAAATGCATAGGAGTAGAAGTGACATGGCCAGAATCGTTGATATCTTCCTGCCGTGTGAAAACATGGAGTATCACAGGAATGGAACATCACTGAAAGGGCAATACCTCCAGTTGGACTTTATCAGTGTGAAAATCATGCAAATATCTTGATAAATAATCGAACTTTAAGAAATTCGTCATCGCGTAATCGGGTTCGTTTTCGACGCTCTGTCAATATCCGATTGATAACGGCATTTTGTAACATCGGGGGCGTCGGTTTCATCAATGCGAATGTAAAAGCCATCCACCAATATTTGCAAACAACGAAACCTGATATCCTTGCCCTAACTGAGACCGAAGTCGATTCGGCAACTGATTGGACATATCTTCGTTGCTCAGGATACACGGTCCGATGTGGGTTGCCGGAGAATGGATGCGTTGGAACCCAATAATATGAGCATAATGTGGTGAGGGCCGCGCAGAGGAATTCCATTAAATTTCTTTATTGATTATACCGCTCCCCAAATCACGATCGATCAGCGGCATTTTTCAAACACCTTTCACTTATGGTCGACTGGGTACAGATCAGTCACCTGGCTTCTGAAATTGTCGTCCTTGGCGATTGTTGGATACGGAGCAGCACTCGATGGCAACACTGGTGCAGGCACCACTGAAATGCTGTCATGACAAACAAATGTCAGAAAACAGCTGACATTTCAATTATTTTAAATGAGCTGTCATTGCAAAACCGTTTCTACTTTGTCGGGTGTAGCGTAAATAATAAACCAAACCATTAATTAATATTCGATCAGTGTTTGTTTCACACTCTTGTGGTTGTTATTAATGGTCGGTCGTTTGGTTAGCAACGTAACAGCCTTTCCTCGTGAGTTGAGCAACATCAGGAAACCCCAGAGAGTCCAAGAACTGAGGGACTACGATCGAAAGAAGAGTTGTTCGATCCAACCAATTGAGGTAATTCCTTTCAGTTTCAACCACATTCGGATTTGCCATTGTTTTCAGTCAACGGCAAAGACCACAAACAAATTTAGCGTTTACAGCGATTTTAATGTACACAACTCCAGCTATTTGGTACATCATCATCATCGGCACTACAACCGGGAACCGGTCTTGGCCTTATTTAGCAAGTCCTGAGGCTTGTTAAATTTTCCATAATGATTTGTTTTTTCCAGGCAAGGTCATTAGTCTTGCGCAAGAGGCTCCCCGACGGGGAATCGAACCCCGGTCTCCCGCGTGACATGCGGGTATACTAACCACTATACTATCGAAGACCCATTCATTCTACGTTCTAACAGAACCAACGAGACGTAGGCTAGCGAAAATGTTCGCCTTTAGAAATATTCCGACTCAACTCGTGAAGGCGCCTACGCAACGGCTGGATGCCCGATGTGATTATGTGACCACCCTGGATCTGTTTTTGACATCCGAGTCGAGCATTTATACTGTGGAAATTGCTGCGCAATTGGAAAACTTAAATCACTGCTTGGTATTGGTCGCGCAACCACTTGCGTTTCAAGCGAATAACGATCTAAAAATCTTCGCCATTTATGGAGGTTCGGGGCTGCTAACTGGGACGATTTGCGAGATTTCTTCGCATTCTGTCCGTGGTCGGAAGTCTGCTTTGGAGACTCCGATGTTAACGCATACGCGGAGTCGGTCACAGAGATTATTCTTCTCGGAATGAAGATTTACAGATTACAGCAGCAAAAAGATGGCTTTTAAACAATGGCGCTTCAACCGCACCGATGTTAACAGAACGAATTTTGATACCACGAAGAAGGCTTACGCGGGGGTAGGAGCAAACATACAGAGCACAGTCTTTGCTTTCAGCCCGGCGAAGGCCAGGACGTTCATTGTCCATGTTCAATCCGAGTTGACATGGAGTCTCCACGTGTCACCCCTGGATAGCTAATTTGGCACCCTCCAAGTAGTGGACCAATGCATGCAGCGACATCCCGAGAAAGGTTGGCGCAATGCCAATAACCTTGCCCGGAAAAACGAATTATTATGGAGAATTTAACAAGTTTGGGATGTGGATCGGATACCGGTGAAGAGACTAGCTAAATAAGGCCAAGACCGGATCCCGATTGTAGCGACGATGATGATGATGAAGAAGGCTTACAACGACACTCAGTGAGTGGCCAACTGGTTCGCGTCACTTCTAGTCAATGGCAAGGGCTATCAGCAGTAACTTAAGTTTCTCTTCTTTTCTTCTGTTAGTGACGAGCAGCGGGACGTTAGTCGCAAATTGAAAAGATAAATCTAATGTGTTCGCTAATTCATTTTCCGCGAATTCAAACCACGATGCCGATCTTTTGAAGCCACCTATGATCACGCTGGTGCGGTCTTCGATTCGGGATGTGAGGTTCCGCCTGTTCACTATTTAACGCATTATACGTAGAGTGGGCTGTAGGAATGTAACCGACCGGACAGAATACCAGCAGTAGTCCTGAAGAACTGTGCTCCAGAACTGTTGCCCGTTCTTGGCATACTCTTGCATGGATGACATTTACCGTTGGCTCGAGTTTAGTCAATCGCAAAGAAGGGGGAAAAGGTGTATCCCACAAAATTACCGGCCAACGGCATTATTGTCTATGTTGTCTAAAGTGATGGAAAGGGTCACCATCGCCGAATTAATTAAGTATTTAGTTGATGAATAAGTCGTATATAAGATTTGATCTACAAAACTGTAAGTTGTATTAGTATAAAAAAAGCAAATAATGATAAAATTGTATTGGATAAATTGTAAATAGACTTTAATGTAATAATTAAAGAATAAGTTGTATTGAATACATTGTATTAGTATAGAAATGATTAAGTTAGAATAAGTATCGAAATAAAAAAAAACTAAAAAAAAACGGTCGTACATAGCTTTCTTCCCTTCACTCCAGCCTCTCCTGGTCTCGCGGAAATACCGGAGATTCTCCCCACAAACCATATCTGGCCTGAGGACTCAGTGGTACTCAATGTATAGCCGTTCTGAGGCATAACAATACATATATGTATATAGATAGATAGATATTATCACGGGTACTGTTCTTCGGAGATTCGTGGTACTGTTCTGCGCAATTTGGTTTACATGCGCTCCATGAGACAATCTGACAGATCGCACCACTTTACGTTTCACTCCCAAAGGCGCGAACATCTTTGCATCAGAACTCGTTTCGTTACAGAGCTGGAAAGCTGTGGAATTCCATTGATGGCATATAGGTTTGCCTCCCCGAGTGAATTGTAAAAAAAAACATATATTGGTCCTTATATGACAATCCTATAACAAATTTTTATCTTATTGGAAAAATGAGTTCCGCTGAAAAACTCAAGTAAGTAGAGCTTCAAATGGATAACAAATTGTCATTTTAATTTTGAGATTTCATAATAAATTAATTTGTCGAACCCCATTACTATGAAGAAACAAATTGGACGACCCGTCGGAATTGTTATGAATGACCGCTCAGAATAGCAGAATTCATTTTACCCTACTGCCACAAAGCAGTAGATTTAGTTTAATATCAATTACCCACAGGATGATCACATTATCTAATTTTGTCCCCAACAATGGAATGAAGAAAATTCTAGTACAATAATTAAGATATCTTCAATAGAAGGAAAAGCTAAATTCACCTCTGAGTCACATTGAACACAACCACAAAGCAAAACCCAAGAGATGGAACAATTACTACTAACGAAAGGACATGGCAACCAGAGAAAATTGGAAATAGAACGTCGGCCGACATATCACCTGATTAGTTTTGGGGAGCACACGTTTTCTGAAAGCAATAATCCATGTATATACATAGCCACTTTCATCAACATATATGTATAGTCTATTCATCCAAATTGTCTATTGGCCCTATTCCTCGTTCTACGCCTTTTCCACTGCAAAAGCATAGTCGCAGATAACACCAATAAAATCCATTATTTCCACCCTCGAATTACGTTCTTTATATAACTTAGGTTAATTTGTTTTACATTGGACTACCCCAACACATCGTCCCATTGCACAGTCCACAATGCATGCTCCAAAATTGGTAAACCCTTAAACGGGGCTACCCAATATACACATGAACACGTTGTCTGGGTCGGGATTTCTGCGTACCAGCTATTGACGTAGAGGTAAATTATAATTTCCCATTGTCCTCCATAAACCGGAAAGAAATCCAAATAACTACGGCTTCGTTGGACGTGAGCATTTTCTTTATCGACAGCTCTATACATGTGGACTATATAAATGCCCTGAGGGAGTGGGCATTATCTGGGTAACGAGGAAGTCTCAATCGATTGGTACGGCGATAGTATAGAAACCCTATTTTTATACTGACCCAAATCGGAAAGCCAATTTAAAAATATATATATATATGGGATGCACCACGCAGGTCAGTGATTAATGATCAATTAAAAACTGTACATCGAAATGATTCAGGTATTTTAAATTTCAGTGAAATATGGGGGCACTTCCAATTTTTTCGGGGAGGATGTTTGTGAAATGTGCTAATTTTCCGAATCAGGAATATTAATTGATTTTAAATACTAATTTTGGTTAGAATTCTAAGTTGTAACTCTGACGGTGGTTGCTATTATATGACATAAAAGAGGATTTACATTCGTGGTATATCAATATTTTAACCGGTTTCATCTTTTTCTCATATAAAAAAAAAGAAAAAAAATTAGTGGCGGGAGGCCGACTTAAGCGAGGCAAGAACAAATGCAACCTTCATCTTGTCTTGGGCTTCTTGCTATTTTGCGATAACCGGAATCACCCGCATCCGTGAGGGTGTTCGGCTCGGTCTCAATATATCTGAAAAGGGCGGGGGGGATAAAGAAGGTATACAAGAATAGTGTGGACAAGGTTAGTTCAAATGTTCTTTAACTATTTGGATGGAGAGATGGTGGGGATGAAATCACACAAGACCGGTAGGTCTTGAGTGCATCTTTTCATCATATATTTGTTGAATAAGTTTAAATTTTCATTTTCTTTAAAAAATAATGCGTGTACTATTGTTAGTTACAATATATATAATATGCATAACTGGAAGATTGAATAAATAAATGCATTCCGCCTATACAAACATAGTCATCTATTAGACACTGCGCATCAAGTTGAGACCTACAAACAAACACGGACAATCATTCTTTGGGCAAACCGCACCAAAATCGAATGTTCTGCCTAAACATGTGGTTACTTACAGTTCGTGTATCTCACTTTCGTTTAATTTTCACTGTCATTGTAAATATGTGTGATATATGATGAAAAAAAAAGTAAATATTTTTTGTTAAGAAATAATTATATGAACAAATGAAACACAAAAACAGGAAATGAAAAATATACGCATGCTTAAACACAGAAAAACAATATAAACTAAACAGAAAAGTTGTCAATTGCATAAAAAAAATACAACACAAATTAAAAGAAATATTACTTATTATACAATTTTTAAATAGTTAAAATATATACACAAACATTTTTTCAATATATTAAAAATAAACAAAATATTAAACAAATTATCATGATACATAAGAAATAAAACAAAAATGTACAACACATACAATACTATACACTGATATAATAATCAAACACTTATAAAATTATGTATTAACTCTTAACTAACCTAAATCATATCAAAAATTACTAATGAATCTAACACTAAATGGAAAAAATACTTTACCTACATATCTTAGCATTAAAATATAAATAATGTCTTAGCATTAAAATATAAATAATATATAACAAAATGTTTAAATATTGTACATTAATACTAAGAAAAAACGCTACAAAATTCAAAACGACACTTCTCCATAGCTCGTTAAACTACTCTAAAACTACATATATACATTGTAATATAAAATAAAAAAATAAAAAAAAAAAAACGTCTTAGCCTACCAATAAATGTAAATATAGTATAGATATTATTTCTAGAATACATTATATTAACAACAAAAAAAATAACGACATGAAATATTGTAAATAGAATCACTAATACATAGTACTCAAGCAAATATCTAATGAAAAAACCTAAACTTTACATGTATAACTACATTAAGAAAAGAAAGAAAAAAGAATGTTACCAAATCCAAAATCTAATTCAATATATCCAAAAACAATCATTACACAAGTACACAGAAAGTATAAAAAACAACATTTTGTAACGAAGTCAGAATGCCATCGCCTTCACTTTTATCGCGTCACTCCTAGAAAATTAATCTCTCACAGATTAATTTTTTCTTAAAGGAGGGGAGGATGTAGTGCTCCAAGAAGCCCTACCATTTTCTCCCACATTACATATTCCTCCCATATTACATTTTCCTCCCACATTACATTTTTCTCCCACCTATAACATAATCCATTTAATATCCCCAACATAACATTGAATTCAATGTCAAACCAAATCGAACTAAACGTTCAAATTCTCATTTATTGAATTCAAATTCATTTATTCAATTTAATGCATTTGTTCGATTCAATTTCCTAATATCAAACAGCATAATGCATTATTTTCCCATGTATGCTAAAAGCAATTAGCACCTAAGATCCAAAACCTAAAAGTGCATGTGTCCAGACAAAGGCATATCTATTCGATACGCCGACACACAATTCTAGCAATAAACATCATATTCTCACATACCAGATGTTTTATGACTTGCTAATAGACACGGATTCCCAGATCCTAAACTAACAACCCATTTCCACGGATCTTGTGCTACCCATTTGAAATGCACGAAAATTCTTGTTTGCATTGGCCAGATGGCTAACACAAAGAAAAACCCCAACAAAGGATTAAACGATAAGTGGCGATGCGTCTTGACCTTCGAAAGAATATAAAGATATTTACGAATTAGATTTTTGAAGTGAGAAGGTGAACACCTTGAAAAGGTGACTTGACAGTAGTCGCTTGGGAGGGTCAGTCAGTAGCGCGCGTGAGGAGAAGACCTCCTCAAAAATATTTTTTTTTTTTTAATTTTCTTTCTTTTTTATTACACTTCTCTCGGGAGAGGCGAACCTATAGCGGCGAGTGGGCGCCCCGAGATACCATCAAATAACTGTTGCAGTTCTTTTTGAACAGTTGCAGGTTGTAACGCTCCGGGAACACTCGCGTGGGAAGGGAGTTCCACAGCTTCCCCGCTCTGTAACGGAACGAGTTCTGATACGGGGATGTTCGCGCTGTCGGGAGATGAACCACAAACGGGTGCGATCCGTCGGATTGTCTTGTGGAGCGCATATAGACCGAATTGCGTGGAACAATGCCAAGAATCTCCGAAGAACAGCACCCCTGATAATATCTGTAAAACAGACAGAGGTCGGCCACGCGCCTTCGATGTGATAGCGACTGTAGTCCCGACGTCAGCGCCGAGTCCCCGATCAGCGGATCGCTCGTCTTTGTACGCTCTCAAGTAGGTCGAGGGTATGTTTAGGAGCCGAGCTCCAAACATGAGAGCAATATTCGAGCGCGGGTCTAATTTGAGATTTATATAGGAGAAGAAGTTGAGCCGGAGTAAAATATTTCTTGGCTCTAAAAAGATAACTCAGTTTTCCTGAGGCTGATCTGGCGATACCTGATACGTGTTTATGCCATGATACATTCCCACAGACCGTGACGCCGAGCAATCTCAAACTTTCCCCAGCCTCGAGGGTCCGGCCACTCATCATCAGCTGTGGAACCGATGATCCAGTTTTCTTTGTGAATGTTGTATGCTGGGTCTTCGTTACGTTGAAGTCGACAAGATTGGTCTTTCCCCACTGCAGGACTTTATCTAGATCCTGGTTCAGAGAGTCAATCTGTCTACATCTCAGCTGGTGCGACGTTGATGCACCAATCGACCGATCACTCGAAAAGGAGGAAACAAGCGTACTATCATCCGCAAAACAAACAATATAAGAATTAAACTTAAAAATAAATTAGTTTTTAAAAAGTATCAGTCTGCCTTTTCATTTACGGCTCAACAAAAAGTTCTTTTGTCGCTACAGTGTTTTTCGAATCCCGATTTGATCGTTTCCTCCCCAGCTAAGTCTAAGGAATTCTCTAATCCTTACCGTTTCCCGTTCCCTCTGCATTGCCTTCGTTCGCCCCCTTCTTGAATACACCGGTCTGGTCTCCACATTGCTCGTCCCATATCCGCAGAATCGAGAGCGTGCATCGTCGGTTTCTGCGTTTTGCCCTCCGTGGACTGAACTGGGAGAATCCTCGGATTCTTCCCCCATACACAAGCCGGCTCCATTTGATCAACCTCAGTACACTTGAGGAACCCAGAACTCTTGCCGATATCCTCTTTATCCACCGTCTCCTCTCCGGCACAATCAACTGCCCTAGCTTGCTTTCCGCCATCGCACTCAACACCAACCCCCGCAACCTACGAAACCCTCGTCTCTTCTATCTGCCCTCCCACCACACTTCCTACGGTTGTAATGAACCAATTTCACGTATGCTTAAGCAGGCAAACTCTTACCCCACCTCCTTCGATTTCTACCTCACTTCTATTGCTCTCAAACGTCGTCTTCTGTCTTTCCCCTCGTGACCTTCCCCCACCCACTATCTACACTTTTACTACCCGTATACATTCCTATCACCCCGTCCCTTTATCCTGTGGTAGTTTTTTTACGTAGGCATCGACAAGGATGCGGGTTCTATAAAAAAACACACACTGGAATTGTTCACAAACTCTGGTATAACAGGACTCCGTACTATCACCGACGAGGAAGGAAATATGATATAAAAACGCAGTCTGGTTCTATTGTTAACACTTCTTTATTGTAATCAGTGGAGAGGACAACAGTTTGGTTCCAGGTCATATTTCTAATGTTAGCAAACTTCGCGACATAAGTTCACTCTGTATTTAATTTAATGAAAACGGGCACGAACTTCACTTTGATGCCCGAATGTACAATATAGTTTGTGTTTATTTAATTTAATCTCTACACCGACACGAACTCCAATTAGATGGTAGAATGTACAATATGTTTTGCGTTTTATTTAATTTACTCTCTACACTGACACGAACTCCACTTCGATGCTCGACGTACAATATATTTTGGTGATCGCGACGACCTTTAAACTTCTGCCCCGTTGGAAGGTGAAAATCTGACTAACTATTGGATGTCTCTTTACATACATCCAACAAAAACGAACCTAAGGGATTCGCCGCCGAAGGCCAGCCAATCGAGAAAGTCAAAAGGAAAAAAAAGGGAAACAGGAAAACTCATGTAGCAGGTCAAATCTGCTGCTACATGTTTGGGAAAGATAAACTGCCGCCATTCGCAAGGGATAGATTCTTGATTGACGTGAGTCAATAAAACCCTTGCCGAAGGCAGGAATCTATCTTGGAATAATGAATCAGGCATTGGTTATGGCCGTTGCCAGATCATTTAAAATAAACATATTTCGGTGATGTATGTTGTCTTAGGGATATGTTAATCCCGTTGAAGGGACTGTCAGGCGAAAGTATCCGCTTGAGTGTTTACTTTGTGTAAACTAAAATTGGTGGTCATGACCGATGCTGGTGATCGTTCCGAGAAACGGCAACGGATCATAAAATCGGTCATGCTGAGATAAGTAGATACGCGCGCCTGAAAGGCCAATGTTTAATTTGATCTTCTTTACTGGTAGGAAAGATAGATCGTAGACATGCCGTTGGAAATCTGGCTTGCCGCTGTGCAAGCAACCCGAAATAATGCTAGGTCAATGAATGGGTACATGTCATGGCAAGATGATAATCTTGCCGTGAATTATGCTTTTAGGAATGACCGTGGGGAAGAGGTTTGGAAAAGCACCCAAAAAAAGGTAAGCTGCCTAATATATATTTATGTCGGTTATCCTTGGGGATAACCGAATTAATTCCAGCGAATTGGTTGGCGGTTAATGCCGTAGCAAGGTTGCGTAACCTTGCTGAAGATTCGACTTCAAGGTAAGTCGCATCGCTGGGAATGGTGGGAATCGAGCGATGCATGGCTCTTCGGGCCCTGAAAAGCCCCACAATCCTACTACCCGATCTTCGCCACCCCATCACGTGCACAGCCACCTTCCCATCTTTTTATCTTCTTACTTATTCGAATGTAATTTTTTGTAATCCTATTTCTTAAGTTAGTTCGTAAGTTTTTTTTTTACTTTTAATTTCTTTTTTTTTTTTTTTTTCTCAAACGCTTGTACTAAGTGTAATAAACGAGGGTTCTGCTCTCACTAAACTAACAAAAGTGATTTTCCTCAATAGTGTTTACGTCGCTAGTGAATCGGTATTAAGGACAACAACGGTAGCCCACTCTTCCCGGGGAACCGGAAGCACGGTGGTGCACCCAAAATATTATAACACCATCCTTCTTTATCCGAAGCTACTGGTTGTTTCGGAACTACATTTTTTGTTCATATAATTAGGTAATCTGCCCTTAATACAAACGTCAACACCGAGAACCTGTTCCATTGAACTATTCTGACTAGATTTTATTTCGGTTAGTCGACTTATGTTAAATGATAAGCATCATTTTTATTTTTATTACTCATGTTTTTCAAAGGTTTTTAAATATTTTAAATGCGAGTGCCCGCACCCAGGAAGTCTTTCTTCCATTTGCCCTAAAATTCCAATAATTTTGAAAATGTTGAATTAATATTTTTTTCTTCCTCCTTCCTGAGTATTAAAAAATGTCTGAAACCACATCAACATTTAGCCAGAGCTGTGCTACCTAATGGAAAATGCACATAACTCATCTCTTAAAGCCACTCAAAAGATCTCGGTACAAATATTAAAGGCTCTTAAACTCTGCCTCTTGCTGTAAATCACCTACCAGGGCAAAGGATAATTCATACAACAACTGCTACAATACTTATACTTATACAGTCACAAGTTGTGGACTTTTCCGCAAAGGACCAAGAAACCGAGAAATATTCTTATGCACAGAATGCACACAAATACCTCCTTTCCCCACGATCAAGGAGGATGAAAAATGTGAAAAAATATTCCAAAATGTATATTCTAACAATTCTGAAAAAAATCATTTCCTTTTGTACAATAAAATTCGGCCTGTGGCAGACTTCCTTTTTTCTTATTGGTTTTTTAAATAAAATTTATCGGAAGTCGGTTGTAAAACACACAGAATGGCAAAGTCGTTTTGATCCAACTACAGCGTAGATGTATTCAACTGGCAATAAATATGGCAATGGCGGAAAAGGATAGTTTAAGTAATAAAACATGTGTGGTGTCACAAGTGCAAACATTTAGGTCCCAACTTTTGAGTGCCATTAAACGGAGGTTATGGCAAAGAATTTGTCTTCGGTTGTAAAATTTTACAGCCGTAAAACTGGCTTTCTGGTTGATCAACTAAGGGCGCAGACAAAACTTGGTGAAAAATTGGAAAATTAAAAATGGTATTTTTTTTTTATTAAAAACAGTGCGAGTATATTCAAAATATAGTCGCGGTAAATTAAAATTTCGCTACAATCTTATGTAATATGAGATCCAATTTAGGGAATTGAAGTCATATGACTGCAGAAGAAAAACTTCTTCGTCTAGCTGGTTTGAATAAAAATTATTATTCAATGTGAAATAAAATAATAAGATATAATTAAATAACGCGAACTGAAATAAAATATGAAGGAATTAAACGAAATGAAACGAAATAAAATTAAACATCATATCATCATCGGCACTACAACCGAGGACCGGTCTTGGCCTTATTTAGCAAGTCCTGAGGCTTGTTAAATTTTCCATAATGATTTTTTTTTTGTGCAAGGTCATTTAGTCTTGCGCCAGAGGCTCCCCGGCAGGGAATCGAACCCCGGTCACCCGCGTGACAGGCGGGTATGTAGTGGTCCTTCTCTCAGGTAGCGTGTCTTCTTATCCTGAAAAGGACGTAGATCTCTTAAAGACCGCTCCCGAGGGGACCCGTTGCGGTTACCGCCGTGCTTCCTCGAACCTCGAGGGAAGAGCAGCTTCCGATTGTTCTAGGGACGTCGTTTTGGAATTGCGTCCCTGTGCCGTGGGACCAGGTGCCTTTGGGTGATGTCCGAAATCGTGGACGCTGCAAGGGTTTAGTTTGTGGGCTCGCCACCACTTTACTCACCGGTTCTTTTTGCTGGTTGGAAGTCTTCTCCTGTCCTAAAGCCGCCAACGTTCCTCAGTGAATGCACCAAACCAAAATAAATCAAAATACTTTTGGTTTCGTTCAAATAGTTTCATTTATTTTTGTAAATATTTTTGGTCCGGAAATTGATTGATCTTCTGCCGGGGACTATGAACAGGATGAGAACTGACTCGACTAGACCTCCAGCACTTCCGCCGGGGACTATGAACGTTGATTGATTGCCTCCTCGAGATCTTTTTTTTTTTTTTTTTCAAAACTGTATTTATTAACCATAATTAGAATTCGTACATTTAAGTAATACAGTGACTTAAAATTAATTTTGTAACAATTGCTTACATGTAATTATTATAATAATATATACATTTTCCAAACAATATTTTATGAGATATAAGATAGATGCGTGTTTATAAATTTAGTGGTATTATCTTCCTGGAAAAGGTCAGAAAACCAGGAATTCGTTTTTTCAACTTTACTTAATCTAAACTTAATCCTAATTATATAAATAACTTAACCTAATTTAGTCTGATTACAGTATGATTTTCATAAAGCCATAAACAAAGTTTTATAATTAATGGGATATATGTTATGAATTAAAGGATGTGGAATGAGGTCAGTTATGGGTTAGAGGTTGAGTATTTCTCTCCGGTTGTTTGTTGGAAAAGCGTAGGATGTTGGAAAATGGTTGGACGTTACAGTATTTGAACTGGTTAGGGGTAACTTCGGTGTTGTGGTATATGATCTCATCCTCGAGATCGCGATACATCACCTTTTAAACGAAATCAAATCGAGATTTCTATCTCAAAAATGTACATTTTCATGCAACAATCTCGATTTTCGCTACATTTCGTGCGATGCTCAATGTTTGTTTTAGATAAGATTCAGTTTTCTGAATCTTCATCAATCTATTTGCATATGAGAATTGGAAATGGTATTTGGGTATTGTTTGCTTGTGGCAAATTCGGACATCTGGTGCGATTTGCCATGGATATGGTTTATTTAATTTTCTAGGGAAATTACCAGATTGGAATGTATTTCTGGATTTTGAATTGAGATTATGCCGTGGGGCAAATGCAAAGCTTTAAACGAATATTTGATTCGTTTATTGCGAATTTTGCTTTTAGTTTAGGTTTTTTGATTAAATTATGCCCTGGAGGCAAATGCAAAGCGATAAACGAATATTTTAATTCGTTTATTGCGAATTTTGGATTTAGTTTTGGTATTTCAGGATTTTGATAGGATTTAATGTCTTAGCGTATATAGCTAGGATTTGGATGTAGGAATGGGGGAAAAAGGTAGTAGGGCTTTTTGGAGCACTACCGGTATACTAACCACTATACTATCGAGGAGCCAAAAATTAAACATAAGAAGTTTAAAATCATGTGTGCATAACAGTCATTCCAAATGGTTAGTTGATTATTTCTTAACTGCAACTAGCTGGACTACGTACATTTACTATTTCAGTGTTAATAATTACCGCAAGTTCCGCAAGTACTTTATAATCTATTAAGTAATTCGCCGCTGGCCACCACAAGGTGGCAAACGCTGGACGCACGCATGATAGTACATGCGTTCAATTTACAGCAAAGACTGGTGCATGCACCTTTTTTTGGGAAATTGAACAACAAAAAATAAATAAATAAATAAAAAATAAAAATAAAAAATGTATATTAAATAATTAATTAAAACAAACTGCTTTGCGTCCGTTGTGGTCACACAAGGTTCAGTGGACCCCACACAAACTTTGTGGCTATTTTAAATTCGGAAAGACTCTCCGTAGTGAGATTCATGGCGCCATCTGTTGTTTTTTGAACCCTACACAACAAGTTTTGACACACCATAAAGGTTTCCAAGGCGTTAGTTGACCTGCAGATTCCGACTAGTGTGGTCGTTTTTTTTTTTTTACACTAACGCGCGCACAAAAGGAGTTTTGAAGTACCCTTAAATGTCAGAGCACATTGCGAGCGGATGAAGAGGAGGTGGATAAGGAAATGAGGTGTCGATGTATATTGGTCTTGAATGTCTGGACCTCACAATGACCAGGAAACACATGATCAGGGAGAACATTCCACATTCGTGTGGTTCGGCTAACGAATGACTCTCTATGTTTATTTGTGCGCCTGAAGTCCACTGAACTGATGCGCATTCACAGATTAACGAGTATCGCGGGAAAATGTCTAAAGGGGCGGAACACATTCAGCAAGTTCAGTTGAGCAACGACCGTGGTAATACCTATAGAAAAAAGATAGACATGATAAGTTGCGCCTGTGTACTAACGACGGAATTGATCGACTTACAGCTGAGTTCCCAATAAGTTTCACTGCTCGTTTTTGCATCCTGTCGAGCACTTGTAGTGCAGTTTTGGATGCGCCTGACCAAATGTGTGAGTTGAACTTCATTTTGGACGAATTTACACCTTGTAAATAGTGGAAAGGTTGGATGGAATGAGGTATCATTTGCATCTCATAAGGAACCCTATACAGTTGGCTGCCCTTTTCGCAGCTTCAACTATGTGGTCATTCCACTTAAGAGCCGAATTAATTCGATTGCCGAGGGTTGATAGTTCCTTGGCTTCGTCGATGCAAGTGCCGTTCATAGACAGTATATTTACTTCGGGACTCCCCTTTGACGACAAGAGACAGCACTGGGTTTTTTGGGCATTGAATTCTACTCGGTTAGATAATCCCCACTGATATATCTTGTTGAGGCCTGAATTCAATGTATCAAGCATAAGTTGTTGGTTGGTAGTGACGTTCGAAGAGTTTGGGCGGGAGTTTTTTCATTTTTAAAACATTTTTTTATTTTCTTTTTATCTTCTTAGTTTCTAAATTACATGCTAGACAAAAAATGCTTGAATTCTAGCTTAATTATCTTATATTATAACTTACTGGTCCTACGCAGACGCTCTAAGATAAACATTACATAACGATTGTATAATTTGCCTTTCGGCGACAGAATTTTATTTGTGGGAGTACTTATAATAATTTAAATGAAAAGAAAAAATTTTTTTTCTTAAAATTTAACCTACTTTTTTTTCTTTTTTTTTTTATATAATTTTTTTTAAAAAACTTAACTTAACTTAACTTAAATCTTATACTTCCTTAATTCTAGAAAAACTAAGTCTATGTAAGCTGGCTGATAATATTGTTATTCTTTACCGACTTTGGTATCCAGGTCTTTATATGCCATTCAACCACCAGAACTGTTGACGCTGTCTAATACTATCGTCCCGGTCTCTGTGGAAGATAGCCCTACTGAAGCGCAGGAGCGCTTCTTCGGTACGCGTTACTTCCCGGTCGTAGCACAATCGCCCGTCTACGGATGATCTACTTACATGATAGATCAGCGGAATTCCGGATCTATCCTGTATAAGCCCTTTCATGCGTTTGGACGGGAGTGTTCGTATGAGTATGAGAAACTCAACGTGCTATCATCAGCAAACGAGTGAATTGGGTTGTGAGTACTTGACAAGAGGTCATTTATAAAGATTATGAAGAGACTGGGTGAGAGTAATGAACCCTGGGGAACACCTGCATTAATTTGATGGGAGACAGATTTGACACCATCAAGAACCACTTAGATTGAACGGCCAGAAAGATAGTCTTTTATCCATTGGATCAGGGAATTGCCCACTCCATATGAATGCAATTTTGACAAAAGGGCTGGATGCCAAACTCTGGTGAAGGCTTTTAAAACATCCAATGCGACTACCTTGCTTTCTCCGAGGTAGTGGATGGATTGGCTCCACTTTTCGGTAAGGTACGCCATAAAATCTCCTGTGGCCCTGTTGCTACGAAAGCCATATTGGCTGTCATTGAGGAGGTCATTTGATTCCAGATATCTCGAAAGTTGACGGTTGAGAAGTGATTCCATTACCTTGGAGAGAATAGAAGCTAGTGATATGGGTCGATAAGACGAGAGGGACGATTTGTCACTCTTTTTGGGAATTGGCTGAATGTTCGTTGACTTCCATCTATTTGGGAAACGGCCAGTAGAGAGTGAAGAGGTACATCTCTTTAAGAGGATTGGGGGAATGCCACCCGGACCAGCGGATCTGTGTGCGTTTAGCTCTTTGAGTGCGGGGGCAATAGTACGCGTTCGGAAGTGAATCTGGCTCATGGTCTGCTGCTTATGCTCAAGTTGAGGTGGAACTGGTGTGGTCTCAGGGAGCGTTGAGTTAGCTGCGAAATGTGCAGCAAGTAGATTCGCTTTCTCTATTACAGTGATGACTGGTTTATCAGCGACTATAAGCGATGGAATAGATGAAGAGACTGAGTTTTGAATGATTTTTACGATTGCCCAGAAGTTTCTATTACATGTGGGAGAGTGTAGTATTGTTTGTCTCACTCTCTGGTCATGCAAGAACTTTGGGCGGTGTATATACGCATTCCATTCATTTCTAGCTCTCTTAAATATTTTCCGATTTTCCACAGTATTGTTTGATTTATACAACCGGAATCTCAACTCATTAGCCTTAATGGTTTCTCCGTACCCGGAATCGAACTACAAATTTCTCTTGGGTTTGATACTCTTTACTCTGTGCGGAATAAAGGTCCGCATGCCAAGCAGAATCGTGTGTGTCAATGTGTCCGCTATAGAATCAACATCGTTATTGAGGAAAAATAACGACCAATTTAACCTCCCAAAAAAGTCTTTCAGACCTTCCCAGTTGGCTTTCTCATAGAACCTTACAGTTCTTTTGGGAGCTTTCTCATTAACGTTACTGTTGGTTAGAGGAAATTTAGCTGACACGACACAGTGCTCTGAAGTGCCCAAGGACGAAGAAGCTTCAAATGTATATTTGTTTGGGTAAGAGGTGAGAAACATGTCCAGTGTGTTGGCGGAATGACTATGTATATTGTTGTTGGGGTCCAATAGACATTTTTTTTGTGCGGTCCAATAGACATCATGTGACCTTAGTGTGGCAAAATAATAAAAAAATAACTTTTTAATTAATCGTTTTATGGTGTTGAACTGTGTTTATTAACGTCCGTATTAACGCATTGACCAAAATTTTTTCCGGCAGTATATAATGGTCATTATATATGTATATATATATATATATATATATATATATATATATATATATATATATATATATATATATATATATATATATACAGTTGTATTTTAAACTAATTAAGAACGATTCTAGAAATTTTGTTTACAATAATTTGTTATTAAATTCTTTGCTATAAACAGTTTGTAAAATGTTTTTTATATATGTATTTTAGTGTATTAATTAAAATATAAATAATATTTACAAAAAAATAGCAAAATAACATAACCATGCTCTCGTTGCTCTCGCGGTATGCTTAGAGTCATTGTCCTGCATAAATTTCCATGTCACAGGCAATTCTCCATCTGCATAGGGCAGAATTACATCATCAAGGACATTAATGTAGCTTTGGGCGTTCATTACACCTTCTATGTGATGTAACGGACCGGTTCCTTTGTATGACATACAACCCCATAGCATGATACTTTCTCCTCCATGTTTGAGGGTGACAGTGGTGTATTTAGGGTTGAATGCTTGATTTTTTGGCCGTCGAACATATTGCTTTCCATCGGAACCGACTCTGTTGATTTTTGTTTCATCATTCCCCAATACTTTTTTCCACTGTGAGATGTTCCAATTCTCATGTTCCCTGGCAAAAGCTAACCTAGCCCTTCGGTTTTTTAAGATAGCGATGGTTTTTTTCTAGCCGATCTTCCAAAAAGCTGGCTCTCCGTCAATCGCTCTCTAATAGAGCGTGCTGAAAGTGCATTTGCAGCTCAAACAATTAGTCTATCCTGGGGTTCAGTAATTTTACGTTCTCTACATATTTTATAGCATTAAATACCATTATTTTAGAGCAATTAAGGTTTTTTTGAAATTTATTTATACGACAACCTTTTATTATTTCGAAGATTTAGTATCGCTTCTCTCATGTTTTTTGTACAGCTTTCTTTCTTTCCCATATCTCGTTCAAATGTCTTAAAACAAAGCAAGAACTTATAATTCCGTTTACTTTCCAAGAAGTTATTATATTGACCAACAATTTTTTTTTTTTTAGATTTCTCTCGGGAGAGGCGAACCTATAGCGCCGAGTGGGTGCGCCGAGATGCCATCAAATAACTGTTGCAGTTCTTTTTGAACAGTTGCAGGTTGTAACGCTCCGGTAACACTCGCGTGGGAAGGGAGTTCCACAGCTTCCCCGCTCTGTAACAGAATGAGTTCTGATGCAGGGATGTTCGCGCCATCGGGAGATGAACCACAAACGGTTGCGATCCGTCGGATTGTCTTGTGGAGCGCATATAAGCCGAATTTCGTGGAACAATACCAAGCATCTCCGAAGAACAGCACCCGTGATAATATCTGTAAAACAGACAGAGGTCGGCCACGCGCCTTCGATGGAATAGCGACTGTAGTCCCGACGTTAGCGCCGGGTCCCCGAGCAGGCAGATCATTCGTCTGTGTATGGTCTCAGCTAGCTCGAGGGCATGTTTAGGAGCAAACTCGAAGCATCAGAGCAATATTCAAGTGCGGGTCTAATTTGAGATTTATGCAGGAGAAGAAGTTGAACCGGGGTAAAATATTTCTTGGGTCTAAAAAGATAACTCAGTTTTCCTGAGGCGGACCTGGCTATGTTCGACACAACACGTCAAGCACACGTACCACTTTACTTTATAAAAAAAGAAAATGTAACGTTCTGGGACAGATGTTCACTTGAGAACTTCTTATTTCCGACTGAGCGAAAATCGGATAGTTCATGCGGTACAATCCAATATGTTAAAATCTAACTTAACGGAATATGAAGTGTGTAGCGTTATGTAGCGATAGTGAAATAAGCGACTCGAACCAACGACAGTTAAAGTTAAAAAAAAAATCTCAAAACATTAGACCACTGCAACGTATAGGAGGTGACTTGTTATTCTCGACCGCTATTTACTGCGGTGAAGTGCTATGCTATTTATCTTTTATGGACTGGAAGATTTTTAGCTCTCAAACAAAAAAAAAAAACATTTTCTTGAGATGATTTTTCCCGGAGAAATTGCCTTTTTACATTCTTGTGCGCGTCAGTTCTTTGTAATGGAGTTTTTCTAGCTTGTAACTTAAACTATTCTCTTAAAAATGACTCAAACTTCTTTCTATTACGTGTTGGGGGTATGGAGATATTACAGGATGAATTGGTCAGGACGTTGTGTCCTATGATTGATGGTTCCAACGTAGGTTCAAGTGACCTGTTGCAGAAGCAACAGCATAACATTCGCAAAACATTTTGCATCAAATAATTGAGTCAAGCAATTCAATTGACTCGGCGAAATATTCCCTTACAACGCCGGAGAGTATACAACTATAAATTGTGCCAGAGACGCGTTCATGCTGCGGAATGCTTTTCGAAGAGCTCGCTGACTACGGAGACATTCAGCTAGCTGATAGCAGACCCCGTTGCTGGAATCGCTGAAGTCTTGAAAAGAGATCAGCACAACTGTGTAGCGGATGAGATATTTGTTGCTCAACGGCTGCTTCTGGAGAAAACGAAAAATAACAGACGGTGACGGAATTGAGGTGCAGTTTTTTCCTTTATTTTTCAACGTTAATATTCGGTAATTTGAAGTAGCTGGTTTTCTGCTTTTGGACGGACATAAGGACAGTTGTATTTGAATTGAAGATTAAAAAGCTTGTTAAAAAAAGGTGAACATTGGTCCAATAAAAAATAGATTTTGAATTGGAAACTAATTACATTGTTTTTTCATGTCTCGTTGCTGAGTTCCATCATCGATATTCAATTTGCTGGGCTTCGACGACGTTTATATTTCGAACTGGATTTACAAGTTCACTAATCATTACTTTTGCTGGGTTGAAAAACACTTACATGACCACTCTGGCTATTATGTAGATCGGCACAATTACTGTGTGATAGGTTGCGCACCAAAGCCCAACTGCCCGGTATACGAGGGAGGTCTGAAAACATCCGACCTCAACGTGAAGATAGCGGCACTCGTCAATAAAAGCTAGTGAATGTAGTTGTGCATCTTTTGACAGTTACTTACCAAAATTTCAGCCATTTTGGAGGTGCAGTTTCTATTTGGCAGTTGTTTGAGTGAGTCGAATAAACAAAATTGAGTATCGAGCTGTCATTAAATTTTTGGTTTTAAAAGGCATTACGCCTACGCAAATCAAAGATGAGTTGGACTCCGTGTATGGGAACTCTGCACTATCATTTACCAGGGCGAAATTTTGGACAGCTGAATTTAAAGGTGGCCGTGAGAGCTTGGGAGACAATGAACATTCGGGACGTCAAAAAACTGCAACAACTGACGAAGCATCGCTAAAGTTCACCAAATGGTGCTAGACGACCGCCGAATTAAAGTGAGAGAGATAGCAGAGGCTACGAAAATGCCCAAAGAACGTGTTTGTCACATATTAAATCAAGATTCAGGCATGAGAAAGCTATCCGCGCGATGGGTGCCGCGTTTGCTCACGTTAGATCAAAAACGTGTTCGAATGGACATTTCTAACGGTGTGTTGGCGCACTTTAGGCGCAATAAATCCGAATTTTGCCGCCGATTAATTACTGTCGATGAAACTTGGATACACCATTATATGCCCGAAATAAAAATACAGTCAAAACTGCGGACTGCAAAGGGGAAAGCGGCTTCAAAAAAGCAAAAACTGTTTTTTCGGATGGAAAAGTGATGGCGACTGTTGTTGGGGATAGTCATGGAGTTATCTTAATCGATTATCTTAAAAAAGAAAAAAACAATTACATGAGCATACTACGCATCATTATTTGACCAACTGAAGCCAGAAATTGTGGTAAAACGGCCGCATTAGCAGAAAACGAAAATCTTGTTTCACCAAGACAACGCGCCGTCTCACACCTCAGCCGTTGCCATGGCGAAAATCCACGAATTACGGCTTGAACTACTTAACCATACGCCTTACTCATCAGATCTAGCCCCAAGCGACTTCTTTTTGTCCCGTAATCTAAAAATTGCGCTCGGAGGACAGAGATTTTCATGAAATGAGGAGGCAATCACCTTCGTGAACAGTTATTTTGCAGAGAAAAGCGCTGAGTACTATTTGGACTGGTTAAAGAAATGGGAGCATCGCTGGAAGAAGTGCGTAAAGTTTCAAAGAGACTATGTAGAAAAATAAAAATAAATTTTAAGAAAAAATGTCTTGCATTTTTGTTAGGTCGGAAACTTTTCAGGCCGTCCTCGTAAATGCATATTTCACCCAAACAACCTGACCACTCTTTCAATGTGACACAATTCTGCAGTAGTGGTATTTTAAGGCTTACCCTATCGTGCTCTTGAATTATTGCAAGAAAATGAGCTACAATTCCCAAATCAATATTGAATCAATATAGAAATCAAATCGACCGGGGTTCGATTCCCCGTGGGGGAGCCTCTGGCGCAAGACTAATGACCTTGCCCGGAAATAAAAAAGTTATCATGGAAAATTTAACAAGCCTCAGGACTTGCTAAATAAGGCCAGGACCGGTTGCCGGTTGTAGTGCCGATGATGATGATAGAAATCAAATGTGTCAACCAAAATCTCTTTGCATTTAGATAGATATAAACGGAACCTTTATTCTCGACAAGAACATAGAGAATCGTCAAACGTAGATACTAATTGGATTGGGATTGACATCATTTGGTTGGCGGCGAATCATCGAGTCAAAGAGATGTCAGTCAATATATTGTGATGTTATACATGATTTTCTCTCCGAGAAATAATTGTATTCCATTACGTCAACATGAGAGTGTATTCCTGAGAAAAGACATTTCGATGAAATATTCAGTTTGAATAACGATCCGCTATGATCAAGTTCAACCCAAGAAACCCCTAATATTCAACAACCGAATCTAATATTCTAATAAGGATATTACGACACCTAGTGCCGTTGGGCAAATGAAATCCGTATAAACAGGATCCATAATTTCAGCAACCAACATAGGGATGACGTAATTAAATTGAACCTTCGAGATATTAAATCACAAACCTTCAAAATCGAATTGCCTCGTTATCAATGTTGTAGATTCAATCCTATTACGCACACCAAGAATTAAAATATACATTTCTTAAAAGTTTGCCCCTCTCAGTGTTGGAGAATAATAGTCGACGGAGCATTCTAGAATATTCAATACTTGGAAAAGCGTATGTGACTGAAATATTATTTCTGGTAACCGATTTGGATTCGATTTTTGGATTACTTGCGTCTGAGTGGGTCACGATGAATACAATGTTTATTACTGACGAGATATGATGGTGAGTTTTTTAATTACCTTAATACGTTGTAATATAAGACTACTTACGTTGAATATGTAGTTACACATTCCATCGTTTTAATAAACATCACCTCATGAATATTTCTATTACATACTGTAATAGAACCATACAATCAAGGATTGCTTTCGCCTACTCCATAAACTTTTCCAACTGGTACGAGGAACTTGCTCTCAGCCCTCTGAACCTCATCTGTGAGCAAACTGAAATTCCGTAGACTATATGAGCGTCATAAAGGAAAAGTACATGAATCCATAAATACATTTGATTAAAATAGATTTAATTAAAGTTGCCGGTTAGTTGGGTATTGGGGTTTTTTAATTACAATACCAATTTTGCATTTGTTCCTTACAAAGACAAGATAATAGTTACCATAACTTTGCTCGCAAATCTATGACCATATCTGTGCCATCGCAGTCAAATTAATATTTCGGTTGCCACAACTTCTCTAAAACTAGTCTCGCTGTATTAAAATTTATTTACAGGTGTAGCATTGATTCCGGAAATAAATGTCACCATTAGTTTGCCAAGTTGTAACATATTTACGGGTGAGTGATGTTTATTACAAAATTTGTATTACAAAATTTGTTAACATATGCACACGAAGCATGCAGAACTTCTGAAAAGTTCTCTGATGCGAATGTGGGCGTTTAATATGTAACTTACGGCCAAGTCGTTTACACAGAGTACATTACGACCGAAAATATTTGATTTCAAATTTCTAAGAAGTTCACTAATCGGTGGTGTCACGGCGTCACCAGACAACTGGGGCATAATTGATGACAGAATATTTACTAATGTATTCACATGATGCAAAGGAGGAAATACCGCCTCGAAGTGGGATATAATATTAAGGCCAGGGTGGTAATAAACATATATGATTGCACCCCATCCCCTGTTTTTAACGCCGTCTTCCCTCCCACAGTAAAAATTACACAGCTTACCTTCCAAACATCTGATTCCCACTACGCACTGTCCAAACTTAAAAACCAAAAGGCAGATGAAAGTATTCGTCTCTTTCTAGCGTATCCCATGACAAATCTGATTCGGTCTGCTACGAAGGCAAAACCAAAACCAGCGTGAAACTCTCTATTCAACAGGAAGGTTTACCCACTAACCTTTCCAGTCTCCACAAATTATTCGTAATTTTCAATGCATCCCCTCATAAAATGTCGAATGACCTTAAAGCCTTGGGCCACTTCGTTCACTCCAGAACGTTATCACATCTTCAAAGTAGTACGGCCGTCCTCAACAAGTTTTTTCGTTCCCAATCCCCTATCCCCCCCTACCTCTCCCCAAAACCGACAGTATAAACCCCCTTACCCTCTATTTATCTATCTATCCATCTACTTTGTGGGGGTTTGTAGCGGGGAAGTATGGTGCGCCGGCGTACTACGCTGATTCACTTCCTTCCGCCATCGTCACTAAATATTCGTCGAACGTTCAGCCGCAAATTGTTCACGGGAAATTGTCACCAAGGCACGAAACAAAAACACATTAAAAACACCTGGGAACTGCAGCCGGAAAATTAAACACACTGGGTTAACGTTCGAATGATTTTTTATTGAAATTATAGTTTACTGAGGTTCTTTTTATTTAACTGATCTTACGGTATTTAATTAGCATATTTGGTAAACAGATTCTACTTTCACTGACGATGACACGGATGCGCAAAAATATAAGACGGTGTACACTACTGGTGGTGATTATTCTTCAGGCACAAGAAAGAATTACTTTTAAATTAAATGCGCACACTTACTCCACTCGACTTAGTATATTTACGTCCCCGAGCGCGAAACGAGGAACGGGAGATCGCGTGACCATTGTGGTCAATGGATGGAATTTGACCCCGGGTATTATCGGTCCCGTCCGCGGAACGGGAGCGGAAATCCGCACGACCATTGTCGTCGGCAGATGGAAAGGGACTCAGCGATATTAATTCGCTGACAAGGGAATTCGGCCAGTGAAACTGGCTCTCTTAAGTAAGGGGTGCGTTTTCCTATACCAAGAGAGACGTAAAGTCATTTCATAGATCAAAGCCATGATGAAGAACCTGAAACACAAAGAAAGGAAAAGGGTCGTAGAGATCTTTGTTTATGTGAGGCGGTTACTGGGAAACGGATCCAGAACTATGTAGGATAAAAAAGATTTATGACCTGTGAGTTCAACTGAGTAATCAAGTTGCAACTCATTAAATGGTAGATGCGTCTGGGATACTTGGTGATTGGATTGTTTGTACCTAACATCGTACTCAAGAACCTGCCCCCAATGGCAATAGATATATACACGGTCCTCTTTAAGAACGCGTTGAATAATGCATATTATCCATCGCGTTGGAAAACGGCTATCATTCAGCGTTGAATAATGCATATTATCCCGCGCGTTGGAAAACGGCTATCATTCAGCCCATCGCAAAAAAGGGCAAAGACTGTACAAACCCAATGAACATGCGTTCGATAAGTTTACTCCCAAGCATCAGTAAAGTATTTGAAAAGACTATTAACAAAGCTCTGCTAAAATGGGTAGACGACAACAACATTATTCCAAATAACCAGTTAGGCTTTAAGGCGGGTCATGAAACCACACATGCCGCAGCTAAACTGGTCTCTGACATACAATAGAATAAATGTAGGAACCGATGCACAGGTGCCTGTCTGATCGACTTGGAAAAATCCGTTGATACCGGCTGGATCGAAGGGTTATATTACAAACTGGTCAGACAGGGCATACATAAGCCTCTACTATATGTACTCTACGATATGTTAAAGGACAGGAGATCCTGGTCAAAAATGGTAATGTGACCTCTAATAAAACGTATAATATCAAGAACGGCTTGCAACAGGGAGCGGTACTTTCTCCGATTCTTTTTAATATTTACATTAGCGACTTATTAGATGCACTGCCGCAGGCTATTGCGTACACAGACGATCTCATAATTTACAGAACAGCTCCGAAAGTTGAGATCATAAATAGTTTACTACAGCCAGACTTCAACAAAGTGCAGCGCTACTGCGATGACTGGAAACTGAAGATCAACTTCCAGAAATGTGAAGCCATCCTATTTAGAACTCCATTATATAAAGCCACGAACGACACAAGGAGAAACTGGCGAAAGCTAGTTATCGTGGGACTGTAGGGATTCCACCAAACCCCACGGCCCACTTACCTGAAAAACCCCCCATATCCGCAACTCAACTCCCATTGTCTCCCGCCAATGCAATCGCATTGGCACCTAAAAATATTTCCTTTTCCAAGGACATTAATGCAATAAAAGCATCACATAAAATTCCTAAACAGAATTGCATCTACAAGAGCATTCATAGTCCAATGCATCACTAGAATTCGCAGGAAAACTATTCCGGCACCATTGTTTGCCAAGCAGATCTCCCTAGACGAATTCCTGTAAACAAAAGGATTTGAATTACATACAAAATAACCTTCAGCAGGGGCCATAAACATTGCGATGTCTATTCTTGAGCTTCGCCATGTGTATGATAAATTCTCTTAGCGGACACATTGGCCGGCGACCTTTTTTCCCAGCAATAATATACCAGCGGCCGCATTCAATTAGCGCAATCGACCCTGAAATCCCTAAAAACAATTCTTTAACGTGCATATACACCATAGATTCCCAGCTATTAGGCACCCATGTTCCACCAATGCAATTCCGCCGTACATGTGCATACCACATGTCCCTGGCATTTCCACGGCCGCGGCAGCTCTTTGACCATCGGACAAAGGCGAGCACTCGCATCCTGCCCTAGAGTCATAAAACGAATTTCTTCGCAGGTAATCATGTAAACGATCCTTTTAGCATCTAATGAGTGGCTGCTATTTAGACAGCCGACCCTCATTACCGAAAGATGCTGTAGGTCGTTTCACCATTGTTCTTTTTTTCCTCGTTTCAGGCAAAATGCATCGATGAACACGGTGATGTGTACGAACACACACATACACCACCGCGTACCTGAGATCGCTTTCCATTAGTCACTGGTCAAAGGAAATTTCACCACCTTTTCACCACACCACCAAACTCACACCAAACGAGGATTGAATCGCTAAGTCGTATTTTAACCGCCGATCCGGACAATTCGTCTTCCGCACCCCGTTTCGCGCCACGGGGATGCGTAAACCCGGGTCGAGTAATAACCCCCAGGCGTGTCCTAATCATTTGTCATTTTAATTTACCGTTTACAACTTAGTTCGATAAAGTGTACCCTCCAACAAACGGTTTCTTGTATGGTGTCATTATTCCATTTCCCGAGGCATTGTGTTGTGAGTTATTCGCGTATTAATACATGTACATCCTTTTCAAATAATCCGGTAAAGAACAAAATAAATATAAACGTATGATTGTTCGCTCCGTATTTTGAAACTTGAGCATTTTTGGCGGCGTTGCACAGAGTTGTGTCCAGTGAACAGTTCGTGGGACGAAGAAGAACCCTGTGTCGTACGCCGGCATCTCGACTTCGCTCCCCACAGGACCGCATGGAGATAAACTGGAAACCAAGAGTTTAGTTAAATACCTTCGCATCTGACTAGACCAATATCTGTGTTTCAACAGACATGTAGACCCTGCTTTGCACAAAGCGTGGAAAACTTTTGCTATGACAAGGAGACTATTTCACAGGATAAAAGTCATATGCTACATGACGCTAATCAGGCCAATGCTCATATGTGTTTGTCCACTATGGTTTAACATAGGTTCAAATTTGATGGAAAAGATTCGGGTGTTCGAAAGGAAGTGTCTCAAAAGTTGTCTCAGATTATATCGGACGACGGAATCGGACTATAAAAAGTATTATTCAAATGACACTTTATATAATGAAGCGTACATAAATAGGATGGATAATTTTATGATTAAATTAATCAGAGGACATATTGCGAGAGCAATAAGCTCGTCCAATGACCTAATTTTCGGGGCTCATTATCCAAACACTCTGTACTATGAGAGCGTGCGTCCCAACGGCTTTGTTCCACCAGAGGCGTTTCTTGATTTGGACATGAATGGGCTTGTGGCGGTTCCGCCAGATCCCACGGCTTGCCTTCCTGAAAAAACCCCAATAACCACAACCCAGTCTGCATAAGCTTTCGCTAATGCAATTCTCATTAGCATCTTAAATGCTTCACGCATCAAATAGATCCAATTATTATAACCCAAAAGAACCTGCAAAAGAATTCTTACCTTTTCAAGCATTCCTTCGCTTACAAATCCCCTGTAAGAGTTCTTACTTCCCTTATCATAAATTATCCTGAAAAGAAAAACCCCGGTTCACATATCATGTAACCATTCCAGCCAGAGATAATTATCATGGCGTCGCCTATTCTCATCTTCATTCATGTGTACGATAACTTTCTTTATGTATACATTCGCTGGCGACGTTTTTCTCCCAGCAATAAAATTCCCTGACTCGCACAATGTGCAACCCAAGCAAATACGCATTCCGCGTCCCTCGGCATCAATTGAAATCCAAGCAAAAACAATGCAAATGGATGTTCAATACGTACCCTTACTAGCGATGCCATAAACACAATTTCCCAGTAACCTAGCTAAAACCAATTAGCACATTTTCATATCGGATCATCGTCTCTTTGTTTAGCCGCACATGTTCCAACAAGATTCCATTGGCATCCGACGATTTCGGTTTTATTTGCTTTACCGAAATCGTATCCTAGGAATGCACTTTATGTCTTTCTTTGTTCTAGGCACACATACCACCATGATCACGATGAGCGATGGAGCTCTGAACGAGCAAGATATCGTTAAGTCTTCTTCCAACCATCGCGCGGGCAACATCTTTTCGTCACTCACCAGCGTGTGTCATTAAAAAAGTGCATTTTCAACCCCTCAGTTATAAGTCGAGTCGAGTCGTGCTACGTACGCTAAGTTAAGGTGGAAAGTTTTTACAACGTTCGTTAAATAAATATTTTTACTTAAGAATTAAATTAAATTAAAAACGGTGATCATCAGCAATAAACCCAGTTATTCAAAACTATAAACAGTAAGTTTCGTTTACTTTCCTTCTGGTGGACGGTTTTTCGTGAAGTTCGAGCACCATCGGCGGACTGTGTTTTACCCTTACTCCCGGTTGTGGACCAACGATGGCGGCGTTTCGTCCTTTTCCTTCGGCGTTTTACTTGGTGGAACTTAGTGGAAGTTGTGGGAACGAGGTAAATTTCGCGCCCGTGCGGCGTCACGACTTCGTATCCCCCACAGGCTTATACAGGATAGATCCGGAATTCCGCTGATCTATCATGTAAGTAGATCATCCGTAGACGGGCGATTGTGCTACGACCGGAGAGTAACGCGCACCGAAGAAGAGCTCTTGCGCTTCAGTAGGGCTATCTCCTACAGAGGCCGGGATGATAGTATTAGACAGCGTCAACAGTTCTGGTGGTTGAATGGCATATAAAGACCTGGATAGCAATGTCGGTATAGAATCACATTATCATCAGCCAGCTTACATAGACTTAGCTTTTCTAGAATTAGGGTAGTATAAGATTTAAGTTAAGTTAAGTTCTTTTAAATATTTAAGAAAAAAACAAAACAAAATTCGGCACAAAGTTTTTCAATCTTTCTTTGTCTTTCAAATAATCGTAAATAGTGCCACAAAGTTCTGCCGCCGAAGGGCAAATTATTTCATTGTTATGTAATGTTTAGCTTAGAGCGTCTGCGAAGGACCAGTAAGTTATAATATAAAATAATTAAGCTAGAGTTTAAGCATTTTTTGTCTAGCATGTAATTTAGAAACTAAGAAGATAAAAAGAAAATAGAAAAATGTAAAAATGAAATGAAAATGAAATGTATGTTAGCAGTATTTCTAAATCCTTACTATCCCCAAAACAAAATAGATCGTATTCAACTCAAATCGGATGATCTGAAAATTGATGAAAATTGATCTATAATGTTTTATGGGTTCTTGGTGTTTTATGGCGTAATCTTTGTTATGGAAAGGATGTGAACTGGATTTCATCACGGATTTAGTGGAGGAGCTTCTATAAGTAATAGTGGCGTTCGCTCATCTATCGCGGGTCCTAACTTGCATCCTTTCTGAGGCAGTATGGGTTTTCTGTGCCAGGAGTTGCCAATGCTTCGTGATGATCATCGTAACATTCGCGGCATAATATGTAATTTCTCCAGAAACTAACCATTCTTGCACTTAACGAAACCCAGGTAATAACTGTTACAGATATTTCCAATTTTACTATACCTGGTTATAACTTGGTACCTCTGTTCTCTCCACATCGTGGTCTAGCCACATACAGACAAAGTGATAATGCTTATCGACTTCTGTCACAATATGGGCTCTGTTCTAGTCCAGAATTTAATTTCTCGTTGCTGAAACTTCACGTTCGTAAGCATATCATATATTACTGCTTTCTTTACAGAAACCCAAACTTGGATGCTCTGTCTGATTTTATCGAAAGGGTATTGACCCCATAGCCGAACTCTGAAACCTTTATTGCGAATGATTTTAATATGCATAACACTCAGTAGCTTTGCCAGTCCGGGCACACAACACCTGAAGATCAGTATGCCCACCTCTTTACTGATTTCAATAGTTTAACTCAATTTGTCAATGAGCACTCACGGGTACTAGACATAGATGACCATTCCGCCAACACTCTGACCTGTTTCTCACTGCCCACCCGAACAAATACATAATTGAAGTTTCTTCGCTCTTGGGCACTTCAGACCACTGTTTCGTGTCAACTAAACTTGTTTTAACCAACATAAAGATTAATGAAAAAACTCCCAAAACAACAGTATGGTTATAGGATATTGGGAAAGTTTGAATAAGTTTTTTGGGAAGTTCAATTGGTCGTTACTTTCCCTCAATTATGGTGTTGACACTATCGCCGACACATTGACAGACACGATTCTACTTGGTATGCGAACCTTTATTACACACATGGTAAAGAGTCCCAAACCCAAGAGAAATATGAAGTTCGATTCCGGGTGCACGGGAGCCATTCATGCTAAAGAGTTCAGCTTCCGGCTGTATAAATCAAACAGTACTGAGGAAAACCAGAGAAGATTCAAAAGAGCAGAATGTGAGACAAAAGCTGGTACACTCTCCCACAGGCAGTTTCTTCTGGGCGTTTATGAAGAACACCAAAAACTCTGTCTCGTCATCAATCCCCTCACTTATAGTCGATGACAGATCAGTCACCAGCGTAATACAGAAAGCGAATCTACTTACTGCACATTTTTCAGTGACCTCAACACTACTTGATACCCCATTAGTTTTGCCTCATTTTAACCATAAGCAGTACACCATGAGCCAAACTCACTTTCCAACGACCGCTCAGGAAGCTGAACGCAAAAAAAAACCGTTGGTCTGAATGGAATTCTCCCAATTCCAGTGAAGAGATATTCTTCTTAATTCGCTAAACCTCTGCGGAAATTCTCCCATCGACCCTATTCTACTCGCCGTTTCCCAAGTAGACGGAAGTTAGGTAACATTCATCCCATTCCCAAAAAGGGCGACAAATCGTGCCTTCTTCTTATCGACCCATAGCACTAACTTCTATTCTGTCAAAAGTAATGGAGTCACTCATCAACCGTCAACTTTCGAGATATCTGGAATCAAATGACCTCAATGACCACCAATATGGCTTCCGTAGCAACAGGTCCACAGGAGATCAGTTTTGCTTTTTAAATATACTTCTCTCTGGAGAGGCGAACCTGTAGCGCCGCCACGGCGCCCCGAGATGCCACCAAATGACCGTTGCAGTTCTTTTTGAACAGTTGCAGGTTATAACGCTCCCGGAACACTAGCGCGAAGTGGGAATTCCACAGCTCTGTAACGGAACGAGTTCTGGTGCAGGGATGTTCGCGCCGTCAGGAGATGAACCGTAAACTGGTGCGATCCGTCAGATTGCGTCATGGAGCGCATATAAACCACATTGCGCAGAACAATACCACGAATCTCCACAGCACCCGTGATAATATCTGTAAAACAGACAGAGGTCGGCCACGCGCCTTCGATGGAATAGCGACTGTAGTCCCGACGTCAGCGCCGGGTCGCCGAGCAGGCGGATCATTCGTCTGTGTATGGTCTCAACTAGCTCGAGGGCATGTTTAGGAGCAAACTCGAAGCATCAGAGCAATATTCAAGTGCGGGTCTAATTTGAGATTTATACAGGAGAAGAAGTTGAACCGGGGTAAAATATTTCTTGGGTCTAAAAAGATAACTCAGTTTTCCTGAGGCGGACCTGGCTATGTTCGACACAACACGTCAAGCACACGTACCACTTTACTTTATAAAAAAAGAAAATTTAACGTTCTGGGACAGATGTTCACTTGAGAACTTCTTATTTCCGACTGAGCGAAAATCGGATAGTTCATGCGGTACAATCCAATATGTTAAAATCTAACTTAACGGAATATGAAGTGTGTAGCGTTTTGTAGCGATAGGAAATAAGCGACTCGAACCAACGACAGTTAAAGTTAAAAAAAAAATCTCAAAACATTAGACCACTGCAACGTATAGGAGGTGACTTGTTATTCTCGACCGCTATTTACTGCGGTGAAGTGTTATGCTATTTATCTTTTATGGGCTGGGAGATTTTTAACTCTCAAACAAAAAAAAAATTACATTTTCTTGAGATGTTTTTTCCGGAGAAATGGCCTTTTTACATTCTTGTGCATGTCAGTTCTTTGTAATGGAGTTTTTCTAGCTTGTAACTTAAACTATTATCTTGAAAATGACTCAAACTTCTTTCGATTACGTGTTTTGGGTATCGAGATATTACAGGATAAATTGGTCAGGAGGTTGTGTCCCATAATTGATGGTTCAAAGGTAGGTTCAAGTGACCACTCTGGCTATTATGTAGATCGGCACAATTACTGTGTGGTAGATTGCGCACCAAAGCCCAACTGCCCGGTATACGAGGGTGGCCTGAAAAGTTTCCGACCTCAACGTGAAGATAGCAGCACTCGTCAATAAAAGATAGTGTATGTAGTTGGGCATCTTTTGACAGTTACTCACCAACATTTACTCGCCATTTTGGACACGTATCTTTTAGTTGACAGTCGATGTGCGTGTTTTTGTGAAAATGGACAAAATTGAGCATCGAGCTGTCATTAAATTTTTGTTTTTGAAAGGCAATACGCCTACGCAAATCAAAGATGAGTTGGACTCTGTGTATGGGGACTCTGCACTATTATTTACCAGGGCGAAATTTTAAGCAGGGGACGTCCAAAAACTGCAACAACTGACGATAACATCGCTAAAGTTCACTAAATGGTGCTAGACGACCGCCGAATTAAAGTGAGCGAGATAGCAGAGGCAAGATTTAGGCATAAGAAAGCTGTCTGCGCGTTGAATGCCGCGTTTGCTCAAGTTAGGCCAAAAACGTGTTCGGACATTTCCAGCGGTCTGTTGGCACAGTTTAGGCGCAATAAATCCGAGTTTTGGCGCCGATTAATTACTGTCGATGAAACTTGAATACACAACTATAAGCTCGAAACAAAAATACAGTGGGCCGCATAGGAGGAATCGGCTCCAAAAAAAAAAAAAACAAGAAAGTGATGGCGACTAATTTTTGGGGATAGTCATGGAATTACCTTACTCGATTATCATCAAACAGGAAAAACCATTTCATGAGCATACTACGCATCATTACTTAACTAACTGAAGGCAGAAATTGTGGGAAATGGCCACGTGTGTAGAAAAAGAAAATCTTGTTTCACCAAGACAATGCGCCGTTTCACACCTCAGCGGTTGCCATGGCAAAAATCCGCAAATTACGGTTTGAGCTGCTTGACCATCCGCCATACTCACCAGATCTAACCCCAATCTCTTTGTTCTCTAATCTAAAAATTGCGCTCGGAGGACAGAGGAAGCAATCACCTTCGCGAACAGCTATTTTGCAGAGAAAAATGCATAGTACTATTTGGACAGGTTGGAGAGATGGCAGCATCGCCATTCTGTTGTAGGTTTTAAGAATGCATTCAATTACGAGTACAGATTGGGAAATATATGCTATTGCCGATTAAGAAATGAATTCTTTGCAAGTTTGGGAATATATGCTATTGCAGATTTGGGAATGGATGCTGTTGTAGATTGGGGAATGCGTTCTTTACAAGTTTTGAATGGGGGAGTTGGGTTAAGGTGAGGCGCTGCTAGCGGTCAAAATTGGTTGGAATTGTGGGTTGGTTCTCCATGTAATATAGAGAACCCCTGTGGCGGTTCCGCCAAACCCCACTGCCTACTTACCTGAAGAACCCCCACCCATACAACCCAGTCTGCATAAGCTTTCGCGAATGCAATCGCATTAGTACCTTAAATGCTTCACGCGTTAAATAAATCAAATTTGTTTACTTAAAGGCCCCTGTAAAGAATCCTTACCTTTTATTGCATCTCTGCGCATACAATTCCTGTAAGAGTTCTTTCTTCATCATCATCATCATCGGCACTACAACCGGGAACCGGTCTTGGCCTTATTTAGCAAGTCCTGAGGCTTGTTAAATTTTCCATAACGATTTGTTTTTCCCGAGTAAGGTCATTAGTCTTGTGCCAGAAGCTCCCCAATGGGGAATCGAACCCCGGTCTCCCGCATGACAGGCGGGTATACTAACCACTATACTATCGAGGAGCCCATTAGAGTATAAGCTTCGTGAAATCTTGACAAGTTCTCAGAGCTTGGTTGATAGACCCGGTCAGAAAAAGAAATAGCATCTTAGGAAGTTCTCCGGTGTAGTTTGAAGCCTATATCAAATATAAATGGCAATTTCTTTTTGTACATTTATTGAATAATGTCACACACTAACTATACTATCAACATTTTTCCTGTGTGATCTACACACTTTTGCCACCGATTTTGAAGTTTTAATATCCCCTGTTCAAACAATGATTTAGGAGCGTTGTTAGCCAATTGCGCACATGCTCCTCAACTTTTTCATTACTTTCGAATTTTGTTCCTCCAAATGATTCTTTCAAGGGTGCGAACAAAAAATAGTCACAGGGAGACAAGCCTGGGCTATAGAGAGGGTGTTCGGGGGTTTCCACCCCATTTCTTCCAATGCATCCCTTTTCAAGGATGCAGCGTGAGGCCTGGCGTTGTCATGAAGAAAGATAATAACGCGAATGGGCATACCTCGTCTTTTGTTTCGATATGCCGCTTTTTCCATAGCTGATACCCACTAGTGATGACAATTTTCCAACAGTTAAGCGACGATCACTTTCAATATGCTTTCGAATGGCACGGATGTTGTCATCTGTACGACTTGTCCTTGGGGGTCGTTCACGACCGACGTTTTCGATACATTCTCGCCCATTTTTACATTTTCTGAACCACGTATACACCCGATACTGAGACAGTGTATCATCACCAAACTGTACCTTCAATCAGGAAAAAATGTCCGAGGGGCAAACGCCTTTATAATAATCCCTTGCGCAACAGATGTATGTATCTCCTGCTCGGCCATGGCTGTACTGACTACAAAGTCTAGCGTGAATACTAGTCAGGCCGGTTCTCCTACTCTTCATTAACCAAACAACAGCCACGCACAAGATTATCTAGCTCGCAACTTATTGCTAAGCAAAAAAGTAAAATTACCGTTTAGAACTCATTCACCCTCGTAAATAGGTAGACATTTATGTAAACAAATTCCTAGAAGATAGTGAAAGTGCAGGCGCGGATTTTATGTATTTTATCTTGAACCAAATGGGAAATGAGTCTATTCGTGAACATATGGTTCACGCATTTAATTTATTGGTAAAATAGGATTAGTGAGTCAAGTATTACATTTCATTATGACGACATTTGTCGAAACGCAGAGGGAAGGTGCACAGGGCAGAGAACGGGTGGCGTAGCCGAATTAGTGAGTTCAAGAACTTTTTACTGCCACTCGCAAATACTTATCCATTGGTGTCGCCTCCAAAGTAATGGGCTTCTGTTAACGAAGCAAGTTTCATTTGCACTTTTCTGGGAAATTCCGATCCTTTTTCAACTGTTCCGAAACGGCCACATAATACTTTAAACACTACTTTTTTTTAAAACAGTACTATAAATCCTCCTCGATAGTATAGTGGTTAGTATACCTGCCTGTCACGCGGGGGACCGGGGTTCGATACCCCGTCGGGGAGCCTCTGGCGCAAGACTAATGACCTTGCCCGGAAAAAACAAATCATTATGGAAAATTTAACAAGCCTCAGGACTTGTTAAGTAAGGCCGAGACCGGTTGCCGATTGTAGTGCCGATGTTGATGATGATGATGATGATGATGACTATAAATCAAACAATTTTCATTCAATCGATTTAAAATTCTTCTTGTGAAAGTAACTCCTGGTACAAAAAACCCAGTAGGCATAGGTGTCCACTTAGAAAGATATGATGAAGCCAACGCATAAAGATACGCGACGATTCGGAAGGGGATAATGCGACTCTTCAAACGCAAGAAACGCGAATGGGAGAAGACTCGGATCGAAAAAATCCTAGAAAATTCCAAAGCAAAGAACATCAGAGATAAGTATGCAGGCATAAATTCAATTAGAAATGGATACCAAGGGAGGGCCCAAATAACTCAAGACGCAAACGGCTGTCTGGTGACAGAAACAAACAATATCGTCACAAGATGGAAGAAGTACTTTGAAAACCTGCTCAATGTGCGCACCCATCAACCACAAATAAAGGCACCAGACGTACATACAGCCGAGCCTTATATCCCAGAGCCCTCTTTCAACAAAGTTGTAGACGCAATAAATCGATTAAAAAACAACAAGACTCCCGGAGTCGACTGCATCCCGGCAGAGCTTATGAAGCATGGAGGAGAGGCAACCGGTCGAAAGATCCACCAACTCATCAAAACAGTATGGGATAACGAAGTCACTCCGGAAGAATGGAATCCTCAATAGTCATCCCCATTTTCAAAAAAGGCGACAGATCTGAATGCGAAAACTACAGGCGAATATCATTGCTCTCATCATCATCCGGTCTTGGCCTTACTTAGCAAGTCTCGAGGCTTGTTAAATTTTCCATAATAATTTATTTTTACGGGCAAGGTTATTAGCCTTGCCCCAAGCCCTGCTCCCAACCACATACAAAATACTAACAAATGTCATAGTGGCAAGAATCACAACGTACACAGAAGAAATACTGGGAGACTACCATGGCGGATTCCGTAGGACCCAGTCAACAAGCGACCAAATGTTCACAATAAAGCAACTGCTGGAAAAGAAGTGGAAATACGAAGAGACGGTTCACCAACTGTTCGTTGACTTCAAAAAAGCCTACGACTCAGTCGCAAGGCAAAGACTCTACCATATTGTAGTTGAGCTGGGAATCCCGAAAAAATATGCCACCCTCATTCAAATTTGCATGAACGAAAACAAAGGGCGAGTTAGAATAGAAAACCACCTCTCAGAACCATTTGAAATTCACGACGCACTAAAACAGGGGGATGACCTCTCATCATCATCATCATCATCGGCACTACAACCGGGAACCGGTCTTTGCCTTATTTAGCAAGTCCTGAGGTTTGTTAAATTTTCCATAATGATTTGTTTTTTCCGGGCAAGGTCATTAGTCTTGCCGTAGAGGCTCCCCGACGGGAAATTGAACCCCGCTCTCCCGCGTGACTGGCGGGTTGACCTCTCACCCGGTCTTTTTAATCTTGTGCTCGAATACGTCATCAGAAATGTACAAGACGACAACAAGACCGAATCATCGCTGGCCGGGGTCACACGAGTGCTCGCGTATGCGGATGACATCGCCGTTCTGGACATAATCTAGAAACTGTAAGTAAAAACAGTGAAATCATCATGCAAGGGGCAGAAGCGGTGGGCATAGAAATAAATAAAAACAAAACCAAATACATGATTACGGCGAGAGCAGGTGGACGTCGGGGAACGCATGTATACGCCCGAGGCAAGATATTTGAAAAAGTTAAAGAATTTAAATATCTGGGAACGACACTGACGGCCAGTAACGAAATGTCGAAGGAAATTAACAGAAGACTACACTCCGGCAACGCGAGTTGGCACGCAGTCAGTAAACTCCTGAAATCCAAACTGCTATCGCGTAACATAAAGCTCCGTTTCTATAGAACCATAATCATGCCGATTGCTCTATACGGATGCGAAACATGGGCTCTCACAAAATGGGAAGAAAACAAATTCCGCGTATTGGAGAATAAAGTTTTAAGGGGTATCTTTGTCGGTAAATATGACGAGGAGGCAGGACAATGGAGGAAACTCCACAACCACGAATTGGAAGAGCTATACCGCAAACCTACAATAGTGAGAGCAATCAAATCGCGGAGATTAAGATGGGCCGGACATGTGGCGCGAATGGGTAACGATAGGATCGTGCGTAGAATTCTTAATGGCAGACCAATGGGAAAGAGACCGATAGGACGGCCGCGACGGAGATGGGAGGACAATGTTAGATTCGACCTAGTGGAGATCGGTTCGGCTGGTCAAGCGTGGAAGGACAGTGCACAGGACAGGGAACGATGGCGGAGTCGACTCGGTGAGGTCATGAGCTTCCGGGTTCATACAGGCCAATAAATAGTAATAGTAATAGGCATACAGCTCCTTGATAGTATAGTGGTTAGTATACCCGTCCGTCACGTGGGAGACCGGGGTTCCATTCCCCGTCGGGGAGCCTCTAGCGCAAGACTAGTGACCTTGCCCGAAAAAAAAAACAAATCATTTTAGAAAATTTAACAAGCCTCAGGACTTGCTAAATAAGGCCAAGACCGCTTTCCAGTTGTAGTGCCGATGATGATGATAATAGGCATAGGTGTGATGAGCCGCCACTACCATAGTGCAAGAATTCATTGTTATACTCCGGGCCGTGCTTTCCCAAAACGGCGGGAGAAGAGCCCGGAGTGTCGATGAGAAGAGTGAAAAGGAGAAAACACGCGAAAGGGTCAGTTAGGACAGTTGTAGTAAATTTTATTTATTTAATTGAATCCAAAGATGCGGTTGGTTTTTACTGTTGATAATCGGCCAGCGGTTCGGGCTTCGAAAAGAGACTGATGGTATTATTAGTTTGTTGGCCAGAGGTTCGGCCTCTAGTGATCTGCTGATAACGAAATTGAAAAGCACTCCCCTTTTATAGTTTTTGGAGTTGACTTTTGTCAACTATTTTAATGTCAAAATTCCAAGAAGCGTACGCAAGGCTTGGCGTGCTTCGATTGGAATTTTGTTCCGAGAATTGTTTAAAGGTTTTTGTTGGATAGATTCTGGGAAGGGAATCGTGAAATGCGTTTTGAATTAGCATTTCATGATGTTAGGATTTTTAGGAATTGAGTCAATGTATGATGAATTAACTTTTGGTTAAATTCGTTGTACATGTGACTCAATATGGGATTTGGATGTGTTATGCTGGAATTTGAATCAATGTGCGATAATTAACTTTTGTTTAATTTATCGCTTATTGGTTCGATATGAAATTTGGGTTTTTCGTTATGGGATTATGAATAGGATTTATGATGTTATTGGGGATTTCGATAGGAGTAGCGATTTAGGATCGCTACATCATCATGAAAATACCGACTCCTCAAAAAAGAAGACATCCACTAGTCAGTGAGACCATGAACTCTTGGGTTCTTACAAGCCAATAGATAGAAATGTTATGGGATTTGCTTTGGTACACGGCCCTGATGATTCTCTTTTTTTTTGGTTTTGGTACTGTTCTTCACTTTGCTTGCTTTACGTATTGTGTCTGTTGAATTCGTCATCCCTTACCACTCGTACGCCCTTACCACTAACTTTGTTACGATGAATTTCATGTGTGAACCACGCAGTGGATGAAGCACGGGATAGGGACAAACGTCCGCAGAGCGAGTGGATGCTCGGCGATAAAGTAATGACCAAAGTCCTGGCTTAGCATGTGTGTATGTGTGCACAGTTCGTATCAAGGAATAGAGCTCAGTCAGAATCAGTTGAGAAGCGAAACACAAACGCATCCGACCAACGTCGGCATGTAGGAGATGAAGTATTCTTCATCGAGTTCGATAACTTAATTTTTCATTTTTGTTTATGGCTGATCTACACTATGGTTTCTGAGTATTCGTATGCGATCTGCCTGTTGAAGTCTCCACAACTGCTCCTTTTTTTAAATTTTTTAGGTTCTGGTCATTAAACAGAAGACCGGTTGTTTTTAATGTGCACACCCTAAAAAAACTTTCAATTGCATTATATATTCGTTCGGCTAAAAAAAAAAGAAAACAAATTCAAATAACCCAAAAACAAGGCCCACCACCAGACAGCTTGACATCCTTTTAATACAAATGACTTCAAAGAAGATGAATGATTCCATGTAAGGCAATGTAAAAACTATCTGAAAGAACAGAATGTTTCTACTCAAACGATTTGAACTTTGGTATTTTTTGGATGCCTAGATGGAGCCCAAAGTGTGTTTTGCTTTTCTTTTGCGAAGGACTGGCCTGGACAGGGTGTATACCCGTAAAATATATTCAATTACCGATTAAATCCGAATGTTACCAAATTATATTATTGTTACTCGAACACAGGGTGTGGTTATCGAATGTAGTTGATTTATTAATTAACATCAATTATAGACAGGCCAATGTAGTCCTTAATTAGTTGTCAATAGAGGAGTTAATTTGGTATAAAATGACTGGGATACAATCGAATGTTTTTAATCCTTATAAAATATAGAAATATGATGTAAGTGTTGTCATTAAATGTTATTGACGTGCGTTATTTGATATCATTACGTAGTTAATCGTCTTTTATAGGAAAGTATATAACAAAATAGTATAATATACTTTAACGACTATTATAGAAAAATATAAAGACTAAAGACCTCTTAAAATTAGTCGCCCATCACTTGGGTCGTTCTATGACATCCCTCTTCTTTGCATTCCCTATTTATGTTACCAAATTGATTTCAATGCCTTTCAACAAATTAATTTCTCCTGTAATTTAGTCACTATACCTCATAGTTTACATTGTAGAGCCTTGGATTAAACCAAAGCTATAATAAGTTTTGTTGATCTCGGTTCTGAAGTACTCGTATATGTTAAATCTTCTAGAATGTTTATAAATGTGACTACCACCCCGTGTCACAGATATATGGCAAATAGAGAATTATTAGGAAATTAAACCCAACTAATCCCTGTAGATTGAGGTAAAGCCTACAGTTTAAATGAGCCCTCTCAGCTCCTGCCTCTACTTCGCGCCATATAATGCCGTTCATTAATCTTATGTGATTTACTATCCACGCTAAATTAAAACACACACGACATTGTCATGAGTGAAGTTCCAAATGTAAGATCATAAATTCAGTAAGTCCTCGCTTGGCTCAAGTTTCTTGAGACTTTATCCAGAAGCCGCCGCTCATAACCAGATAAGGTTCGTTGTTAGTGAAAACAACGAAAAGTTCCATTGGCTGGTAATTGCATAATTTGTAGTCAAATCTTTAATCCGACCATTTCCTCCCTTCTCGCGTTTTTCCAATCTCATGTACAAGCCCTTCAAGAGCAGCAATGAATCAAGCTCTGAATTCCAACTCATCCCTCTATTATCCTGTGTTTTCTCATTTGCCATAAATTCAACCAACAATCCCTTACGGGGTTCCCCTTCGTTGAGCGCTTTTTACACAGTTGCCTACTAAATTTTTCCTCTCTCAAAGGAGACGAATTCATGAGCACATAAAAGGACTTCCCCTGGAATAGAAATTTATAGGCGTGCACATCCCATTCAAAGAGCCACCCCTTCTGGTTTCCATGTGTGTGTACAGATGAGTCGCTCTATCGAGGAAGCAAATTTGAGAATCGCTCAAACACGATTGACGGTAGAAAAAAAAACCTATCCGAACTTTGTGACCCACAAATGTAGTCATAATAATTTAATTATTTTGTTATATAAGGGACGCTGTAGGCACTCCTCGCGAGGTGGTAAGCTACTGGAAAACCAAAGCCTACTCAAATGTTAAGACAACCGAAGGTAATTGAAATCAACTGATTGATATTGATTTTTTTCGCATTTACTGCGCTACAAGCCTACCGTCTCTCCGTTTTCCGACGAATATTCTTGCCAAAGCTACTTATACACTTCCCTCTGAGGTTTGGTGAAAGCCATTTTCCAATTTTAGCTCGGTAAGCCATCAAGTTTACCTCACAAATTTGTTCGGAATGATGTACTCACTGTTTGCACCAATAATTCTATTCTAATGTGGATTCAGGCTTTTATCTCTAAATCTAGACTTACCTCGTCAATGAATTCAAAGTCGTTCCCTTCGAATTTTTTCTTCTTAGCCTCGACGTCCAAAGATGACATCAACACTAGGCACACCATCGCTATCAGAAGTAAACACTTCATTTTAAGAACTTCGTCTGTTTGTGTTTGTGTGGCAAGGAGTAGTTACTTTAAGCACTTGTTTTTGTAATCCTTGCTATATTCACTTGGGTCTGCTACAGATATAGCAGTCAATACTAAGTTTGTTTTTTACAAACAGAATAAGATATTCGGATTTAAAATCTAAAACTTGCTTAAGTTTGCAATTCAATTGGAAGATCCTTATTTTGGAATATTGTCCGACCGTTTAAGAGTTTACTTTGCAACCGACGAATTCGAACTACTGATGGAATTTTCAGTCGTGTCGGGAAACATCGAATTAGATTCAAGGAGAAGTTATGCGCATAGTCACTAACACAATCATCGAAAAAATAAGTGATTTAGTATAATTAAACAAACACGGTGTATTCTGCCTTATTCCGCACGAGAGTTGCAGCTGAGAATTTCACTCCAATACACTCAAGGTGGGTTTTTCGACTTGAAAGAAATTACAAGGTGAGTGCAAAGCAAAAACTGACTCATGGAAATTACAAAAAAAATTCCCTTGAAAGCTTGCTGATGTACTTTCAGTGCCCACACATGACAACCCATGTACACACTACAGGGATAGAAGCTCAGGATACGGCTAAGTACAGTTAATCACAGAAATAACATATTTCCCAGGAAAGAAAAATATTGACGAGGACTATCAGTAACTATAGGACACGGGGTCACATATATTTAACAGAAATTACACGGGTTTTGAAGTTTAATAGAGCGTGTTTTTCTCAATCTTGAAAAAAGAAACGTTTACTTCAAAATTTAAAGCATATAAAAGCAATAAGAAACAATATGTTATGAAATGTTCATTAAACGGTTTTGAAAATTAAAACTTCGTCTTCGAAGACCCCCTGAAATAATTGTCCTCATAGCGATCAGGATATCCTATTATAGCTTTGTCAGAAATCGAAAAACCAAATATTTACTGTTACTAGATGAATAAAGCTTGTATTTAAATTAAAGGATTTAAAGTAAAATCGAAAGTTTAACTTCTACAAAGCCATATACAAAAAAGTAAAAGGGGTGTTTTTCAATCTGGCAATACTGTTGCTAGCAACAGTTTCTTTTTTGACATTTGACAGCAAATTAACATCAAGTTTGATTTTGGGTATATAAAAGGGGTTCTGTTAGAGGCACATGGTCGGTCCTGGACATTGAAAAGGCTTTTGACACAACCTGGATCGAAGGTCTCGTTTTTAAATTACTGAATACTGGCCTCAGTAAAACGCTGTGTAGTGTCATCTACCAGTTCGTTTTAAACAGAGCCTTCCAAGTTCGAGTGAATGGAAAGCTTTCCCGAACTTTCAACGCCGCAGCAGGCGTACCACAGGGCTCCATTCTAGGCCCCATCTTATTTAATATCTACACCTCAGATATTCCTCGCCCTGTGGATGGTAGAGTAAACCAGATTTGCTATGCGGATGACTTCCTAGTGTACACGTCATCTAAAAGCCCAAAACTCTCAACAAACCAACTCAACCGTCATCTGGACGAATTGTATCAGTATTACAGTCGATGGAAAATTCGACTTAACCCATCCAAAGCAGTAGCTATAATTCTGAGTAGTAAACACTCCCAACCTACTTCTCGATATTCACAGAATATCCGAATAGAAATGGGAGATGCTACGATTAGACCACAGGACAGGATGAAATATCTCTGGGTCACTTATACCCCAAAAATGAATTTCATCACACATGTGACCCACATCCTCCAAAGGGGCCTCGGTCGGTCTAAGCAACTGCACAACATCTTGAAGTCGAGCAACAAAGTTGACACCAAAGTTAAGCTTCTCTGCTATAAGCAGCTAATCCGATCTGGAATATCGTACGCCTTTCCCATATGGTCCTGCATATCTTCGGCTCAAATGGAAAGACTTCGAGTTTTCGAAAGGAAACTCCTCAGAAGATGCACCAATCACACTAGAAGGCCTGACGGTCGCCATTATCCCAACTCTCACCTATACGAAGGCGCCTCCATTGCCCCTATCGACAAGTACTTGCTTCAATTAGCATACAAGTACCTCGAAAACATTCAGAACAGCGAGAACCCACTTGTACGGGACTCTTGCGTTCTTGGCCCTTCTCTCTCTCGATCTCTTCGGATCAAACCCCGACAATTTCTTCTTCAGTACAAAACTGAAGAAAGCACCCTTCCCAACAACATACCCCTATATAATAGAGGATTCCTGGACCCATCTCATAGGGTCTACTATTAACAAACCACACACACGAACGCACAGTACAAGACGGCACAAACACAAACATACACACCGACCAAAGCGCAGATTATCAGACGCCAAAGACGTGATCTGCGTTTACTCCCGCACCCAAGACCTGCCGGTCTTGTACGATTTCTTTCCCACCAACCCTCTATACAAGTAGTTAGAGAACACCTGGACTAACACTGTCTTCACTATCCTTGGATACCCCCACTTTTTTTCTTTTCTTTTCAGATATCGCGAGACCGAGCCCAACATCCTCACGGATGTGGGTGATTCTGGTTATCGCAAGATGACCAGAAGTCAGAGACAGGATGAAGGACACATCTGTCCTTGTCTCGCTAAAGTCGGCCTTCTCGCCAGCCTTTTTTTTTTCTTTTTTTTTTTTAGGCACACGGTCGTCACTTCACTTCGGAACGTTCATGCAGTCAGACATACTGATCGTGTGCTCGTGTACAAATAAAATTGAAAAAAAAAAAAAAAAGAAAAATTGAATTCGTAGACGTTAAGTCGTCGACGATCGATCGCGTTCACATCGAACCTTATGTGATATATTGCGTTTGTTCGTGAGTATTGCGACAAATTATAATTACAAAAAAAAAAAAATATATACAAACACGAGCAAACACGTGTGATTTTCGCTGGATGTCGTAGTCGAAATCTGTCTTCACAGATGCCAGACAACGACCCGAGGGCTACCCGGGAATATCTATTGGAACGGAAGAGAACAGCCATTGAAACTCTTCAAAACTCATCTAAGAAGACCACAAAAATTAAAAATCCAGGAAAACACATGGACTACGAACAAAAATTCCACGAAGCCGTGGAATACATCCAATAGCTTTCAGCAGAGGTGAAGCAACACCGGGAGGAAATTCACTCCCTAAAGCAACCCACCCAAAACAGCGACGATGCCAGTATGGAGACGACGCCTTCTCCCAGCTTAAACCATAAAACATCTCCACCCAAACAACAATCATCGGCCCATAAGGAATCCACCAAACAAGCCAAGCCAGCACCGAGTCCCCTGCCTGCCCAGCACAAAAACGAAAAACCACCGCCAATCTACATCAGAAACCCGACCAGCACCAAAGCACTAATTCAAACCCTGCAAAATGGCCTGGGGCAGCGGAATTTTAGCACCAATGCAAAAGGATCTAGGACTTCAATAACAGTCAGATCATTACTCGATCGTGATAGGGCAGTTAAAACACGGTTGGAGGAACAATATCAGTTCTTCACCTTCCAGCATCCGAACAGCCAGTGCCGGATTTAGCCAATCGGGGGCCCTAGGCCATTCAAATTTTGGGGCCCTCTTTTTTTTAATAATCGTAAAATTAATCGTTATTGATGCATTTGTATAATTTAAACAAGTAATTCATATCATTTTAAGGTTTTCAAATACAATAAAATTTAGGAAATCATTTTTTTCAGTTGAATTATATATTTTTTGATTAAAAATGATTAACAGTATATTAAATTATAAAATAATCTTTGGACGATGAAAGCGACGCTCGTTTTCAACAAACTTTTTTTCTACATTTTTGATCAACAAAATTGATGATTTCTTCAAAATCAATTTGACGAAGAATGTCCGATTCAATGGACATCAGACTTAGCATGTCTAATCGTTCTTGACGCATAACACTTCTTTGCTGGTTTTTGATGCGTTTCAATTTTGACAAAGAGCGCTCTGTCGAACAATTCGTGATCATAAGAGTTAAAAAAATGCGAAGAGCAATTTCAACGTTCGGAAAAACTAATTCAAGATGATCTTGAATCAAACTTTCCTAGAGGTCAGAGTGAGTGAACTTAAGTTTCATTGGGAATTTTGATTTAATGAAAGCGTGAAACTGTATGAGTTCAGGGTAAAATTCTTCTAAATCGTCAGAGTAAAAGTCAACTAAATCGGAAATCTTTTTGGAATACATATTTTCGGTCAAATCAAAATCAGCCAAAAACGAAAATCTCTCCGAAACCTCTAAGTAAACTTTGCTTCGTTTGTTGATTTCAATCTTGAGCGTATCGATGATTACCAAAAAACCGTTTACACGAAAATAGTCGCGCGGACTTAATGCAACCTCTGGAGCATCGCCATCGTTTGGCTGTCTTGTTCTTCGTCGAACTCGCGATGCAACATTCGCATAATCTGTCTCAGGTAAAATGGATCTGGCTTTGTTTTCAAACACTTCGAACTTATCTCTCATCTCATCTAACAAATTTTCTACTGACGAGTACATTAACGCGCAGGTTTTCAGATCAATTTCTACTGACTGCAATGCTTTGCTCGTTGCCCGAAAATTGTTCAAAATATCGCTCCACAAAACAAATTCGAAGGTTTGAATTTTATTTGCGATACATTCAGCTTCGTGTCTACAGTCACTTTTTTGTGTTAAATCATCAGCAATTTCATACAATGCTGCTACGATTTCGTTGAAAGATTTTTGAATTGCTTCAGTGGCGTTCGCATAAGCTTCCCAACGAGTTTGGGATAACGATTTCAGTACCTTTTCGTTTCCGATACGTTCCTTCAAAACGTCCCACCGGTGGGTTGAGCTTAAAAAGAATGTGTACAATAATTGTACAATAGAAAAAAAGTTCAATGCAAACAAGCAGCACTTTACAGCAGTTTCTCCAACTAAGTTAAGCGAATGCGCTGCACATGGTAAATAAATCGCAAATTCGTTGAGATTTAACAAGATCGATTGCATACCTGAGTAAATACCCGACATATTCGGAGCATTATCATAAGATTGACCCCTGCAGTATTTAAAACCTAAGCCGCAAATCGCAAGAAATTCTAAAACCACTTCAGCCATCCCAACACCTCTATGGCTATCAAAGTTTAAAAAAGTCAAAAATCTTTCAACGGGCTTTCCATTCTTAGCAACATATCGGACAACTACACTGAGTTGATCAACGTGAGCGATATCCGGAGTTGAATCGACTGAAAGACCAAAATATCGCGCGGCTAAGACCTCTTGTATAATGTGATATCTTACTTTTGAACCCATAATGCTGGTCAACTCTTCACAAATTGTTTTTGATAAATACGAGGGTTGCCTTTTATATTTCGGGATTAGAGAACAAAAACAAATATTGATCATCGAAAATCACTTTATTGTTTTTCAAAATACTCCCAATGAAGATCTATACACTTTTGCATGCGTTTGAACCAATTGTCGAAGCACTTTTGCCACTCTGATTGAGGTATCTCCAAAACATGCATTCTGAATGCAGCAACCGCTTCTTCAGGTGTCGAAAAACGTTGACCTCTCAGTTTGTTTTTTACGTACGGGAATAAAAAGAAGTCATTCGGTGCCAAGTCAGGACTATACGGCGGATGACCCATCAAATCGATGTTTTGGGTGCTCAAAAATGCAGTTGTCGCGGCCGATGTGTGAGAGCTCGCATTGTCGTGATGAAGAGTGATCCGTCTTCGGCGGTTGGTTTTCCTGATTTTTTGGAAGACAACTGGCAAACAAATGGTTGTGTACCACTCAGAATTGACTGTTCTGCGTTGTTCTAGTGGTACGGTTGCGACATGTCCAGTTTTTCCGAAAAAACAGGCGACCATTTGCTTGGACGTGCTTCGTGCGCGAACAACTTTTGTTGGATTTGGCTCATCTTGAAACACCCAGACAGTCGACTGCTGTTTACTTTCGGGCTCATACGCGTAAATCCACGATTAATCACCTGTCATGATGTCATAGACGTGTTTCGAAGCACCGCGACCGTATTTTTTGAGCATTTTTTTCGACCAATTGACACGAGCCTTTTTTTGGGCGATTGACAAATTGTGTGGGATCCAACGCGAACAAATTTTTTTGACAGTCAAATGTTTATGCAATATTGAATGTATGCTGGTCCCACTAACGCCTAAGGTTGTCTCAATCTCACGATAGGTCACATGACGATCTTCCAATATCAGTTCGCGCATAGCATCAATGGTTTTCGGAACAACAACTGATTTTGGACGACCTTCACGAAATTCATCTTGGAGTGAACTACGACCACGATTGAATTCACCATACCATCGATAAACACTGGTCATTGATGGAGCTTCATCGCCAAAAATTGAATTAAGTTCATCCATGCACTGTTGCTGAGTTAATCCACGCCGAAAGTTGTAAAAAATAATAGCACGAAAATGTTGTCGATTTAATTCCATTTTTGGGCCGAGATGAATCTTTTAAGTTACTGTAAACAACACAAATAGCGCTCATATGTCAAAACGTTCTGAGTGCGTATAACCTCAAAAATGTCCAACTTTACGACAGAGCTGTCAATTGCCGGATTGTAACACTAGGGTTGCCAAATCCCGAAACATAAGAGGCAACCCTCGTACGAGGGATTCCCCTTGCCTCGGTCCGCAAAATTTTCAATGTGACTTTTTAAGAACGGGCCAAACTGTGCAATTAGTTCGAGTAAAACTAAGTAATTTCCATTATCTGGAACTCCGAAATGCTCGTTTGTGCCTCTGAAAGGTAATCCTCGTTCAGCCAACGTTATGATGACTGGAATCAATCGTCGCACTGCATCTTTCCAATAATTTTTCTCTTTCTGGTACTCAAGTTGAAGGGTGTCGGAAACTTCGACGCAGTTCTATCGCCTTTGAATGAATGTCAACATACATTCTCTGTGAAGAGATCCATTCTCATGTTGATGTAATTCGGAAACATTTTTCCAATCATTAAATCCATCGCTGGTCAGTTTGTTTTGTTTGTCTTTGGAAGCAAACATTTTCATACAAAACAATACACGCAACCAGTCGTGGGAGAATAAATTAGCCATTTGCGCTTGAACCGTTCTTGATTTGCTTTTCTTCCAAAAAACGTTTTTTCTGAGCAATATCTTGCTCTACCTTCTGCATCGTAAAATCTACGAGACGGCTCAAACGGTCCAGAGTGATTTTGGCACATGCTTGGACCACGATTGATCCAAAAATTGGCGTCATCGTCAGTGAAATCACGCCACTTGCCTGGATCGCTCGAACAATTGTCATTGTTCGCTGCAGTTTCAAAAGTACCCAAATCCGCGGCTTTAAGCTCTTCGTATTCGTTCAGACTAACATCACGCTGCGAGTTTGATCCATCATCTTGATCCAAAGATTCAGAGGTTTTGAGATGATCGACTTGCTCTGTTTCAGATTGAATCTGCAAATTTGATAAAACAATTTTGAATTCAAAAGTTTTAAGAATTACATTTGCTCTAAAAACACTTTAATTTATATTTTATAAGAAAGTTATAATTTATAAATATCAACAGTAAATTATATTTCGATTCTCACATCTTCATTACTAGATTCGATCTGTTCACTAGCTGATAAAGAAGCATCTGGAGTGGAACTTTGGAAGAATGACGTCAATTTTGGTAGTTTCGATAAATCTGTCTCAATTCGTTTTTTCTTTTCATCCGCAATTTTTCTTTTTTGAGCCCGGCTCTGATGGGATCGCCGCATTATGTAATCTACAAACATACTTAAATCGTAACATTCTGATAGGAAAAGCAAACATCAAATTCTGCATTTGAAATTAAACAACAAAGTTTAAAATCAAAAAATCGAACTCAAAAATAAATCAAAAAAACAAAACCAAAATGTTAAATTATCGAAATAGCTAAAACTAAATCAGTTTACAAAATCAAAATCGAGCAACAAAACAAATTTCGAAAAACTAAACGAAACTTAAAAAAGAAATTTAAAACGAAAACAATATACAAACTCACTTTCATTATTTTTGTTGGATAACAAATAAAGACAATTTGATTGGTGATGTTTTTTGTGTTGTGTGAAAAGATACAATATAAAACAGAACCTACCTTTTTCAACAAATGTGTAGTTTTCGATATATTCATTACACACAATATCACAATTTCACATTAATTAACATCTAGATTCGTCACTAATTGAAAAAACGTCCTTTTTTTCTCTAAGAACAACGAACAAATATAATTTGACAAACGACAAAGCAACAGATAGTTTTGTTTTGCTTAAAACACTGAAATGAATCGTTTTTGTTTATATAAACAAGCTCGAGTTTGCAAGCGCTGTTGCGATTATTTAGCGCGCGATTTGAAATTCAAATCGTAGCTTAAAATAACAATCAAAAGAATAAATCAATTAAGATTTTTAAATATTTTTGTTTGAAAATACATTTGTATAATCAATTACATAAGATAAATTAATTGTCTTTAAAAAAAGGTTTGTTTACAAAATTCCAAAACATATTAAAAAATTTAATTAAAATATAAAATAAATTAAAAACAATCATGACAAATTTTTTTGGAGGCCCTTGCTCGCCAGGGGCCCCAGGCCATGGCCTAGCCCGGCCTAATGGGTAATCCAGCACTGCGAACAGCAAACCAGCTACCTTTATTATAAGGCACATCGATCCCGAATGGACCAACGAAGAAGTGGGACTGGAAATCGCTAGGATATGTCCACAAATAAAAATCAATAAGCTGGGCTACTTCCAAACACCGTACATGAGGACAAACAACGTAAAAAACCTCCGAATCATACAAATCCCACCTAATCAGGACATCAATCAACTTAAACAAATTCAATATTTGTTTACCCAAAAAATCGCAATCGAAGAGCCCCACAAACAAGAAATTCTTCATTATAAGCGATGCCAAGAATCAGGACACTTGGCGGTCTCATGCCACCAGCAAAAACGTTGCGGCAGATGCGCAGAGGAACACGAGCTCGATGAATGCAAGGTTAATCCACAAGGCCTGGAACCTGAAACAGTACAAACCGTCAACGCTGATGGATCCATTACCACCAAAAAGATCACAGTAAAATGCTGTAACTGCGGAGGCCCTCATCCGGCAAATTTTTCGCAATGCCCTCAGAAGCTAAAACTTCTGGAAAGACGGAATTTAGCAACAACAATTAAATCAACATCAACGAAACCAACAGTATTGCAGGAAACAAAGTCAACCCGACCCGGAATATCGTACGCGGATGCAGCAAGAGGAAACCTCAACACTACCACTCCCCCTAACAACAATACTACAAATTTCAATCTGGACATCACGGGATACACCCAAAGTTTACAAGCCATGCTACCTTCGCTGAGGAAAATGTCAGAAACAGAAAAAAAGGTCAGATTCTTTCACTAATAACTTCCCATATTCTTTCCAGCTCTCTCTAAACTAACCACTATCTCCCTCAACACAGAATCCATTTACTCTAACAAACGTAAGCAACACCTCCGGCTGTTTGTTGAAAAGTTTTCCCCAGATATCCTCTTCCTTTCAGAGACCTGGCTCAAACCAAATTCCTGAGTTTCCATTCCCAATTATACTTTAGTTTCTAACCCCAGAATTAATGAATCTCATGGAGGTACCGGCATCTTAATTAACAAAAAAATTCAATTCAGTGAAATTAGATTCACCGATATATCCAGCATTAAATACACAGCAGTAAAACTTTTCTGTGAGAACAATAAAGTGCTCGTCTTAGCATTCATTTATATTCACCCTTCACGACAACCAGATTTCCCAGATATTGACATTTTGCAGATTATCCAACAGTCCATTCCCGCTCCATTTATAATCGGAGGAGAGTGGAATGCTCGTCATACAGCATTCAATGATAATAAATGCAACAAATATGGTCGCCAATTGCTGGCCCTCCTCCAATCTTATCCGTATACTTACATTGACTCCCCATTACAGCCAACTCGTGTCTCTAGCTCAGCCAGGTCAACAATCGACTTCTTCCTCAAGTCCGACGATGTTTATTCAGCGGGTCCACCTACAGTCTCCTTTATATTTCCTTCTGATCATGGTTCCGTTCACACCACGATCCAAATTCCCTCTCTCGACTCACTCTACTCGTCAAACCCTGTCCCAAACTTCACCAAAACAAATTGGAGAAAAGTCAATAGGGAAATAGCGATAAGTTTCTCTGACTTGTATATCCCTGAAGCATCTAACTTACTCCCTACTGAAATCGATCAAGTATCTTTAAGAATAGAGCAAATTCTTAAGGATGCTCTCAGCAACAACACCCCGACAACCATTCCACATAACTATTTAGGAAAGCCTTTGCCCAGCATCCTAACCAAATTATTGCGCCTTAAAAAGCAGCTCCACCGAAAACTTCATACAAGATACTGCCCCTTTATTAAAAGCCAGATCCAACTCCTATCCACTCTGATAAATGAGCAGTTGAAAAAGTTGGCAGATGAGAACTACATCTCCACACTTAGTAATATCAAACCAAATCGTGAACTTTTCAAGAACATCAACCAATTAACTGGTCGTAAATATAAACCCCGAATTGACCATCTCATTAACCCAATCAGCAATAATATTGTCCAGTCCGATATGGACATAGCGAATTGCCTCGCAGAACACTTTGCAAAGATTCATGAGCAAAATAATTCTCTCTCAACTCCTGGCTTCGAGAACACAGTAAACGAATACATCTAAAAACAGATTATTCCCATCTTTTACTCCTTTCATCGGTGAATTCAACAACACAAACATAGCTTCACACCCCTTAGACACTACAAATTTTCTAACTGCGGACGAATTATCCGAGATCGTAAGATCAGGAAATAACAAAAAGTCAACTGGATTAGATGGAATCCCACGCCTTCTATTTAAAAGGCTACGCCCGCCGAATCTACTTCCCATCCTCATTCTTCTTAATCATATAATTAATACATCGCACTTCCCAGAGAACTGGAAAACTGGGGTAGTAATTCTTATTAAGAAGCCCGGTAGTAGTAATAGCCCTTGCAATTATCGTCCAATATCCCTATTAAGTACACTAAGTAAGATACTGGAACGCTAGATCTACCAAAATCTTCTCTCATTTGCCAATGAGAACGCTCTCATCCCTAACTCTCAGTTCGGATACCGTAAGCGACAATCCACATGTCACGCTCTACTAAAACTGACACACGATGTTACAACTGGTCTCCAAAACCAAAGCCCTACTGTGTGTATATCTCTCGATATTTCTAAAGCGTTTGACTGCGTCTGGATCTCAGGGCTTCTGTACAAACTGCACTCCATATTTAATCTAAACTCTCACACAACAAAGCTCTTAGCCTCTTATCTTTCTGACAGAAAATTCGTTGTGAGAATAAATTCTTCCGTCTCAGAAACGCGTAACATAACCGCGGGCGTTCCCCAAGGCTCTATTTTAGGGCCAATTTTGTATCTGTTATATACCGCAGCTATTCCTCAACCCGTATCTCCTAATGTTGTGATGCTGAACTATACTGATGATACATTAATTTACTTTAGCAGCAAATTTGTTAAGGCTGCAAAAACCGCATTAACAACTTCCTCCCTAATATAACAACATATTTCAATAAATGGAAAATTCACCTTAACCCAAATAAAACGCAGCTCATAGTGTTCAAGGGGAAACACGAGCACTGTACAAACAACACTAGACGCTGCCACAACAAAATTAAACTTAACCTAAACAACACTCTGATAAAACCCGCCAAAACCCTAATATATCTGGGAATCACTTTTTCTAATAACTAGTCTTTTTCCTCCCACATTAAAAATTCCCCTCAAAAAGCCACAGTTCAGCTTAATCTCTGTAGAAGACTCTTGTGGAAACCTAATAGTTTCTCTCACAAAGTCAAACTGCTCATTTACAAACAAATTATCAGACCCACACTCACGTACGCGTGCCCATTGTGGTACCATACCACTCCCTCTCAAATGGAAAAGTTACGAGTATTCGAAAGAAAGTGCTTTAGGTATGTCTCTGGCTTACATCGTCGTTCTGACTCCTATAGGTACTGTAGTGACGTCGAACTCTACAATACCGCTGGTATTGAGCGCCTCGATAGACGATTCCTCGAGCTGTCTATCAAATTTATCGAAAACCTACAAAATAATCCCAATCCCATAATAACCTCGCTCTTAGAGAACCCTCTAGATACCAGAACTAACTATCCCAACTGTCTCCACACCAGAGCTATCTTCGCCTCAGGCAGACTGGTAAATGATTTAAACGAGATCATATACCACAACACCGAAGTTACCCCTAACCAGTTCAAATACTGTAACGTCCAACCATTTTCCAACATCCTACGCTTTTCCAACGAACAACCGGAAAGAAATACTCTTCCTCAAACCCATAACTGACCTCATTCCACATCCTTTAATTCATATATACCATTAAATATAAAACTTTGTTTTGTTTATAGCTCATTTTATAATAATCAGACTACGTTAGGTTAAGTTATATTTATATTTAGGGTTAGGTTTAGATTAAGTAAAGTAAAAATAAGAAATTCCTGGTTTTCTGACCTTTTCCAGGGAGACGAAACCCTACTAAATGTATAAACACACATCTATCCTGTAACTCTTAAAACATTGTTTGGAAAATGTATTATAATAATATTTACATGTAAGCAATTGTTACGAATTTAATTTTAAGTCACTGTATTACTTAAATGTACAAATTCTAATTATGGTTAATAAATACAGTTTTGAAAAAAAAAGGCACACGGGCATCATGAATGTCACTAAACATCTGACCCACATTCTTCAAAGGGGCCTAGGTCGGTCTAAGCAACTGCACAACATTTTGAAGTGGAGGAACAAAGTTGACACCAAACTTAAGCTTCTCTGCTATAAGTACCTAATCCGATCTGGAATATCGTACGCCTTTCCCATATAGTCCCCCATATCTTCGGCCAAATGGAAAGACTTCGAGTTTTCGAAAGAAACCTCCTCAGAAGATGCATCAACCACTTTAGAAGGCCTGACGGTCGCCATTACCCGAACTCTCACCTATACGAAGGTGCCTCCATTACCCCTATCGACGAATACTTTCTACAATTAGCATACAAGTATGTTACACCTCGCTATTCACCCCCTCTTAAACAATACTATACATAATCTCAAACAACCATCCTCAAACAATAAATCTTCACAGCAATTCAATCATCATTCACTTGACTCATATTGCGATACACGCCTATCCATTTCATGGTCATTCATAATACCATAAACAATTCAATCGTCACAAGTATTCGGCATACAATGCATAACTCGCGTTCATTCAGTAGCAAAGCCGTCCCCACGAACAATTAATTCATATCGCATATATTGCGATAATTACCCATCCATGCCAAAGCATATATCAGTCATACACTTGACCTTACATTCTGCTTCGTATTACGAAAATCAAACAAGCACCTGTCCACAGACCCACACGGTCTCATTTTACAAATACATATGTTTACAAGTGTGATACATGATATGCGAGCACAAGCGGCATTAGTAAGGCCACTGACGACGAAATAATCGAGCGTCGGAAAAGTGCTGAGTTTGGCGAAGCAGCGAACACAGCAGTGAGGCACAATTAATCGTATGATACGATTGGCACATGCGGGCAATGGCCTATACTTGGTTCTCCGCATGGAAAGCAATTAAATAATTGCGCAAATCCCTACCGTTGCATTTTTGGCAAGGAATATTAAACGATTATGGAATTTCTCAATTCCCTGTCGCTGCAGTTTTTGCAGAACAATTAAACGATTATCGAATATTGCGAATGGATTATGACATGCGAATAACCTCAGAAATGCGTCATCTGCATTAACTCACCAATAATTTGGTATTTAAAGGGTAGTGCAAGTGAGTTTCTTTGCAGTGTAGCGTAATAACCAAGTAAGAAGGTTGCAGCCTTTGCGTTGGTACAGCGGACCTTCTTACTTTTTTTTTTATAAGTAATTGTGTATAAACTAAGGAATCGACATTCCCAACCAATAAACAAATTGTTCAGACAAGTGTAGTGAAGTTATCATTTCAATTTCAACCTTACAACCACAACGCTGAAGAAGCTGCCGCCACAGAGAAGCCGAATAATCTCACGCTATACTGACGTAACACGTAAGTACCTCTTGCCGCCATAGAGAAGCTGCGCCTAAAAAAACTAACTATAACTAAAATCAAACCACGATAATTAAATAATAACTGTTAACATCCGGGGCTACGCTCGGGTGTTGCATTATGGCACCCAACGTGGGGCCTAATAAAATATAAATCATTTAACCAATAAGAAAATACAAATAGGTTAATCAAACAAATCTTCAGATAACTAAATATTAAATGTCTACATCAGAGGTTTGCACTCTGGTGTTACATTTTGGCGACCGTGACAGGACATAATAAAAGAAAATATAAATAATATAAACAAATATTAATTCTGATAACTAAATATTAAATGTTAACATTAGGGGTTACACTTTAATGTTACAAGTACCTCGAAAGCATTCAGAACAACGAGAACCGACTTGTAAGAGAGTCTTGCGTTCTTGACCCTTCTCTCTCTCGATCTCTTCAGATCAGACCACTAGAAATTCTTCTTCAGTGCAAAATTGAAGAAAGTACCCTTCCCAACAACATTCCCCTCTATAATAGAGGATTCCTGGACCAATCTCACTGCTGACACACCCACGCACCATACAAGACGGCGCAAACATACACACACAACGACCAAAGCGCAGATCATCAGACGCCAAAGACGTGATCTGCGTTTACTACCGCGTTCAAGACCTACCGGTCTTGTGCGATTTCTTTCCCATCATCCCTCCATCCCAATAGTTAGAGAACACCAGAACTAACCCTCTCCACACTATCCTTAGATACCTCTGTGGCGGTCCCGCCAAACCCCACGGTACGCTTTCCTTAAAAACCCCCATAACATCCATCTTCCCATATAATTTCACCAATGCAATTTCACCCTATAAAGAAAACTTACCTTTTCATGCATCCCTTTGCATTCAATTTTCTGTAAGAATTCTTCTTGACCTTTTTAGAAATTCCAGAACTCCCATTGTTTCCCGCCAATGCATTTACATTTACCCCAGAAAACATTTCCTTTTCCAAGGACATGTAATGCTTTCAAGCATTATCTGAGATTCCTAAAATTGATCCTTAATGTGCATATGCACCATAAATACCAAACATTCGATACCTTTTGTCCGAGTTAAAATACTATGTCGTCAGCTTGTTTTTACAGCTGCAACACTAGCGACAAACTATGATGCATTTCTTTCGTCGCCACCACTAATTACTTGGAATACCTAAATGCAAGCAAGGGATGCGTATCGGCAATTAACCCAAGATACGATATACAATTTCCATGGTATAAAGTATCGTATCCCATTAACACCTTTTTTCCAACGTCCGTCATAGCGACGTTGCATAAACATGACCCTCATTACGGAGCAAACCATTTGGTCGCCTTTTCCTTTGTTCTCGCTGACTGCCTTTCTCGTTGGTCCACTGCTTTCGAACACGTGGAACAACATTGAATCTGTTCGATCGCCCACACACACCACTGTACCAAAAAAATCGCATTTTCTTAGTGGCCACACCCTTAAGAGAACATTTTCTCTTTCCCCTCCATATTGCACCCTTAATTGAGGATAGAATAGAAGTCAGAGTTCTATCCTCGAGGAGTCCCTTACCATCCGCAGGCCAGTACGGTCATGCCACTCCCGCCCGTAGTCGTGCGGGCGATAGTTTTAAACCATTTTTTGTGAAGTTATAAACGTAACGTAAAATAAATAACGGTAAAACAAAGAGATCCTGAGTTTATATTTTTACTTGTGTGATGCCGTGATCAGTGACAATTGATCGACGCTGGTGTTTCCTTTACTGCTGCGGTGAATCATCAAGAGTTTGGGCGGAACCGTGTGAACAGTGCAGTGAATGCTGGAGGAAGAAGGGAACCAAGTGTCCGTGTCAGGCACAATACTTCTTCCCCACACCTCCTCTCCCTTTCGTTTCAGATATCTCGAGACCGAGCCCACTCACGGATGTGGGTGATTCTGGCTATCGCAAGATGGCCAGAAGCCAGAGATAAGATGAAGAACACTGTGGGGGTTCTCTATCCTACATGGAGAACCAACCCACTGTTTCCGCCTTATTTCGACCGCTAACAGCGTGTCAAATCAACCCCAAATCCTCCTACTAACTCCTACTACTATTCACCTGTAAATCATGTTTCAAAAACGGACACATACCTGAATTCATTATTCTATGTAAGTAATGCATAATTGAATTCAGCTACCTTTTTGCCATACGGCAACTCCAGTCCTCTAACCCATGAGATTTCCACCGGAAATTCCAATTCATGTTGGTTAGCAACAACAAGTCGAATCAAACCACGCGGGTGCGCCATTATCCAACGGCTTGGGTAATTAACGAATACCTCAGCATGTTTCCCACGATAATATTACCCTAGCCAAAGTAGCGTCACTTCGACATTCCCCGCACACTCTATTCGCTGGGGATCAATGATCTCTTCTTACAGGTGAATAGCACAAGATACATTTTCCTCTCCTTCACGATTTTGTCTTTTCATAGTTCAATGCACTCTAAGATGACCACAGTCACCGCACTACGTCAGTGGAACATCCTCAGAGGCTGCATTGATACAACACACAAGCGAAGTCAACGCCGAAGTTATTGCGCTCTCTCTTTTGTTCTTTTCACCCTTCGCATGCCCAGCGACTATCGAATGATGTGCAAGTATTATTCACCTCGCTGAGACATGCAACTGAATAGATTCACGAGAGAGCACGATGATGATTGGCTAATAGCTGTGCAAAATCCAGAATTACCCAATCATCCCTAATTCCAACGAGTTGCTATTCAATCATTGCCCCGGTCGGTACGCCGCCGCTCGGAGTTGAATTTTATTTCGCGACCTCTTAAAGTAAGTCGTTACATTTTCATTACTGCGATCACAGTGTCGAGAAAGAAGTGCTTCATCCCGTATAAAATTTATAAAAGTCAAATCTCAACCATTGTCGAGCTTGGGTGTGTGCACACGCGATCGGTTTTTATTACGAGTCTGTCGAGTAGTATTTTGGAGTTTGTTATGTGGGTTTACAATTTGAGTATATATTAAGAATATATATTTAAGTATAGTTAAGTTATATTTAATATAATTTAAAGTAAGAATGGGACTTACTTTGGAGACCGTTGACCGGTCGCTGGAGAAGCTGTTGGTTCGTCGGCGACTGGTTGCAGGGGGCGTTGACTGTTGCTCCCCTGTTCGGTTCAATTTGGACACTTGGGTGCGTATAATTGGTGTTATTACTATTCGCGTAATTTGGTTTGACCGTGGAATCGTGCGATCTTTTATTTCGAAGAACGTTTTATTCTCTCGTATTCGCTTTCGTTGTTTTTCGTCGAATCTCGAATGTCGAATCACTTATTTTTTATTTACGCCGTTGACGTTTTATTTTATTATTCGACGCCAACGCCGGTTTTTATTATTTATTATATTTTTTATAAAGTAGTTTATGCAAATTAACTACTTGGCGAGTTGTTCTCCGTTTAAAGGTAAAGAGGGGAAACTAACGAAAGGGGATTAGTGGATGTTGGAGGGACCTGGACTCTAGGTCGGTCCGTAACAAGTCTCTTACCGGAATTAAAAAAGCAAACAAAAGGAATAATAATGTTGTGATGGTGATGCGTTTAGTTCGGAATTTAAGTGCCTAAAACCTAGAAAAACATAAACAAATATATGTATACAAAGTAACAAAATCTATTAAACTCAATATATGTCAAATAAGTGAATTTTAGATTTCCCATGCTATAGTCGTTAATGTCAAAGACCAGTTCCAAAAAATACTTTAAAGTAGGCAGTGATAGCGAATGTAATTTATAAAATAATATTAAGTAAAACCAAATAAAAAAAAAAACATTTATACAACACAACAGCCCCTGTGCGTTAATTGTTGGCGGACAAGTGTTAGGGGATTAGTGAACTTAGTACCCGTGTTTGGCATACCAACTTAGGCCCCCACAACACATCTGTCCTTGTCTCGCTAAAGTCAATTTTTTTTTTATGCACACGGGCATCAGCAGTTAGTTGAGTCGGGTCAGTGCGAGTTATTCAAACTGGTCAGTTGCACTACAAAAAAAAACGAATTCCTGGAACTGGTGCCTATTCAGTTGTCTGCTTATTTCAAATTTTAAATTATATTTTAACCTTTCTGTCTGTAAACCTTGTTCTCTCAATTTAATTTAGCTTTTTTTATTGTCGGATTTGTGCTTTATTTTATATATTCTTTTTCCTTTTCTTTTGTGTTTTTGATATTGTCATTGTTTTTAGCTTAAATTTCTATTCAACTATTTTAATTTCTACAAGTCCAAGTGCCTGTTACTTTTTTTTTTTGTTTTTGCCTGCTTTCTTATTCCTGTGTTACCTTGTTTATATTATCTTCGTTTGTTTTTCGCTTGTCTTGTCAATCTTTATTTCGCGTCGTTTCTAAACTCTAAAACAACCAAAGTCTACCGGTTCTGGTGTCGTGTGTCGTTATATATACCTTATATCTTTGTCATTCCATCATGTTTCCGTGCGTGTCCTCGCCAATGGACCCAATGGATAGCTGTTCTCGAGAAAGAGAATGCAACATTAAGAGCTACATCACCCCCGACCCTCTCCACCAAGAACACGGAAACTCCCGACCTAATGATGGGAATCGAATGCGAAATGACAAGCCTCGACAGCGACTTTGAATTCTCTGCCGACGAGAGTTGCTCCCGTGTCCCCACCGCCAATACTTTTCGCTCCACGCCTACCTCTGTTCGCGTGGAAAAACGCAAAGCACCTCGGGCAATAGGGAGGACCCTCCAGTAAACGTGTGGCCACCGGCTGTACGACGATAATATCCCAGGCTTCGGCTAATGAAACTGTGCCAAACCTCTCGGTACACCCCACTGCACAAATAGTCATCCCTTTGGAAACATCATGCACACCAAAGACCGCTCCAAATTGAAAGGCCAAATAAACAGCGGTCGGGACTGACCTACCTGCTTTAAAAAAGAAGCAGCAACCTGGGCTCTTTGCACGAGAGGTCACCCTAAAAGAGTTCGTCGGTGATATGAACCGACAAGGAATCTCCAACTATAAGGCAAAGACCTTGAGTACAAGCCACAATAAAATCGTAACCTACGATCGACAGATCTTCTGTAAGGATAACGATACCCTGACGGCCAAGGAGGTGAATTATTACACATTCCAAAAAACTGTCCGCAGATGGCAATTCAAACATACTATTATTTATTCTGGAGAGGTTCCTTTTTATTGTTATTTAGGGTTCACTTTCGGTTCTACACTTTTATAAAAACTGACACGGATGTAGCGTACGCTCAATATACATTGGACTCACTATGTCAAAACTAACAAAAATACAATAAAAATTGAGGAATCAATAAAAACTTCTCTATCCGATACGCGCTTTCTCGACTTAACTCGGACTTTCGACTCGGGGGTGTATTCGGTATGTACGCGTCTCCGTGCCCACCGGAGAGCGGGAGTTAGCATGAGCATGGCGGCCAGCGGATGAAATTCGACTCCACGATATTTAATCGTTTTGAGGTGAGTTTGCCCAAGAAGAAAATGTTTCTCTGTAGTGGAAACAAGGAAGACAGACTTGGCAGTGAATGTGTATGTGTGAGTGAAGATCACATTGGTTTTTTTTTTCATACACAAGGTGATAGGAATAAACCTGAAACTCAAGGACGCGACATAATGGGCATCCAAGAGATGTGTGTTTGTTGGAACAACCGAATCGCATCTCGTCGGATGCTAATGGCTTTGTATTTGTTTATGCATCTAGTTCGTGAGGGAAAAGATTCGGCGAATTAAAGGACAAGGGAAATATGACCTGATGCATAGTTCGGTAATGAGGGTCGGCTAGATCACAGATAGAGTCAGCCGCGAGACGAGAAAGTAATCGTGTGCGTGCCGCTTGTGTTTGACCCGCGCAGATATAAAAATAAAGAATTAATAAGTTCATACGAAAATGTTTAATAGTTTACGTGAAAACAAATCAATCCCACAAAAAACAAAAGGACAAACAATAAACAATAAATTTAAATTTCATTAACAGTTTGATTAGCTATGCAATAGTCTCGTTGAGAAAAATAATAATATATCGCATACCTCCGAGATCCCCATTTTTTTCTTTCACTTGATTAAGCATAATCAAGCAAAAACGATAAATTGGTTTCAGTGACATTATAAAGTGCGCTGCTTCACAGCAATAATAACAGTCAAAACAAAGTAACAGAACGAAAAGTGAATCAAAAGTAATCGAAAATAATCGAAAATAAACAAAAATAAAAACAAACAAACAAATTAAAGAATAAAAAAAAAAGTGCATAACAAAATCCGTTCAGTGAGGTGCGACAAAGAAACTATCAATTAAAATATATCACCTCGCAAGCGTGAAAATTGAAACAGACAATATATTGCTCATTAAGCAAGTGGTTTTTAAGGCAGCATTTGGCGCGAGGGCAGAGTCACTGATTCCTACTCGACGATAGCGAAGTTCGAGTCGGCGTACGGAAGAAATCGAGTTCGTGGTTCGTATTGCGGGTCGCCTTTGTTTTTTTTTAAATGAAAACAAATTGGAAAGAACCAGTATGAACACGGAGGACGACAAAAACGCAACAACACACAAAAGAAAAGGTACACAGAAAATCTCCATTGTGACGCGAAGTAAAACCGCGAAATTAACAATGGAGAAAAAAGGCCAGCAAATGGAGGAGGACAGAGGGCGCCCCTCCCCCTACAATTTTAATATGTATGGGGCAAACAATTCGTTCGCTTCTCTTGCATCCTCAGAGTCTGAGGATGAAGAAGAGGAAATAACTGAATTGGAGGCGAAACTTGCGATGGCAAGAGCCCGTCTAGAAGAGAGACGCCGAAAGAAAAAAATAGCGGCACTCGAAAAAGAAAAAGACACGGAACAACAACAAAAGCCGAAGCCAAAAGTCGGCCAACAGCAACAGCAACAGCAACAGCAACAGCAACAACAACAGCAACAGCAACAGCAACATCAACAGCAACAATCAACACAAAATCGACCACAGCAAGCAACACAACAGCGGCAAAGCAACAATCAGAACCAAAAAATAAAGATGCCACCGGTCAACACTATAGATATTGAGTGTAAGGAATTGGTAAGTCTTTGTAAGCTAGCGATAGGTAACAATTTTGTAGTTAAAAGACTGGCTGGTAATAGGCATGCCATTCAAACCTATGCGGTGGCAGACCACGAAAAAATTAAAGAGGTCTTAAAAAGGGCCACCGCGGAATTCTACTCGTTCACGCCGAAGCAAACAAAGAGGGTAACGGTTCTATTAAAGGGTGTCGACCCTGAGGTGGAACCGGAGGCTCTGCTCGAGATGCTTCAAAAGTTGAGGCACGACGATCTCGAGTTTATCTCCGTAAAACCGTTCACTACAACCAAGGCAAGAAGGGAAAACCGCAAGCTACCCTTCTTTTTGGTTCAACTAACGCCAGCAGCAGAATTGGTGGTCTAAGAAAGATTACAGTCTTGGATCATCAAAGTACTTGCCCAATCTAAACAAAAAGTCAATATAAACCCTCTAACCACAACATCAATAAAAGCTCTTGTCGTGAATGTAAATTCACTAATAAGAACTGAGAGAAGAGCCAATCTTTTCAACCTGTTGCAAGTTGAACGGCCTGATGTACTTCTGGCGGGGGAAACAAAGTTAAACCAGAGACATAAGATAGGACATAAAAACTACGATATTATACGAAGAGATCGACCTAACTCCTCTCAAGGGGGGGGGGGGGGGGGGGGGGTGTCGCAATCTTTATTAGAAAAGGGATCCCTTATAAAGTTATATATAGTGGAGAAGTGCGCAGGTTCCGGGTGCTGGAAGCCTGTATCGTACGCATACCCCTTCAGCAAGGAAGGGGTTTGTATGCGATTGCGGTCTACGCACCTGAGGAGCACCAACATAATCTATTTATAGCAGAGCTCGAGACTCTCTTCCGATGCTTACAATTGCACCTGGGCAAAAATTACTTTATTCTAGGGGGAGATATGAACGCCAAGCATAGAAATTGGGGAAATTATATATCTAATGCCAGAGGAAATCAGTTGGCTGGTTGGTTAGATCAGTATCATATTGAATATAGAACTGACCTGCTAGCTACGAAATATCCATCGTTCCCCAGAGGTAGATCGTTCTTAGATATCTTGCTAATCGACTCACGACTGAGATTACTTAACACCAACAGACGAAACACAAACTGTTTACGGACAATTGAATACGACAGTGACCACTGTGCATTCACGGCAGTAATGGAGCTTCCGAACGAGCTCGCAGATGTGGAGGAATTCGTGATCCCGCAACCCTATAACTACGGGGCAATGCGATGGCCGCGGTTCACCAGATCATTAACAAGAGAACTTTGTTCGGATGACTTTAATCTGCCAGTAAACAGAAACCTGACTAATGTCGAAATCGACAAATACATTCAACAAATGGACGAAACCGTAAAACGAACAATGGACAAAACAATTCCCAAAACAACAGTTACAGATCACACTAACATGTACAGAAACGCAACAATAAACGCACTCCACAGGCAAAAGAGCAGACTGCTATCGAAATTAAAACAATTACACAGACAGTTTACAGACAGACAAGACCAGGAGATAATATCACTGAAATCCCGATTAAAAAACCTCCAACAATTACTTAAAGCTAATTATAGATTAGCAACAAATTTGTATTGGAACAACAGAATTCGAGCTATAAAAACTAATAACCCGAATATGTTCCCACAAATAAATAAAATATTCAGGAGAAATAATCAAAATGAGATTCAGTGTCTCCAAATCCCACGTACTCAGGTAAACAAGCAGCTGCTAACCAACATTGGCATAGATGCAGAGAACGCTATCCTCAATGGTGAGCTCTTCGTGATCGAAGATCCTTTGGAAAAGGTGAACGCTTTGGGAGCTGTCTTTCAGGAAATGTACAAGGTGAATGAAAGCATTCATCGAAATCACGACCTGGAGGACAGAGTTCTACTCAATCACCTGCACCTACGGAATGAAATTTCACTTTGGCAATCGGAGAATCCGGGTTTTACCGAATTCAGTGAAGATAATCTGTCAATTGACATTAATGCCAATGGTGTAGTGGCTAATAGCCTTCTAATAACAAGGGAAGGAATCCAGAGTATCTTCGACTCATTAAGAAGCAAAAAGTCAGTGGGAATAGATGGAGTACCTAACATCATACTCAAGAACCTGCCCCCAATGGCAATAGATATATACACGGTCCTGTTTAACAACGCGTTGAATAATGCATATTATCCCGCGCGTTGGAAAACGGCTATCATTCAGCCCATCCCAAAAAAGGGCAAAGACTGTACAAACCCAAGGAACATGCGTTCGATAAGTTTACTCCCAAGCATCAGTAAAGTATTTGAAAAAATCATTAACAAAGCTCTGCTAAAATGGGTAGACGACAATAGCATTATTCCAAATAACCAGTTTGGCTTTAGGACGGGTCATGAAACCACACATGCCGCAGCTAAACTGGTCTCCGACATACAATGGAATAAATGTAGGAACCAATGCACAGGTGCCTGTCTGATCGACTTGGAGAAAGCCTTTGATACCGTCTGGATCGAAGGGTTGTATTACAAACTGGTCAGACATGGCATACATAAGCCTTTACTATATGTACTTTACGATATGTTAAAGGACAGGAGGTTCGTGGTCAAAAGTGGTAATGTGACCTCTAATAAAACGTATAATATCAAGAATGGCTTGCAACGGGTGGTACTCTCTCCGATTCTTTTTAACATTTATATTAGCGACTTATTAGAAGCACTTGCGCAGGCTATTGCGTACGCAGACGATCTCATAATTTACAGAACAGCTCCGAAAGTTGCGATTATAAATAGGTTAATACAGCGAGACTTCAACAAAGTGCAGCGCTATTGCAATGACTGGAAACTTAAGATCAACTTCCAGAAATGTGAAGCCATCCTATTCAGAACTCCATTATATAAAGCCACGTACGACACAAGGAAAAACTGGCGAAAGCTAGTTATCGTGGGACCGCATGGAGATAAACTGGAAACCAAGAGTTTAGTTAAATACCTGGGCATCTGGCTAGATCAATATCTGTATTTCAACAGACATGTAGAGGCTGCTTTGCTCAAAGCGAGGAAAACTTTTGCTATGACAAGGAGGCTATTTCACAGTAGCCAACTTGACAGCAAGGTAAAAGTCATATGCTACATGACGCTAATCAGGCCAATGCTCATATATGGTTGCCCGGTATGGTTCAACATAGGTCCAAATTTGATGGAAAAGATTCGGGTGTTCGAAAGAAAGTGTCTCAGAAGTTGTCTCAGATTATATCGGACACCGGAATCGGACTATAAAAAGTATTACTCAAATGAGACTTTATATAATGAAGCGTACATAAATAGGGTGGATAATTTTATGATTAAATTAATCAGAGGACATATTGCGAGAGCAATAAGCTCGTCCAATGACCTAATTTTCGGGGCCTATTATCCAAACACCTTGTACTATGAGAGCGTGCGTCGCAACGGCTTTGTTCCACCAGAGGCGTTCCTTGACTTGGATATGAAAGGGCTTATACAGGATAGTTCCGGAATTCCGCTGATCTATCATGTAAGTAGATCATCTGTAGACGGGCGATTGTGCTACGACCGGGAAGTAGCGCGCACCGAAGAAGAGCTCCTGCGCTTCAGTAGGGCTATCTCCCACAGAGACCGGGACGATAGTATTAGACAGCGTCAACAGTTCTGGTGGTTGAATGGCATATAAAGACCTGGATACCAAAGTCGGTATAGAATCATACTATCATCAGCTAGCTTACATAAACTTAGCTTTTCTAGAATTAGGGTAGTATAAGATTTAAGTTAAGTTAGGTTAAGTGCTTTTACATAAAAATAAAAAAAAAAATAAAAAAATAAAAATAAAAAAAAATAAATAAAAAAAAAAAATATATGTATATTAGGTAAGTTAAGTAAGTTAAATTTTAAGAAAAAAAAACAAAAAAATTGACAAAGTTTTTCAAATTTTTCTTTGTATTTCAACTAATTATCAGTACTGCCACAAAGTTCTGTCGCCGAAAGGCAAATTATACAAATGTTAAGTAATGTTTAGCTTAGAGCGTCTGCGAAGGACCAGTAAGTTATTATATAAGATAATTAAGCTAGAATTTAAGCATTTTTTGTCTAGCCTTTAATTTAGAAATTAAGAATATAAAAAAAAAAAAAAGAAAAAAAAGAGTCGGCTAGATAAATAGCAGCCGCTCATTAAATAGAAAATGTGATTCGGATACCACAAACGATATGAATTGTCTATGGTATCGCAGGAGCCTATGTAGGAACAGCAATCTTCGATTTGCACATGATGCGAGTTAGGGAATTTTATTGCTGGAAGAAAAAGGGCGCCGGCCGATGTATACGTTAGGAAATTCACTTGGCGACGTTGGGAAAATAGACGGCGCAGTATTTATGATCCCTGTCATGAAGGTTACAATGTATGTAAATCGAATTATTTTGTTTGCCGGATTTCATCCAAGGAAATTTGACTGGCGACGTAGATGCCGAAATTGATTGGAAATTCCTGGCAAGCTAATAAAGAAATCAGGAGCAGTGGTATTCGAAGAGAATGCATAAAGGTAAGTTTTCTTTACAGGGACTTAATGATCATAGATTTGATCTATATAATGCGTGAAGCATTTTTAGGTGCCGAATGCGAACGCGTCTTGGGTGATGATTATGGGGGTTTTTCAGGAAGGCAAACCGTGGGATTTGGCGGAACCGCCACAGACTCCATAATACCGACAAAATCGCTTCCAACCCCTCTACAACAAGTTGTCTTCGAGGTATTTTATAACAATGAAATACCTCAATGCCGATGTTGCCAACGATTCGGCCATGTCTCCCGGAACTGAAAAATGGATCGACGTTGGGTCCGTTGTGGAAAATCCCACGACATGGGCAAGTGCGAACTCCTGCCAGCAAAATATGATTCCACAACAAATATGCAGGATGAAATTACGTTGCCAACTTGGTGCAACTGCGGTAAGAAAGGACATCCGGCCAGCCACGAGAACTGCCCTAAATATAAAGAGATAGTCGACAGAACCAAGGAGACTCGAGCTAAACAAATAGCCAAGTCAAACTTCGGAAAACAGGCCACACAAAATTTCATCTAAAATGGATTTACAGTCGCTGAAAAGGTTTAAGGGATCCAAATAAAGAATATGAAAACTCTCCCAACTCCTCCCCCTCAAAAACATATTCAAGTCCCTAAGCGATCCTCTATACAGGCCAACACAACGCCACAAATTCAAGCGGTGGCATAAAAGCCTCCAAAGGGGCAACCCTCAATGCTCGAGAAGCTATTTAGTCTCTCCCGCATGATTGAGGATATTCGACCCCGATGTGAAAAACTAACAACTGAGGCTGAGAGGGATGAACTCCTTTTCACGGCATATGTAAGACTTATGCTTGAAAATAGATCCCAACATTTAAGTTATCCTTATAAATGTCAACTCCCTCGGTTCACTACCAAAGCGTATGATAGTCTCTGACTTCAAAAGGGCTAAACGGGCGGGCGTGGTTCTTGTAACCGAAACAAGTTGGATCCATGTTGTTATGTTTTTATTTATAACAATTAAATCAATACTAAACAATTTATAACTACAGCGACATAAGCTGTAACCCACACAAAAGACTCCAGAGATCGAAAAACAAGCTGAAGCTGTGGAAATGGACTTGATCGAGGTTGGCCAAAGTGGTAAAATCAAGAGAACTGACGCGATTAGAGCTTGCTGAACAGGGGAGCAACCTTCAACGCCCCCTGCAACCTGACGCTGACAGATAACAACAACAACAACCACAGCACAGCGACCGCTCAACGGCCGCTCTAACTTAATCACAGTAAGTCCCCTTCTTACCCACCTTCTATATTTAATTGATTTAATTGTTATAAATAAAAACATAACAATGTCACCGTCCTGCTTTCCCAAACTTTTCCATGATTCGAAGAGTTTGAAACCTCACTGACGCCCCCACCATCAACGGAGGTGACATTTATATACTAGTTAATAGCGAACTTCGCCATGAAGCTATTGGCCTCTCACATTTCGTGTCCATAGAAATCCTTTTCTAGTGGCTATGCGTCTATTTATGCAAGGACGTCACTCATCCAAGACTTTTATGATGCCCTCGTCCCATCTTTCCTTTTAGCACCATTTCCTCGACGCATTGCCGTCTATTTATTTAGCCGCAATGCACATCATAAACAAACATCTTCACGATCCCCTTGTTCTTTTTCCCTCGTTGTAGATTTCGTTTATCCTTTGCTGAAATGCATCGATAAACACGGTGATGTGTACGACCACACACGCACACCACTGCGTGCCAAAGATCGCCTTCCAATTGGTCACTGGCAGTAAGGAAAGATGGCATTTCGTTGGTGGCCACACCCCAAAGAGAACATTTTCTCTTCTCCTCCATATCTCACCCTTAACTGAGGATTGAAGACAAGTTAAAATTCAATCCTCGGAGAGTCTTATTGCAACCTCCGATCCGGTCGGTTCACCTCCCGCTCTTCGTAGCGCTGCGGAGACGCGTATATACCGGAGTTGTGATTTTGGTGTTGTATATATTTGTAAATTGAGTCAGATTCAGTAAATAGCAAATATATTCGATTGAAAGAAATTTTTCTTGTGACCCCGGTCCGAATACAATAGTGTATAACGTAAAAAAAGTTAATTATTAATCAATAAACGATTAAGACAATTTATTAAGCCGTGCGTTTTGATTCCAACCAACAATAAACACATTCGATACAATAAACCAAAACAGTGTCTTTGATTTACTTCTGGTAGACGGTGTGCTGTGACGATGTACTTCGTTTGTTTCTTCTGATGGACACTGTACTGTGGAACATTTAGTGGAAGTTGTGGGGACGGAGTAGAACCCCGTGCCGTACGCCGGCACCCCGACTTCGCCCCCCACAAACCCGCCAAGTAAAAAGTTCGACTAGAAATTGTACACAGTTTGTATTTCTCAAGAAGCGCAGCTGGAAATAAGAAATAAGGACATTCCAATTTAATATAGATTTTTGAATAACATGTATAAAAAGCGCATATATTTTCAAGTCGGAAAACACCACTGGAAGAGGCTTCCGGGCGCCCCATCATCGTCCGTTGAGAGACGCCACCCACGCACCGCAATGTTTCAAGCCCACTTGTTTAAATTTCTATTCATCACATTAGCGGCGCTTTTCAAAAACGCTATTTGGAAACAATGAAATTAATAAAAATCACCAGCACAAACTTTTAAGCACAAATTTGTTCTGTAGATTTTTTTTCCATTTCAATATCATTTAACCTGCAGCGCAACAATGAACAATCCAATAACAAAACTAACCGAGTGCAATTGGGAAGAGATATCCAATAAAAAATACCACATCGACTTTTTGAACGACCGGAATGCAGTGCGGGCGATCCTCTACGACCTCCTTCAAATCGATAATGACATTAAATGTACAAACATCGAAATTCAAAGCCTCAAAACAAATTTCGAGTCTCAACTTGGATTTCTAGAGGATGAAATTAAACGGATCGAAGAAGATGAATATGTTGTACTCGAAATGAAAAACCAACACATCTCCGAGCTCATCAACAAAATTGAAGAAGTGAATAGTGCCTTCTCTCGGGAGATCGCCAAATACCAAGATGAGAAGGAGAAACGATGCCAGTCAATTAGCACCAATGTAGAAAAACTGTTCGAAGCTAAATCGAAATTTAAGTGCCAACATCAAAATCAGGTAGAGAGCCTTAGACGTTTTCGACTGGTATGTAAACGTGATCTTCGTTCTGCCGTCGACAAGAGAGTTAAGTCCATTGATCGAAAATTTTGTGACGAACTTTTCTATATGGCTTCGTGCGAGAAAGATCTCAAGCACTTGTTCTCATTATTAGACGATAAGAGCAGTATAAGTGGTACATGTGCCAGTACAACTAGCACTGTTGAGGGATCAGAAATTTGTGCCGACTTCTTCACTGATTTCGCTTGGCTACGAAATGGTAAGTGCTAGTACATCAAATTCACACCACTCCATATAATCTATTTGGATTTTTAGAACAATTTGTCAAGCGGACGGAATTGTTCGAATACTTCAAAAAACACCTCGCAGAAGATATCGTTGCTGCCTTAGCAGCGGTGCACGTCTATAAGCCCGAAGAGCCAATTAAGTTTATCGCCAACTTTCTGAAGCATCAAAAGTACAACGAGTTCCGCATGAGGAGACACGAACACATTTTATTGGCCGCTGTAGGCGAAAGAAAGAAATTTGACGACTGACACGTGTATATTCAATTTTACTTAGTCACCATTTATCATTTTTTGACACATATAATGAGAATATAATAAATTAATTGTTTTAGCACCAAGTGATGTCTTCGTGGCATTTGGCGTAGAACCATCTGGTCATCCATTGATTTCTTGGGGTTAAGGAAAGGGTCTCGTTGACGATGTCAAAGTTAGCACGATCATCCTGAAAAAAAAGATCATAAAAGATATGTTATAAAAAACAATTGCACAGAACAGGGAACAGTGGAGTAGCCGAGTTAGTGAGGTCATAACATTTCAGGTTCCTACAGACCAATAAGCAGTAGGTTAGCATACGAGGGTTGCCTCTTATGTTTCGGGATTTGGATTTTTGATTGAGAGTTCGATGAAGTCACGCAATCATTTTTTGGAGTTTTGTTAAAAGTAGATCAATCTAAGTGGTTAATTTTGATTAGTTGTGTTGGGGAACGTAATTATAATGAGTGAGAATGCTGTAATACCGAATGAAAAAATGATTACAGGATAATCATCGGAAAACATTCACCTCGATTGTGATTCCCTTTTACAATACTCTATGGAACTTTGCTTTTTATTTAGCTCTTACAATTGTAAAAAAAAGCGACAATTAAAACAAAATATTTTCTGGGGAAGTTTTAGATGAAGCGACTTTACATAAAAAAAATTTGTCTCATTATAGATTTTATTGAATTAAAATGACGATTGTCCAGGGTAATAAGTAATAATACTGATATTGGAAGATCGTCATGTGACCTATCGTGAGATTGAGACAACCTTAGGCGTTAGTGGGACCAGCATACATTCAATATTGCATAAACATTTGACTGTCAAAAAAATTTGTTCGCGTTGGATCCCACACAATTTGTCAATCACCCAAAAAAAGGCTCGTGTCAATTGGTCGAAAGAAATGCTCAAAAAATACGGTCGCGGTGCTTCGAAACACGTCTATGACATCGTGACAGGTGATGAATCGTGGATTTACACGTATGAGCCCGAAAGTAAACAGCAGTCGACTGTCTGGGTGTTTCAAGATGAGCCAAATCCAACAAAAGTTGTTCGCGCACGAAGCACTTCCAAGCAAATGGTCGCCTGTTTTTTCGGAAAAACTGGACATGTCCCAACCGTACCACTAGAACAACGCAGAACAGTCAATTCTGAGTGGTACACAACCATTTGTTTGCCAGTTGTCTTCCAAGAAATCAGGAAAACCAACCGCCGAAGACGGATCACTCTTCACCACGACAATGCGAGCTCTCACACATCGGTTGCGACAACTGCATTTTTGAGCACCCAAAACATCGATTTGATGGGTCATCCGCCGTATAGTCCTGACTTGGCACCGAATGACTTCTTTTTATTCCCGTACGTAAAAAACAAACTGAGAGGTCAACGTTTTTCGACACCTGAAGAAGCGGTTGCTGCATTCAGAATACATGTGTTGGAGATACCTCAATCAGAGTGGCAAAAGTGCTTCGACAATTGGTTCAAACGCATGCAAAAGTGTATAGATCTTCATGGGGAATATTTTGAAAAACAATAAACTGATTTTCGATGATCAATATTTGTTTTTGTTCTCTAATCCCGAAATATAAAAGGCAACCCTGGTACTAGTGTTGTGTAGGAAAAAATGTAATCGCATAACAATTACGCTAAACACGTTTTAGACAGAGCTGTATCAGTAATTACTTTGCAGTACCAAATCCAAAGGATTAGTTTACATGTCCGCTCGTCTCAGTCATAACCGCATTAGCAACTTTTTTCTTTAACTTCAGTTGCTGGATTTGAATAACTAAAAATATAAAGGCAAGGATACATATAAACCGCCGTTAAACTGCTATCCCAAAATCCTTACTATCAGATTTAAATGGTGTAATCCGTCGTGGATATCTTAAGTAAACACAAGACAAACGGGTGTTTGGCGGATTGCTGTCTTAGTCGAAGTGCTCCGCCGAACACTGTTCACACAAAGAAAACACCGAGGTTTATTTTTCATCTGATTTTTTTTTATTGTTTATTTAATGCTGTTTTTATTAACACATAAACTACTGTTAAGGAATGTTTGCTTAATACCACGCCTTAATAATTCACATGACACATATTAATCTCGTCCTTTATTCACATGTCAAACTAGACACACGACAAAGACTCCTTTTTCTGGACGGCGGATCTGACCTCCGTGACTGTTAATTGTCGAATGGATATCCGGCACGCATGCACTTTCGACGGCACGAGAAGTATTGTCAATTTTCTTGTTGTTATATATGGTTTGTACTAGAGTTAACACCCAAAACCCTCCTTATCCACAATGACTCAATCCACAATCTACATAATGAAACATTACAGATGACTCACTAACATTTCTTATCCACAGAATACTCATTAGTATCTCTTATCTACACTAGCATCCTTATCTACATAACTGAAAATGTATATAAACAAAATGTTCACAACTGAAAGAGCATTACAGGTATTCCCCGACTTACGACCGAGATAGGTTCCTGGTCATCGGTCGTAAGTCGATTAAGTCGCAAGTCGAATTTCACATAAAAAAAATTCCGACTTAGCTAATGTAATGTATTATTTGTACTGAAGAATGTATGTAAATCGAATTTTTTTACTTTGTTGTTTTTAAAATTTATCTCATATATTTTAGGGATTCCCCGCAACTACATATTTGTCTTCTTTAAGTATTTTCTATGAAAAAAATTGGAAAAAAATTGTCGTAAGTGCGAATAGTCGTAAGTCGAACGGTCGTAAGTCGGGGACTACCTGTACTCTAAGTCACGACCATAGGTTTGGACATTGTGGTCTTATTTAACAAATCTCTCCATCGGCCCCGATTTCGAGCCGATGTCATCCAGTTTGGCATTTCCAGGCTCTGGGCGTCCTGGTCTACGCCATCCCTCCATCCCAAACAAGGTCTGCCACGCTGTCTCCTTCCACACATCCTCCACAAAGGCGTTTCCGGGCAGGCTCCTCTTCGCTCTTTCGAGCTAGGTGTCCCGCCCACCGATGTCTACCGAGCTTGATTTTTCTTACAATATTATCTTCAAGATAGATCGCGTACAACTCACGGTTGTAGCGTCTCCGGAATCGTCCTCCCTCACATACGCGGCCAACATATCTCCTTAAGACCTTCCTCTCAAACGCGGTTAAGAGTTCAAAGTGCTTTTTATTGAGTACCCAGGTCTTGGATCCATACATGAGTACTGGTAAGACCATGGTCTTGTACAGTAGTAGCTTGGATGTTCTGGATAAATTTCGGGATTTAAAGGCCTTGGTAGACCATAGTAGGCTTTGTTGGATTTGATCAACCGTTCGCGTATTTTTTTCTTCCATATTGTTATCGGCTGATACTATTGACCCGAGGTAGTTAAAGGATTGCACCACTTCAAATTGTAATGCTGACTGCTTTAACAAAAAAGCCGGAAGTTTTCTTCAGTTTCTTCAAAACCTGCTCTCAAACAGGACAATTTCCTCAACGACAGAAAATATAGCGGCTTGTGCTTATACCAAAGGAGTCAAGAATCGAGAAGCGCTGACGTCTTATCGCCCATTGTACATGCTGGACACAACAGGAAAACTGCTTGAGCGAGTAATTGCCACTCGTCTGGAACAATTCACTGAGGGGACATTGGGTTTCGGAAAAGTAGATTAACCGGTAAGGCACTACCTGTGGCGTGCGACATCGCTCGCAATGCGATAGCTGGAGCACGATGACTAGGAGGTACGAACAAATTTTGCGCCGTGATGTCAAACTGAAGCCTGCCATCATCGGCTTTAATCCAATAAACGAAGGGCTATGTACCCTTCGCGTGCGAGGCAAGTTTAAGAACATAAGCCTCATAAACGTTCATGGACCTACAGAGGAGTCCCCTGATAACGAAGAGGATGAATACTACGAGAAGGTCGAACGGGCCCTCAATGTCTGCCTAAGATACGATGGGAAAATCGTTCTTGGTGATTTGAATGCGAAAATAGGTAATGAGCCGGTTTTCAGGGACTACGCAGGTTCCCATAGTTTGCATGAGAACACTAATGACAATGGACTACGAGTCATCGAACTGGCAGTATCAAAAAATTTGGTCGTTACAAGTACCAGGTTTCCGCGTAAAGATATCCACAAAGCCGCCTGGTTATCACCTGATGGAGCCACTCCAACCAAATTTACCACGTGTTAATAGATCGCCGCCACTCCACGAGCCTGATGACGGTACGAACGGACCGAGGTGCCAACGTCGACTCGGATCACTATTTTGTAGGTATAGTTTTCCGAGCGTGGATTGTCTTACGGAGACGTATTGCATTCGCGGATCAGGTTCGAATCAACACGGCTGCCTTATGCAATGAGAACATCAGTAACACCTTTGGTCATGCACTAAGACTCGCCCCTGAAGAGCTCGACGAAGGGAGAGTAAGTCCTGGGGCCAGAATGCCGGGCGTAGAAGAGAAATGCACACGTCTTAAGCATACTGTCATTAGTACTGCCAACTCCATCTTAGGCAGTAGTCGTAGAGATCGGAGTGACTGGTTTGATGATGAGTGCAAACTAGCGACTGAACGTAAGAATGCTGCATACCGGGCAATGCAGCAGTTCCATAGGACGTGGGTGCGCGAAAAGAAATACAAAGAGCTCAGAAGATCAGAAAAAGTACTTCGCAGACAAAAGAAAAGTGCCTGGGAAAAAAAAAACGTTGTCTGTGAAATAGAGAAAAGTAGAGAGCGAGGTCCGCACCAGGCGCGGAAGTTCTATCAAGAGGGTAATCTGATCACCGATCCTGAAGGCATTCTGGAGCGATGGTGTTACGTGCGGCTTCCACTACCCCGATCATTTATTTGTTTTTAATATAATTTGATTTTAATATGTTTTGATGGTAAGGTGGTGGAGGAAGCGCACGATCCACATGTGAGTGTTCGAACACGCCCCGGTTCGAGTGTGGATCGTGGGCGAGTTCAGATTCTGTTGTCGGAGTGGACGTTGAGGGAGAGTGAGAGAGAGAAACGGCAGGAGGAATTTTGGATTCCGTTGTTGACGGTTGTTTTAAAACACGGTTTTTAAAAACAGTACAAAAAAAGACAGTTGGTTGTCAGAAAGAGTGAGTTCATTAACAGTTGACAGGGCGAGAAAAGTAAAATTGTGAAGTTAAGATTTAAAAATTAAACCTAAAAGTTTTGTTAACACTATAACTGGAAATTGAACGAAAACCTAAAAACTTGTTAAACTAAAATTGTGAAGAGAAGATTTGAAAATTAAACCTAAAAGTTGTATGAAAACTATAATTGGAAATTAAACTCAACATTGGAAATAAAACGAAGAAGAGAAGAAAAAGGGAGTTTTTCCTGGTGTGGAGCGTCGTTTGCTGAAGAGACATTCGTGTTCGAAAGCAGAAAGTTTCCGAGTAGGAACCAAGAAAAGAACCAGGGTAGTGAAGCTGCCGCTCAAGAAGAAAAGATTTCCCCCTGCCTGGAGAACGAGGTAACAGGCTCTCCACGCCGAAAAAGAACAGGTAACCCGTTCAATTTACATACAATAAGTTTTCTGTGGCTATATAAATATGCCACAATGGGAAGTGCACTTCAATGAATTGCTAAATGGTCAGCTCACCGAAGAATTGGGGGCTACACCAGGAGGAGATATATAAGAAGGGAGATATCACACTGTGCAGCAACTATAGGGGTATAACCTTGCTGAGTACCGCCTGTAAGATACTCTCCTCTATCCTACAAGATCGGATAGCCCCATACACTAAAGCCATCATTGGTCAATATCAGTGTGGCTTCATCCCAGGCAAATCAGCGATTAATCAGATATTCACCCTTAGGCAGGCGATGGGAAAATGTCTGGAATTTAATATCCCATTATATCATCTATTCATAGACTTTAAGGCCGCCTACGACAGCATAGCCAGGATAGAACTATATAATGCCATGAAAGAGTTCGGTATTCCAAACAAATTGATGCGACTTTGTAGGTTGACCATGACCAACGTAACTAGTCAAGTAAAAATAGTGGGATTGCTGTCCAAACCAATAAACATCTTTAATGGACTCCGACAAGTGGGCGGGCTGGCCTGCCTCCTCTTCAACCTGGCGTTGGCGAAAGCAATCCGTGACTCTGGCGTCACAACTAGAGGGACTATTGTCACCAAGTCTAGCCAGATACTTGCTTACGTAGATGATATCGACATCATCGGTAGATCCGATTCGGCTGTACAGGACTCCTTCACCCAGATCGAGCAGGCGGTACAAAAACTGGGACTGAGGAGAAAACTAAGTACATGGTGGCAACTTCTTCGAAGAGAACATTTAACGTTGGTCAAACTATCAGGGTAGTGGAGCACGAAATTGAAGTAGTGCAATCCTTTAACTATCTTGGGTCAATTGTATCAGCCGATAACAATATGGAAGAAAAAAATATGAACGGTTGATCAAATCCAACAAAGCCTACTAAGGTCTACCAAGGCCTTTAAATCCCGAAATTTATCCAGAACATCCAAGCTACTACTGTACAAGACCATGGTCTTACCAGTACTCATGTATGGATCCGAGACCTGGGTACTCAATAAAAAGCACTCTGAACTCTTAACCGCGTTCGAGAGGAAGGTCTTAAGGAGAATTGTTGGCCCCGTATATGAGGGAGGACGATTCCGGAGACGCTACAACCATGAGTTGTACGCAATCTGCCTTGAAGGTAATATTGTAAGAAAAATCAAGTTCTGCAGACTCCGGTGGGCGGGACACCTACCTCGAATGAGCGAAGAGGAGCCTGCCCGGAAAGTCCTTTTTGGCAGGATGTCTGGAAGGAGACAGCGCGGCAGACCTTGTCTGCGATGAAGGGATGGCGTAGACCAGGACGCCCGGAGCCTAGGAGTGCCAAACTGGATGTCGTCGGCTCGAAATCGGGACCAGTGGAGAGATTTATTAAATAAGACCAAGACCGGATCCCGCTTGTAGTACCGATGATGATGATGCTACCCAATGTTTGAGGACCCCGCCCTCACATAAGGAAACTCATAACCAGTGTTAACACCTCCATTATAATGCATGCAGCTCATATATGGGCAGGAGCCGCAGAGTATAAATCGCACATGAGGGGAGTGAACTCAGGACATAGGCTGACATCATTAAGAGTATGCCGTGCATTCCGAACGGTATCCGAAGATGCCATAAATGTTTTGGCCGGGAGGACACCACTTGACATTGCAGCTAAAGAAAACGCTGCATTGCATGAGGTCTCCAAAGAAAATCGTCGGAGAATGCGGTCACAATTAAAGCTCTCAAGCCTAAGAGAATGGCAACGAAGGTGGGATTCCTCCACCAAAGGAAGATGGACCCACACCATGATACCTGATGTAGAAACATGGGTGAAAAGAAAACATGGCGAGCTGAATTACCGCCTGACTCAACTAACATCAGGACATGGATGCTTTCGGCAATACTTGCACAAGTATAAACATGTGAATCACCCATACTGCTTGTATTGCGAAGGCAAAATAGAAAATGCGGAACGCGTACTCACAGAGTGCGTGAGATTCGAGACCGCACGAACGATTTTGGAGAGACATATGAGACGGGAAGTTACTCCGATAGGAGTAATAGAATACATGCTGAGTTCGAAAAAGGCATGGTTGATAGCAAATGTGACATGATGCAGCAGTTGCGACGTGACGAGCGGAGTAACGAGTAAATTCCGTCCCGCCGGCAATGGAATATCTAAAAGAAAGTTCCGCGGGGATCAATGGGACTATGTGCCTAGCGGGAGGTGGTTTTAGTAGGTAAAAATCCGACATGCCTCTGGATCGGTCCAGAGTTATCTTTTGAAAATTTCCACCTTCCTACCGAAACCAAAAAAAAAAAAAAGAAAAAAAAAACAGTATACAACATTCACAAAGAAAAGTGGATCATCGGTTCCACAGCTGGTGATGAATGGTTAGGCCGTCGAATCTGGGGAAAGCTTGAAATTGCTCCGCGTCACGATCTGTGGGAATGTATCGTGGCATAAACACCTGTCGATCATCGCCAGATCCGACCCACGGAAACTGAGTTATCTTGTTAGAGCCAAGAAATATTTTACTCCGGTCCAACTTCTTCTTCTGTATAAATCCCAAATTAGACCCGCCCTCGATTATTGCTCTCATGTTTGGAGCCCGGCTCCTAAACATATCCCCGATCTACTTGAGAGCATACAGAGACGAGCGATCGGGCTGATCGGGAACACAGCGCTGATGTCGGGACTACCGTCGCTATCACATCGAAGGCGCGTAGCCGGCTTCTGTCTGTTTACAAATATTATCACGGGTACTGTTCTTCGGAGATTCGTAGTATTGTTCCGCGTAATTCGGTTTTTATGCGCTCTACGAGACAATCCGGCGGATCGGACCACTTTTCGGTTCATCTCCCGACAGCGCGAACATCAGAAGTTTATTCTTCTTATCTTTATTTTATTCTCACAAGTTTGCAAGAAGCGGCCCAAGGGCTCGCGACTCTCGACTCGACAGCGTAAAAAATGGTACGAACATGACTACGGGGCGTGTGCACTCCTATGCACACGCTAAAGGGGGTGGACGACGACCGCTCCGGTTAGTGGTTGGGATAAGACTCAGCGATATCTTGCTCGTGTAGAGCTCACTCGCTCATCGTGATCATGGTAGTATGTGTGCGATCGTTCAGACCTGTGTGGTTTACACGTGCTCGAGGGCAATATGTAAACGAAGCAGACAGGCGGGAAAGACAATAGGATCGAAAAGATCGTCGTCTATGGAGTGCATCGCGTCTAAATAAATAGACGACGATACAGCAAAGAAATGTGGTAAATGAAAAGATGAGACGAGGGCATCATAAAAGTCTTAGATGAATGATGCTCTTGTGTAAATATACGAATAGCCATTCGAAAGAGGTGCTAATGTATTACAATACTTTATACAATGAGAATTCTATATCGTATCTTAGGTCGGTGGCCAAAACGAATCCCTTGCTTGCATATGTATATGCCGGGTAATTAGTTTGTGGCGACGTACGACATGGATGATTGTTTGTCTATTGGAGGACGGAATCGCTGGTCGGCTTGCTACAGCTGTAAAAACAGGCCACCCGACATTGCGCTTCAATTGACAACAATGGGTGCCGAATGGTTTGTATTTATGGTGCATATGCACATTACGGAACTATTTATCGCTGGTTAAAAAGGGTCGACAGCCGATGTGTGCATAGATAGTTTTTATGTACACATATTGAGGCTGGGATTAGCCAACTCAAAGGTAAGATTCCCTGATATGCGGTCGTATGATGTGCGAACCGATGAATTTTATTACAGGGAATTTATGATAAGGTAAGAAAGAACTCTTAGCTCCTCGATAGTATACTGGTTAGTATACCCGCCTGTCACGCGGGGGACCGGGGTTCGTTTCCCCGTCGGGGAGCCTCTGGCGCAAGACTAATGACCTTGACCGGAAAAACAAATCATTATGGAAAATTTAACAAGCCTTCAGGACTTGCTAAATAAGGCCAAGACCGGCTCCCGGTTGTAGTGCCGATGATGATGATGATGAAGAAAGAACTCTTACAGGAATTGTATGCGCAGAGATGCAAGAAAAGGTAAGGGTTCTTTACAGGGACCTTAAGGTAAATAAGTTTGATTTATTCAATGCGTGAAGTATTTAAGGTGCTAATGCGATTGCATTAGTGAAAGCTTATGCAGACTGGGTTGTATGGATGGGGGTTCTTCAGGTAAGTAGGCAGTGGAGTTTGGCGGAACCGCCACAGGGGTACTCTATATTACATGGAGAACCAACCCACAATTCCAACCAATTTTGACCGCTAGCAGCGCGTTACCTTAACCCAACTCCCCCATTCAAAACTTGCAAAGGACGCATTCCCCAATCTGCAATAGCATATATATTCCCAAACTTGCAAAGAATTCATTACTTAATCTGCAATAGTGTTGTGGTTTTACTCCGAGTGGTATGCAAAAGATGGAAAGGTGCATATACTGTCTGCACCCAGTGGCTGCACGCAGTCCAACTGCTTCCCGCTTTAGAACGCCAGTGGTTGTCCGTTGCTGTTGCGCACAACCTCCCTCGGTTTGCCGGAACCTATTTAATTTCTTGTAAGGGGGCTTACCCGAACTCTCCAATATTTCAAGTCCATCGACGTTCGAAACAGCCAGCTTTCGTTATGACGGCAGTCCCAGTTGCTCGCCAGTGTCTCCTGCCAACTCAAATTCAAACAAATGACTTGTAATCGGTCCTTCCTGGACGCGTTCTTAACTTTATTAATTTGTACTTTCCTTTACTTCCTTATAATTTAATTTAATTTAATTACTCCTTCACAACTTTTCAATCAAATCTCAACGGGACGTTGCACTTTCCCTCCTTTCTGACTTTTCTTAAACTGTCTTTTTTCACACTCACCGTATTCAATGATAATCCCTTGTCTCCCATCAACAGTATCGAGAAAACAACAACAAAACAAACGGAATTAAAATTTCTCTTTTTCTTTCTCTCCCTCTCCATCAACATCCACTTCGAAAACCGAATTCGAACTCGAAGAGTTGCACGATCCACACCCGAATCGGGGCGTGTTCGAACACTCACTTGTGGATCGCGCAACTCTTCCACCACCTTACCATCAGACCATATTAAAACAAAATTATATTATAATTACAAATTATCACCACCATGCACGTAACAATAGCATATATTTCCCAATCTGTAATTGAATGCATTCTTAGAACCTACAACAGAATACACCCCGATCCTGCAACAGAATACATTTTAAATCATCTCCCTCATCTACACCAAACCGCATTTAGTTTCCCCCGAAAACTATTCCGTCCCACTTCTTACTTAAACCATTGTTCTCGATCGCAACCAAGCAACATTTAGTTTTCCCCGAAAACCATTCCCGCCCACTTCTTACTTAAACCATTGTTCTCGCTCGCAGCCAAGCAGCATTTAATTTTCCCGGAAATCATTCCGGCTCACTTCCTACTTAAGCCATTTTCGTCGCTTGTAACCAAGCAGCATTTAGTTTCCTCGAAAACCATTTCGGCTCCCATCCTACTTAAACCATTTCTCCTTGCTGGTAAGTCACCAGTACGATGCGTTGCATTTCCACGGAACAACCATCGCAACGACCAAGACCCATGTTCCGTTGTCTAACCGGCAACACATGCCCATACTTGGTTATGCCTCCGAAACCGATTTCTCCGTACACACAGCAACAGAAGAATCTAATTCAGCCTGTACGGCAGAAATTCCCCGAAACAAAATTCGCCATGTACGCATGGCAACCCTTCTTCATGTTCCTAGTAAGTGGCAGTGAGTTTACTTAGCGATGACCCCACTGCCACGACACCCTGAATGGATTCTAATCATCCCTCAAACGGTGCACACATCAGAATAAAATGTTCATCCCACAAGTAGTGTGTATATCACGGGAGTTGAGAGTGTCTGTCTGTACGGACAGTGTGTTGTTAGTTTATTATCGCGCGATTTCATTAATTGAATTTAAATTATGTATTTTGTATCACCTCAGTTCAAATAAAGTGATTTCGCTGTTCAATTACATGGCAACTAAGACTTTAAATCTAACGTACGTAAATGATAAATTTATTTCGGGTGGCGATATACTAATGGCCAAATAATAATCAGTGTTGAGGAGAACGAATCGAATAATAATATGGGAGACGTCTTGCCAGTGCTATAGTTTCTTAATCATTCCATTAACTTATTACTGTGTTATACTAATGTATTGTTGCAGCATTTCCGAATACATCCATGTTATTGATAGGGAGTGAACATTATAAACAAAAACAATAAAGAAGGAAACAGTGTCAGTCAACAAAGAAGCAAAATAAAGAACATTTAATCAATTAAACAAACCAGACAGCGTTTTTGTTATATTTTCTTCCTCGTTGGCGAATGTTACGGAGTTCTATCTGCCCAGTGACGCGTTTAGGGATTTAAGTGAACCCGTGCCGTACGCCGGCACACATACTTCACCCCCCACAAACTTTTCGCCATGGGTCGTATATATGCCCGGTTAGGCATGGAGCAACTTGGTAGAATTCCCTAGCTGTGTGGACGTGTAATAAGTTTCTTAGGAGTATGATAACCTGATGGGGTAAGTTCATATCGGGACATTATGTGACTTGTTCCTTAGCAAGCTGAGCTTGTAGGGAGACTCAAACTGCGAGAATATTCATCAACATTGAACATTCTGCAGAAGGTTATACGTAGCAGCGCTCAATTGCTTAGGCACATACATTTATGACAAAAAAGGGAGAATTTCTAAGGAACAAAAAGAAATCTTATACTTACAATTGTTTTAGGAAGGATGCGTTTCATATTAACTCTGTGAATGTGCTCCTTGTAGGCAGTCTCTAAAATATTGTACTCAGATCCGCTAAGGCAAGGTAGACATAGTTCGCACTCTACAGCGTTACATGATTTGTCACAATCAAAGTCGACACAGGTATTGAGAAACACCGCCAGATTCCTTTCGTTGACTACCATGTTATGTACGTCGTCAGAGCTGAAAGTGGATTACATGAGCGTTGCTTCCAAATACCACCGCTTCTTCTCAGTTCACCTCATCGTGTACGCTGTGCGATCAACAGGCGATCCCACACCAACCAAATTCAACACACTGTAGAGTATTTGCTCGTACAGCAAAGAGTTCGGTTTGAAATGGGCCGATGACAAATTAGGACTCATGTTCGCCTCCATGAGATACACTTTCAGATTGTTATCAATAATTAAGTCGAACCGCATCAATTCAAAGAAGTTTCTTGTCTTGTAGGATCGCAGAAGGTCCACGATGCGCTGCTCTTTTGACTGAATCGTCTGTTGAATGATCGCTTCAACCTGTTGCCAAATTAAACGGGGATCCTTTCCCTGATCCCGGACATATGCGTCAAATGCCATTTTCATGCTTCCACTGAATGTGTTATAGAATCTACCAAGCGACGGCAGTTGCCACGTTGGCAAGTAGTCATCTCCAACAACATACTTCTCTACGTTCTTGGCATCGAATGGATAATATTTCACAGCGCAGTATCGGAAGAGGACATCTCCCGTATATATGTACACCCGCAAAGGATCGACACTGGTCAGGAGAACATATACACCAATATCGAACTTATAGCCATCAACCAGAAACGGATTCTGAATAAATTCTTGAACAAAACTGTTATTCGATTCCAAATTGATATCTTGTGCATCCTTGATTTCGATGAATCGATGGTTATTGTGCTTCTCCACAAACAGCACTCCTGGATTCTTGTTAACATACTGCAGGAATGCTTCTTTTTGTCCTGGTAGTTTAAAGGCTCTTGGAAGAAATGGCAATGGTGTCGTAGACAGGTCGACTTTGTTTGTTATATGACCACATCCAGGAAAGTGATTTACTTTCTGGTGCCGTTGGAGATTCTTTAATGTTTGCGGTATCGTAAGAAATGGATAATCGTGTGCCCATAAGAGATCCCAATGGCCGTCTACAGTCGTCCTCTCGTAACCAAGTCGATCCAGAACTGCAATGATATGCAAAAGATGATCTTCCGTTTCACTCTTCCCGTAGATAGCATACTTTAACTTAGTCACTGAGTAGCTAGAGGAATTGCAGGTCGACTTCTTTGCTGGAAATAAATTGTGCGTTGTATTGGGGTACAACTCTAAAAGAACAGCCGTACAGACAGCTGCAATTAGGAACCAAAGAACACATTTCAGTGGGATAGTGGAGTGAATCGAAGTGTCGACAGCTGGTGGGCGAGTGACCTAAAAGTATTTCCGATGTTTACTGTGAAATGTCAAAATGCGACACAATGAATTAGATTACATCTTTTTCCGTAGTGTTTTCCATTTACAGATTAAAAGAATAAAAATTAATTACGACACGCAAACAAAAACGTAAATTTGAAAGTAAACTAATCACATAGCAGAAAGTAGAGCACAACAAAATAAAATACACTTGTTAAAAGCGCAGTCATGTCGTTTGACAGTTCCAGTTTGACAATTAAGTGTTACCTAGCACATCCGGTAGCGAACGGTGGTTCCGTTGGGCATTTTGAAATATGATAATTCAAAGCACTTGAAGATTTATTTTTTCTTCTTAACATCCTTTATTGGATATGAATAGTACAATCTTAACAATTTAATTTAATACTAGGTCTAAATTGTACTTAATATAGTTTAATTAAGTAAAACGCGTAAGGGTTTACTGGACCAGTGTTCAGCTCCGAACTTGATTTTAGTATGTTCGATTTTAACATATTGTGACGCATATGACAATCAGTACTAGAATATTCGAGAAAGTCCGAAACAGAGTACTAGAATATTCTATAAAGTACTGGAAAACTGGAGACTAGGAACAGTAGAACATTCAAGACTATGGAACGGGCGGAAACGAAACACCGAATCAGAATGAGGGAACGGTATAAATACGTCGCAGACAGATCACGGAGAAGAGTAAGAAGTGGAAAGTGAAGTAAGCGATAAGTGCGGTAGTAAGAAGCGATAAGTAGAACGTAATAAGTAAGAAGTAAGCAGTGAAATACGCGATAAGTACGGAGGCGATAAGTCAAAAAATCGTTAAGTGTACGGTAAAAAGTAACGGTTGTTATTAACGGACTAATAAAGTGTTACATTAATTCAAAATCGATTTAACGGCTCTTATTTATTAAAAATAATTAATCCAGCGAACCCTAAGCTTGCTACAATATTGTAGCGAGCTTAGGGTTCGCTGGATTAATTATTTTAAGAGCCGTTAAATTGATTTTGAATTAATGCAACACTCTATTAGTCCGTTAATAACAACCGTTACTTTAACTGTACACTTAACGATTTCTTGACTTATCGCTTCCGTACTTATCGCGTTTTTGACTGCTTACTGCTTACTTCTTACTTCTTACTAATCTTCCCGATCTCCGTGCGACGTATTTATACCGTTTTTCCTGATTCTGGTTTGGTGTTTCGTTTCTGTCCGTTCCATAGCCTCGAATTTTCTAATGTTCCTAGTCTCCAGCTTTCCAGTACTTTCTAGGATATTCTAGTACTTTGTTTCGGACTTTCTAGAATATTCTAGTACTGATTGTCATATGCGTCACAATATTAATTCACGAGGTTTCGTCCGTTTTAGCCGTCTCAATTGGTGGGTAATGTCCAAGAGCTGAATAGCTTCTACGTTGGTATGATAATGTAGGCATCTTTCGTGTCTGACAGCATATTATTGGATAACTTCATAAATCCATTTGATCTCTAGGTCATCATGAATTTCCCGATTTGTCACAAACCGGTAGGCATTCGTGATAATGTGAAGGAATTTATTCTGGCTTCGTTGAATTATATCTCTATTGGATTGCTTTGTACAGCCCCATAATTGGATTCCATATATCCAGATCGGCTTGGTGATAGATTGATAGATCAATATTTAACAATACAGATTGAGTTAAGAGTGATTCCCGATTAACCAATATATCTGTCTACGTTTCAGCTTTATTTGCTCAGCTTTTCGTTTCACATGATGTCTCCAGTTTAAGGCCCCTCGATAGTATAGTGGTTAGTATATCCGCCTGTCACGCGGGAGACCGGGCTTCGATTCCCCGTCGGGGAGCCTCTGACGCAAGACTAGTGACCTTGCCGGAAAAAACAAATCATTATGGAAAATTTAACAATCCTCAGGACTTGCTAAATAAGGCCAAGACCGGCTCCCGGTTGTAGTGCCGATGATGATGATGATGTCTCCAGTTTAGTCTGCTATCCAAATGTATACCGAGATATTTCACTGAATCTGCTTTGGGAACTGGAATTCCGTTGAGATATGTAGAAATATTGTTATCTGATCGTCGCAATGTAAATGATACGTGAATAGATTTCATCTCGTTGAGTTTAATTTTCCAATAAGCGGTCCATTGGCTAATTTCGTTAAGTGCCTGTTGCAATTGTTGTGTAGATTTTTTCTTTTTTTTTTTTTGATTATCGTCAGCTGATATTATAACTGTATCGTCTACAAAGGGGCCTACGAATGTGTTCTTGGTTGTTGGGATGTCTGCCTTGTGTAGTAAGTAGAGGAAAGGTCCCAGGACACTTCCTTGTAGTGCGCCTGCTTCTATTGGATAGAAGCTAGAGTGAGCTCCTTCGTGTGTTACTTTGAACGTCCTATCGGACAAGTATGTTTCGAGTAGTTGGCAATAGTTTGCTGGAAACAGTTTACTCAATTTATATATAAGGCCTTTATGCCATACTCTGTCGAATGCTTGGGAGACATCAAGAAAGACAGCTGGGCAATATTTCTTTTCTTTGAAAGCCTTTTCTATTGCTGTGGTCACACGGTGAACCTGTTCAATAGTTGGGTGCTTATTCCTAAAGCCAAATTGAAAGTCCGGAATATTGATGAGTGGCTTGAGTCGCTTGAGGAGTATTTTCTTAAACAGTTTTGAAATGGATGGCAATAGCGATATGGGTCTATAAGACGTTACTCCTTCTGCTGGTTTCTCTGGTTTCTTGAGCATTATTATCTGGGCTGTTTTGAATGAATTTGGAATGCATCTTAGTCGAAAACAAGCATTAAACAAATATGTTAACAAGCGGCAGAAGAGGTGGGCCTAGAAATAAATGAAGACAAAAAAAAAAAAAGAGAGCAGGTGGACCTCAGAGAACACATATAAACGTCAGAGGCAAGATATTTGAAAAAGTTAAAGAATTTAAATATCTGGGAACGATACTGACCGCCAGTAACGAAATGTCGAAGGAAATTAATAAAAGACTACACTCCGGCAACGCTAGTTGGCACGCAGTCAGTAAACTGCTGAAATCCAAACCGCTATCACGTTACATAAAGCTTCGTGTCTACAGAACCTTAATCATGCCGATTGTTCTATACAGATGCGAAACATGGGCCCTCCCAAAATGGGAAGAAAACAAATTCCGCGTATTCGAGAATAAAGTTGTAAGGGGTATCTTTGGCCGTAAAAATGACGAGGAGGCAGGACAATGGAGGAAACTTCATATACCACAAACCTACAATAGTGAGAGTAATCAGGTCGCGAAGATTAAGATGGGCCGGATATGCAGCGCGAATGGGCAACGATACGACCGTGCATAGAATTCTTGACGGTAGACCAACGGGAAAGAGACCGGTAGGACGGCCGCGACGGAGATGGGAGGACAATATTAGGTCTGACCTTGAGGAGATCGGATCGGCTGGTCAAGCGTGGAAGTAGAGTGCACAGGACAGGGAGCGATGGCAGAGTCGAGTCGGTGAGGTCATGAACTTCCGGGGTCCTACAGGCCAATAAATAATAATAATAATAAGATAGAGGAATTGGGTTGAAATATTGCTTACAATGTGTGAATGCAATACAAAAAAGGCTTGAGATGAAGCTGAAAGTACGTACGCAACTAATATCAGCAAAGTTAAAGAATTGATAAAAAAATCGAAATCGAAAAAGGCTGAGGGTCTCGATAATATTAACAACAAATTAATCAAAGCACTTCCACCTGCTGCAAGTAACTATTTAACATTCATTTTCAACGCTTGTCTTAAGAATTGTTATTTTCCGGACTGTTGGAAAACAGCAACAGTAATACCTATCCCGAAACCCGGCAAACCGAAGAACAGCCCCGAAAGCTACAGACCTATTAGTCTACTTAGCTGTCTAAGTAAGCTCTTAGAAAAAATCATTAAGGAAAGGATTGATCGTTTTGTGGAAGACAATAACATCTTACCAAACTTTCAGTTCGGTTTCCGTAGTGGTCACAGCACAATCCACCAAGTTTTGCGCATTAAAAACCACATAGCGGGTAAATTCATCGACATCGAAAAAGCCTTTGATACGGTATGGCACGATGTCTTGATTTATAAGCTACTAAAACTTAAGCTGCCAATACCGCTTATCAAAATTATCCAGAGCTTTCTTCGTTCAAGAAAATATGTTGTGAGTATAGGAACCGACATATCCTCTACTCACCAAATCCACTATGGTGTACTCCAAGGCTCGGTCCTTGGTCCCATATTATTCACATTGTTTGTCGCAGATTTACCATGTCTAGGTGAAAACATTCAGGTAGCTATGTTTGCCGATGATACGGCCATTTTCTCTTCGGGTGCCTCATTCACTAATGTCTACAACTCTTTGCAAGCAGCTCTTGACAAACTAGCAGTATATTACAGGAAATGGAAAATAAAAATAAATGGTAATAAAACACAAGCTGTCAGGTTTTCGAGATGTAGGAAACACTGCTACCTACCAAATGGCACTAAACTCAGTATGTGTGCAGTTGATATTGATTGGTCCGAAGACTGTAGATATCTAGGTATTATTCTAGATAAAAAACGTATCTTCCAAAAACACATCACTACCACAATTCAGAAAATAAACAAAGTCGTAAGAGTTATGTATCCATTAGTGTGTAGAAAGTCAAAGCTTAGCATCGAAAATAAAATTATAATATTTAAAACCATTTTTCAAGCGATACTCCTGTACGGGGTAATTATGCTCGCACACACAAAATAAAATTGCAAAGGTGTCAAAATAAAATATTGAAAATGTTGCTGAATTTGCCATGGCATTATTCGACACATGAACTACATGAAAACGCCAACGTTAAACCAGTAGAGTTGCTTATTGACAAAATCAATCGAAACTTCTTCGTCAATTGTTCTTTTTCTGACAATGTTCTCGTTTCCCGTCTTGCGTTATCCTAAATCACTACATATGTACTCTGTCTATGAAAATTATATCGAGGTCATTACTATATAAAATAACCGAAAGCCCGTGCAATATTAGTCTTAAGATTCAAATAAGGATTTTTTATTGTAGTTTTCCCTTAATTTATTATTTGTTATTCATTAAAATTGTGCTATTGTCATTATATAGATTTATGATCATAGTTGTAAACGAATTGCTATCCTAAATCTCTTAAGTACTAGTTGTAAAATATACCATAAATGTAATTATCTACCAAAAAAAAAAATTGAATTGAAATTGAAACAAATTCCGCGTATTCGAGAAGAAAGTTTTAAGGGGCATCTTTGAGGTTAAATATGACGAGGAGGCAGCACAATGGTGGAAACTCCACAACCACGAATTGGAAGAGCTATACCGCAAACCTACAATAGTGGGAGTAATCAAATCGCGGAGATTAAGATGGGCCGGACATGTGGCGCGAATGGGCAACGATAGGATCTTGATGGCGCGTAGAATTCTCGATGGTAGACCAACGCGAAAGAGATCGACGGGAGGGCCGTGACGGAGGTGGGATGGCAATGTTAGGTTTGGCCTTGAGAAGATCGGATCAGATGGTCAAGCGTGGAAGGAGAGTCCACAGGACAGAGCCCGATGGCGGAGTCGAGTTGGTGCAGTCATGAACTTCCGGGTTCCCACATGCCAATAAATAATAATAATAAAAAAAGTAACCGTCACCGCTGGTATATTTCACACATTTTTCGTTTTTGGGTGTGGTTGTATTGATGCGTGTTCACTTTTTACGGACTGTCGGGGTCATCAATTTGGCGGATTTTTATTTATCGATGCAGGTGTTCTGCCGAATACTGCTTGGGAATAAAAGTCACTTTTTTTCTTTTTTTTAATGCGGCGATATGCTTTTATTTATTATTAAATTACACAAAAAAGGCGACATACACTTATTTCTTTTTTTTTTTCAATTTTTTTCGAGGCATAGGGGTGGTGTGCGCTATTCTAAATCCAAAATGGATATCAAGTATTAGCTTGCTGGCACTGATAAAGTTATTTACCTTCTCATATATTCTGCGGACGCAAGTGACGAGCGAGATGGGGCGAACGCCTGGGAGTGATACGTTGACCTCCGAACTTTTGCTATTGGACAAATAATAGCATGCTTCCAAGCTTGGGGAAAGTAGCCCATGTTGTGGGCACAGTTGAACAGAATTTATCTTCGAAACTGATATATTTCGGCCTTTTATACAAAATCTCGTCGAGATTTATATTTGAAAAATGTGTGAGGCTCTGTGAATAGTCAGCAAAACTTTGTTAAATTTTTCACAGAAGCACGATCCGGCTAGAATTATAAGGTGGTAGGAAGAGTAGTAATTTGGGATGATGAACGGCATGTCGTCGATCTCCGTTGTCCCGTGCTCAACAAAATTCTACACCAAACGACGAATAGTGTTGTCAGACGGCACTTGTTGGCCATGATATTTTCTACGATATGCACGTTGAGTTTTCAATGTACAGCGTCACTATTTCGGCGACTGGTTTTGGTGTGCAGCGATTCATGATTAAAATTCGACTGAATTGAGGTTTGAAAAACAAACCCGTCTACTCAAGTCAATCGGTTGATAAATGTCAAAGTTATTCAATGTTTACATACCAACATATTTTATAGCGCACCCGTATATTATAGGAAAAGTCAATAACTTGCATGGCGATACAGTAACGTTGTATACAATAAACTTTAAACGAAATTCCAAAAAACGGAGCCAGATAAATGTTGTTATTTATTAATTAGTATACAAAAACATAACTTTTAGTTTATTCTTAATTTTATTCATTAATATAATTTTATTCTTAAATAACTTCATTTACTAATAACTAATTGTACTTTATTTTAAATTATCTCCGACTGGAGGCTAGTGGACGACTGACTCTTCATTCGAACTTAAAAACTATTCCAACTCAAAACAATAAAAATATAACAAAGGAACTGAATTGAACTAGTGTTTACATATTCGAAATAACATTTCATAAAGGGAATTGAAAAAAAAAATGGGGCGAGAAGGCCGAATTTAGCGAGACAGGACATATATGTCCTTCATCTTGTCTCTGACTTCTGGTCATCTTGCGATAACCAGAATCACCCACATCTGTGAGGATGTAGGGCTCGGTCTCGCAGCATCTGTAAAGAAAAGAAAAAAGGGGGGTATCCAAGGATAGTGTGAACAGTGTTAGTCCAAGTGTTCTCTAACTACTTTTATAGAGGTTTGGCGGTTCGATGTTGGTTAACTTTGGCGTATGTTTAGTCTTTCGCTATGTGTGGATACAATGTACCGCCGAACATTGTTCTCACCGGAGAAAATAACACAACCTGACACGGAGCGAATCGGCCGCAAAAGAAACACTGTGAGGATTGTTTTATTTTGGTATTGTATGTTTTTTATATATTTTACTAATTTTTGTTTTATTTTACTCTTTGTTTGTTAAGTGTTACAATTACTTGTTTGTACATTTATTCTTGTTAATTGTATGCTGCAGAAAAGGAAAACAACAACATTTTTACAACACATCGAATCGTCTTAAATTGAAAACGTTCTTATTTCTTCCTGGCTAACACGTACAACACATCGAATCGTCTTAAATTGAAAACGTTCTTATTTCTTCCTGGCTAACACGTTTAGCCTTACACTTAATGTTTTCAGCACAATTACAAACAAGGTGAATTAGAACCGCACACGTTACGAGTACCACGAAAGGGTCGCGATGAGAATAGTCGTCCCAGTCTCTGAATCTACTGTTCTCATTTCATTCAATTATTTTTGCGAACAATGAGATTAACCGATACACCTTTCCGGATGTCCTAGTGAGGATCAGTGACCTGCGCGCGTTGAATTGCCGAGCGTTGAACGTCGGATATATACGTTTCTTCGAGTTTTACTACGTTGCACGGATCGACCTTCTCGGCGAGGTTCTCTAACTAGACTCCTTTTCGTCTCCTTGACGATCGAAATCACTCTTTGCCCTATCGGATACTCTTTTTCCAGTCGCTGGTGTTTTGTATCTGCCCAAAAACAATATTCCCTATTTGCTCTGCTAACAGAACTTCCGAATTTCTGTTAGCAGCATGTTATCACCTCCCACGGGATATTTTTTTGTTTCCTGGAAGGGGAAGGTCATCTTGCATACATCATCATTATCGCTGAGAGAGTTTCATTTCCACAGCCTTCTGTTTGCACAGAACATCTGGCGCCCAGACCAGAGATATTCGGCGATTGTTTTGACGTGCAGTCGGTGGGTGTTATTTGAACTTGTACCCGGAATCGAAATCCATTAGATCTTTATAATGGTGCGAAATTCTAGCGTGGCCGTGGGACCGGAGTATTGCCTTTGTTGGCTTAACTCCTCATAAATCATCGGATATCTCGTTGAGATATATTCGATTGCGATAGGTCGTGGCTGCCTTCTGTTGTTCAACGGATTTGGGTGGTCCTCGCGTTAGATTACCCGCACGTGCATCCGTTGATCGGCTCATTCTTTGATGTAGCAATTCTTTTGTATCGAATTTCGGAATTGCCGGTTCGATGAGATGTTCCTGGGCGCAGGCAGCATGTATGGCATTTTGGGAATTGGTTTTTTTTCTTAGGATTAGAACGCATGGATGTTTATGCCTTGTTTCAGGCATGAAGAGTTATAATTGTTGAGCTTGACCTAAAAAGCTTTGGGAACGTTCAGTTCCTTGCTTTTTAGGTGTCGGTCTCAACGTTGGCTGCGAGTTGCAGGCCCTATCGCGGGCTTTGGGGCACGCGTCTGTGGGCGCGTGCAACGCTCTCAGGTAAGTACGTTCTTTGAAGATAGGAACCTTACCTGAGTAGACTTGTGCGTTCGTAGAACGCTACAGAGGGATAGTGGGAAAGAAATCATACAAGACCGGTGGGTCTTGGGTGCGGTAGTAAACGCAGATCACGTCTTTGGCGTCTGATAATCTGCGCTTTGGTCGGTGTGTATGTTTGTGTTTGTGCCGTCTTGTACTGTGCGTTCGTGTGTTTGGTTTGTTAATAGTAGACCCTATGGGATCGGTCCAGGAATCCTCTATTATAGAGGGGAATGTTGTTGGGAAGGGTGCTTTCTTCAGTTTTGTACTGAAGAAGAAATTGTGGGGGTTTGATCCGAAGAGATCGAGAGAGAGAAGGGTCAAGAACGCAAGAGTCCCGTACAAGTAAGTTCTCGCTGTTCTGAATGTTTTCGAGGTACTTATATGCTAATTGAAGCAAGTACTCGTCGATAGGGGTAATGGAGGCGCCTTCGTATAGGTGAGAGTTGGGGTAATGACGACCGCGAGGCCTTCTACAATGATTGGTGCATCTTCTGAGGAGTTTCCTTTCGAAAACCCGAAGTCTTTCCATTTGAGCCGAAGATATGCAGGACCATATGGGAAAGGCGTACGATATTCCAGATCGGATTAGCTGCTTATAACAGAGAAGCTTAACTTTGGTGTCAACATTGTTGCTCGACTTCAAGATGTTGTGCAGTTGCTTAGACCGACCGAGGCCCCTTTGGAGAATGTGGGTCACATGTTTGATGAAATTCATTTTTGGGGTATAAGTGACCCCAAGATATTTCATCCTGTCCTGTGGTCTAATCGTAGTATCTCCCATTTCTATTCGGATATTCTGTGAATATCGAGATGTAGGTTGGGAGTGTTTACTACTCAGAATTATAGCTACTGCTTTAGATGGGTTAAGTCGAATTTTCCATCGACTGTAATACTGATATAGTTCGTCCAGATGACGGTTGAGTCGGTTTGTTGCGAGTTTTGGGCTTTTAGATGACGTGTACACTAGGACGTCATCCGCATAGCAAATCTGGTTTACTCTACCATCCACAGGGCAGGGAATATCTGAGGTGTAGATATTAAATAAGATGGGGCCTAGAATGGAGCCCCGTGGTACGCCTGCTGCGGCGTTGAAAGTTCGGGAAAGCTTTCCATTCACTCGAACTTGGAAGGTTCTGTTTAAAACGAACTGGTAGATGATACTACACAGCGTTTTACTGAGGCCAGTATTCAGTAATTTAAAAACGAGACCTTCGATCCAGGTTGTGTCAAAAGCCTTTTCAATGTCCAGGACCGGCCATGTGCCTCTAACAGAACCCCTTTTATATACCCAAAATCAAACTCGATGTTAATTTGCTGTCAAATGCCAAAAAAGAAACTGTTGCTAGCAACAGTATTGCCAGATTGAAAAACACACCTTTTACTTTTTTGTATATGGCTTTGTAGAAGTTAAACTTTCGATTTTAAATCCTTTAATTTAAATACAAGCTTTATTCATCTAGTAACAGTAAATATTTGGTTTTTCGATTTCTGACAAAGCTATAATAAGATATCCTGATCGCTATTAGGAGAATTATTTCAGGGGGTCTTCGAAGACGAAGTTTTAATGGGTGAATTTTCAAAACCGTTTAATGAACATTTTATAACATATTGTTTCTTATTGCTTTTATATGCTTTAAATTTTAAAGTAATCGTTTCTTTTTTCAAGATTGAGAAAAACACGCTCTATTAAACTTCAAAACCCGTGTAATTTCTGTTAAATATATGTGACCCCGTGTCCTATAGTTACTGATAGTCCTCGTCAATATATTTCTTTCCTGGGAAATATGTTATTTCTGTGATTAACTGTACTTAGCCGTATCCTGAGCTTCTAAGCGGCAGTGGCCTGGTGGGTAAGAGCTTTGGTATAAAGGGAATTGAACTCGCGTATTGTTTATATATTCGGAACAACGTAGAATGAAGGAATTGGGTTCAAGTATGGTTTGCATATTTGAGATAACATAAGATAAAGGAATTGGATTGAAATATTGCTGTTGTAGAGTAGTAGAGACGAAGGGAGGATACCACGTGGTTGGATTGACGTGCGCTGAAGCGGCTGGTTGATGAAGAAGAGTGATGATGTGCACGCACGTCATCAGGAAGCCTTTGCGACTTGACGAAATGCAAAATAATGGATGTTCCGCAAGTTCAACCAATTTCAATGTCGCCGGTGTGCGCATCGGATGTACACTAATGTAGAACATTAGATGTCCAACAATTGCTTACAATGTGTGAATGCAATGTAAATAAGACTTAAGATGAAGTTACCATATCTTGTAAGTCAAGACAAATATGTTGGGACGAAATTATTTTTATTCTTGTAATCTGATAGATTTGCACTTACACTTTTGATGACCCGCTTGGTAGGTTTAACGCTGATTTTAGAAAATCTGCAAATTCACTCCAAGAGTTATTGACTACATAGCTAATAAGAAGCAACGGTCGGAATTTCTTAATGATGCAGAAACAGATCTAAGGCGTTGGCAAACTTTCATTTGTTATTTAGTGTTAATGACGTTCGCAGAAACGAATGTTTCAGCTAACTTGCTTACTCCGTCTGTCCTGTTGCATTATTTTTATGTGTATTAAAATCTCTAAGAACAATATTCAGACAACAATTTTTTTTATAACAGTACCAGATTTATCATTTGCTTAATTAGCATAAAGTGAATGTTAAACTTTATAACGGAAAAAGACTCATTCTAAATTGAATTCTATAAAACATTACTTCGAATTAGTGTAATGTTTTTATCAGCTCAGGCATGGCCGTAAATGTTTATGCTCAAAATTAAGTTAATTCCTCTCGCCTGTAATCATAGCATTCATTTGAAAATTTTGAATATTCCCATCGAATTTTATATTTAAAAATAACTCGCAAACCTGTTAAAAAAAATCCACCAAGATGAGTAAAAGAGGCAAAGATGTAAGTAATATTGACTGAAAGAGAGTATCGTTTTTTTAATGCAATTGAATTTATAATTTGCAGTCTGGTATGCAGAAAAGAAAACAGAAAATACGGATGCGATTCCGTGCCATGATACGCATGGTGATTTTTAATAAAAGTTGGCTGCAGGATATCGAGGAACAAAAGGTCACCACAAATATTAACAAGAATATAGCTATGCTTGTACGGCGGGAGAGGAAAATCGGAGTTCTAACATTAGCAGTAAGTTTAATAGTATTAGCTACAGAATTGGAACTTGAAACGAATATACCTTTTAGGAAAAAACAATATTGCGGACTCCTCTTTTCATGAGATCGAAGGCCGATCGGAAGAAATTGGTCGAACTTATGTTAAATTTAACGTGCTTTATAAAATTTCCGCCCGTAAGTTTGAATTTTAAATTTATTGCTGTTGATTTTTCGAACTCTTTCGAACTTTTTTTTTTAATATACATCGGGTTTTCCAATAGGGACTTGATAACTTTTTTTTTAAATAAAGCGCAAACCATTTGAGATATTTCAAAAACTTTACTATCGGCTTGAAGTACAATCAAAACATTTATGAATGGAACTCGACTTCGTTCATATGGCCACAGCCGTCGATTAGTTGGACCCAATTTTCGATGACTCGGCCACACATTTCGGCCGAAACGGCGGCTATTTCGCGTTCAATGTGGGCTCTGAGCTCTTCCAACGTCGTCAGCTTATTAGCATAGACCAATTACTTGACGTAGCCCCAAAGAAAATAGTCTAGAGGCGTTCAATCGCATGAACGATTTCTTGAGATAACACGCAAAATCGATTGTATCGTGTGGTGTGTGGCTTGTGGCACCGTCCTGTTGAAACCACATGTCACCCACGTACATATCTTCCAATTCGAATAAAAAATAATCGATAATCATGGCGCGATCACGATGGCCATTCACAGTAACGTGAGGATCGTTATCGTCGACGAAAAAATATGGCCTAATGACGCCGCCGGCATGCAAACCGCACCAAACAGTTATTTTTTGTGGATGAAGTGGTGATTCATGAAGCACATGTGGATTTTCACCCGACTAATAACGCATGTTTTGCTTATTGACGAACCCATTGAGCCAAAAATGAGATTTGTCACTGAAGATGATTTTGCGATGAAATTCATCATCTTGGCGCATCTTTTGCAGAGCCCAATCGGAGAACATACGTCGCTTCAAATGGTCCATCGGCTTCAATTCTTAAGTCAGCTTGATCTTGTATGGGTGTAAACCAAGATCCTTACGCAAAATTTGCCATAAAGTGGTCTGGGCGATGCCCAGTTCTTGAGAACGCCGTGGAATTGACTGATTTTGATCGTTTGCTACGAACGCCTGAACGGCAGCGATATTTTCGACACTTCGACCAACCCGTTGTCTCAGTGGCACGGCAACATCACACAACGAATATGTAGACTCAAATTTTTGGACTAAGCATGTCTACTAGGGCGAGAATTACGACCGAAATTTGGAGTTAAGACTCTTAAAGTTGCGGTCATCGACTCCAAAATTCGGTAGTAAATTTTTATAATTTTCAGACGTTGTTCGTTCGTGTTACTTTACCATGATGAACATGTTGAGTTGAGTTTACTGAATAAATCGACAGTGACAGTTCGATGATTAGTGAAAGGGTGCGTTCACAAATTAAATTCAAATATAGGGTTTGCCAAGTCCCTATTGGCAAACCCTATATTTCTTTCGGGAGAGGCGAACATAGCGCCGGCACGGCGACTCGATTATGCCTCCAAATGCCCGTTGCAGTTCTTCCTGAACGGTTGTTGGTTGTAACGCTCCAGAAACATCCGGAGGATATTCCAAAGTTTCCCCGCTCTGTAACGGAACGAGTTCTGATGCAGGTATGTTCGCTCCGTCGGGAGATAAACTGCAAATTGGTGCACCCCGTCGGATTGCCTTGTAGAGCGCATATAAACGGAATTACGCGGAACAATACCACAAATCTACGAAGAACAGCACCTGTGATAATATCTGTAAAACAGACAGAGGTCGGCTAAGCGCCTTCGATCTGATAGCGACTGTAGTCCCGATGCCAGAGCCGAGTCCCCGATCAGGCAGATCGCTCGTCTTTGTATGCTCTCAAGTAGGTCGAGGGTATGTTTAAGAGCCGAGCTCCAAACATGAGAACAATATTCGAGCGCGGGTCTAATTTGGGATTTATATAGGAGAAAAAGTTGGGCCGGAGTAAAATATTTCTTGGCTCTAAAAACATAGCATAGTTTTCCTGAGGCTGACCTTGAGATAATCGACACGTGTTTATGCCATGACACATTCCCACAGACCGTGACGCCGAGCAATTTCAAACCTCCCCCAGCCTCGACGGCCCGGCATTTCATCATCAGCTGTGGAACTGATGATCCACTTTTCTTTGTGAATGTTGTATATTGTGTCTTCGCTGCATTGAAGTCGACGAGATGGGCCCCTCCCCACTGCAGGACCCTATCTAGATCCCGATTCAGAGAGTCAATCTGTCTACACCTCAACTGATGCGACGCAGATACACCAATCGGCCGAACACTCGAACGAAAAGGAGGAAACAAGCGTACTATCATCCGCAAAACTGAACACTTTGTTATCCGTTGTCTCCAACAAATCATTTATGTGAAGCAAAAACAAGGTTGGAGCCAAAATAGAACCCTGCGGCACCCCCGAATTAACAGGATACAGATCCGAACACTCGCCGTCTACAACAACCCGGATCGATCGATTCTCGAGGAAGCTCCTCGTACAGTCGGAAAGCGGTTGGGAAAGTCCATATGAACGAAGTTTGCTCAGCAATGCCCCCTGCCAGACGCGGTCAAAAACCTTGGAGATATCCAATGCGACCGCCCTTGACTCACCATGCCGTTCAATTGCAGATGTCCGTATATCGGTTATAAGTGTCAAAAGGTCTCCCGTGGACCGCCTGTCACGGAATCCGTATTGACGGTCATTCAGAAGTCCGTTGCACTCCAAATACTTAACTAACTCTGTATTGATGACTTTTTCCATTACTTTAGATAAAATTATACAGTAATGCTATCGGACGGTAATTTTGTGGGAGACACTTTTTTCCCGTCTTTGGGAATGGCTGAACTCGAGCCACCATCCAGCAGGCAGGAAAGGTCCTCCGTGCATAAGATAAGCGGAAGAGTCTGCCAAGAACCGGTGATAGTTCTGGAGCACAGTTCTTAAGGACTGGACGCATGGAGGATTGTAGCGACGAGATCACAGGTAGCTCCAAAAGGCCCAAATTAGGGGATTTATTCAGGAGCAGAAGTTGGGCCGGAGTAAAATATTTCTTGGCTCTATAAAGAGCTAAAAAGTTTTCCTGAGGCTAACCTGGCTATGCTCGACGCGTGTTTATGCCACGATACATTCCCACAGACTGTTACGCCGAGCAATTTCAAGCTTTCCCCAGATTCGAGGGCCTGCCATTCATCATCAGCTGTGGAACCGATGATCCATTTTTCTTTGTGAATGTTGTCTACTCTGTCTTCGTTGCATTGAAGTCGACGAGATTGGCTCTTCCCCACTGCATGACCTTTTCCCGATCCTGATTCAGAGAGTCGATCTGTCTATATCTCAGCTGGTGCAACGTTGATGCACTAATCAGCCGATCACTTGAAAAAGTAGAAACAGAGTGCTATTATCCGCGAAACTGAACACCTTGTTATTCGTCGATTACAGCAAATCATTTTATGAAGCAAAAACAAGGTTGGAGATAAAATAGAACTTTGAGGCACTCTCGAATTAACAGGATACTGATCCGAAGACTCACCGTCAACAACAACCCGGATCGATTCGATTTTCGTCCAGTCGCAAAGCTGCTGGGAAAGTCCATATGAACGAAGTTTGCTAAGCAATGCCCCGTCCCAGACGCATTCAAAAGCCTTGGAGATAGCCAATGTGACCCGCCTTGATTCGGCATGCCGCTCAATCGCAGATGTCCATATATCGGTTATAAGTATCAAAGGGTCTTCCGTGAACCGCCTGCCATGGAATCCGTATTGAGGTTCATTCCGAAGTCCCTTGCACTCCAAATACTTAATTAATTGATGATCTTTTTCATCACCTTAGGTAACATAGACCATAATGCTATCGGCCGGCAATTTTGTGGGAGACACCTTTTTTCCCCCTTTGGAATTGGCTGAACTGAACCGAGTTTACAGCAGGCAGGAAAGGTCATCATCATCATCAAAATCGGAACTGCAACCGGGATCTGATCTTGGCTTTATTTAACAAATCTCTCCACCTGTCCCGATTTCGAGCCGATGTCATCCAGTTTGACACACCCAGGCCCATTGGGGTTGCCTGAATTCGAGCGATTTTCCAGCAGGAAGGAAAGTCCTTCGTGCATAAATTAAACGAGAGAGTCTGCCAAGAACCAGCGATAGTTCTGGAGCACAGTTCTTAAGGACTATTGCTGGTATTTCGTCCGGGCCGGGTGCCTTCGTACAGTGCAGCCCACATAGAATGCGTTGAATAGTACGCGGCCGAAATTTCACATCCCGCATCGAAGACCGTACCGGCGCGATCATAGGTGGCTCCAAGAAACCCCATCATTGCTTAGGTCGGTTATTCGTTTAAAATGCAAGTGGTTGCGCAACAGATATCAAGCAGTGATCTGAGTTTCCTAGTGCCACAGCAATCTCCATGGTATAAACGCTCGGCTCGGATGTCAAAACCAGATCCAGGGTGTTCATATAATCACCTCGGGTATCCGGCACTCGTGTAGGTTTTTGGCGGATTTTCAAATGTCGATTGTTGATGACTGAAGTGTTCCGTCGAACATTGTCCCCAAATCAAACACGGAGAAATTGTTTTCACGAATTGTTTATTGTTTTCCCTTTTTTTCAGGTTTGTTTTTTTTTTTTTTTTTGTCCTTACGTTACTGTCTTACACATTTCATTTCATTCGGACACGTTACTGTCTTACATATTTCATTTCATTCGGACACGTTTTTCTAATTACATTTAACTTTAGATTACAGCCGTTACTACTGACACACACGCGACGTTCTGTTGTTCCCTCTTCCTGTTTAACTCTTCTTTGAGATTCTCAATGTAGACTGAATTTCAAAATCCTTTTGGGGGTGATTCTACTCACCCCACAGTTTTCTTTTTTGCTTTTCTCTTAATGGAGAATCTCTCCACCAGGAAAGATCGCACTCTTTTTTCGGTCCTGCGGTTTTCCGTTTCGTCGCAGGCCAGATGGGCGGATGCACTCACACACAGACGGGGAGGTTGCCGCCTGTGTGGCCGTAGATCTTCCTGGGATCGCCAGGATTTTCACACCTTCTGTTGAGTTGCTTTCGTATATATTCGGGTGTGTGATTTATTCTTGGCGTTCCTGGGATCGTGGTAATTATCGTTGGTTATGATAATTGTACTTGCTTTGCCCTATGGGAACAGCGTTTTAATTTATTGCTGTTTCTCCGCAATTGCCTTTGTTTAGGCGAAATACCTTGCGGTGGGGTCAAAAGTTTAGCCGATGGATTGTTATACGGCAATTTGCTTATCGCCGGGGAGTTGATGGTTGTCGACATCTGGCGCAGCTGTACCAACCACTTGTGTTTATCCAGCTAATGGATTTGTACACATTTTCCATACTGGTCGTGTCCTTCGATCGCCGTGCAGGCAACAGGAATTTGTTCGGGACTTAGGGCCCACGTATCTTTGGATACGTGGGGCTGTTGACACCAGTATGAATGTGACCTTTGGTCAGGTGAAAAGGTGGACTTTGGGGGCACGTGTCTGTGGGCACGTGAAGTTTAGCCATAGGTGAGTATGTTCCTTGGTGGAACGAAGGTATATCAGCCTATGGTGATTTGTGCGGTTCGTGGAACCGCCACAGGTTCCTCCACGAGTTGAGTCAAATTGTGGCTAACAGCAAACATTTTCGCCAGCCTCTCAACCTCCCAGCCTCGTCGGTTCTGTTAGAATGTACCCACCAACGGAAATTGTGCACATTAAAATCGTCAAGGAAGACAATTTCAGAAGCTGGATGGTTGATCTGTATCCAGTCGATGGTATGTGAAAGATGTTCAAAAAATGTTGCCGGTCGATCGTCATTCGAGGAGCGGTAAAGACTAGAAAGAAATTTAAGAGAATTCCTCAGCACGACTCTCAACCATATAATGCCCATGTCACTGGGTTCCAACGCATCCATCCTTTGGCAAACCAGATCGGACAGCGTGAAGATGCAGACTCCGCCGTTGAAACGGAATCTTCATTGGAATTTGTATATAAGAAACTGTAGAAAGGTAATGGGATATCTATTTTTATAGTATACACATCTGGCTACAATGCAGATGAAGATAAGGATTTGTAGAAATTTTGTGTATACGAACCAAATGTACAATTGAATCGTTTAACACGCGTTTGTTTGTTCATACGATGTATGTGGGAATATGCATTATGATGTTTGATTTTTAAGGAATTGAATTCACTGTTCGACAATTGAGCGTTTGGTTCAATCTGCTTGACATTGAATTCAACGTTGATTTGCAGATATGAATGGATAATATGGGATGTGAACTTTATTAATGGGTATATGGGAGAGAAATGGTAGTGCTTCTTGGAGTACAACAATGTAACATAATAGTTAATAATTCATAAAAACTGTAATTAGAGTCAATAAAATTTTACTCTACTCTACTCTAGCACTACGAGTTTATTTATAGCACTACGAGTCCACACTGATCCGTATCCCACGATAGTCAACTTATAATTTTCCTGCCAATGGGTTCAAAAGATCCTTGCTACCAAGCCAAGATATTCTTAATACTTGCATATTTTCGTACAATGCTAATCCTAATCGGTAGACGGATATATATATATATATATATATATATATATATATATATATATATATATATATATATATATAGTATACATTTTTACATATTACATTTTAAATATCCTAATTTTTAATAGCTGTTGCAAGAAATCTATATAAAATTATTTTTTCTTATTTAAATAATTATCTCGTTTGGTATATAACCAAGCGAGATAATAATTCAAATAAGAAAAAATAATTTACGCGCGTAGTGATTTACGCGCCTTATCTGATTAATTTAAAAAGAATAATTAAACCATTCGAACTTTGCCAGCGAGTTTTAACTCATAAAAAAGCATTATAATTTACGGGTCCAGGCAATTTTCACTCTTGGCCACAGATATATTTGTAACATAATTTTATATATGTATATAGTATTTAAATAAAATATCTTATAATTTCTTTTATAGAAAATACGAGCGCGCCTCGGGAACGTAGTTCAATTTATAAACTGCACCCCGGGGCGGACACTGATTCGACAAGGCTCAGAACCAATTATTATGTACTTTGTTTTATGGGGAGAAATTGAAGTGACGAAAACTAGATATGATGTAGTTTTCTAAGTTTTACGCTTAATGACAGTATAACAATGAAATTCCTATTTTAGAAAAGTTCTGTTGCAACGGAAAAGCTAGAATTTATATGTGGCCCTAGCGATTGTATTGGGGAAATCGAAATGCTGGAGGGTTGCCCAAGATTGTTCACGTGCACAACAACACGTAAGTAATAATTTATAAATATCCGCTATTTATTAATGTGTCACAACATAAAACATTAGTATATTCAAAAAAAAAATTATAAAAAACTATAAATTGTTAGGGCTCCTCGATAGTATAGTGGTTAGTATACCCGCCTGTCACGCGGGAGACCGGGGTTCGATTCCCCGTCGGAGAGCCTCTGACGCAAGGCTAATGACCTTGCCCGAAATAAAACAAATCATTATGGAAAATTTAACAAGCCTCAGGACTTGCTAAACAACGCCAAGACCGGTTCCCGGTTGTAAAATTTTAAGGGCCGATATTGGATGTGAACCACACCTAAACGTCAAGTTTTTTTCTGCATTTCATTTGACATTTCTCAATTTCAGACTAACTCAATTTGAACCATGGAAAGATACAATGGTCAGAATGGTGGCAAAAGCTGATGATCAATTTTCGAAGAAAATCATCTTCAGTGATGAGGCATATTTTCACCTCAGTGGATTCGTCAATAAGCAGAATTGCCGCATTTGGGCGAATGATAATCCAAGAGTGATTGTCGAAAAACCAATGCACCCACAAAGTGTGACTGTTTGGTGGGGTTTATGGGCTGGCGGCATCATCGGGCCGTATTTTTTCCAAAATGAGGCCGGTCAGGCAGTTACTGTGAATGGTGTTCGCTATCGTGAGATGATAAGGACCTTTTTATGGCCCGAATTGGAAGATATGGATGCGGACGATATGTGGTTTCAACAGGACGGCACCACTTGCCACATAGCTAACGAAACAATGGCTCTTTTGTGCGACAAATTCAATGGCCGTGTTATCTCACGTGGTGGCGATGTCAATTGGCCGCCAAGATCATGTGATTTGAAACCGTTGGACTTCTTTCTTTGGGATTATTTTAAAGAAAAGGTGTACGTCGATAAGCCAGCAACAATTCAAGAGCTAAAGGATGAGATAATTCGGCACATTAACGGCATAGAACCTCAAAAATGCCTTATCGTCATCGAAAATTTGGACCATCGGAGGAGGTGTGCCGCCGAGGTCGCGGCGGCCATTTGGCCGGTATTCTGTTCCATACATAATTGAACCATACCAATATTATAATAATAAAAAGAAATGACAATAATTTCCTAAATAATTTGTGTTTTATTTAAAATCAACATCGGCCCTTAAAATTTAACCAGCCTTTAGTGGCGATGACGATGACGATGATGACGATAAATTAGTTAGTTATGATTAACAGACGCAGTTCACCAATTTCTTTACTTTCGAATGGTCGGGCAATTAGAGCACCAATGTGACACCATCTGATACACAACCATTTAATTATTTCAAAAACAAAAAACTAATATATATATATATATATATATATATATATATATATATTTACTACTATTTGGCCTGTAGGAATGGACTCGACTTCGCTATCGTTCCCGGCCCTGTGCACTCTTCTTCCATGCTTGACCATCCGATCGGATCTCCTCAAGGTGAAACCTAACATTGTCTCCCATCTCTTTCGCGGCCGTCCCGTCGGTCTCTTTCTTGTTGATCTACCGTCAAGTATTCTACGCACGGTTCTATCGTTGCCCATTCGCCCCGCATGTCCGACATATCTTAATCTTCGCAACCTGATTACTCTCACTATTGTAGGTTTGCGGTATAGCTCTTCCAATTCGTGCTTGTGGTGTTGTTATGGTCCTTCTCTCAGGGAGCTTGTCTCCTCCTGAGGGGACCCGTTGCGGTTGCCGCCGTGCTTCCTCATATGCCTTGAGGGAAGAGCAGCTACCGATCGTTCGGGTTGATTAAAAAACGGAGGTTAAAATTGTTAGGTGTTTACGAGTATTATCCTTAAATTAATACACCGATTGGCGAGGTCCACATTGCCGGACATAGCACAGAGACAGATTTTATGTTTTAATTATTGACGTCGACAACCATTGGACGCCAATCGAGACTCATCCTCGAATACGAATTTCATCACCCTTATAAAGAGAAACAAATCGAGATTTGTACTCGTATCTCGAAAATACACAATTTCATACAAAAATGCCGATTTTTGTATCCTGAGTGAGATGCTCAGTGTTTATTTAAGATAAGAATTCAATTTCTTGAATTCTTACGAAACTATTGCGCAGATGTGGATATGTATCTGGTTTTGGTTTTGTATTTGTTTAGTTTAATGGAATTTTTCAGATAGAGATAACGATCTCTGAATTTTGGATATGATGCTGCCGTGGGGCAAATGTGAAACGGTAAACGAATATTAGATTCGTTTATTGTGAATTTTAATTTTACTTTAGATTTTGGAGTGAATTATGCCGTGGGAGGAAATGTTATGCGATAAACGAATGTTTGATTCGCTTATTGCGAATTTTGGATCATTTTTGAGTTTTTTCGGGTTTTGGCAGGGTTTTGGGTTTTGGAGTATTATTGCTGGGATTTGGATGTGGGAATGGGGGAAAAAGGTGGTAGGGCTTTTAAGAGCACTACAGAGTTTCCCCCATTGTTCTGCCTCTTCGTCAAATTTACCGCCATAGATATATATATATATATATACTAGTTGAGCCGGCAAACTTCGTTTTGCCATATACATTATTTCTAGGGATTGATTAGGTAGAATAAAATGACTAACTTATTGAAAGTGTATGAGGATTCGATATATGAGTGGAAAAGGCATGGAGCACTGTCGATGATAACGGAATATAAAAAAAAAACAAACCACTAAACATCTATTTTTTAAATTTATTAAATGTATGTACAACATATCACTAATTATGACAATATTACTAAAAAACAATATCAGTCTCTTAATGCAACAGAGTGTACAATATTTTTTGTTTTCCCATCTTTAGCTAACACAAACAAACTGGATGGTTTGCCCACTCGAGAGCACGCCACGTATAATTGTCCGTGTGAAAAACATGATGTGCTCAAATCTAAACCACAGACAGACATCGTTTGGCCTTGAGACTTATTGATAGTCATTGCAAATGCCAATCTAATTGGAAATTGAAGGCGTTTAAATTGAATTGGTACATCTGTAGGTATAATAGGGATTCGCGGTAGTAATATATTTTCACCTCGGAATTCGCCATTTAAAATGATGGCTTCAATAACATTTTTCATTAATTTTTTAATAACTAATCGCGTGCCGTTGCACAACTGGGGTGGGTTCAAATTACGAAGCAAAATAACCGGAGATCCAACCTTCAGTTGTAAATACTATGGTAGCATGCCTGGTAAATCCAATGAGTTTAAAAACTCTGTTGGATAATTCACAGCTTCGGTGGTATCGCAAACTGTATCAATAGATTTGTATGACACCAAGTCTCCTGGCAATAAATTTTGTATCTTAAGATTCAATTCGTTGACGTCCACATTTTTTGCTGCTAAAATTGCTCTTTCTGTGCAGCCACTCATGATTTGTGTATTGTCTGTGAACATCGGGAAATATTTGGACAATGAGAGCATCTTGCGAATCAATGATTGTGCAGAAATCGGTCGGTAATTTTATGCATCCAGTTTCATCTGTAGTAACTTTTCCATCGCCGATATCTAATAGTTGTTTTGAGAATGTTTCAGCAGATGGATCTTGAAGCATTTGAACGCGCATATTTACTTTCAGTTGTACTTTTTCAACATTACGCCACAGTGGCGATGATTTTAAGCACGCGTTGATCTCATCAGCGTATGTTGAACGTGGAATGACAGGAAGTGTTTGCCTGAAATCACCTGAAAGGAGTAACAAAGTTCCGCCAAATAGTTTGTCGTTATTTTTTATATCTTTCAATGTCCTGTTCAACGCTTCAAGCGAATGTTTGTGCGCCATAGTACATTCATCCCAGATGATAATTTTACACTGTTTCAGTACTGTGGCCATGGAAGATTGTTTTTTTATGTTGCACACTGCGTCTGGGTTATTTTGAATATTTAGTGGCAGCTTAAATACTGAATGAGCTGTTCTACCTCCATCCAATAAAGTTGCCGCAATGCCAGATGATGCAACAGCCAATGCGATGCCATTATTTGATCGTATTTCGGCGAGAATTAACGAAATAAGGAATGTTTTGCCAGTTCCACCTGGTGCATCCAAGAAAAAGAAACCACATTGTCCTCCCGCAACTGCGAGCATGATACGGTCGTAAAGGGCTCTTTGTTCGTCATTCATTAGTGGGACATTGCGAGCAGCAATCGCTGCCATTTCCGTAGTATTGTATTATAGTTCACGATTCAATTCAGTGTTAATTAAATCAGATGCATTTCGATTTGCGGAATGCATACCGAAATGACTGAGAGGTAAGTTGGCAATAATAATGCAAAGATCCTCAATAGCAATCAATGCTTCATTGTACATAGTGTCGCTGAATGCTACCGTTAGATCATTGCATCGTGTACGATGTTGATGCAATATATCATCAGTCATTGAATCTTTGTGATTATCCCATAATGTCTCTGCTCTGGCCGGAAAACATGTAGTCAACGCTATAGCGAACAGTAGACGAATTTGTCTTGCTGTACAGTTCAATCCTGCTTCAGCAAGCATACATTCCCACTGGTTGTCATCTTCCAGTAAACCGAGTCCAAGGCATGCATCTTTATATGCTGGATACTGTTGCTCATTCACTTTACGTATATCTTGAAATGACAATGGGCCGGTGACATTAACCAACAACAGCCGGAAATAAAAGCACTCAGTCTGCCTTGGATTAACTGTAAATACTCGTCCCAAGGTGTTTGATTTGAATAAACCAGGACATGCATCAATTGGTGTGCCCTGCTTACGGGGCATCCATTTTTTTGTTGGTGCCCATGTGAAACAACGTGGTACTTCTGAATAGAGTAATGTTCGTGCAAAAGCACCAAAAGCATCCGCACGATTACACAATTCAAAAAATTCGGTGAGTGTAGTTTTTTGTGGATTTATCGCACGATCAATTGCTGTCTCGCTCGTGAAATATACGCGCTGGCCGTTTTCAAGATGGACGGCTAAATGAATGACTGCTGGATCTCGTTCATGAATTGGGAAACCAAAGATACGCCAAACAGCTTCATTGGAACTGACGTACCGGCCAATTTGGTAAAGCGTTATTTCATCATTGTTATTCACCGGAGGAACATTCACATTGGTATTTTCAACGCGAAATACAGCCATATCACTGCCTTTATTTACATACTTGCAAATGTATTTGATCTCTTCACTGAACTGCAGAACTCGACATTAATATGAGCATTGAATGTTTTGCTCAGCAAAGGCGAATATGGGACCACCCAACGGTTATCAATGTCAACGTCTATGTTATTGATCTTTTTAACAAAAGATTGTCCTCCATTATCGGGATTTCTTCGACGATATATTGGATATCCATCAACATTTGTGATCGTATCGTCAGTGAATTTTTTTCGAAAACTTTTAGTACATTTCCCGTCTGCCATGAAAGGCGATGAACGATTCATATTGCCACATGGGCCATGAATCATATTTGCAGTAACAATATCAAACAGCATTTGATCAGTAGACGGATCTGGAATTTCCGCAGAAATTATAGTGTCGATTTCTTCAGGACGTATTTTATCGATTAACCATACCAAAATGTGTGCATGAGGTAATCCGCGCTTTTGCCATTTAACGGAATACATCCAGCAACGTGTGGGACCAAATACATGTAACTTTGTAATGAAATCAATTAGAGACTTCAATTTTTGTCTGAAAACACGTGCTGTAATGTCATGACGGTGTATTGCGCTTTGGCCAGGCAATAGTAAGGATGTGATCTCCGGCCATTTTGGATTACATGTGAAGGTGATGAATAAACACGGCCGTCCATATTCTCGCACGTAAGTCAAGGCGTCTTGTATGTATTCTTGCATATGACGTGGACTGCCTATGTACGATGATGGTAGAATGACAGAATTACCAATTTGGACGGCATCGGCGTTGTTGACAATAGCGTCTCGCAGGTGAATGTACTCTTCCGCACGTAGGTTTTGTTGATTAAATCGCAAGTATCGTAGTCGTTCGCTCTCTATCTTCACATACATGTCGACTATGAATTGTTGACAATGCTCACGGCATCGTAGAATAACGTTGTCCTGATCACGTCTGATCATCAACCGATACGCATAATAATCCTTCGAACTAACATTCTTGATTGTTTTTAGCTCCTGTTGCGGGATCTCGTTGTTTAATATTTACGCAATACCCGTCTTGGCCTTTCCAGAACATTAGCGGATATTGGAGAGTGTCATATGAGCGGTGTGTATCAGCAATGAACTGTAGATTATTATTTCTTCTACGAATCACGATTTCCCGCGTAGCTGTACGATCGCCGACCATGATTCCAGCAACATCATCAAGAACAGGTGCATTAAATCTACGAATGTGCTCTCCAGCAGGTGTTTTATCAGGATTGATTACAATAGCGTGATTATCACTTTGTAATTAGTGCATGTGTAATTTGAATATCTTTAACAATTCATTGTGCTCATTCAATAGAGCATCCAGGTCGCCGATGATACGCTTGGCAAAAAGTGAATTAAGGTGATTATAGCCACAACGTGCATCCACGTGTGCATCCTCACCACCCATGAAGTAAATTTGTAAAAATGTAGGTGATTCGTTTGGCATTGGCAGCAATGAACCCACTTTGTGATAAATTTGGCCTTTGATTTTGACTGTTGAATTGAATTGTTGACCATTGATGGCATTATTGTTAACTATTTCTGTTGCTCCGAACGATGTCATTTGGAAACATGAATTAAATGTTCGAATTGACTTTAGGAACAGATTAGAATCTGATAGCTGATATTATAACATTATGTAATTTTACCATTTCAGTGTAATCTTCAAGTGAATTTGTTCCTGTCTTAAGGTTTTTATCTATTTTTTATGCTCATAAGTGCAATTGTTTAATAAATATTAATAATTTATTAATTTTCAACCTCGGTCGATAACTGTGTAAGTGATAATTGATTAGTTATCCCCACCGGCGATGGAAAAGTTACTACAGATGAAACTGGATGCATAAAATTACCGACCGATTTCTGCACAATCATTGATTCGCAAGATGCTCTCATTGTCCAAATATTTCCCGATGTTCACAGACAATACACAAATCATGAGTGGCTGCACAGAAAGAGCAATTTTAGCAGCAAAAAATGTGGACGTCAACGAATTGAATCTTAAGATACAAAATTTATTGCCAGGAGACTTGGTGTCATACAAATCTATTGATACAGTTTGCGATACCACCGAAGCTGTGAATTATCCAACAGAGTTTTTAAACTCATTGGATTTACCAGGCATGCTACCATAGTATTTACAACTGAAGGTTGGATCTCCGGTTATTTTGCTTCGTAATTTGAACCCACCCCAGTTGTGCAACGGCACGCGATTAGTTATTAAAAAATTAATGAAAAATGTTATTGAAGCCATCATTTTAAATGGCGAATTCCGAGGTGAAAATATATTACTACCGCGAATCCCTATTATACCTACAGATGTACCAATTCAATTTAAACGCCTTCAATTTCCAATTAGATTGGCATTTGCAATGACTATCAATAAGTCTGAAGGCCAAACGATGTCTGTCTGTGGTTTAGATTTGAGCACATCATGTTTTTCACACGGACAATTATACGTGGCGTGCTCTCGAGTGGGCAAACCATCCAGTTTGTTTGTGTTAGCTAAAGATGGGAAAACAAAAAATATTGTACACTCTGTTGCATTAAGAGACTGATATTGTTTTTTAGTAATATTGTCATAATTAGTGATATGTTGTACATACATTTAATAAATTTAAAAAAAAAATGTTTAGTGGTTTGTTTTTTTTATATTCCGTTATCATCGACAGTGCTCTATGCCTTTTCCACTCATATACCGAATCCTCATACACTTTCAATAAGTTAGTCATTTTTTTCTACCTAAACAATCCTTAGAAATAATGTATATGGCAAAACGAAGTTTGCCGGGTCAACTAGTATATATATGTATATATACGTCTGTATATATATATATAGATATCATTGCCATCATAATCGGCACTACAACCGGGATCCGGTCTCGGCCTTATTTAGCAAGTCCCTCCACCGGTATCCGGCCATTTTCCGAGACTTGTTAAATTGTCCATAATAATTTGTTTTTCAGGCAAGATTATTAGGCTTGCTTCAAATATATATATATTACATATAAATATATATATATATATATATATATATATATATATATATATATATATATATATATATATATATATATATATATATATATTTTCTGACCTAACAAAAATACAAGACATTTTTTCTTAAAATTTATTTTTATTTTTCTACGTAGTCTCCTTGTAACTCTACACATCTCTCCCAGCCATGCTCCCATCTCCCTAACCCGTCCAAATAGTACTCGGCGTTTTTCTCTGCAAAATAACTGTTCACGAAAGTGATTGCTTTCTCATTTGACGAAAATCCCTGTCCTCCGAGCGCATTTTTAGCTTAGGGAACAAAAAGAAGTCGTTTGGGGCTAGACCTGGTGAGTAAGCTGGATGGTCAAGTGGTTCAAACCGTAATTCGTAGATTTTCGCCATGGCGACCGCTGAGGCGTGAGATGGCGCGTTATTTTCGTGAAATAGGATTTTCTTTTTCTGTAAATGTGGCCGTTTTTTTCCCAATTTCGGCCCTCAGTTGGTCAAGTAATGATGCGTAGTATGCTTCTGTAATGGCTTTTCCTTTTTGAAGATAATCGATTAAGATAACTCCATGACTATCCCAAAAAACAGTCATCACTTTCCCAGCCGAAAAAAAACGGGTTTTGCTTTTTTTGGAGCCGATTCATACTTTGCAGTCCATTGTTTTGACTGTACTTTTGTTACGGGTGAATAATGGTGTATCCAAGTTCCATCGACAGTAATTAATCGGCGCCAAAACTCGGATTTATTGCGCATAAACTGCCCCAACAGAGCGTTGGAAATGTTTATCCGAACACGTTTTTGGTCTAATGTGAGCAAATACGGCGCCCAACGCGCCGACAGCTTTCTCATATCTAAATCTTGATTTAATATGTGACAAACGCGTTCTTTGGGCATTTTCATAGCCTCTGCTATCTGTCTCACTATAATTCGGTGGTAGTGTAGCACCATTTGGTGAACTTTAGCGATGTTTTTTCATTTTCATTTTTAAAACATTTTTTATTTTTCTTTTTATATTCTTAATTTCTAAATTAAAGGCTAGACAAAAAATGCTTAAATTCTAGCTTAATTATCTTATATAATAACTTACTGGTCCTTCGCAGACGCTCTAAGCTAAACATTACTTAACATTTGTATAATTTGCCTTTCGGCGACAGAACTTTGTGGCAGTATTGATAATTAGTTGAAATACAAAGAAAAATTTGAAAAACTTTGTCAATTTTTTTTGTTTTTTTTTCTTAAAATTTAACTTACTTAACTTACCTACTTTGTTTTTTTTTGTTTTTTTTGTTTTATGTAAAAGCACTTAACCTAACTTAACTTAAATCTTATACTACCCTAATTCTAGAAAAGCTAAGTCTATGTAAGCTAGCTGATGATACTATGATTCTATACCGACTTTGGTATCCAGGTCTTTATATGCCATTCAACCACCAGAACTGTTGACGCTGTCTAATACTATCGTCCCGGTCTCTGTGGGAGATAGCCCTACTGAGGCGCAGGAGCTCTTCTTCGGTGCGCGTTACTTCTCGGTCGTAGCACAATCGCCCGTCTACAGATGATCTACTTACATTATAGATCAGCGGAATTCCGGATCTATCCTGTATAAGCACTTTCATATCCAAGTCAAGGAACGCCTATGGTGGAACAAACCGTTGCGACGCACGCTCTCATAGTACAAGGTGTTTGGATAATAGGCCCCGAAAATTAGGTCATTGGACGAGCTTATTGCTCTCGCAATATGTCCTCTGATTAATTTAATCATAAAATTATCCACCCTATTTATGTACGCTTCATTATATAAAGTCTCATTTGAGTGATACTTTTTATAGTCCGATTCCGGTGTCCGATATAATCTGAGACAGGTTATCAGACACTTCCTTTCGAACACCCGAATCTTTTCCATCAAATTTGGACCTATGTTGAACCATACTGGGCAACCATATATGAGCATTGGCCTGATTAGCATCATGTAGCATATGACTTTTACCTTGCTGTCAAGTTGGCTACTGTGAAATAGCCTCCTTGTCATAGCAAAAGTTTTCCTCGCTTTGAGCAAAGCAGCCTCTACATGTCTGTTGAAATACAGATATTGGTCTAGCCAGATGCCCAGGTATTTAACTAAACTCTTGGTTTCAACTTTAGCGATGTTATCGTCAGTTGTTGTAGTTTTTGGACGTTCCAAATTTTCATCGTGTCCCAAGTCCCCACGGTCACGTTTAAATTCAGCTGCCCAAAATTTCAATGTGGTAAATGATGGTGCAGAGTCCTCATACAGAGAGTCCAGCTCATCTTTGTTTTGCGTAGGTGTATTGCCTTTCAAAAACTAAAATTTAATGACAGCTCGATACTCAATGTTATCCGTTTTCACAAAAACACTCACATCGACTCAGTCAAACGACTGTCAAATAAAGACTGCGCCTCCAGCAAGGGTGAAGTTTTGGTGAATAACTGTCAAAAGATGCACAACTACATTCACTAGATTTTATTGACGGAAACTTTTCAGCCCACCCTCGTTCTACGAAAAAGGAATATTTGACCTTGTATCACATTGGAACAATGTCATAGATGCCAACGGATCCTATTTTGATTGGATAAAAATTTACGGAAAAGTGATATTGGCTTTTACTATAAAATCGGACATCTCATGTGGTACAACGCAATAATATTTTTATTATTACTTATTACCCTGGACAATCGTCATTTTAATTCAATAAAATCTTTAATGAGACAATTTTTTTTTTATGTAAAGTCGCTTCATCTAAAACTTCCCCAGAAAATATTTTGTTTTAATTGTCGCTTTTTTTACAATTGTAAGAGCTAAATAAAAAGCAAAGTTCCATAGAGTATTGTAAAAGGGAATCACAATCGAGGTGAATGTTTTCCGATGATTATCCTGTAATCATTTTTTCATTCGGTATTACAGCATTCTCACTCATTATAATTACGTTCCCCAACACAACTAATCAAAATTAACCACTTAGATTGATCTACTAAATCAGGTGTAGACTATCAAAACCTTCCCCGGCGAACCATCGGTTTAACAAAACTCCAAAAAATGATTGCGTGACTTCATCGAACTCTCAACCAAAAATCCATTATATGAAAAACTATGAACATTTGTGTTACCCAAAATAATGTGAAATCGATTGTTATCGCTTGTATATTTAGTCCTTCAATCCTCACACTCAAAAATTCGTTCAGTATCTATCTACACAATTGACGTTATTCTGACTGACTACAATGAGTTCTGTGCTAAATCACAATTCGTCAATATTGTCTAATCGAAAATTGATGAACTTCATGGGTACGCTTTTTCCTCACTCGAATTCCGATTTTCAACTTAACAACATCGCTATCAGTAAGATAAAAATTCCTTTTTAGGTGATACTGAGCTTCTGACGCTTAACAAGGACGATTTCGATGATATCCTACGTCCATTTATGGAGAAACAGTGGAACGAAAAGAAGCTTGCTGTGCGTGCGTTTGAATACTTTAACGATTGGGATGAACAGCAAGTGAGTGTAATTAAAAAACAACATCGTTTTTAAAGTGAATTTCTTATCCACTGTAGCTTTTTTATGTATGCAAAATTGGTTCACTACAACAATACGAACCTTTGGAAACGATTTATGATGAGGATAATGGACCCCTAACGTATGTCCACTTTGTAATAAGCGGACAATGTATGATTCTACAGTCACTTAAAATTAAGGTTCGTAAATACTTCATCTCTAGACTTCAATGTGAGCATCTAACGTAGTATATTTCAAATTTGTAGGTGACTGAGAGAAATGGCATCAAAAGTTATGCATTATTGGATACTTCCGATGAAGAAAATGCTGCACTTTTCAGTGACTTAACTGAAGAAGAGCTAATGAAAATGTTATTGAAAGGTAAGGGAGGTGACAAGCCAGAGGAAAAAAAGGACGACGTGTCATCGTCTTCTGAAGAGGAGGAGGAGCAAGAACAGGAAGAAGTAGCTGGTGTTTATAAGAAGGTACAGTAAACAGAAAATTATTTATTTTTCAAGTGGAAGTTAATAGTTTTCAATGTCACATTATCTATCGAATTGGGTTCTGAAGCGTCTCCCAACCATTAACAATCCCCTTTGAAATGATATTACCTTTCAATCACAGAACTGGTGCCGATCTTGCCCCAACTCCAACCATGGCCGTTACTCTTCCGTTTTTGTTCGCTTAAGGTCAGTACGAGAGTCGATCAGAAAGTACGTAGAACATCCGAAAAATTACGCCCACAGTGTAGTGCTTTACAAAGCCCTACTATTTCGCCCTCCTACATATAATCCTATCAAATAATACCACGCATTCAAATCCCCAAATTAACATTGAATCCAATGCACGACAAATTGAACCAAAAGTTCCCAATTCCCAAAATCCCAATCGAATCAAACACGTGATAAACGAACCAAATGTTCAAGTGTCGCGGATTGATTCAATTCCCAAAATCCCATTCGAATCAAACACGTGATAAACGAGCCAAATCTTCATTTGGTTCGCAAACACGCATTTGCCAAAATCCTAGGTTAAAACCAAATGTGTGATAAATGGAACCAAATGTTCGTTTATCATCCATATTTAGGGTTTTGGTCCCAAAATCGATGTTGTTGTAGATGCGGCTGCTGCTGGCGTCGATGAGGCTGCTGTCGCTTGAAACTACGGCTGTTGGGTTCCTCCTGAGGCGTCCGGTCTGGGTGACGAGCGATATCCAAGGGGGAGAGTTGTCCACTTGTTCACACATGTGGTGTGTTTCGAATGAAATTGGCTGTAAAGATCGGGCGTCGGTTCTCGTTCTACGTGTGAGCGAGACCCACCTAGTGCCGCGTCGACTGCACGCCAATTCACCCGTGACTGTCCTTTGTGTGTGAGAGTGACCGAGAATATGCTTGACTTAATTAGTCCAAAGCTACTCTCGGTGTGAGTCTCTTTGCATGTGGTGATTTCGCGGAGGTCGTGGTGGAGGTTGGGGTTGATGCTGAACAACCCCCCCCCCCCCCCCTCGTGAGCAGCGCCAGTCGCACTGGGAGTGAAATTTCTCTGTTGCTGTGTAGCTGTGCGGTGGGGGTGTGCGCTGTGGCGGGGCCATGGCTTGTGGTGTGGGCTGCTGAGGCTGGGCCGACTCTGCCGCTTCGAGGTAGGCTGGTTTGAGTTGATCGATTTAGACGGTTTTCTCCTGGCCGTGGACGTCGACAATGACCGTTCTATATTCCGTGCGTCGGGTGAGGCGGTGTGGACCTGTCTAGGACGCTTCGAGAGGTTTGTGGATGCTGTCGAGTCGTCTGAAGACGTGGGTGCTGGTCTGCGGATCCTTGCGGATGAACGGGTGCCCTGTGGTGTGGCGGGTTGCTGGGACAGGGCGGATGGCTTTGAAGTGCCGGCGTAGGCTAGCGACGAAGGTGGTCTTGTTTGCCTGTGCCGGTTCCGAAGCGACGAATTCTCCGGGGATATGAGTGGTTGTGCCGTAGAGCATTTGGGGGCTTTGAGCCCCCCTTCGTACGCCATTCTGGGCCCAGCAAGACTGTGGGCAGACTATCCAGCCAAGAATGTGGGCAACATCTTAAGGTGGCTTTGAGAGTTCGATGGAATCTCTCCACCATTCCGTTGGACTGCGGAATGTACGGTACGGCGAGCTCTTTTTTGGCGAGCTCTTTGAATAGCTGCGCATCGAATTTTGGCCCTCTGTCTGACGCGATGTGAAGTGGGGTTCCGTAGTTGCTGACCCAGCGGTCCATGAACGCCTTGGCGACTGTGGTTGTTTGGATGTTGGGCAAGGGCACCGCCACGGGACATCGCGAGAATCTATCAATGATTGTCAGGCAGCACTGCATCCCTTGGATTAGAGGTGGATGAGATCTATGTGGACGTGCTCGAAACGATTGTCCGGCTCCTTGAATTTTCCCAGGGCCTCCCTGTTGTGGCGCCCAACCTTGGAGCGTTGGCTATCCTCGCAGTGACGGTCTCAAGCTATTGCGAACGCCGGGTCAGAAGAATTCCCACGCCCTGTTGCCTTACCACTCGGGTGGGACAAGCTGTGGGTGGTACTGAAAGCCTGACGTCGCAGGGGCTTTGGGAGATACGGTCGGATGGTGTGTTCCTTCGTGTCACAGTAGATGTTGTGGCCGTCGATTGAAAGCGGCTGTAGTTGTAGGGCGGAGTCCACCAGGTTTGGTTGGCGGCGTGCGCTTCGGCGATTAACTCCGCGCTCAGCGTTGTGGCCATCGAGGTTTCCAGCGCATCTAGCACTGTATCCGTCTCGGTGGTTGGTGTGGCGCCCGTAGCGTTGGGGTGGTCGTCGGTCGGTGCGTTACTTTTTGTTGCGTCGTTATCGGCGACTGTAGGCGAATCGTCGAGGTGGGTCCTAGAAATAGCGCCACCTACTACATTGTCTGCGTCTCGAGCATACTCCGGTTTGGCCTTGAAACGCAGCACATGCTCGAGGTGTTTCGCTTGGTGCGGTGGTGCCTTGTGTGATCGCTGCAATCCCCGGCGACGGCTGATGTTGGCTTCCTCTCGAGGCGCCCGATCTCGGTGGCGAGCTGTATCCAAATGGGAGAGAACTCCCGCCACTTGTTCACACACGGGGTGTGTCTCGAATGAAATTGGCGGGAAAGATCCGGTGTCTGTTCTCGTTCTACGTGTGAGCGAGGCCTACGTAGTGCCGTCATGGCCGCTCATCCCATGGTCTGGGTCATCTTCCCGATTAGGGGACGATGGCTCTTATAATGAAATTAAAAGGGAACGTCGAGACTCTCAGTGCTGAGAACGCTGTCTTCAAAATGAAACTATCGGCATTAGAAGCCATCTCATCCCTATCCTCGTCCAGTACCGGTTCGGAAACCTCTGACTCGGATTCAGAGTTCGAGCCCGAACTAGAAAACATCACCGACAGTCCTGACGACTCAATGGACGACTATGACTCACGTACCCCTACCCTTAACTTATTTAAGTCCCCCCGAGTACACGGCGCTGACATCGGGACTACAGCCGCTATCACATCGAGGGGCGTAGTTGACGTCTGTCTGCAGATATTATCACAGCTACTGTTTCGGAGATTCGTAGTATTTTTCCACGCAATTCGGTTTACTAGGTGTTTGCATAAGTTCTTTCCGGATTTTTGGTAAAAAAAACATAATTTTCTACGGAAATTAATTTCTTTTATTCAAAATATTGGCAATGGACTTCTACACATTTCGCCCATCTTTCAGGTAATTTATGAATAGCATTCCAGAAAACTGCTTATATTTCGTGGCAAACCATTCCCCGAGCGATTTTCCAACTTCCTCGAAATCGTCGAAGTGCAGCTCTGCGAGCGCGTGCCCCATTGATGCGAAGAGGTGATAGGCAGATGGCGTCAAGTCCGGGAAGTACGGCGAGTGCAGAAGGATATCCCATCCAGTTGTTTTCAAGGTATCTTTCACTAGTTTTGCTGTGTACTGCGTACTTCTCACCTGGTATTGATCTTCCCCATTACTCGAGCACGTCTGTTGATTGTTTCTTGTGACACATGTAATGCTTCTGCTAATTGCCGTTGAGTGTGAGTTGGGTCATCATCCAATAATTCCTGCAATTGCTCGTCTTCATGTTTTTGTGGTCTACCAGAGCCCTCACTGTCTTTCGCATTGAAATCACCACTTTTAAATTGTCGAAACCATGTCTCACATGTTCTAATTGATGGAACGTGTTCACCATATGTTTCTACCAGCAAACGATGACTTTCAACGGCCTTTTCCTTTTGATTAAATAAGAAAAGCATTGTGTGCTGCAAATGGTCTTTTTCAGCCACAAAATTCGACATGATCACAGAACGATAAAACAAAGACGCTAACTTTTGGCGGACTCAACTTGGGTGTGTTTATAGTTAAATCTCAGATGAACAAAATGACGTAATCTATCACATTAATACGCTGCGTACTTTTTGCTGGCGCCATCTCTTAGTTAAACCGGGAAACTTATGAATACACCTGGTATATAAGCTCCGCGAGGAAATCCGACGGCACCACTTTGCGGTTCATTACCCGATGGTGCAAACATCTACATCATAACTCGTTCCGTTACAGAGCGGAAGTGTTGTCGGGGCGTTACAACTGTTCAAAAAGAACTACACCACTTATTTTGTGGTATCTCGGAGCACTGACTCGGCGCTATCGGGTCACCCCGCCCGGGAGTAATGTAACAAAAAAAAATTGTCTTGTTACACCATCAAAGCGTATGATAGTCTCTGACTTCATCAAGGATAACCGGGCGGACGTGGTTCTTGTAACCGAAACTAGGTTGCATCCATGTCACTGTCCCGTATTCCCAAACTTTTCCTTGATTCGAAGAGATCGAACTCTCATTGGCACCCCCACCACCAACGGCGATGGCACCTGTATACTAGTTAATAACGAAATTCACCGTGAAGCTATTGACCTTCCTCATTTTGAGTCCATAGATCTGTTCGGGGTTCAACTGCATCTGGCTAATTAGGGTAGAGAGTATATTGGGTGGGCTAAAAATTTCCCGACCTTAACGTGAAGATAGCAGCACTCGCCAATCAATGCTACTGAATATAGTTGTCCATCTTTTGACAGTTACTGACCAAAATTTCAGACATCTTGGATGCGTAGTTTTTATTTGGCGTTCATTTGAGTGAGTCGATGTGTGTTTTTGTGAAAATGGACAAAATTGAGTATCGACTTGTCATTAAATTTTTCTTTTAGAAAGACAATACGCCTACGCAAATCAAAGATGTGCTGGTCTCTGTGTATGGGGACTCTGTACCATCATATACCACTGTGGAATTTTTGGGCAGCTGAATTTAAAGCTTGGAGACTACCATTCTTTAGATCCCAATTTTCTTGCTCTATACATTTTTCGGCTGTTCTGTGTATAAAGTTCGATGGTATTAATACTTCGATGGTGTTTTCATCGGATTGTCTCCTTTTTTACCTTTTGTTTGAACAGCTTCAAGTTTTTGATTATTATCTCTTCAATCTATCTTTTGTCTTCCACATGGGCCGCTTTGACTTTAACATTAGTCCCCTGTGAGTCATTCTTCCCTATGCCTTCCCCGCCGATTGTCTTCAGAACGAGCTGTTCCAGTCTACCTTCTACACCAACCTACTTGGCGATTAATACATTCAGTATGGAGTTGAAGGACCCTTCATCAAGAAGAGCCAAAACTTGGGTCGATCCCCTGGGCCCATAAAGATCTACTGCCATCATCTTCAAATACACCTTTCCACTGCTGATGGTGAGCACGATGGTAAAAACTTCCTTTCGGGGCTTCTCTGGTTCTTAATTAAGTTCCATATTGGATCGGAACTATTTCATGGCTTTTTTCCGGCACCGTCATCGGTGGAAGTTCGTTGTAATGGAAAATGATATGATACCATTTCGCAAACTTCCCCCAAAATTGATGTTGTGGAGGTCGAGCTTCTATGTCGATAATGAAGATAGTTGAAGCCAAGCTTTGTTGTCTGTGCCAACGTTTAATTGTCACAAGCGCCGACTTTTTTGAAATTTTGGACATTCGAAGATTTCGTTTCGTTTCGTTCTGAGGGCTCTCGCTTTCTTGAATGACGTGGATACATCGTCTATCATTGTCAAAAATGGTCGCAAAACCTCTTTCAGTTCGTCAATCGCAAACGTAACCCCGATCGTTACCCCATATCGCTTACGTTACACTCTCATACCTTATCTAATCCCGTTACTATTGCTAACCTCTTCGCCATTCTCTTCAATCAGTCATTCACTAATGACTCCTGTGTTCCCGACCCGTCATCCTTCAACTACCTTTTCCCCCGGGCGCTTCTCCCACAATTCCTATGATCTGGCCTTAATTGAATCTAAACTACTGCAACTCAAAGACACGTTTACACCGGATCCCGATGTTATCTCTGCAATTCTCCTCAAGAAATGCTCATCCTTTCTCTCTGCTCCCCTCTCACTGATCTTCAATCTCTCACTCTATCAAGGTGTATTTCTTCACATGTGGGAAACCTCCTTCATCACCCCCAATTACAAGAAGGTTCCCAAACATAATGTCGCGAGCTACCACCCAAACTGTCCTACTTACCCAAGATTCTCGAAAGTATTTTATATGAATCTCCTAGTTTTCGTTGCAAATCTTTTATTTCATCAAGACAACATGGTGTTCTCAATGGCCGATAAACTACAACCAACCTTGTTGAGTTCATTTCCTTTACACTGTCAGCATTAGAGCACGGTAATGAGGTCAACGTGGTCTCAGCCGACCTCAGTAAAGCTTTCGACAAAATCTCCCACAATCTAATCCTCTCCAAACTATCCGTCCTCGGCTTCGATCCTGGATTGCTGAAATAGATTTCTTCCTATCTAAAGGATAGACTTGATTCTATTCGGTTTAGGTCCATGATATCCAACCCCTTCCTCGCCGCCTCTAGGGTCCGCAAGGGGGCCAGCCGGAACCTCTCCTATTTATGCTTGCCAATAATGACATTGATAGGCTCCTCGATAGTATAGTGGTTAGTATATCCGCCTGTCACGCGGGAGACCGCGGTTCGATTCCCCGTCAGGGAGCCTCTGGCGCAAAACTAAGGTCATTAAAAAAACAAATCATTATGGAAAATTTAACAAGCCTCAGGACTTAGTAAATAAGGCCAAGACCCGGTTGTAGTGCAGATGATGATGAATAATGACATTGATAATGCCATTCAGAATTGCTACTTGTCCCTATATACCGAGGTTACCAAGATATACAATATCATCGAGCCAGCATTTATTTGATTCGGCATTGCTGCAACCAGACCTTGACCACTTATCGAGTTGGTGTGGCAAAAATTGCTTTGTACTGCCGAATGCCAAACTATAACCTTCTCGTAAGCGTATTCACTCATCTTCGCATCCTTATTCAGGACGCTTAACTTCCTCTCCCACATTAACGAGACGATCCGGAAAACCAATTCTGCCTTCGGGTGCGTGAAACGATGATCTAAAGAATTCTCCGGTCCCTACGTAACTTTTTCCCCTTACTTTACCTTAGTCCATCCACTGCTAGAATATGCTAGGCAAGTATGGTCCCCTTATCACAAGACCCATATCCATAGAATCGAAAGTATTCAACGTCGCTTTCTTCGGTTCGCTCTCCGAGGGCTAGGATGGGAAACCCCTTAATCCTGCAAGCGTACATTAACCGCCTCAAATTAATCAACCTGAGAACCCTTGAGGAGCACATGGTCGTGGCTGACAATGCTCATTCATCGGGTACTCTCTGGCTCGGTCGACTACGTCGTCGAAATACGCGTAATCCCCGCCTTCTCTACATTCCCCCTCACCACACCTCTTATGGTTTGAACGAACCCCTTTCGCGGACGCTGAGAAATGTCAACTCCACCTTGCTCGACTTTCACCTCTACCCATGCTCTGAAGCGCCGCCTCCCAAACCATTCTCACCACGAATCTTAAGCGGCGCTATTTACACTATCCTCTCCAATCTGACCCACCTCCCGCCTCTACTTATGCCACCGTAAATGTCCTGTTTATGTTAAGTTAAGCTTACCTACGTTACTTCTTACGTTCTTTAGTTTGTAGTGTTATATATACTTTAGCTTATAAGTACTTACATTGAATTAATTATTAATTAATTACTTTAGCTTATAAATATGGTACATTATTAATTAATTATTTTAGCTTAAAATACATTATTAATTAATTACCTTAGCTTATAAATACATTATTAATTAATTACTTTAGCTGATAAATACATTATTAATTAATTACTTTAGCTTATAAATACATTATTAATTAATTACTTTAGCTTATAAATACATTATTAATTAATTACTTGAGCTTATAAATATGGTACATTATTAATTAATTATTTTAGCTTAAAATACATTATTATATACTTTATCTTATAAGTACTTACATTGGATTAATTATTAATTAATTGCCTTAGCTTATAAATATGGTACATTATTAATTAATTACTTTATCTTATAAATACATTATTAATTAATTACTTTAGCTTATAAGTACTAATATTGAATTAAGCCAATAAATGGGGTGGTAGCCCAACTAAACTTAAACTTAAACTTAAACTTAAAACTATCTAAGCCGCGTGTCACTTTATGTGAGATGTGTGGCTGGTGGTGTTTTGATGTACCTACCGAATGTAAATATCGCAAACGGGTTCCCTGTTACTCAGGATAGGTCTTTCAGCTTTATTAATCCTATCACAATCAAAGCTTCCGGTCGTCAAAAGTGTGCCTCTGCGACTAGTCCTCTCATTAATTCTCGTCGATGAATAGAATACTCCTCACGCAGGCTTTCTCTACCTTCCCTGTGACGCCTTTCGCAGATGAACCAAACTTGGGTGAGTGAAAGCGCTCGCGTTTGTTCTTTATGTTCATTCCAAAATTCGATCGCCAATTAAAAAGCTTCATTGAAACCTCGAAAGTGGCGTCGTGTAGTCGTCGTCGAGATCCTTATCTGATACAGTTCCCCCAAGCTGACACCTTACAGGTCGATTTTCCATGTCGATGATACACTTAACACTAAACCTACCACGGGCGGGTCAAATGACCCGTGCGGTGAAAGTACATAAGCTTTATACATTATTTATTTCCAAATTGAAGGTTTTTATGTTTCCTTCAATTTAATAAATAAAGAAGATGGAATTGACAAATGTTTTATCCATACACTAAATTGGACTAAGAGTTGTTATATGCTATAAATCTTAAAATATATCATTTTTAAAACACGGGTCATTTGACCTCTCGACGGCGTAACGCGTAACCAAATAGACCACTTCCTCATAGACAAAAGGCACCACCCGAATATCCTTGACGTAAGATCATATAGAGGAGCATATTGCGACTTCGATCATCTTCTAGTGATGGGCAAAATGAGGAGTTGCTTCGCAGCAATCCCACATGGGCAGTCACGTGAGACGAACAAAAAGTTCGACACTGATAAACTGAAAGACTTGCGCAAAAGGGCCGAATATCAAGACGAACTAACGAATAGATTTAGCGTTCTAGAGAATGGGAGCAGTGAGGAAGAGGAAGCTAATAGTGTGGACACTAAATGGACATCGATCAGAGACAATCAAACTAACAGCCCAAAAGGTATTAGGATTTAAGAAAACAATTAAGTCCAAACCTTGGTTTGACGATGACTGCAGAGCGAAGATCGAAGAACGAAAACGCCTCAGAGCGATCCACTTAGAAAGATATGATGAAGTCAACGCAAAAAGGGATTATTCACGACTCGGAGAGAGACAACGAGATTCTTCAAACGCAAAACACGCGAATGAGAAAAGGCTCGGATTGAAAAACAACAAGGCTCCCGGAGTCGACTGCATACTGGCAGAGCTTGTGAAACATGGAGGAGAGGCAACCACTCGAAAGATCCACCAGCTCATCCAAACAATATGGGATAAGGAAGTCACTCCGGAAGAATAGAAAACCTCAATAGTCGTTCCCATTTTCAAAAAAGGCGACAGATCTGACTGCGAAAATTACAGAGGAATATCATTGCTCCCAATTACATACAAAATATTAACAAATGTCATATTGGCAAGAATCATATCGTACGCAGAAGAAATATTGGGAGACTACCAATGCGGATTCTGTAGGAATCGGTCAACAAGCTACCAAATGTTCACAATAAGACAACTGCTGGAAAAGAAGTGGGAATACGGAGAGACGGTTCACCAACCGTTCGTTGACTCCAAAAAGCCTACGACTCAGTCGCAAGGCAAAGACTCCACCGTATTGTAGTGGAGCTGGGAGTCCCGAAAAACTATGCCGCCCTCATTCAAATTTGCATGAACGAAAACAAAGGGCGAGTTAGAATAGAAAACCTCTCAGAACCATTTAAAATCCGGGACGGACTAAAGCAGGGAGAAGGTCTATCACCGTGTCTCTTTAACCTTGTGCTCGAGTATGTCATCAGAAAGGTACAAGACGCCAACATGTCCGGATCATCCCTGAACGGGGTAACACAAGTGTGGCATATGCGGATGACATCGCCGTTTTGGGCGATAATCTAGAAACTGTTAGTAAAAACTGTGAAATCGTCATGCAAGCGGCAGAAGGGGTAGGCCTAGAAATAAATGAAGACAAAACAAAATACATGATTGGGACGAGAGCAGGTGGACCTCAGAGAACACATATAAACGTCAGAGGTAAGATATTTGAAAAAGTTAAAAAATTTAAATATCTGGGAACGATAATGACGGCCAGTAACGAAATGTCGAAGGAAATTAACAAGAGACTGCATTCCGGCAACGCTAGTTGGCACGCAGTCAGTAAAATGCTGAAATCCAGACTGCTATCACGTAACATAAAGCTCCGTTTCTATAGAACCATAATCATGCCGATTGTTCTATATGGATGCGAAACATGGGCTCTCACAAAACGGGAAGAAAACAAAATCAGCGTGTTCGAGAATAAAGTACTAAGGGGTATCTTGGGTGGTAAATATGACGAGGAGGCAGGACAATGGAGGAAACTCCACAACCATGAATTGGAAGAGCTATATCGCAAACCTACAATAGTGAGAGTAATCAAGTCGCGAAGATTAAGATGGGCCGGACATGTGGCGCGAATGGGCAACGATAGGACCGTGCGTAGAATTCTTGACGGTAGACCAACGGGCAAGAGACCGGCCGGACGTCCGCGACGGAGATGGGAGGACAATGTTAGGTTTGACCTTGAGAAGGTCGGATTGAATGGTCAAGCGTGGAAGGAGAGTGGACAGGACAGGGAACGATGACGGAGTCGAGTCGGTGAGGTCATGAACTTCCGGGTTCCTACATGCCAATAAATGATGATGATGATGGGTGATTTGACCCCTAGTGGTAGAAATATGGATATATGAAGTGTCGGTAGCTTTAGTGTTAAAGTATAGCTGTGCCAACTCTAGTCTATTGCCAAGTCTGGTTTTTCCGAAATTTTCTAAACTTAGGACATAAAGGGCCCGATATACTTAACATCTGGCTTTAGTATTGTTCTGTGGTGTCACGCTTTCCTGAAGAGCGTGTGTACTTCTCCTACGTAAACCACGTTTTACTCAAGGCGGAATACACTGCTGGTGGTTTATTCTCGGCCCCCACTATATTCAGGCGGGGCAAAGTCGCCACACATGATTACTTCTATCTTTATAAAGTAACTAAGGAGTGTGAACTTTACCTGCTCAGCATCCTGATGGATATTGTGGTAGATACGTCGCTTTTCCGCACTGTTGATAGCATCATGCTGGATATCCCCTTCATCGTGTCTAGTGAAATCAAATTCTTACTGCTCCGATGGTGACAAGCGAGTTCCTGCCTGGAATGTATAACATAACTCGAACCAGTTTTCTGTGACTTGCAGCAGGCCCTTCAGTTTTGTTAATTCTACCAGAACCAAAGCTCCCGGCATTCCGAAGCATGCCTTCAATACTCTTCAATGATGTATATAAATCTCCTTGTGATCTCCCTCGCTCCTCCCTATACCTAAACTCTCCGAAGGTGCGTAAAATTTGAATGAGCTGTCAACATCCTGCTAGTCATTCTTCATAGGCACCGCCGAAGTCTGCAATATCGACAAAATGCCTTGACAAAGGCTGTTCTGACGTCTTAACATCGCTAAGATTGACGCTTTCAGTCCTTTCGCGACGTGGTATCTCTTCCCCTTCCTCAACTGGCTTTAACTTGTAGAGCCAAGACCAAACCCAACGCATTCTCCTTCATCCCTCTTATCCTCTGATTTGAAACTAAGAATGCGGAGAAGTACACATTGGATAGAACAAACAAATAAAGACAAATGTTCTTCAGACGAGCTACACACGTGTGTATGGAACAATTCACAGCGACACTTCCTTTTCGTATCCAATAACTTTTCGTCTACCAGCACTGTGGTTTGATAAGAATTACTCAAATGCACTATTGGCTAAAAGAATAGGCAGTTGAGAAAACCAAATACAAAGACTGAGCAAGTTCATCGCTCTGATCTAATTGTATCTTGTACCTTTTATCCTTGTAATTGTTAACATTTTTAAAATATATTGCAGAGAAAAAAAACAAACGGTGACAATCCTCCTTTTTTCTAAAATATTGTGTCTTCTATTTCATACAGGCTCGCAAGTCAGATTTCAAAAGATATGCGATGTTGTGTGGTGTTGACCTGAGATCACCGGCTGAACAACTTCAAGCAGCGTCTCGCGTTGCAGCAGCACAAAAACCTCAACCCGAACAAGAACAGGCACCAGAAACAGCACCAGATGCAGCGCAAGATGAAGCTCCAGAAGAAGCACCCGAAGGAACACCAGACGGAGCACCAGAAGGAGCACCAGAACCAACCGCGGAAACAGCACCAGATGCAACATTAGAAACGGCACCAGAAGTTGCACCAAAATCAGTAGCAGCACCAGTACCAGGATCAGGACAAGGACCAACACCATCACCAGCACCATCGAAAAGAGTATTAAAAGTTTTTCAAAATACAACAACAAATCTTAACTCATAATATCTAACGGTACAGGAATTATTTAGATTAGAAACTCACTTTATCGACGTGGGCTCCTTGACTTATGGTGGCATCTTTGGGCTTGGAGAAGAACTAATACATCGCGTTATTATGGCCCGTACAACAGTTCAATGTTTATTGATACCCCGATTCTGGTTGCTTGAAAAGAAGCAGAACCCTGGCAATTTGTGGCAGCGTAAGAGGTTTTATCTAGATTCGACAATTCCATCACGAAAATTGCTCTACAACGACTTCCTAGCCACCCGCAAATGGGAACAGTTTAAACAAAAAGTTATTAACGAAACGTTGGACAGCAGCAAAATTGGAAATCCCACTAAAGCTCAAGACACGCCGATTATATGTCGCATTGTCGAGGCTCGTGACAACGATGAAAAGGAGGGATCCTAATTGGTAAACCGTTTTGATTTAATAAACTACTTACATTTGATATCAGAGGGACGGTGACTTTTATTTGTCGAAGACCTCGTTGACTACCTAGCCTTATAGAACGAAACTCATACTAAGTCTTTTTCAACATACCCATTGCGCCTGTTACATTAAATTACCTTCCAGTGCTTTGTTTACTTCATTTGTCACCCATGGCAACTTGGCTGATGGAACAGGATTATGCTGTGATATTTTTTCAGTTATAGTCAGTGTTAATTTAGATGTTCAAACGTTCGGACTGTTAGTTAACAGCGCGATTTTCGGTGTATTTCAAAATTTTCAAGTTACGTTTAGTCAATTGAAAAAAAAAATGCCTCATGTGACAGCACAGGTGCCCAACGGGTTAATAGACCTAATGAAAGGTCTGACTAAAGAAGTGTTACGCGACAAGCCTGAAAATATGTACGAATTCGCGGCACGTCATTTCGAAAACCTCCTTTTGAAAAGAGACGGTTGTTTAGATAAAGGCTACGAAGATCTCACTGCATTCACAGCACACTTCGTTGGCCAAGAACAATATATTGTTCCAGGTAATTCGGGTTTTATTTGTTTACGGCAACGCAAAGCCCAACGAATGAAAAGATCAAAAGGTGACATCACAGCAATGGAAGCCATTAACGAAGAGGAGCCCTACAGCGATCCAAAATATCTTAAAGCCATTCACACCATTCAACGATACTACCGCCGTTACGCATCACAAAAGAAACGATTACCAGGCAACACATTGACAGAGTATTCAGCAGCAATAATCATTCAAAGGACAATGTTGAAACTTTTTGGTCAGAAAATGAAGTTGAATGCAAAACACGAGGCCGACAACATGTCGGAAACGAGCTCCTACTCATCATCTGCAACAATACCTATGTTGTCTGATGTTCCAGAACATCCAGAAGCTAAGGAACTTAATATTAACATTGACGGCGAATTCAAGGATCAAGGAGTAGGAGAGACTAGTCACCATCCGGCAGAAGATAAAGTGGATCAAAAGTCAATGGCAGAAGAAAATGGTAATTAAATATGTTTGTCTACATTTAAAGCCGTTTCCAAGGAGCTGTTGTTAACTGACCAGTCTAGTTGGAAACAATGAGGTGTGCTTTAGGGAAAGAGAAACTGAAAATTTGAATAAACGTAAAATATTTCCTTGCGTGACATAAATAAATTCTATTCGGTAGAAGTAAATCTGTAAAAACTGCGTCGAAAATGTGTGTCCTTGGTAAAATAATATTTATTTTATGTTTACAGGGCGTCCATAGAGAGTGTCCTTGGTGGATTAGTGTAAACTCACTTTCATAGCCTCATTTAAGATTCCCCTAAGACTTAAGCTTATGTGCTGCATGGTTGAACTTCATGACAAGGAATAATATTAGATATAGTTCGAAGTTTTCGACATGCAATAGAGTGAAGAGTAGAAAATAGTTCTTACTCGTAGTCGTTTTTCATCATCCTTGATATTCTGCCACTATTTGAATGACCAGCATCTCAATCGATATACTATAACTCTTTTAAGATTATACTTAGAAGTTTCAACTTTAAATTTAGAATAATTACTACATAGGCTGAAAAGTCCCGAGATTTTTAACGACAACAAGCGTTTTTTGATCATCATCGGCACCACAACCGGGATACGGTCCCGGGCCCACTTAGCAAGTCTCGAGGCTTGTTAAATTTTCCATAACGGCCTCCATCCAACAGGAAAGCCTACCCACCGAGTTTCCTAGCTTTCGAAGCCTGTTCTTTAAGTTCCATAAAAATCTCGATATGCTTCCTAATAAGGTGCTAAAAGATCTATCGGCATTTCGCCAATATATCGACATCCCAATAATGACGAGCACTTTTTACCCTAATCAGTCACCCTCTCGTTCCCCCTATCATCTCATCATCATCATCGGCACTACAACCGGGGACCGGTCTTGGCCTTATTTAGCAAGTCCTGAGGCCTGTTAAATTGTCCATAATGATTGGTTTTTTTCCCGGCAAGGTCATTAGTCTTGCGCCAGAGGCTCCCCGGCGGGGAATCGAACCCCGGTCTCCCGCGTGACAGGTGGGTATACTAACCACTATACTATCATCTCAATACCCCCAATATGCTCCCCCTAACAGTCTACTGTCAGAATGTTAGAGGTCTCCGCTCAAAAAGAGACCAACCTTATCCCTAGTATCAGTAGTCTTGAAACTATCATCCACCCCCTCAATGTTTTTCGCGATGATAACGCTCATCGGAAAGGACCCAATTCCCCATGCCGTGGTGTGCTGCTTGCCAGTCATAACAGACTCGCTTCGTCTCTCATTGCCATCTCTTCTTCTCCGGATCTTGACTACGTCGCAATAAAAATCGACAAGCGCCCTAAGTCTCTTTTCATTATCTGCTTCTATATATCTCCTTCGCGACCCAGCGTATCATACGAACTCGCAATAGAAGCGGAAGATAACCTAACCGAGTTAAGCACCGCAATAGACGATATCGTCGTTCTTGGCGGTTTTAACCTCCCCCATCTCCAATGGACATTGGCTGACAAACAAGCCTTCTACGTCTCAAACCCCACTAGCTCCAAGGAACGTATTTTTTTTAAACGGTCTCACCAACTCATGCGTCTATCAAATAAGCAATGTCCCAAATCATATGGGGAGACAACTGGACCTCGTGTTCACAACGGACCCACACAAGTTCCCGGTTGTCCACACGCCCTCTCCACCATTGATAATTACCACCCCCCGCTGCTCTTATCCCTATATCTTGATCATGAAACCCAGCCTTTCCACCTCATGATTGCTTTTCCTACGACTTACACAAAGCTAACTTCCGCCTTTTAAACGAGCATTTTAGCAAAACAGCGTTTCGCTTTGATCATTTGGGGTAGAAGAAGCTACTGCCACTCTCCATAAGGAGATCTACTATGCCGTTGCCTTATATGTCCCCATCGGTTTCATCGCCGCCATGGTACAACCGCACACTCCGCGCTCTTAGGAACAAGAGAAATAACTTGTGGAACATTTTCCTTCAAAAACTACTCCTACTATCTCGGTTCCTTTTATAAATTTTCCGAGCTCTACAACTCCCTCTACACCAACTACCTCATAAAAATACAATTTAATTTGATCAATGACCCCAAATCTTTTTTCCACTTCATAAATTACAAACGTAAATCCGACGACTATCCTAACTCCCTTTCTTATGGCACGACTACTTCAACCGACCCCCTAACTATTGTCAATCGATTCGCTTCGTTTTTCAATAAATCCTTCACAGACATCTCCTTCGAACCCAATCCGTCTCACTTCAAAGACTTGCCCGAATTCTCCGTCAGCCCCTTCACCCCTCAAATTATTCAGCGTCACTTAGTTGAGGAGAAATTAAACTTACTCCAAGACGAGTTCAGCCTTGGGCCTAATGGGCTCCCGGCTGTATTTTTAAAGAAATTTTCCACTTCTCTTTCCCTCCCGATATCAAAGATATTCAATCTATCCCTCTCACAAGGTATCTTCCCTAGTATCTGGAAAAAATTCCTATGTCACCCCCATACATAAAAAGGGACCTAAAAACGATATAAGCAACTACCGCCCCATCGCCAAACTGTCTCAAATCCCTAAACTGTTCGAAGGGATTCTTTACAACGCGTTATCTTCGCGTTGTAAATCCATCATCTCAGCCAACCAGCATGGTTTCCTTTCGGGTAGGTCGACCACAACGAATCTGATCGAGCTCTCATCCCATACTCTCCGTGCCTTAGAGAATGGCAACGAAGTCAATGTAATCACCACCGATTTCAGGAAGGCCTTTGACAAAATCTCATCCTTTTTAATCTATCCTCCCTAGGTTTCGAACCTCTATTGATCAAGTGGTTATCTCCTTATATGAAAGGTCGATCCTGCCGTGTCAAATTCAGATCCTCCCTGTCCAATCCTTTTCTTCCAACGACGGGAGTTCCGCAAGGCAGCCATCTAGGCCCCCTCCTATTTATCCTTACCATCATGTTGACTCCATTATTAAATACTCATCCATCTCCCTCTATGCGGTTGGCGCCAAACTGTACAAAACGATCATCTCCCCTCTTGACTCCTCACTTCTCCAAACGGACCTCGACACCTTCTCTACTTGGTGCCGTAATAACTGCCTTGAACTCAACGTTGTCAAATGTCACTCCATCACCTTCTCCCGCAAACGCCCCCCCGCCCCCACGTTCCTACTTCCTGCTAAACCAGCAGATGTCATCTGTACCCTCGATACGTGCCCTCGGGATCTTATTTGACAGGGAGCTTAGCTTCATCCCCCCTCTTTTTTTTTCTTCTTTTTAACCATAGTTTATATTCTTATATATAGTTTTAAATTAGTTGTTAAGTTTTATCGCTTATACTAAGCTAAATATATGCCCTCACAAAACATAGCGATCTTCCTACATTTCGATGTTCTTTCTGTAGTACGAAACGGAACGTCCAAGCCTTCGAAATATGCCTCGGCTTCCGCGATGACTTCCTCATTCGATCTGAATCTCTATCCCCGAAGCCACCGCTTGAGGTTTGGGAACAGATAATAGTCGCTGGGGGGCAAGTTTGGAGAATACGGTGAGTGAGCAGCCAATTCATATCGTAGTTGGTCCAATTTGGCCATCGCATTCAATAACTTGTGTGGTGGTGCGTTGTCGTGATGGCACACAACTTTTTTCTTCGCTATATGTGGGCGTTTTTTTTTTTTCTTTCTAATGTTCAGTTTGTCCAATAACGCTGCATAATACTCTCCTGTGACTGTTCTTCCCTTCTGCTGGTAATCGACGATTGATTGATTGATTGATTGATTGAAGGCGGAACCTCCATTTTTATTTAGCTTAATGCAAGTTTAAAATAACAACATGGGGGTTATGCCATCCGCATACCAAAAAACGAAGGCCATAACCTTACCGGCCGAAGGTTGGTCTTTCGGCCATTTTCGTTGGCCACTCTACAAACTGCTTATTGAACTCAGGTGTACGGTAATGGACATTAAAGGTGGGAGGGAGTAGCTCGACTCTGAATACTCGGGATAAAGTTTGTTTCGGTTAGTGTGTATATATCGATGAAGATTATGCCATGCGCATTTGGCATCTTTGGTTGGCTTTCGTGACTTTCCAGCGATTCTGCAGACAGCCTATTTAACTCAAGCGCATGGTAATGGGCCCACGTTTCATCCATCGTCACTAAACGTCGAACAAAGTCCGCTCAATTACGCTGCAACAACGCCAAACTGGCCGGTGAATCATCAACGCGCTGCTGTTTTTGGTCGATGGTCAGCAAACGAGGCACCCATCGCGCCGATACCTTTTTCATATACAAAATATCGTGCAAAATGTTTCCCAGCCGTTCTTTTGATATGCCCGCGGCCTCAGCAATACCTCCCAACTTCATTTTATGATCACTCAAAACGATTCGATGCATTTGCTTTATGATTGCCGCATTCGTAGCCTGTTTTGGGCTACCAGGGCGAGGTGCGTCTTCGGTGCTTGTACGACCCATTTTAAATTCACTAAACCACCGATAAACTGTTGTTCCCGAAGGAGAAGATGTGGCATAACATTTCTGCAACCATTGCAATGATTATTCAGGAGTTTTTCCCGTCAAAAAACAATATCTGATTAAAATGCCATATTCCTGTTTTTCCAAAGTTTTTGACGAAGGCGAAAGTAGCGTCACTCAAACGAGTGTAGCCTGTAAAAGAATAGAGGAAATATCATGAAACTTTATACATAAACTAGTGGTGGATGAGCGTCTAGAAATGGGTCGTGTCCTCTTTCTCGTAGCGCCATATATTGGAAAATCTTGGGACTTTTCAACCCATGTAGTATTACTGTCGCAATGGTGCTCCAGTTCACTTCAGGGAGTTAAGCAGAAAACCGAGTAAGTAATCTTTCATGTATACAGGCAAAAACTTGTCTAATTCACTGTACGTTCTGCAACTCGTCAATATTTATTGCAAGAAATGTAAATGCACTGCCCAACTGCTCAAGAGACTATATTTGAACTTAGGAAGTACGAGGGTGGCCTGAAAAGTTTCCGACCTCAACGTGAAGATAGCGGCACTCGCTAATAAAATCTAGTGAATGTAGTTGTGCATCTTTTGATAGTTACTCACCAAAACCTCAGCCATTTTGTACGGGTAGCTTTTATTTGACAGTCGTTTGAGTGAGTCGATGTTTTTTGCTTATTTTTGAGCCGATTCCTCCTTTGCAGTCGGCTATTTTGACTATATTTTTGTTTCGGGCATATAATGGTGTATCCAAGTTGCATCGACGGTATTTAATTGGCGTCAAAACTTGGATTAATTGCGCCTAAACTGCGCCAACAGAGCGCGTTGGAAATGTTCACTAGAACACGTTTTTGGTCTAACGTGAACAAACGCTGCATCCAACGCGCGGACTGCTTTCTCATGCCTAAATATTGATTTAATATGTGACAAACATGTTCTTTGGACATTTTCATAGCCTCTGCTATCTCTCTTACTTTAATTCGGTGGTCGTCTACCACAATTTGGTGAATTTTAGCGATGTTATGGTCAGTTGTTGCAGTTTTTTGATGTCCCGAACGTTCATCGTCTCCCAAGCTTTCACAGCCACGTTTAAATTCAGCTGCCCAAAATTCTTCTGTGGTAAATGATGATGCAGAGTCCGCAGACACAGAGTCGAACTCATTTTTGAATTGCTTAGACGTATTGCCTTTCAACACAAAAATTTAATGACAGCTCTATACTCAATTTTGTCCATTTCACAAAAAAGTCGATGTGACTCACTCAAACGACTGTCAGATAAAAACGACGAGTCCAAAATGGCTGAAATTTTGGTGAGTACCTGTCAAAAGATGCACAACTATATTCACTAGCTTTTATTGGCGAGTACTGCTATCTTCACGTTGAGGTCGGAAACTTAACAGGCCACCCATGTAGTTGTATAGGAACTACCTTCTGCATCCGTAAACACCTGCATAGAGACACTGAGTGATACTGTCTATTTAGGATTCTGCAGTAAGTTGTAATTTTGTTGCCTGGCTGACGATTGAGTGAGTTCGACAGTACATTAACTAATTATTCCATAATGTTTATGGTAAGATGGTGAAGCAGTGGGGGTTCTCTACGTCACACGGAGAACCAACCCACAACCCAAACCTGCAAACATGCAAAAACCCGATCCGTAACAGCACACATCTCACCAACCCGCAATGAAAACCTCCAAACCTCCAACAGAATATAATTCAACCGAATATATTCTAATCATCCCGGCATTCATTTCCCCAAAATTGCTTCGGTCAATTATCTATATTTCCTCAACGCAACCAAGCAATCCACATTTCCCCGAAATTCGTATGCCATAACAAACGCATGTCCAAATCCTCAACGGAACATTAGCAAGTATACCAAGCCGCACACATTTCCCCGAAGTTCATATGCCTTAACAAAGCGCATATCCAAATCCTCAACGGAACATTAACAGCCAACCAAGCGGCATACATTTCCCCGGAATGACTTCGGTTAACATTCTATCTAAACGATATTCCTTGCTTGCACCCAAGCAATTTCAATTTCCTGGTATACACAACCAACGAATCCAACTTAGCTTATACGGCAAGGATTCGCTGGAAATAAACTCATATGCATAGGCATAGCAACTCTTCCACTAAATTCTTAGGAAGTGGCAATGAGTTTACGACGCCACTACCACAACGCAATGGATTTTCAATTCCATGAGTCAGTCGCAATTTATCCGCCGTGGCGCCCAGAACGAAGTCGAAAACCGTTATTCGAAGCGTACAAACACTAGCCAATTTTAACCACAGGAGTGCCCCAAAGTGTGAGAATCACAACCTAAGTCGAGGTTCGGTTCAATTCTAATATTTCAATGAGGTCGAGTAAAGTCGCGAGCGAAAGTCAAATCTCGGTGCAGAACAATTTAGCGTACGTTCATCTGGAACGCATAACCATTGAACAGTGAACCAATCTACCTTGTAGAACAATTTTGTGTGCAGTCATTCATGAACCCAAAAGGTTAATCCTCAGTGTATAACCATTTAGCTCTGTAGATCAATTTTGTGTGCAACCTTTTATGAATAAGAGAAGTTAAGCAACCAAAAAGGACAAATAAAACTAAACCTGTGTCCGATTAGCCGAACTGTTTTATTCCTTCCCCCCTTCGTCGATGGTATCGCCGTAGTCCATTGCTCGCGGACGATGTATTCGCGCTCATTGCTCCCACTCGCATTAACATTGTCAGCAGAAGGTGGACAGACGAGGGAAAGCGGTATTTGTAGAGACGCGCCTTCCTACGACCCTAGGAACAGTCGATTTTGTCCCGTCCCAAGGAACGCGGTGGCGCGAACGATTTTACGGACGCGGAAAATGGAAAAGTGGGAAGGAAGTGAATCAGGTGCCCGTGTCTTGACGCAACATACCTCCTAAACCCCCACAAAGCTTTGTCGGAATGGTTTAAGTTACAGGAAACATTTCAAGTCTCCCCACGTTCCAAGGGCTCCCGTTTTATGAAAGAAACATGAATAGTAGTGTCAATTATTTCAACTACGCAAGTCCGTCGATTGCGAACGCCGAAATTGTCTCGACCGATTTATCCAAAAACCAATAATGAAACTATATTGAACCTGATCGTCCACTGAATCTGAGCTTGAACGTGAACCTCAGCCAAGATGTTGTGACATGGGTCGAACATTTTTTATTAGCTTCCCTTCAACTTCCCAGCGATTTTTAGGCACGTTACTGCACAACAAATTTATCAAAAAGTGCTCGTGAGAGAAAGCGGTAGCGGGGTTAGCAAGATAGCCTCATTAACGAGATTAACGACGTAAACAAGGTTAGCGAAAATAGCGAGGTTAGAGAGGTCAGCGAGGTTAATGAGGTGAGCGATGTTAACAAAGTTAGTAAGTTTGGAGAGATTAACAAACTTAAAATGTAAAGTCTAATTACTTTGCTTCTGAGTAGATTAATCAACTATCTGAATCTCACTCTAAAAAAGTAGGTTACACCTTTATGTTATATCTTTTAATCTTTATAGCTACGTTTGTCAGAGATTTAACTCCTTGCCTTTGTAGGAACTTTAATTAGGGTTGCGCTAATTCTCTTATTTTAATATTAAGGTTTATCATCATCATCATCATCATCATCATCGGCACTACAACCGGGAACCGGTCTTGGCCTTATTTAGCAAGTCCTGAGGCTTGTTAAATTTTCCATAATGATTTATTTTGTCTGGGCAAGGTCATTAGTCTTGCGCCAGGGGCTCCCCGACGGGGAATCGAACCCCGGTCTCCCGGGTGACAGGCGGGTATACTAACTACTATACTATCGAGGAGCCCAGGAGGTTTATACTCTATATATAATTCCTATATTTTAGTGTTTATATTTTAATATTTCCACATTTCAATCTTTTGTTTTTGTAGGAAGGTTTGATTTCGGGATTTGCGCCAATTGTTAGGTATACGAGTATACCAATTGCAATGTGTATAGATATACATTGTGGTACTCACAGTTGGCCCCTGTATCCAGTCTTCTCCACTGTAATCTTTGATCCACCGGACATCTCGTAATGTTGGTCTGTTACTTAGTCGATTAGTCTGGGCTTCTGTATCCAGTCTTCTCCGCTGTGGTCTTTGATCCACCGGGTATCTTGTAATGTTGGTCTGTTGCTGAGTCGATTTGTGTTGACTTCGGTATCTAGTCTTCTCCGAGATTGAGGGTGTATTTAAATTTACCAACGGATTTGAATAAAAACACGTATTGAATACTTAACTGGATTGATATATTTATGTGTCAACATCACTCTTTCTTTGGAATGGTTTTCCGCACATTTTAACATTAGCGTACACAAGTTTTATATCAAAGAAGGAACATAATGCTAATCTTTGTACCTTTAATACTTCATGATAAATAACTTCTTCTCTTCAACCGAACTCTATCACCTCCGTTTTCCAACTCTGTGCAACAAAAATTTAAGAAAAAAAGAAAAAAACGTTGTTTTCCTCCAGAGTTACCGCAGCAGACAGCTAAAATTGTCAACCAAAAAAAAAAAAAAACGTCAACAACGGTCCCCATCGAGATAAAAAATACAATCCCCCCCGGCACGCTATGTCCTTGTCCACACTGCCTCGGTGAACCGGTCGAAACACCAACCTACTGGGTTAGCGCACCGGCTGTTATAATTTTATAACAATTATTTATTTTTAATGTATATTCAAATATATTGCTCCTCGCCGAGACAATAGCGTTGGAGGAAGTTACCATGCAACATATATAACAAAAACCTCCCTTACAACGACTCAAAATATCGAAGTTAAACTTAAACTTGGAGTTGGGGGAGGGAAAACCGTCATTTACGAGGGAAAATCAAATATAAACCGTAATTTTAAATTTTGCCTAGGAACAAGTTGTGAGCTAGATAATATTGTGCGTGGTTGCTGTTTGGTTTATGAAGAGTATGGGAGCCGGCTTGGGTGGCGGTCGCGCTCGACATGAACGAGCAAGAGTTACATACGTCTGTTGTACGCAACGGATTATTATAAAATGTTTAGCAAATGCTGGCGTTATACCCTCGGAAATGTTTGTTCTCGATTGAAGGCACAATTTGGTAATGATACACTGTCTCAAAATCGGGTATATACATGGGCCAGATAATTTATCGAAGACGAAAGTCATGATCGACGCCCAATGACAAGTCGTAGATAAGGCAACATTCGTGCCGTTCGAGAGCTTATTGAAAGTGATCGCCGCTTAACTGTTGTAGAAATGTCGTGAAAAGCGGGTATCAGCTATATAAGTGTCCAATCCATTATCACTTCCATCATCTTAGCATCAAACAAATTACGCTCGGTGAGTTTCGAGGTTATTGACCATCAATCAAAAACAGGTCAAGTCGGAGATCAGTGAAAGACGTCTGGATCGATTTCGCCGAGAAGGGGGGATGTTTTGAAGCGTCGAGACGTGGGTATGCGGGGATACGAGGTCATGGCACCGACATGGGCGCAGGGTTCTACCTCGTCCTCACAAAAGTATCCTGTCGACCACTAAGAGAAATCTGTTCACTAGCAAGGGGGTTCATAACACAGCACCGCGAATAAAACACACAGGATAGATATTATATGTTGATGGTTTTTATTGGTTTCTTTAGTTAACATTGATTGTGCACTAGTTATAATGTAGAAATGAGTTTAAGAAACGAATATGAATACGAAACTAGGAAACAGTTTTAAAATGTAAATTGCATTGCTGTTGAGAATAAAGGATCACTCGACTGTTAACGCGCGTAGAAAATCGCGTGTGTAAACGTACCATACCGTGTGCACGGCACGGTGAAGGGGTAGACGAACCGACCGACTCCCGTGATGGGTGTAATAAGACTCGTCGAGGGTTGGAATCCGGGTCTTGATTCACCCTCGATTCGGTGGTGGTGAATATCCTCTCGGCTTAGGATACGTTTACTTACCACAAGAGAAACGTAAAGTCTCTCTTTGTGAAATAGAAAACCAGATCTCGTAATGAAGACCATGGTGGTATGGGTGTAGGAGTGATCGTGAAGATTATATTGATCAATTCAAGCGCGAAGGCCATGGAAAAACAAAGCTGAAACATTGTAAGGACAAAGGGATCGTATTGTTTACGATGTGCATCGTAGCTATAATAGTCGGCGCTGCATCGGGGGAATGGTGCTAATGAGTTTTTCTATTTACCCAATGGGAAATGTGTATCGCGTCTATTACCGGAGGTGGCCTGTCGTCAGATTAGGGATCGTGGTCGGGTATATTGCAGCTGGATAAATAGCCGCACTGTAATTAGGCTGGTGATGCTAAAGGAATCTGGGTATACGATGGGCGATCGTGTACCGCATTTTGCTGGGCAAAAGGGATTAAATTTGTATACATGATTACATGCGAAGGAATTCAGTGTATGACTCTAGACGCAAGATGTGAGTATTTGCTTTTGTCCGACGGACAAAGAGCTGCCGAGGCCGTGGAAATGCCAGGGACATGTGGTGTGCACATTTACAGCGGAATTGCATAGTGGTACAAGGGTGCCGAGTAGTTTTGGATTCATCAGGCCCGCATGATATGAAGAATTCTTGTAGGTATTCTGGAAAATGGATTTGCATGAAAGAAAGAATTCTTGTATGGAATTTAATGTAATGCTTGAATGCATTAAATGTCCTTGGAAAGGGAAATGTTTTGATGCGGGGAATGTTGCAGGTGCTAATGCTATTGCATTAGCAAAGAACAATGGGGTTATGGGAGCTTCAGGACTGGAAGCTTTTAGGTAATTTGGGAAGGTGAGTAGTGACGTCTATGGGAACCGCCACAGGTACATCATTATACTCTCGAGACGAAAATGACAAGTAAGGAGTGGCGAAGGAAGGATGAGAGCTGCTTAGTTATTATTATTATTATTATTTATTGGTTGGACCTCGAGGAGATCGGATCGGATGGTCGAACGTGGAAGGAGAGCGCATAGGACAGGGAACAATTGCGGAGTCGAGTCGTTGAGGTCATGAACTTCCGGGTTCCTACAGACCAATAAATAGATAGATAGATTATTTATTGGCCTGTAGGAGCCCGGAAGTTCATGACCTCACCGATTCGACTCCGCCATCGTCCCCTGTCCTGTGCACTCTCCTTCACCCTTGACCATCTGATCCGATCTCCTCGAGGTCAAACCTAACTTTGTCCTCCCATCTCCTTCGTGGCCTTTTTACTGGTCTCTTTCCCGTTGGTCTACCGTCAAGAATTATATACACGGTCCTATCTTTGCCCATTCGCGCCACATGTCCGGACCATCTTAATCTTCGCGACTTGATTACTCTCACTAGTGTAGGTTTGCGGTATAGTTCTTCCAATTCGTGGTTGTGGAGTTTCCTCCATTGTCCTGCCTCCTCGTGATATTTACCTCCAAAGATACCCTTTAAAACTTTATTTTCGAATACGCGGAATTTGTTTTCTTCCCGTTTTGTGAGAACCCATGTTTCGCATCCGTATAGAGCAATCTGCGTGATTATGGTTCAAAACATTTATTATGAAGATAAAACAAAATACGTGATTACGGCGAGAGCAAGTGGAACACATATAAACGTCAGAGGCAAGATATTTGAAAAAGTTAAAGAATTTAAGTATCTGGAAACGATACTGACGGCCAGTAACGAAATATCGAAGGAAATTAACAAAAGACTACACTCCGGCAATGCTAGTTGGCACACAGTCAGTAAACTGCTGAAATCCAAACAGCTATCACGCAACATAAAGTTCCGTGTCTATAGAACCATAATCATTGAAGGCTGCTCAGTGAAGACCAAAACTCGTCTCTCAACCGGAAAAGTTCTTGCAACCATATTTTTCGGCTCAAAGGAAGATTTAATGATAGATTTTCTTCACGAACAACAAACAGTGAATGCAGCTTACTACTGTCAGTAGTTACAGTCGGCTAAAGCCGTTTATCGAAACGAAAGACTAGGTATTCCTGTGCCGACTCTAACAGATACACACACAATTCACAAGCAAAATAGTGAAGAGCACCGAACGAAAAATCGAATAAGAAAATACACCAGAGCCGTGTACCATAGCGATAACAAAAATAATTCACATCATTGGAGTATAGTCGAGTTTAAAAATCAAATTCTAAAATCGGGCAGTAGCCTGATGGGTAACGCTTAAGTTCAATTTTTGGTGATTCAAACTGTCATAGCGTCAGTTCGAATCACACGTTCTTCTTCACTATTATTTCAAACGCTATATGCCCATTCGCGTTGTCATCCTTCTTCATGACAAGGCCAGGCCTCACACCACAGGGTCCTTAATAAGGGATGCATTGGAAGAAATGGGCTGGAAACCCTCAAACACCCTCCATGTAGGCCAGACTTGTCTCCCTGTGACTACGTTTTTTCGCACCCTTGAAGGAATCACTTGGAGGGAAAAAATCGAAAGTCGAGGACAACGTGGGCAATTGGCTAACAACTCGCCCTAAATCTTTCTACGAACAAGGGATATTAAAACTTCCAAATCGCTGGCAAAAATGTGTAGATCACGCACGAGACTATATTGAAAAATGTTGGTAATTAGTATGTAACATTATTCAATAAATGTATAAAAGGAAATTACCGTTTATATTTGATTCAACCTCGTATTAAGCTCGCACACTGCTCTGACATTTAAGTCTATGTATTTCAAAGTCGCCTCTTGTGCGCGACTTATGGTATTGGATGCTTCACGTCACTGAAACATCCCAAAAAAAAAAACATTGATATACTTAATACGCGCGTTACTGTATAAAAAAAAAAATTGTCAAGCTATGATACCGCTTAAAAAACTAACAATTAACTTGAAACTAGAAGAACAAGGATGTACGAAGATTAATGCGAATGGGTTATGTATGACGAAAGCGGATAATTTAGACGCCATAGAAAGGTTCAAGTGTTGGAATTTTAATTTTAAGGGAAAAGGTTGTTAGGTTAAAGTCAAAAGAGGTTTATCTTCAGTTGGTACTCCGTAGTATTTTAGAGATAAATACATTCAAGCCATGCGAGGTGTAATGCGCGGTTAAGTAGAATAAAGGAGGATTCCGTAAGTTGTGGCGATTTATTGAGGAAGATAGAATGGTGATAGACTGATTCTGAAAGTAAACGGTGGATAAAGATAATATCGGCTTGGATACGGCCTAGTGTGTTGACTAGGAGACAGGAACAAATGATTTTCTTTCCTCAATCCAAGGAGAACAAAAGCTAAGATGCGGCATTGAACGCTGTCAATTCAACCCATGTGAGTCTGGAGACGACCAGATCGGACTAGGTAGAAAAAGTCAGGAGAAATATGAAGGAATCGGGTCACGTAGGAGTTAGAAAATTCCACAAACTGTGTTGGCCTTAAGAATGATTTCATCAATATGGGAGAGGAAATTTAGCGCACTATCACATATCTTCTGTATAAAAACTACATGGACGGGTTTTAAAAATACAGGGATTTAAGGATATTCAATAAAATTTATTTTGTCACCTTCAAAATATTCGCTATAGTAGGAATACAGCTGTGATAACACAGAATCAACTCTTTCATGCACCTCTCATAGCTCGAAAGACGTATGGTCTTCCGATTTTTTAGGTTAAAATCCACATCTATAAACGTGAGGGGAGGAGAAGTAATGTGCCAGGCAGGGACACTCCGTTCACTTCTTCCCCATCATTCACTTAATGAAAGTTCCGCCAAAAGTTAATCACCAAATAAATGATTGAAACGCCGCCACGTTTGTCCACAACTTTGAGTAAAGGAAAAAGTCTTCGAAACACACCGTCCACGAGACGCAAGCAAAACACATTAACAAACAACACCCAGGAACCGCTGCCGGAAAATTAAACACACGGTTATTCTGTTGAAGTAAATGTCCGTTTTATTGGTTTAGATGTATCCAAGTGTTTTGGTGCATTTATTTTGTTATATTCGTCACTATCTTTGTAATTGTGAAGGATAATTCGTAATTTTACAGATTGAAATCGTAAATTAATCTAATTAGACACTGATATCACGCGTACACGTCCGCTGTAAGGAACCGACGACTTGTATATTAAAACTTTACTCATGCGACTTTGGATGACGAAATTTACACTTAGCGACAAGGAGGCTCGACTCGCGGTTGAAATTTCGCGTGTCCGCAGCGCTACGGACAGCGGGAGTGACACGTCGGTAGATGGTAAAGGACTCAACGATATTCATTCGTTGTCAAGGGAAACTCAGCCAGTGAAACTGGCTCTCTTAATAAAGGGGTGCATTTTCCTATTCCAAGAGAGACGTAAAGTCTCTCTTTGGGGTAACCAAAAAGATCTCATACAGAAGATCGTCCGGTACACATGTATGTGTCTACATTGGTTCTTTTATGGATCAAAGTCATGGGAACGAATCTAAAACAAAGAAAGGGAAAATGTACATCAATGAGATGTGAGTTCGGCTAAGCAAACAAGCCGAATCTCATTGGATGCTAATAGGGTTTGTGTTTGCTTATATGAGAAGGTCACTGGTAAACGGATCCAGGAATATCTAGGAGAAAGGGAATTAATTAGTGAGAGCAGAACCCTCGTTTATTACACTTAGTACAAGCGTTTTTCTAAAAAAAAAAGAAATTAAAAGTAAAAAACTTACGAACTAACTTAAGAACTAGGATTACAAAAATTACTTTCGAATAAGTAAGAAGATAATAAGGTGGGAAGGGGGCTGTGGACGTGATGGGGTGGCGAAGACCGGGTAGTAAGATAAAGGGGCGGGGTGATAGGAATGTATACGGGTAGTAAGAGTGTAGATAGTGGGTGGGGCAAGGTCACGAGGGGAAAGACAGAAGACGACGTTTGAGAGCAATAGAAGTGAGGTAGAAATCGATGGAGGTGGAGTAAGAGTTTGCCCGCTTTAGCATTCGTGAAATTGGTTCATTACAGCCGTAGGAAGTGTGGTGGGACGGCAGATAGAAGAGACGAGGGTTTCGTAGGTTGCGGGGGTTGGTGTTGAGTGCGATGGCGGAAAGCAAGCTAGGGCAGTTGATTGTGCCGGAGAGGAGACGGTGGATGAAGAGGATATCGGCAAGAGTTCTGCGTTCCTCAAGTGTACTGAGGTTGATCAAAAGGAGCCGGCTTGTGTATGGGGGAAGAATCCGAGGATTCTCCCAGTTCAGTCCACGGAGGGCAAAACGCAGAAACCGACGTTGCACGCTCTCGATTCTGCGGATATGGGACGAGCAATGTGGAGACCAGACCTGACTGGCGTATTCAAGAAGGGGGCGGACGAAGGCTATGTAGGGGGAACGGGAAACGTAAGGATTAGAGAATTCCTTAGACCAGCGTTTCACAAACTTTAGGGCGGAGTTGGCCTTAAAAATGATATCGTCGATATGTGGGATGAAGCTGAGCTCCCTGTCAAATAAGATTCCGAGGTCACGTATTGAGGATACGTATGAGATCTGCTGGTTAAGCAGGAAGTAGAGGCGAGGAGGTGGGGGTGGACGTTTGTGGGAGAATGTAATGGAGTGACATTTGGTCCTGTTGGAGGAGTGAGGAGTCGAGGGGAGAAATGATTGTTTTGTAGAGTTGTCCGCAAAGATGGGTATGGATGAGTGTTTAATAACAGACTCGACATCATTGATGGTTAGGATAAAAAGGAGGGGGCCTAGATGACTTCCTTGCGGAACCCCAGAGGTGGGAAAAAAAGGATCGGAAAGGGGGGAACTGAATTTGACACGGTAGGATCGGTCTTTCAAATAAGAAGATAACCATTCGATCAATAGGGGTTCAAAGCCTAGGGAGGACAGCTTGAAAAGGATGAGATTATGAGAGATTTTGTCAAATGCCTTGCTGAAATCGGTGGTGATAACATCAACTTCGTTGCCATTCTCTAAGGCACGGAGAGTATGCGATGCGAACTCGATCAGATTGGTTGTGGTCGACCTACCCGAAAGGAAACCATGCTGGTTGGGTGAGATGATGGATTTACAACTGAAAGATATCGCATTGTAAAGAAGCCCTTCGAACAGTTTGGGGATATGAGATAGTTTGGCGATGGGTCGGTAGTTGCTGATATCATTTTTAGGTCCCTTTTTATGTATGGGGGTGACATAGGAGGATTTCCAGATACTAGGGAAGGTCCCTTGAGATAGAGATAGGTTGAAAATCTTAGATATCGGGAGAGAAAGAGAAGTGGAGCAGTTCTTTAAGAATACAGACGGAAGTCCATCAGGTCCGGGGCTGAACTCGTCTTTGAGTAAGTTTAGTTTCTCCTCAACTACGTGACGCTGAATAAGTTGAGGAGAGAAAGGACCAAGGGAGAATTCGGGCAAGTCATTGAAATACGACGGATTGGGTTCGAAGGAGATGTCTGTGAAGGATTTATTGAAAAACGACTCGAAAAGGTTGGCAATAGTTAGGTTGTCGTTTGACGTAGTTGCGCCATAAGAGAGGGAGTTAGGATAGGCGTCGGATTTACGTTTATAATTTATAAAGTGGAAAAACAGTTTGGGATCGCTAATCAAATTGGATTGTGTTTTAATAAGGTATTTGGAATAGAGGGAGTTGTAGAGTTCGGAAAATTTATAAAATAGTTGGAGTAGTTTTCAATGGATCGCATTTTGAGGAAAATGTTCCATAAGTTATTCCTTTTGTTCCGAAGATTGCGGAGATTGCGGTTGTACCATGGCGGCGAAGATACCGATGACCTGCGGCGAGAATAACCCAAATGATCAAAGCGAAACGCTGTTTTGCTAAGATGTTCATTTAGGAGGCGGAAATTAGCCTTATGGAAGTTATAAGAAAATCTATGATCTGAGAGTTCAACTGAGTAAACAAGTTGTAACTCATTAGATCGGAGATGCATTTGGGATACTTCAAACGATATAGATTGATTGAAGAACAGCGTTCTTTTGTTTGCACATGGAGCGAGCTAGGGAAATTGGCTTCATCGTCGATTGCGCTAATTATATGCACTTGCTTGGGTTGTTTATTGTTAGGAGAAAAGGCCGCCAGCCAATGTGTATGAAAAGGGATTTGTTGTACACATGTTGAGGCTGGGATTAGCCAACTCAAGTGTAAGATTCCCTGATTATGCGGTTGTATTATATATGAACCGATGGATTTTCTTTCAAGGAATTTATGATAAGCTTGGAGAGAATTCTTATAGGCGATTTTAAATTTTAAGTTATGCATCCAGGTAAGAATTCTCTTCTAGGGGATTTTAGCTAAATGAACTTGATCAATTTGATGCGCGAAGCATTTAAGTGCTAATGCGATTGCATTAGCGAAAACTTATGCAGACTGGGTTGTAGGGATGGGGGTTTTTAGGTAATTAGTCAGTGGGGTTTGGCGGAGCCGCCACAAACGCAGCATGCGATGATGTCTGGGAAAATGTCAGTGAATATGGTGTTCGTTCTATCGTCTAGTGCATACGGTTATTTGTTGAGTTTTCCGTCGATAACTCGCTCACAATGGTAGCATTCTGAGGTGATGCATTAGCGTGGTGCAAAATTTAATTTCAGTGTAAATACAAATATATTGCAAAATTTGACAATAGGCTTACGTGGGAATCTTAATTGAGAAATTCCCGGTAGAGATTTGACAGAATGTAATAAGAACCAAACATTAAAGAGCAGAAATTGTTGACCGGTGAAAAATAAAAGGAAACAAAAGTGAGGGGAAGAAGAAACTGTTTTGTGTAGTGAAATACAATCGCAGAATGGTAGGTGTCGATATATTAGGTCAACTCCTTTCATGTTTGCCATTTATTCAATTGTCAAAGAATATAAAAAAAGGTCTTTTATTTATTTGACATAGCTATAATATGTATAATGCTTATGTCCTGTGTTCTCAGTTATTTAATTCAACAAAGCAATCAATCGTCAATTTTCGATTGAATATCGCAGAAGATAACTTGGCTCTTCCTAATTACTCAACACACAGTCACAGGTCACAAAGTACAATAGGTCCCCAACTCGGCTACAGGTAATATCCCGCAAAAGGGTGACATGTATGTGTAAAACATAATATAACAAACGAAAAAACTTGGCAGTGTAAAAAATATTTAGTTTCTTCACATATTCCAAAATGATTTTAAATGTACTATACTTTACAGAATTATTAATTAATTATTATATCATCATCATCATCGGCACTACCACCGGGATTAGGTCTTGGCCTTTTTTATCAAGTCTCTCCACCGGTACCCGGTCCATATGTGAGACTAAATGGTAAATCCTTTTTACAATGATCATTCTTATATTATTTAACTGGCTCTTCGCAAGCGGTTTTCAATGCATTACATTACATTAAATTCCGCATTTATTTCATATATAAAAACATAATTAAATTTATATATATATTTATACATATATACATATATATGTATATATATATATATATACATATATATATAAGACCAATAGTCCAAAAACAAACGAAAATATGTTTCTCTATAATAAAGTGATTTATATATAAATGAATTAACATAAAATAACATAAAATAGCCTAACATTATCCTAACCTATAATAAAGAAACGACAATTTAAGTTTGGTGTTTCTTATTTGTTTTTCTCGGACTGATACGGCAGCACGTGTGTCCAAATTTGTAATGAGCGTATCTGTCAGTCTTACCACGTGTCGGTGTCTATCCATTATTCTATTATCGACCACCGCCCCCTCTGGCGGCCATCAGAATAAAAACCGCGCGGATGACATGAGAGGCGCGCCGTTTTCCAAACTAAAGAAATTATACTTTCTTTACATATATATATATATATATATATATATATATATATATATATATATATATATATATATATATATATATATATAAATATATAAATATATATATATACATACATACACATATATATATATATATATAAATTAATTAAACTGCTACGTGGTTTTGTATAAAAAAAAGACCCAACGTCTTGACCTTTATTTCTCTAATGTACTTGATAGTCTAATCTAGAAATATTACATAGCTCGTATTTATATTTCAAATTTCTCTAACTCAGCTCATGTTGTTGCTTTCATCGAGTGCACCAGATGCTTGGTCAGCATTTCCATTCCTCGGGTTTGGCAGGTATTCTTCACACCTTATGTTGGTGTTAAGCCTTCGCCTCTTAAATGCGATTGTCCCCAATCGCTGAAAGTACGGGAGGTTGTTTAACCTGTGCTTCGGCATCTCAAGATGTTGGGGAGCGTTCGGGGATGCGATTGCCCATGGCTCGGTATGTTTCTCCCGTGTTTTTCTTCTGGAATTTGGATCGTGACCCTGGTGTTGTTTCGTTCAGGTAACAGCTTGCGGATCGTGATTGTTATTGCAAGTATTCCTACACAGCAGATGCGCGAGTAAGTAGAAGGGTGGGGTGGGGGGTCGGTAGGAAGGTGGAAATCTTCAAAAGATACCTCTGGACCGATCCAAAGGCACGCCGGATTTTCACCGATTTCGTTCATCACGTCGCAACTGCTGCATCATGTCATATAGAATATCATTTGCTACTCAGCATATATTCTATTTCTCCTGTCGCAGTAACTTTACGTCTCATAGGTCTCTCCAATATCGTTCGTGCAGTTTCACGCACTCTGTGAATACGTGTTCCGGATTTTCTATTTCGCCTTCGCAATACAAGCAGTATGGGTGATTTGTGGGGTACGAGTTGATGTGCCGAACATGGGCACACGGTTCACTCCTATCCACATCAATTGTTCCACCGAAAGAAATGGAAAACACTTTTTATTTGTTGTTATTTTATTTTTGGGAAATTTTAATTTATTCTAACACTCCTTTTCCGCGTCCAGTCATAATTTAATGAATAAAATTTCTTACTAGAAGTACGTGCGAACACGGCGGTGGTGGACAGACGATTCGAGGCGGTGTGACCATCCGCGATGATGTTTGAGTAAAGACTGATTCGAAAAGGGATGAAGTTGGGTAATTTAATGTTTGCACTTGACAGCCAAAAGAGAACATACTTCTGCTCTCTCATTGCCACGTTCGTCGATGTGTGGTGGATTACATCGGTAAATTGATGATCGAAGAAAGCGGGAAAATGAGACAACCGAAACACTATGTATGATTATCTTGGGGTGGATTTGGTTGTGTGTGCATGAATCTATGTAGTTCTGAGCGAAACCCATTGACCTAATTCGGTAATATAGTGAACTCAGAGTACATTGATCTGTACGAAGACAGAACTGTGAAGGGGGGAAAATTCAGCTGATGCTATTCACCTGCGAGAAGAGAGCATTGATCCCCGGCGAATGAAGTGTTTGGAGAAAATGGAAAGGACGATGACTTGGGTAGGGAAATCTGATCATGAGAACTAACTTAAATGCTTTAATAATTTCCCCAGCGGTCGCAAGATTAAGCAACCGCCATTTGATCAGACTATGCCGTTGCTAACCGACAATATGCGATTTCCTGTGGAAATCTCACGGGTTAGCGGTATGGGGTTGCCGTATGGCAAAAAGGTAGCTAAGCTCAATTATGCATTATCTGCATAGGATAATGAGTTTAGCTATGCGTCCGTTTAACATGTTTTACAGGTGTAATAGCTTATAAGTTGAATTGGTAGAAATGACGTGCCGAAAGCGGTCGAAATAAGGTATGGAATTGTAGGTTGGTTCTCCATGTGGAATAGAGAACCCCCACAGATTCACATGTTTATACTTGTATGCAAGTGTGGGGGGTTTCTCTATTCTACATGAGAAACAACCCACAATTCCAACCAACATTTCCACCTAATTTCGACGGCTTTCAGCGCGTCATACTTACCAATTTCCTTTATATGTATTCCCCTGTAAAACATTCCAAACGGACGTATAGCTAAACTCATCATCCTTTGCAGATAATGCATAATTGAGTTTAGCTACATAAATGTCATACGGCAACTCCATTCTTGCTAACCATGAGTTTCCCATTGGAAATCTCATAATGTCGGTTAGCAACAACAAGTCTAAAAGAACGACGCTGTTGCATCATAGCAAAATAGCTGGGGTAATTTCAGCGTCTTAGAGTCTGGTTCTCACGCGAATTATTTCCCAAACATCAGCGGCGTCCTATCGACTTTCCCTCAGATCACCCATTCGCTTGGGATCAATGATCTCTCTTTGCAGGGGAGTAACATCCGCTAGGGTTCCCTCTCATTCGTATTTCTTTCCACGGTTCAATGCGCTCTAACTACACCATAGCCGTACCACTGGGTCAGTAGGTCGTGTCAGTAGCTGCATCTGATACCAACACATACAACCAAAGCTACCCCGAGATCACAGCATATCATGTTTTCTGTTCTCTCATTCTTCATGTCCGTCAATTACCCTATTAACAAAAGTTACTCATACTTTGACGGGCGTGATGTTGAGAGAGCAGAGGCGTGGTCTCTTTTGGTTGTCCTGTGTGTAGAAAGAAATATGAATTTCAACCCTAATTCACACCAGTCGCTATTTGTATCTGAACCTGGTTGTATCTGCGGATGAGATAGTTCGTTTAGTTCACGGAACAAAAAGCCCAAGGAGTCGTTCGATAGAGTTGGTGTACAAGTAAAGTTTTTTTTTAGTTCCCGAAGCCTATTATTGACGGTTCACCTATATTCGCGATTTGCGTACGACCGACCAGCTGAACAGTCTGACGTTTCCGTCGCGTACTGCATTCCCTGCTTGACAGAAGTGAAATAGTAAATCTCTGATTAATCCAGTGAGGCTGTGATTCATGTTGGCAAATACAATTAAGACCAATTTTTAGCTGTGTAATTAAGTTCAATCGATATTGTGCCATTCACCAGAAATAAAATTAAATGAATAAGAACGTGTTTTTTTTTTTCATTTCTTCCTTCGGAGTAACAAGTGTCGGGGGTTTTTAAGTGGATCCTGTGCCATACGTTGGCAACATACTCTTACCCCCACACAAGTATTGCCGAAATTAAGCTCGCCATATTTTCTTTTCACCCATGTTTCTACGTCAGGTATCATGATGTTGGTCCATCTTCCTTTGGTGGAAGAATCCCACTTTCGTTGCCATTCTCTTAGGCTTGAGAGCTTTAATTGTGACCGCATTCTCCGACGATTCTCTAGTGAGACCCCATGCAATGCAGCGTTTTCTTTAGCTGCAATGTCAACTGGATTCCTCCGGACCAAAACATTTATGGCATCTTCGGATACCGTCCGGAATGTACATACTCTTAATGATGCCATCCTATGTGCGGAGTTCACTCCCTTCATGTACGATTTATACTGTGCGGCTCCTACCCATATGTGAGCTGCATACATTATAATGGAGGAGTTGACACTGGTTATGTGGGGCCGGAGTCGACAAAACTTCGCTCACTTTTGCCATTTTTTCACTCGTTTTCCTCAGGTGTACGTTGAAGGTCAACCTGTTGTCGAGTATAACAGCAAGATATTTAATATAGAAGCTGGATCTGATCGTTTGTCCTTCTATTTCCAAATCAAGGTGTTCAACTTTCTTGTGGCCGCTTAATAAAACTTCCTCAGTCTTATGTCCAGCTAGTTTCAGTCTGGCCATATCTAGCCAACATTTAATGCTCTGGATTGGTCGGGAGCAAATATTCTCCAGGTCATCTAGATGTTTAGCAACGGGCACTATCGCCAAATCAGCTGCGTAGCCAATGAATCTAACTCCTTCTGGTACATGGACCCTGAGCATACCATCATACATGATATTCCATAACAGCGGACCTAATACAGATCGCTGAGCTACACCCGCTGTTATTTTATATTCCTGTGATCCCTCATCTAGTATACGTACCAAGTAGGATGAGACTTGTAGATCGCCCAACGCTTCTAGAATCCGGTTCCAGTTCATGCGAGTTAAACGCATTTTTAACATCTAGCGTTACCACGGCGCAATACCTTTTCGTACCTCCTAGCCATCGTACTCCAGCTATCCAGCTATATATAAAACTACTATACATTTAAAACCATCGTAATTTAAATTATATTTTCACTTTTTTTTTCTTTGGATTGAATAATGATGCGATCAAATTTGTATCCTCCGGTATTTTATTTAAATCTAATTGCACAATCGAGAACTGCTGTGGAGTCTGGATTAAATTAGGTAAATCTTCGTTTTGTGAGGGTTGAAATTATATTTTCTTTTTTTCATCGTTATTATTGAACCACTTTAAGCTAACAATATAATTTTGTATTTCAGCTACCCCGTGCAACGCCACATCAAGTGACCTACAAGATTCACAACATGCTTCTGATCAAGGAGCATTAGATAGGGATGCAAATGTCGGTAAGTCAGTCCCTAAATATGCTTTTTCTAAATTACCTTTTCAAAACAGGATACTAGTACTGCACTCATTGGCTTGAAATCAGAACCAAAAATTGATAGCTATGAAGATAAAAATGTACTCCACACTTATCCAGTTGAAATAGATAACAAGAGTAGTAAAGTAACACCAATCAAAGTTTCGCATGACGTAGGAGCAGTTGGCAATATTCTTCTAACCACTAACTTGTTAGCAGTCACCCCAGAATTTGTATCACCTCACACCAGTAGGCGAGAGTTTTCAAATGACAATCTCTACCCCAGTAGCCTGTTGCCTACATACACAATGCGAGAACGAAGATACAGTGGCGAATCCTTGAAGCAGTATGATGCATTTTATTATGACAAAGATGACCCCGATTTTTCAGATAGTCTTAATGAGAGCACAATTGAGAAGGACTCACTGGATAACGAGGATTTGGATCTCGACTCATTAGAGTCAAATGAGCTCTCTATGAGTTCCATATTGAAGGACGATGACGCGAGCTTATGTGGCGATGGTGACGATGTTATATTCGCAGAAAATGAACCTGTGCGAAAACAAAACGAACTCGAACGAAGTCCATCGTACCTGTATGGCATACACACTCCACGAATCGCAAAAAAGAAAACAGACGAGAATCGAAAAGGACGATCCCATAAACGGACCAAAAAGAATAAAGCTCGTGACGATCACAAATCATCTGAGGATAGATCAAAAGATAGTTTATTGCAAAAGCAGGATAACGTTTCTGATGAATCTGTTGCTGAAAAAACTCACCAGTCTGTTCATGACGCTAATGATGTTGACATAAAGGTCACTAATCAAAAGAGGAGTCGCCTTCTGCGAGAGGATTCAATTAGCCAAAGTCTGCAGAAGTCCGTTCTTCAAGTGAAAAGGCAGACAACTGCGACTGGTGCAGAATCAGACCTGTCACCAGATACTTGTGATACCACCAAATCGGATATCGAGGACTTAAAAGATCAGAAAATTCAACCCAAAAGTGATTCAAGTGAAGATCCTGCATACAATTCAAAACTATTGGCTGATGACAATTTAACTGGTATTGGCTCAACTTCGGCAAGGGGAGCTTGGAAGAAGAAGGATAAGCCGAACTATGAAGAAATCCAACTTTTAGATGGGGAAGACAAAACTGGTGAAAAGCAGTTGAAGACAGAAGATCACAAAACCGAACCCGAAAAAACAGAGTCTGTAGCGGGGGCTTCTGCAGATCACACCCTTAAGGAAAACAAAAATGAATTTACCAGTAAAACTGAGTCTGACAAAACAAAAGACCAGATAGGCGATAACACCGAAAAGTTTGCTAGAGAACTACTGCAACCAGAAACAGAAAAAACAGGTCCTGATTTTGACTCTGCTAAGAAAGAGTCCAAGCTTCTCACCGATCATATGGATGTTAATGAGGCGGATTCTCTTGCAAAATATCCTGAAAGCCAGTCTACTCACATCACATCACAGAGAAGTGATGAAAAGGGCACAACTGTTCAAAATGAGTCAGAAATGCAAGCTGACCAGAAAAAAAGTCCATCAGATTCTGAGGGCAAAAAAGGCAAACTCGGGCATGACGACGATGATGAGATCAACGCAACACAGGAATATAGATCTTCTAAAATAAATGATGTAGGGGCAGAGGATGCTGAAAATAAATTCGAAGAAGTAAAACAATTGATCCGAAGTCGGGAGGAAGTATCTGATTCAAGGAAAGATGTAGATTCAGATGAATTAAAGCACTTGAAGAATTTGGCACATATAGACAATGAAAAGGATGATTCACAAAAAAAGGATTCACTAACACTTGACAGTATAAATAGTCCCGATAAGGGAGATTATTTGGTCAAAAATGTAAGGCAAGAAGTTGATAGCAAGGAACCAACTGAAGGGTATGGTAAACATGAGTCAAAAAAGGAGGAAACCCATGATGAGCGCGATGACTATGTGAAAAGAGACTCAGTGGTGATTGACAACAGAAAAGAACCTGAATGGGTAAAACATTTAACTAATTACACGCAATCACTAAGAGAAGATGACAAACATGAAGTAAATTCGGAATATGCGGCGCGGCCTCCCGATAATCAGAATCAATTTGAACAAAAGGACGCACCGGCCATGGATAAAAAAATTGAATTCGAAAATATGGAGGATTTGCGCCACAATGAAAACGGTAAAGTGCAAAAAGAAGACAATAAAAACATCTCTAATACGAGACATGACTCTCAGAAAAATGATTTTCTGGCAACTGATACCAGAAATGAGCCAGAAAAGGTAAATGTTGTTCACAATAGAAAAAAAGCGCCTGACAAAGTGGAATCACCAGTTGAAGAGGATAAAAATCAGATAAATATAGATCACTCTGATGAAAAGAGCTCACTGGTAATGGATAAGAAAAATGAGTTCAAAAAGGTGGACGATTTTGGCCAAAATGAAAACGATACACGGGAGGCAGACGGTGATAAAAATATTCCGGGTCACAGCTATCAGAATGACTTCAAAAAAGAAGAACATTTCCAGGGAAAGGATAGGAGAGATCAATCTAAAATAGTTCAAGACAGTGGAGATGAATCTATAAAAAGCATTTCGGTTGATGTCGAAGGCCAAAATCTATCTGATGAGACGAATTTTTTAAAACAAAGAGAAGAGTTCGACAAAATTAAATCCAAGACGGCGATTGGTAAAAATGAACTCATCATGAAGCAATCAGAAGGGGATCAAATCGAATCTTCCAAGGAGGGACATCATTTACTACACCGAGGTCGTAGATCAGATGTGAAGGAATCACATGAACATAACATAAAAGATCCCACCACACAAGGTGATACCGCAAGTTCCCAAGAGAAACAATTCGAAGATCATCACGTATTTGTAGAAATATGTTCCGAACCATCTGAACAAAATAAGGACAATGTATTCGATGGCGGGATTGTTCCAGGGGCTATTAACACCGAAGAAACTAAATCACCAATAGGTCCCCGTGCCCAAGTCGACGTAGACCGGGAGTCCCAGAAAACTTTTCACGACCATTTACAAAAATTAATTGAAGCAAAACCAGAAAATGATCAGAAAAAGAAGGAAAGAGTAACAAAATATGATCAGTTCGAAAGTGATGAGGAATTAGAAACAAAAACTGAGGACCAAAAGGGAATGGACCTCAGTGAATATCCCCATCACATATTTGACGATTACAAGTCACAATTTATGTCTCTCGATGATGAAAGTGACGACGATGAATCTGAGGATATGAACATAAATTTGCCTAAAATTCCTACAGAAACCGGTTACGATCCACAGTCGTACCATCCGTCACTTGTTCGACAAAGCGAGGCTTTGAGCCGATGTGATCACAGAGACACTGAAGATGAAGAAGAACCGAGAAAAAACTATTCTATTTACGAGCCAGAAAAAGGAGATAAAGGATATGAGAGCGATTCGAATCTGTCTGCCTTTTGGGGGAGTGGATCCGTCCTTGAAACGATTGAAGAAGAATCTGATCACAAATCAGATATAGGAATAGCTGACACAGGCATCGAGTCCATAAAAAGAAATACGATGGACATCACAAATGAAATCAAATCTGACCCAATCGGTCAAAATATACATAAGAGTGCAACAATGGAAGTCCAAAGGTCGAACGCACCTCCGATTGACAAAACTGAAGCTTCCAATCTTAAGCATCTACGAGAAGAAGATGAAATTCAAAAAGATGGTGAAATATTCTCGGATGACAAAACCATAACAACAAAGACATCATCTGGTGACCTGAAAGACAATCTAGAAAGACAGACAGAAAGACAACCAAAAAGGATACAAAGCGAAGCGAAAACAGACCAATCGAATATAGAAAACGTGGGACAAATTGGGGATGCAGACGAGTCATCTATTCTACACGATGAGGCAGAAAAAGAACAGAGTGGACAAGAAGATGTAGAAGGTGAAGGCAAAACAGCTCAAACTGATTCAGAAAATAAGTCGAAATTTACAGAAATCAAATCAGGTCTTATAGACGATTCCGACATAGAGCAACTAAGGCAAGAAAAAGAAGAAAGTGACCTGAAACCAAAACCACATGAGATAAAAATAGACGAGAGCTCTTTGGAAATCCAGTTCGGTTCTTCGAAAGTCAAGCCCGTCCCCACAGAGGGGCCTGCTGAGATGCGATCCAGGGCAAAAAAGGAAGGGAGTGAACTAGAACTTAAATCACGTGACATAAACCTACACGAAAATTATTTGTACAACCGCTCAGATGCTCTGGAAGACAAAGCAGTGTTTAAAAATGAGCTTCTGGCAATACAAACGAGGCCAGAAAATGGCCAACAAACTTCGGGAACTATGAAAACAGAACAAGAGGAAAAGAAACAACAAAACAAATCGGCAGAAACAAAAGCAGACAATAATTCAGGGGACCTCAAACCCATATCAGAATTTGAAAATGGATCCACTCAAGTGCCAGAAAAGGAATTAAAAAAACGAGAGTATGTATCGGTGGAAACGAAAAAAGACAAATTATATTTGGAAGCGAAATCCGAAGTACTGGGAACTAAAGACGAATCTGTTCTAGTCCCCACTACACCAGAAAATAAAGGCAAGGACCAACTGGACATAACAAAAGAAGCAGAACTAATTAAAATAAATGTGGAAAATCAATCTAGTCCTGTAAACATTACGACCAAAGGACAGAAGTACGATCCCACACAGGAAGAAAATAAAGGCAGAGATTTAATTATCAAGTCAGAAGACGAGTCAGTCTTAAAAGATGTGATTTCTGATGACAGATCTACGCCAGAAAAGAATGGGAAGGACCAACCATTCACATTAGAAGAAAAACAAATGGGTAAATCAGGGGTGGATACTCTTGAAGACAAATTAGACATTAAACAGGAGTACATCAATGCACTCACTGTGTCAGAAAAGGAAGGGAAGGAGCACCCAAGAGAACGACTAAAGAGCAAATCAAGTTTGGAAATGAAGTCTGATGCTCTAGAAGTCAAATCAAGCTTAAAAGATGAGTACGTCAATGCGCCCACCATATCAGTAAAGGAAGAGAAAGATCAATCATTCATATCCTGTGAAGGACAAATGGGTGAATCGGGTGTGAAAATAAAGCATGATACTTTAGAAGCCGAACCAAGCACTAAAGGGCAGGGACACATAGGAGAAGAACTAAAGAGCCCCTCGGCTATAGAAATGAAGTCTGATACTCTACACACCAATCTAGGCTTTGAAGATATGAATGTGCCAGAGATGTCAGAAAAGAAAGGGAAGGAAGAACAGCGGTACATACTTAGTGTAATAAAAAAAGACAGATTGGATTTGGAAACGACGCCAGATTCATCATTCATATCTCAAGATAAACAAAGGGGCGAATCAGGTTTGAAAATAAAGTTTGATACTTTAGAAGCCGAAGGAAGTCCTAAAGATGCGCACGCCAGTGCGAACAATAGGTCAGAAAATAAAGGCGAGGAATACCCAGGAGACGGACTAAAGAGTGATTCAGGACCTAAATTAGGCCTTGAAGATAAGTATGGCAATATGACCGATAGGCCAGCCATAGAAGGAAAGGAACAAACAAAAGAAGGGAAAGGAGAAGAATCAAATTTAGAAATAAAGTCAAACACTTCAGAAATCAATGTAGTATATAAAGATGAGAAGGTTAGTGTGCTTCCTATATCAGAGAAGGAAGAGAAGGAGCAATCATTTATAGTCCGAGAAGGACAAGGGGGCAAATCGAGTTTAAAAATGAAGCCTGATACTCTAGAAACCAGTTTAGAGTTTAAAGATGAGGAAATCATGGTGTACAGTAGGTCTAAAAAGGATGGGAATGAAGAAAAGCAACATACACTGAGCGAAATAAAAAGAGAGGGATCAGATTTGGGGATGAAGCCAGAATCTCTAGAAATCAAAACAAAGACTGAAGGTACCGAGCCAGTGGGGCCAGGAAAGGCCGAAAAGAAACGACAGCACAAACTCAACGAAACACAACCAAACAAAAGAGAATTTAAGGTCAAAACTAAGATGGAAGACGTCGAAATTAAAGAGATAAAACGTGACAAAAACAGTTTGGAGACCAAGTCGGAAGTTGCAGAAGCCCCAATACTCATCCGAGAGGTGCACGATTTGCTTCAAGCTACACCAGGAAAGGAACAAGATCGTGTACCGATTGAAATACCTACCGACAGTGCAGATTTGCAGACGTCACCAGCGGCTGTTACAGAACTCAAGACGGCGCATATAAAAAGGAATAAAACTGCAACGATACCAGAACTTGTTAAAGAGACTGAAGCGTCATCTGAAAACGGGTCTGAATTGTTGGGCTTTGTATCACCAAAGTTGAGGGATGAATTACTAGGATCAACATTTTCTGAGTCCCAAGAAAGCAAGCCAGAAACCCAAGAAGCAGACGAGCTAATCATGTCGGAAGTGAAAAATACTGAAAATTTGGTAGAATATGTACCTGAAACATTTAAAATAAGTAGAGCAAAAACACCAGAAGAAAAGCCAATTTCAGAAGACAAGCTAAGGCCGTCAGAAAGTACGGAAATATATGACTCACTTGGGCAAGGGCAATCAGAATCACTCCAAAGGGAACTACTAATTGTAAAACCACAAGAGATGCTTGATGGAACTTCAAAAGATAAGTCCGAATTTTTAGAAAAAATAGAAAAGGAAGCAGATACAAAACATAAGACAGACTTAAAAGAAACTACGAAAGAAAACGAAAATAGTTTGAACGAAAAGACTACATTATTGAAAAGTACAAGCGATAACAAGCCAGAAAAATCAGAATCTCTAGAAGTGGCACATACAGACAGAATTCTAAACAATGGTGTGGATTTAGTAAGGATCGCGAAAAGCGTTGAAGCCGTTTTAACCGACAAGTCAGAATTTCCGGAGAGTGGACTAAAAGACGACAAACTTGAAGTAGACAAGTCAGAATCTCTGTTAAAAAATGATAAAGTTAGAAAAGACAAATATCTGCAAGTTGAACATGCGGAAACAGATATTAGAGACAATCAGGAAACATTAGGCATCGCGAAAATTGTTGCCACAGATTTAAAAGACAAGTCAAAATTACCGGAGACTGGGTCAAAAAAACATAAACTTGAAGTAGAGAAGTCAGAATTATCGGAAAATGAACTAAAAGAAGATAAGCATGAAGTAGACAAATCAGAATTACCAGAGACTGGAGCAAAGGACGTCAAACTAGGAGTACACATATCAGAATCGCTTTTAATAGATGATAAAGCCGGAAAAGACAAGAGGGATTTGGTAAAGGTCTCGAAAAGTGGTGAAGCCACTTTCAAAGACAAGTCAGAACTACCGGAAACTGGACCAAAAACAGATAAACTTGAAGTAGAGAAGACAGAATTATCGGAAACTCAACTAAAAGAACATAAACTTGGAGTAGATAAATCAAAATTGGCAGAGACTGGACCAAAGGGCGCGGAACTTGAAGTAGACAGTTCTGAATCGCGTTTACTAGATGATACAGCTGGAAAAGAAGATAGGAAATCAGTACGGATCTCAAAAAGTTCTGAACCCACTTCCAAAGACAAGTCAGAACTACCGGAAACTGGATCGAAAAGAGAAAAACTTGTAGACGAGTCAGAAAAGTCGGAAACTGAACTAAAAGAAGATAAACTTGGAGTAGACAAATCAGAATTACCGGAGACCGGAGCAAAGGACCTCAAACTTGGAGTAGACAGGTCAGAATCGCTTTTAATAGATGATAAAACTGGAAAAGACAATAGGGAATCAGTACGGATCTCGAAAAGTGGTGAAACCACTTTCAAAGAGAAGTCGGAACTACCGGAAACTGGACCGAAAAAAGATAAACTTGAAGTAAAAAAGTCAAAATTATTGGAAACTGAACTAAAAGAAGATAAACTTGGAGTAGACAAATCAGAATTATCGGAGACTGGAACAAAGGACGTCAAACTTGGAGTAGACAGGTCAGAACCGCTTTTAATAGATGAGAAAGCTAGAAAAGACAATAGGGAATCAGTGCGGATCTCGAAAAGTCCCGCAACCACTTTCAAAGAGAAGTCAGAACTACCGGAAACTGGACCAAAAAAGGATAAACTTGAAGTAGACAAGTCAAAATTGTCGGAAACTGAACTAAAAGAAGATAAACTTGGAGTAGACAAATCAGAATTACCAGAGACAGGACCAAAAGACCTCAAACTTGGAGTACACATATCAGAATCGCTTTTAATAGATGATAAAGCTAGAATAAAGAAGAGGGATTTGGTAAAGGTCTCGAAAAGTGCTGAAGCCACTTTCAAAGATAAGTCAGAACTACCAGAAACTGGACCGAAAAAAGATAAACTTATGGAGGAGTCCGAATTAGCGGAATCTGAACTAAAAGAAAGCGAACTTGGAGTAGACAAATCAGAGTTACCGGAAACTGGAACAAAGGACATCAAACTTGGAGTAGACTGGTCAGAATCGCTTTTAATAGATGACAAAGCCGGAAAAGACAATAGGGAATCAGTACGGACCTCCAAAAGTGGTAAAACCACTTTCAAAGAGAAGTCGGAACTACCGGAAACTGGACCAGAAAAAGATAAACTTGAAGTAGACAAGACAAAATTATCGGAAACTGAACTAAAAGAAGATAAACTTGGAGTAGACAAATCAGAATTACCAGAGGCGGGACCAAAAGACGGCAAACTTGAAGTAGACAGTTCTGAATCGCGTGTACTAGATGATAAAGCTGGAAAAGACAAGAGGGATTTGGTAAAGGTCTCGAAAAGTGCTCAGGCTACTTTCAAAGACAAGTCAGAACTACCGGAAACTGGACCGAAAACGGATAAACTTGTAGACGAGTCAGAATTATCGGAAACTGAACTAAAAGAAGACGAACTTGGAGTAGACAAATCGGAATTACCGGAGATAGGACCAAAAGATGCCAAACTTGGAGTAGACAGGTCAGAACCGCTTTTAATAAATGATAAAGCTGGAAAAGACAATAGGGAATCAGTACGGATCTCTAAAAGTGCTGAAGCCACTTTCAGAGATAAGTCAGAACTACCGGAAACTGGACCGAAAAAAGATAAACATGTAGACGAGTCAGAATTATCGGAAACTGAACTAAAAGGAGACGAACTTGGAGTAGACAAATCAGAATTACCGGAGACCGGAGCAAAGGACCTCAAACTTGGAGTAGACAGGTCAGAATCGCCTTTAATAGATGATAAAGCTGGAAAAGACAATAGGGAATCAGTACGGATCTCGAAAAGTGGTGAAACCACTTTCAAAGATAAGTCGGAACTACCGGAAACTGGACCGAAAAAAGATAAACTTGAATTAGAAAAGTCAAAATTATTGGAAACTGAACTAAAAGAAGATAAACTTGGAGTAGACAAATCAGAATTATCAGAGACAGGACCAAAAGACCTCAAACTTGGAGTACACATATCAGAATCGCTTTTAATAGATGATAAAGCTAGAATAGAGAAGAGGGATTTGGTAAAGGTCTCGAAAAGTGCTGAAGCCACTTTCATAGATAAGTCAGAACTACCGGAAACTGGACCGAAAAAAGATAAACTTATGGAGGAGTCAGAATTAGCGGAATCTGAACTAAAAGAAAGCGAACTTGGAGTAGACAAATCAGAGTTACCGGAGACCGGAACAAAGGACATCAAACTTGGAGTAGACTGGTCAGAATCGCTTTTAATAGATGATAAAACTGGAAAAGACAATAGGGAATCAGCACGGATCTTGAAAAGTGGTGAAACCACTTTCAAAGAGAAGTCGGAACTACCGGAAACTGGACCAAAAAAGGATAAACTTGAAGTAGACAAGTCAAAATTATTGGAAACTGAACTAAAAGAAGACGAACTTAGAGTAGACAAATCAGAATTACCAGAGACAGGGCCAAAAGACGCCAACGTTGGAGTACACAGGTCAGAATCACTTTTACTAGATGATAAAGCTGGAAAAGACAAGAGGGATTCGGCAAAGGTCTCGAAAAGTGCTGAAGCCACTTTCAAAGACAAGTCAGAACTACCAGAAACTGGGCCGAAAAAAGATAAACTTATAGACGAGTCAGAATTATCGGAAACTGAACTAAAAGAAGATGAACTTGGAGTAGACAAATCAAAATTACCAGAGACCGGACCAAAAGACGGCAAACTTGAAGTCGACAGGTCAGAATCACTTTTGATAGATGATAATGCAGGAAAAGACAATAGGGAATCAGTACGGATCTCGAAAGGTGCTGAAGCCACTTTCACAGATAAGTCAGAACTACCGGAAACTGGACCAAAAAAAGATAAACTTCTAGACGAGTCAGAATTATCGGAAACTGAACTAAAAGAAGATAAACTTGGAGTAGACAAATCAAAATTACCGGAGACCGGAACAAACGACGGCAAACTTGGAGTAGACAAGTCAGAATCGCTTTTGATAGATGATAAAGCAGGAAAAGACAATAGGGAGTCAGTACGGATCTCGAAAGGTGCTGAAGTCACTTTCAAAGTCAAGTCAGAAGTACCGGAAACTGGACCGAAAAAAGATAAACTTGAAGAAGACAAGTCTGAATTATCGAAAACTGAACTAAAAGAAGATAAACTTGGAATAGACAAATCAGAAATATCAGAGACTGGACCAAAAGACGTCAAACTTCGAGTAGACAGGTCAGACTCGCTTTTAGTAGATGATAAACCTGGAAAATCCAATATGGTATCAGTGCGGATCATGAAAAGTGCTAAAACTGTTTTCCAAGATAAGTCAGAATTACCGGAAACTGGACCAAAAAAAGATAAACTTGATGTAGCCAAGTCAAAAGTATCAGAAACTGAACTAAAAGAAGATAAGCTTGGAGTAGACAAATCAGAACTACCGGCAACTGGACCAAAAACAGATAAACTTGAAGTAGAGAAGTCAGAATTATCGGAAACTAAACTAAAAGAAGATGAACTTGGATTACAAGAATCAGAATCTAAGTTAATAGATGATAAAATTGGAGAAGTCCACTATCTGGAAGTAGAACATGTGGAAACAGATCTGATAGACAATGGGAGATCACTATGGTGCGCGAAAAGTGTTGAAGCCACTTTAAAAGACAACTTGGAATTACCGAAAACTCGACTTAAAGGCGATAAACTTGAACTAGAGAAGTCAGAATCTGAATTCATAAATAATAAAATTGGAGAAGCCAAATATCTCGAAGTACTACATACGGAAACAGATCTGATAGACAATGGAGGATATCTAGGAATTGTGAAAACAGCTGAAATTACTTTAAAAGACAAGTCAGAATCGTCACAAATTACTAAAAAGCCAGACAATACCGAGTTCATATTAGGAGACACATCAAAGGCACTTCAGAAAATCAAATTTGAACAAAATTTGAAAACTGAATCAAGATCTCCGGAAAACGAAAATATAGGGGAATCTGAACGCGATAAGACGGTGTCAGAAACCACTATAGACACTGATCAAGTAAGTTCAGAAGTTAAATCGAGGGAATTAAATGAGGAAACAGAGCTTACGAAAAACCGGGAGTCAGCTTTGAAAGATGAGTCAGAACCCATTGAAATTGATACAAGAAGTGGAAAAGTTGTAAAAAGAGAGTTAGTAACTTTGGAAAATTTAGATGAAAAATCATCTATGAAATACAAAGTAGAATCCCCAAAAATAACGAAAAAGGACGAAATTGCTTCGAAAACTGGCTTACCTTTGTTGGAAATTGGAAAAACCCTTGACAAAAAATTAGAAGAGAAAATAGGAAGTTTAACAGAAAAATCGGTTGCTCCACAGTTCGACTTTCAACCCGAAGTACACACAAATATTGCTAGAGATATGAAAGAAGCTGAAACAACATTGGAGTCTAAGGTCAACGTAGCTGAGATGAACACAAAAGGAGCTGAACTAAAACAAGATCAGTTAAAAACTCCTGTGAGAGAAGATGACGAAGCAGTTGTTAGAAACAAGGTATTAACGACTGCAGAAGGAAATGAAACACTTATCAAAGATAGGCCCAAATTAACAGAGACAGATGGTAAAGTAGAATCGTTCGAAAAAGTTAATAAAGAATCACTTACAGAAGATAAGCCAGAGTCAGAAAGAGTTCCGATCGCAGATGAATCAGTTTTAAAACAGAACTCCGAATTTTACTTAAACTTAAACTTAAATGTAGAACCATCTGCAGAAGACTCGCCAAAAACAAAAGAACAGATTGAAGCAGTGTCAAAAACGAAAACAGAATTACCAGAAATTATGAAACGAGACGATTCAATATCACAAGAAAAGTCAAAATTGCCGGAAAAGGAAAGTCATAAACATGTTACAACTCACAAGTCACCAAGAACAGCAGAAAATAGTGGAACTGCTATTAAAGATGAATCAAAACTACTAGGAGATGGAAAAGTTGGAAAAGACGAATTAGAATCTGTGCAGAAAGTTAAGAAGGAAACAACTGAAGAAGATAAGCCCAAATCGCCAGAAACTAAACACATCGAATATCATGCAAAAGGTGAGTCAGGCCTAGAAGGCGCTTCGAAGAAAGATGAAGTAATTTTAAAAGACAAACCGGAACCATTGGAAAAGTTAAATCGGGAATTTGTCCAAAAATACCAGTCAGAATCGCCAGAACAGGTCGAAACTACTTCCAAAACCAAGTCACAAGTCCTAGAACCTGGAAATAAACATAAGCTGATTTTAGTGGAAAAAACTCTCTTGGGAACTAAAGTTGATACTCCAGAGATTTGCTCAGAAAAGATAGAAGGAGATAGCACCGATGTGCAGGATTCGATTTGTACCGCATCAGAAACATTCAAACAAGATGAGGTGAACCTAGCGGATAAAACTCCTACAAAATATGATAATGAGGTTGAAATAGAGAAGACGATTTATGTTGAAAAACTAACACCAAATAATTTAAAAGAAGTTAAAAAAATATTTAGCGCCCAAAAATCTGGAGCAGCAAGAGAAGTAATCCCGACGAAGTTAATGTCTACTACATTAGAAACTGTACCAGAAAAGCGGGAATCTGTATTACATAATGACATGCTTATTCAAAACATTAAACCAGAAAGAAAGCCAAGTGTCTTAGATGAGACAAGCACCTTAAAACCAAACGGTAAAGAGGAGAAAACTTTGCAAGGCAGCTTTGATCTTCAAAAATCCAGTCAAGAAATAGGTGATAGAGTTGAATTAGTTCCGCGTATGTCTCCTACTTCTGCCAAAACTGAGTCCAAGAAGACAGAACAACAAGAATCCAAAGACCTAAAAATTGATATTGAATCTCAAGAACGAAATCTAAAACGAGGCGGAAGTGTTTTGAAAACCAGGTCAAATGATCCAGAAGCCACTGAAGAGAAACCCAAAATAGATGAAGCACCTTTCAAAGACAAGCCGGTTTCCCTAGGCATTGAAACAAAAAAGATGGAAAGAGGTAAAGAGTCATTAAAGGACAAGATCACAAGGGATGCGGTGTTTTTAAAACCCAAGTCTTGTACTGCAGAAGAAACATCAGCAAACGCCGAAAACAATGTATTGCCAAATTCCAGCGAAACAACTGCAACAAAAATGAAGCCAACTATCAAATTGAAACCTGAGACCGTCGAAAAAGATAATGGTGATGAAATCGTAGGAGCTCTACTAACAGCCGCCTCGCTTTTAACTAAAGTAGATAACAGTTTGAGTGGTTTAGGCTCTTTCAAAGAGGAAACTTTAGATAAAGTAGTCGAAGTAGAAAAAGTAAAAAGTAGTAAAGTAGAAACTAAAGAAGTAAATTCTAAGTTGGGATACGGGGAACGGTATATGCCGATGGGCTCTAAACAGAAAGGACTTCAAATTGGTCACACTGTGGTAACGGATATCAAGGAGACTGGTGGTATAAGTCATTCAGTACATGTAGATGCACGACCAATACAAGGTAGTTTAAGCGATAAGTCGGATACGCTGGGGATTCTCACGATTTCTGACACTCTTCAAAACAATTCTGACCGTGATCAGATTAAAAATGCCACAAAAAGTTACGTCTTGGATGATAACAGTCGCACTTCAATGGGGACTACAACATTTGACCCCAATGAACGGTTGAATTCAAAAATTCCAGAATCGCCGTCAGATTCTTTTGGTTCAGATTCAAACACTCGTGGTCAATGTGGCGTTATCGAAACCATCATTGCCTCTACTATTACTGGGGGGGCGGTTGGAATTATTTATCCAAGAGCTGCCACTGTGGTAGTACCTAAATCTGAAAATGAAAAAAAAGAGGAAGAGCCAGAAATATGCCCAAATAAACAACCAGAAAAACAAACAGAAAAACAACCAGACAATCGCCCAGAGGAACAGCTGAGAGAGCAATCAGAACAACAACCAGAGAATCAACCAGGAGTTCAACCAGAGGTTCAACCAGAGAATCAAGGAAAAGAACAATCAAAAGACCAACAAGATGATCAATCGGATAGGCAAGGAGAGATCGAGTATCCCATAGAACCGCTCGAAGCACCTTCTCTTAAACGAGCTGATCACGAGTACCAGTCAAAGAAAACTGAGACTGAGCATGTAGAGCAATTTCCCGCCACTGACAAAACCAAAATTCACTTTATCTCTGTTGGAAGTTACGATAACGTGATTTCTTGTCATTCTCCAGACCAAGTAGACCATAAAAGGGAGTGCAGAGAACAAATATCTGCCACTGACAAAACTAGGGGTAATATCATTGGAACTGCTTCGCCCATGGGTTTTGAAGCCTACCTTGAGGTCAATTCTGATCGTGCCGTTGACGAAATAAAGACAAAATTCGAATGTATAGACGATATACCCACCAGTCAGAAAACTCCGCTTGATACTCCTGGAGACTACTCCAAATTTTCCTCACAAAATGCCACCAATAAGGATAAATTGAGGTCCAGTGAACGCAAAAGTAAACACTTGGAGGAGGGCGAAGAGGAGGTAAAGCAGAACAATTCAGCGAAATCAAAATTTGACACCACACACGATTTCAGCAGAGGTTATCATAATCTGCAGCATTCGGCACCAGTATTAAGAAACAAGCTTGGCGAACCGACCTCTGGTTCGGAAGAAATAAAAGGAGAAAATGAAACTGGAGATGGCCCTAAGGGTCGTAAAGACCAACTTGAATTTAGTTCAATCAAGCCTAACATTGTATCGGAAACTGTAGGGAGAGATGACAAAAGTGTGCAAGGCAAACATCTAGAAGCAGGGTCAGCAAAAGTAGGAAAAGACTTAACATCCCCGTCAGATATTATATCAGAAAAATCAGAAGGCGGTGTTAAAAGTGAGCACGATAAACAGGTACAAATGAGTTCAAAAGCAGTTGAACAAAAACTGACATTCCCAAGAGTTGAAACTGAGAACATATCAGGAAAAGTAGAAAGAGTCGAGAAACTTACGCATGATAAGTACCTAGAAGTAGGATCAGAAAAGGTTCAACGACACCAGACATTCCCAACCCTCACAACTGATAGTTTTTCAGGAAGAGTAGAAAGAGATGAGACGCCAGCATATGATAGCCACCTAGAAACAGGTTCAGAAAGAATGGAAAGAAGCCTAACATCCCCAGATATGACAGCTGATAGTATGTCAGAAAAAGTGAGAGGAAGTGACAAACAAGTGTCTGATAAGCCAGGCTTAAAAAACATAAATAGAGATCTGACAGTTCCAAATGTCGAAGCTGATAGTAGGTCAAAAAAGGTAAAAGGAAATGAAAGAGAAGCGTCTGACAAGCCAGGCCCAGAAAACATAGAGAGAGGTCTGATATTCCCAACAGTTGAAGATGATAGTCTATCAGAAAAACGAAGTCAAGGTGACAAATATGCGCATGACAAAAATCTAGAAACAAGTTCAAAAAAAGTAGAAAAGAACGTGACATTACCAATATCCAAGTCTGATATTATGACAGTACAGGGAGATGGAAGGTCTACCCAAGCCAAGAACTTGCAAGTAGATTCAAATAAATTAGAAAGAGACGTTAAGCCTTCATTAGTGAAAGTTAGCACTGTTTCGGAAAAGACAGCCAGGGATAATAAAGATACGCTTGATCTCGAGATACGTGCCGAAAAAGTTGAAAGAAGCAAAATGCCCCCAAGAGGAAACAGGGACATTATGCTAGACAACCCAGGAGAAAGTGATGTTGGTACGGATGACGTGCATCTAGATAAAAGAGTAGAAGGAAATGCAATGGTATTGACACACAAGCTGGGTGTACATTTGAGCGACTCAAAAGAGCTTAGCCAGAAAAAACCAGAAAAACTAGAAATTGAAGAGACTCCAATCGCCTTAAAGGAAAAAGTCGACATTACGTCAGAAAAACCAGAGGAAAGTGATATAACTTTGAAGGATAATACTTCTGACACGACTTTGGATAATGTTGGATCCAGTCAAAAAGAGCCGAGGAGTGAATTAGTTCAAAATGTTGACAAAATTCTAAATCAGTTCGAAGATGAAGACCGAGGATATGAAGCCGAATTTGAACTGGAAAGTTTAGGAATAACAACTGGAAGCAACAAACAAATTGAAAGTGATGAAACTTTTTCGGAGGACAAATCTATTGCTCTTAAATGTTTGCAGGAGAGAGCAGATGGACACGATTCGGTTGAGAAATCTAATACAAGTATGAAAGAGCCAATCAAAGGAGGATCGATCCATCGCCACTCAGTATCTGCCCCAGCATTCAACGTCGAGCCAAGCGAAGAAACTGACAATCAATCTTCTGAGGAAAGTAGTGATGAAGAAAGTGAGGAATCCAGCGAAGAGTCAAGCGAGGAATCTAGCGAGGAGTCGAGCGAGGACTCAAGCACAGAGTCATGTGAAAAGTCAAGCGAAGAGTCAAGCGAAGATTCAAGCGACGAGTCAAGCGAAGAATCTAGCGAAGAATCTAGCGAGAAATCAAGCGTGGTTTCTGTCGAGGCAACAGCTCCACCGGGAGCGCGTAATATTTCTAAACAAGATAAACTGTTCAAAGTCAAGAGTGCTAAAGAGACAACGTATGCCTCTAATGAAGATAGAAACAAACATGAAACAGATTATAACCTATCTTCAATAGACAAATATGACATTACCAATGATGAGAAGGAGTTGCGCCATATATTGATCCACCACGACCTAAATCAAAAGTCTTCAACATACGACATTTTAAATGTGCTACATAGAAATGACTTAGCAGAAGTGAGTGTGGGATCTCCCAAGAAATCTTGGACCGAGGAAGACAACAACGGTGCGAGTAATAGCTATCTAGAACGGAGTTCAGCAGAGGGAAACGGAGATCTGATATCATCCACAGTTAAAGTTGATTTTGTGTCAGAAAAAGTAGAACAAGATAATAAACAGCCCAAAATAGGTTCAGAAAATGTAGAAAGACATCTCTCGTCCTCAACAGTCAAACCTGATATTGTAACACAACGCGCAGAAGGAGATGGTAAACATCCTGAAAGAGACTCAATTAGAGAAGAAGGTAAAGAAGTACACCCACCATCCCCAAGAGCCAAAAATGATGTATCAGAACAAGCAGAAGAAGATGACATACATGCGAATAATATGCATCTACAAACAAGTTCAGAAAAAATAGAAAGATACCCGATATCCCCAATTGTCAAGGCTGACATTTTGACAGAAGAAGAAAACCAAAAACCTGCTCATAACAAGGATGTTCAGATAGACCTAAAGGAACTTAATCCCAAAGATACTAAACAAAAGTTAAAACATAAAGTGCCGAAATATGAGCATCAAGAGGGTGCACTAAAGAAAAAATATCCTAGAAACTCCGCAGCGGACAAATATAGCGCGAATACCTTCAAAAGCGACAAAATGTCTAAAAGCAAAAACAAACCGCCGAAAGGAATTGGTGAATCCAAAAGAAAATGTGAGTTTGACCTTCATGATCTTAAAAAGCTTAAAAGTAAAACTAAAAAATCCCAAAACCTTAAAGACACTCAAAAACCTGAAGGCGATTACAAATCACTAGACCAACAGAAAACGCATGTCAAAGGTTCTAAGTCCGTCAAGCGTGATTTTCATAAAGACAATAGAGAGTCTGTAGACAAGTCGGAATATTCAGAGATACTTCAAGATGGTGAAATTCCTGCATATAAAAACGACAAGTTAGAACTAAAAGAACGACGCGAAGATTGTAAAGAACTCAATGACAAGTTACAACTTTCCGATACCAATAAGGGTGGTAAAGTGCCCGAAGATGAATGTAAAAAGCCTGTTCTAACAAAAGAGGGCACCAAGGAATCTGTGAGAAGAAAACATCACCATCTTTTGATGGAAAAACCGCTCAAGAAATCCAAATTGTCCCACACCTCGAAAACTGAAAGTGTGTCTAGAAAGAAACATAAAAACTCAGAGCTAGTGAATGCGGGAATTAAAGAATCGGATGCACTGAAAATGGTCGATCTCAAATCGTCTAAGATTGATGAGGCGTCGGAAGACAAATTGGAACATAAAGATATGGCCAAGGAACTTGAAGCACTGAAAGGTCAGAAAGTGATTACAGCAGGACTGAAATACTTAGACTCGGTTACGGAAGAACGAAAATCCGGAAGTGGATATAAAAACGGGAAATTAAAAGGTGAAGCATCTGAAGCAATCTCATATGATCCTCTTAAAGTTGTTGAAGCGCCTGAGTTTGATCAGAAAGCAAAAGTAGTCGAAAAATCTAAACCAGAAACCAGAAGGATCAAACACGAACGCCACAAAGATGGTAAAGGAGGTCTAATTAGAAAGCTAGAGGAAGAGAAATATGATATTCTTAAAGATGATAAGGGATTGCCAAAAGAATCTGAGCAGACCGAAAAATCGGACGAAGAAAACAAGCCTAAAAAACAAACTGGACAGAAAGAAAAACTCATCGAGGAATCTGAGGTAATCAAACCTGGTCATGTCAAGGATAGCAAAGAAGATCCTAGGAGAAAACCTGAGGCGGCCACACAGTCAAAAAAACCTAATAAAACTGAGGATAATGGAAAGCCACAACAAAAAATTCGACAGAAAGAAAAACCTATCGAGAAGCCTCAGAAAGTCAAACCTGACCTTCGAAAAGACAATAGAGAAAATCTTATTCATGAGTCGGAGGTAATCGAACATGGCTTACCTAAAGATAACAAAACATCTCTAGGAAACATAAGGCAACTTGATGGAGTTGAAGATGATAAAACATTTAAAAAAGAAACTGAACAAAAAGAGACTGGACAGAAAGGAAAGCTCTTCGAGGAATATGAAGCAGAGAAACCTAGTATTTTCAAAAATGATGTAGAAGATCTCGTTAGAAAGTCTGAGGTAGTCATTCAGTCAAAGATTCCAAGAGATAATAGGGAATGTCAAGAAAAATTAGAGCAACCCGATAAAGTTGAGGACAGTGGAAAGCCGCGGACAGAGACTGAACAGAAAGAAAACATTGGCACAGAATCTGAGGCAGACAAACCTGACCTCGTCAAAGATGACAGTAGAAAGTCTATGGCAGTCACACAGTCAAACCTTCTTAAGGAAAATAAAGAATCTCAAGAAAAGTTAATGCGACCCGACAAAAACGAAGACGACGAAAAACCACAAAAACAGTTGGAACAAAAAGAAAGGCTCATCAGGGAGGTAGACAGATCAGACCTTTCTAAATATGAAAAGGAAGTCCCTAGTAGAAAGTCTATGACAGTCACACAGTCGAACTGTCTTAAGGATGGTAGAGAATTTCAAGACAAGTTGGAACAATCCAATAAACCTGGAGACAATAAAATACCACAAAAACAAACTGCACAGAAAGGAAAGCTTCTCGAGGAATCCGACAAACTTGACTTCCTTGCAGACGACAAAGAAGATGTTATTAAAAAGTCTGACACAATCGAACAGGGCTTTTTTAGAGACGATAAAAGATCTGTAGAGAATTTTGGACAGCTCGGTGATGTTGAGGGTGATAAAAAGTCTAAAAAAGAAACTAAAGAAGAAACTGGACAGCAAAAAAAGGTCATCGGGGAATCTGAATCAGACAAACCTTGTATTCTCGAAGATAGTGTGGAAGATCTTATTAGAAAGTCTGAAACAGTCACGCACTTAAATATTCATAAAGACGATCCAGAGTGTCAAGAGAAATTAGAGCAACCCGATAAATCCGAAAAGAATAAAAAGCCCCGAAAAGAGACAGAACCGAGAGAAAAGCTCATAGAGGAATCTGAGGTAGACAAACCTGGTATTCTCAAGGATCTTGTTACAAACTCTGAGGCAGTCGAGCATACTTTTCCTATATGTGATAAGGAACTTACAAAGAAATTAGAGCAACCACATAAAGATGGGGGCGATGAAAGATATATAACGGACACTAGACAGATAGAAAAGCTTCTCACAAAATCCAAAATGGTTAAATCTGATTCCGATCCTGGTAGAAGGTCTGAAGCAGTCACACAGTCGAACTTTCTTAAGGACGATAAAGAATCTCAAGACAAGTTAGAGCAATCCGATAAAACTGGAGAGAATGAAAAGCAACACAAAGAACCTGGACAGAAAGGAAAACATCTCGAGGAATCTGAGGCAGACAAACCTGACCTCTTCAAAGGTGATAAAGAAAATCTTGATAAAAAGGCAGAGACAATTGAACAAAGCTTACCTGGGGATGATAGAGAATCTCTAGAAAACTTAGGACAACTCGATGAGGTTGAGAATGATGTAAAGTCTAAAAAAGGAGCTGAACAAATAGAGGCTGGCCAGAAAGAGAAGTACATCGAGAAGTCGAAGGCTGACAAACTTGACCTTCTTGAAGTGGATAAAGAAGATCTTATTAAAAAGTCGGAGGCTATCGAACACGGCTTTCTTAAAGGCGATAAAGAAGATCCTATTAAAATGTCTGAGGCAATCGAACAGGGTTTTCTTAAAGATGATAAAGAATCCGTAGAGAACTTAGGACAACTCGATAAAGTTAAAGGTGATAAAAAACTTAAACAAGAAACTGAACAAAAAGATGCTGGTCAGAAAGAAAACGTCGTCCTGGGATCTGTGGTAGATGAACCTGGTTTTCTCAAAAAAGGTGAAGAAGATCCAAGTATGACGTCTGAGGCAGTTACGGACTCAAACGTTCCTAAAGGCCATAAAGAATATCAAAAGAAGTTGCGGCAATCCAACAAAGCCGGGAATGATCAAAAGCCTAAAAACGAAACTAAACAAAAAGACTCTGGACAGGAAGAAAAGATCGTCGAGGAATCTGAAGCAGACAAACCTTTTCTCAAAGGTGGTTTGGAAGATCTTATTAGAAAGTCTGAAACAGCCATGCAGTTAAATATTCATAAAGATGATCAAGAGTGTCAAGAGAAATTAGATCAAACCGATAAAGCTGAGGAGAATGAAAAGCCACGAAAACAGACAGAACCGAGTAAAAATCCCATGCAGGAATCTGAGGTAGACAAACCTGGTATCCGCAAGCATCTTGTTACAAACTCGGAGGCAATCGAGCATAGCTTTCCTATAAGTGATAAAAAACATCCGAAGAAATTAGAGCAGCCATATAAGGATGGGGGGGATGAAGAGTCTATAAAGCGCTCTAGACAGATAGGAAAGCTTCCTACAGAATCCGAAATGGTCAAATCTGATTTAATTCAAGATAATAAAGAGGATCGTATTGGGAAGTCCAAACAAGACTTAGCTCAAGATGATGAAACCTCTCAAAGGGAACGGATGGGGTTAGATGATAAAGGTCTTAAATATGAGACTAAATGTGAAGAAAATTTCGTCGAAGACAATAAGCGAGTCAAATCTTCCGTAGCAAAAGATGATAAAGGATTTCTCATTAAAAAGTCAGTAGCAGTAAAATATGATTTTCCTAAATATGATAAAGAAAATCAAAAGAGATTATGGCAGATAAATAAGGATGAAGACGATCAAAGGCCTCAAAAGCAATCTGATCAGGAAAAAGAACTCGTCAAAGAATCTGATGCAATAAAACTTGGCGCTATGAAAGATGAGACGGATAACCTTATTAGGAAGTCTGAGGTAGTCAAACATGACTTTGATGTGGTTGTTAAAGAATCTCAAGAGAAATTAGGGCAGTGTGACAAAGCTTCTAAAAAGGAGACCAGACAGAATGAAAAGACGTTCGAGGAACCTGAAGTCTCATGTGACTCTCTTAATGACGACAAAAAGAGACATGAACAGAAAGAAAAAGTATTTGAAAAATGTGAACCAATCAAGTCTGACCATCTCAAAGATGTTAAAGAAAATCTCTTTACAAAGTCTAGGGCAGTCGAACATGCATTTTCTAAAGATGATAAAAAACCTCAATTGGAGTTAGAGGAACCCGACAAAGCCGCGGACACTGAAAAGCAACTAAAACACACTAAACAGAAAGAAAGTCTCATCGAACAATCTGAGAGAGACAAACGTAATCTTCTCGAAGACGCCAAAGAAGATCCTAGTAGAAGGACTGCGGCAGATACAGAGTCAAACTATCCTAAAGAATCTCAAGAGAAGTTAAAGCAATCCAAACAATCTGAAGATACTGAGCATAAGTTTTCTAATGATGATAAAGAATTTCAAACCAACTTAGAGGCACCCGTCGAAGGTGAGGACGATAAAACATTTCTAAATAAACACGACCTACGTAAGCCAAAACAAAAGCTGGACGGCGGTAAAGAAATCATTGACAATCTCCAACTGTCAGACAACCTAAAAGGTGATAAACTGTCTAAAGGAAATCATGGAAAAGCTGTGTTAATGGAAAGGAGCATTGTCGAACCTTTGGCACAAAAACGTCACTTTATCAAAGGTGCTAAAGAAGATGTAAAATACGACTTTTTCGAAAATTGTGAAAAGTCAGAAAATATGTTAAGAACACCAAAAGAAAAGTCAAAATTAGATCAAACGTGTTCCAGAGACCATGAGCCTGTTAATCAAATTCATTTCGATGACAATCAGGAGCCAAATGTCAAACATTCAGAATCCATTGAGAGTGATGAAGCGACTAAACATGAAAATGCGAAGACAGGTATATTGGGAGAGGTTGTCACACAACCTGAGGCCACCGAATATGATGAGGATCCCAAAGAAAACCTGAGGCATTTATCCACGGGTATAGGCCACAAAGTGCCTGAAGATAAACAAGAAAAATCACAAGATGAACAGTCAGAACTAAAGAAAGAGGAAGTTTTTGACCGTTCTGCAGCAAGTAAATATCAAACTGATAAAGAAGCCCCTGAGCCTAAAACCAAATCAATGGAAGTAGATCCGAAAGAACAGCTCGACCGGGATGAAGGTAGTAAAATGCCAATAGAGAAAAGGAAACATCTTAAAAACGTTGCTCAATTTCCCATCGACTTTGTAGAGGAGAAATATGATACGCTACAGGATATTGCGCAGTCCAAAACCTCACATGGGTCAAAAATCGATGAAAATTATGAACACAGGGAGAAAGAATTAGATTTGAAACCAACCCCGAAAAATGTCAAGAAACTGAAAGTCGTCGATCCGCTAGTTGTGGCAATTGAGACTTTGAGTAGTGACCTAAACGCCGAGCAAAACGTCAACAAGGCGACAAAACCGTCTACTGATAAAAAAGGAACTAGTACAAAACATTCTCTTTCACCGCATGAGGAACCCGAATCGAATTTAATGCCAGACGTAGTTTATAGTAGCTGCGATGACTACGTAGCCAAAAATTGGAAAGACCAAGACCTTAGAGAAAAAATTAACGCAGTTTCCACGTTTATTTCCAATGAAAAAATGACTTACGGAACAAGAGATATTGCCTCTGAGAAGATTAGACCCATTGAGTACATACGGAATAGAAGTGAACCCATAAAAACCTCTAAACCAGATTTCGAAGGTTTAAAACAACGTCCATATATCGCGACATCTAATGAACACATCCCGAAGCATCCTGACTGTAGAACTCTTAGTCATGAAACACACCCTACTCCTTCTAAGCAAAAGAAAGTTCCCGACACGTTTTCCAGATCCCATTTGAATGGTAATCATACCACAATTCGCACAAAACATCTTTCTGACACCGAAACGGGTTTGAAGTTAAAATCACATATTTCGAAAGACCCCCGAGAACAGCCCTCACCTCACTCAGTAAAATCCGCAAAGATGCTTAGGAGGGGAATCAAAGGAAGCAAAACAACAAAACGTTCACTTAAGTGTGAAGACCATCGTGTTGTAGATAACAGTCTCGACGACTTTATGAAACCCGTACTACAAGTAAAATCCATTGAGGGTAGTGTCAAACCTCCCATGAAAAAAGTAGTTATCGTTCCCCCACCAACGCAGAAGGAAAAGGATTCAAAAAGCCATCCACTTAAAAACCAATCAACATCAGCACCTGTGCAATTATCCCATCCGTCAAACAAGAAGTACAGTCAGGTAAAAGAAAAATCGTCCTGCGAGGAAAAGTCAGTGAAGCCTAAGGGGTTTGACGTTGAAGCTATAAGAAAAGAGCTCCTTAGTACAAAGAGAAGACCGCTAAATACTAAGAGTGAGAAGAAGACCAAAAATGTAACAGAGCGATTTCGAAGAGAAGAATCTACCTCGTCTAACAAACTATCAACCGATAAATTGCTCCGTGATAAGGGCTCTGACACGATTGGTAGGACAGAAAATCAGGATCCAAAGCTGTGGGATAACGTCGTTGTAGAAAGGAGTTTACAGGTGCATGAAACAGTGCCTTTAGGAATAGAAAGTTCTGGGACAGAAATTGAGGCCACCTCAGGATTAGTAGGGAAGAATAGGTCGGGACAACTAAAAGATCAAAGGTCAGAAATTGAGAAATATAGCAACGATAAAGCGACGGAATTAAAAGGCAGTCGACTTGAAAAATATGATATTGGGTCCAAATTATTGAGTAAAGACGAAAAGAAAAGAAAGAAAAAGTCCAAAGGAGAGGGTGAGATCACGGAAGGTGATCCAAAATTTAGGTTGGAAATCGAAAAATCCTACCCTGATCCAAATTTAAATTTCAAAGAAAAACAACTTGATAGAATGACAATGTCAGATGACAAATCTGAGATTACGGGAGAACCTGCGATAGAGTCGCTGGGAGTATTTGAGGGACTCCCGAAAAAGACAGACTTCGTGGATATGAATGTGAAAGATAAAGCAGCAACTGTTGTTCATAAAGTTTACAAGGGACATCAAACAAGAAAATCACTACAACATGATGTCGAAGGACTAAGTTTGCGTAAAGAAAGGGATAAAATGCAAGACAGCAGTCGAGTAGCTTCTAAGAGGGCCCAAGATGCTTCTTCTTTAAAAGAAGAGAACGAAAATGTTAGTGAAGTGTCTAAGGAAATCGCACAAGATGTTGAAGGTTCAAGTAGTATAATTAATGTACAGCATGGTGCAGATACCGCTGATCTTCATAGTAAATCCAGTTGTAGTCAAATGGGTAGATCGGAAAAAGATTCCGAGAAAACAGGACTTGGACAAGTCGCTGTGACATCAGAGAGAAGTAAAGAAGATCCAGAAACAGTATTGCAAACAACAGAAAACAGTAGCACAGATAAACAGTCAAAAATGACCAGTTGGGCATTCGCCCCTGACAAACCACAAGTAGTGTCACTGAAAACGGATTACAGTATAAAAGAGAGACCAGAAAAACCATCAGAACAAGTAAGTTCCACAGTCGCCTCTACCCGACCACGAGAAATATCACCAAACATAGATCAATGTGCATCAAACGAATTAGAGAAAGCTGGTTCGGATGGGATTGAATCATGTGGCAGCGAAGGGGAACCTCAAAATCAATCGGCTACAGAATGCGGTGTAGGAGATGTTGGCGGTTCAATCGGTACATTTACTGTAGAACGTGGTGCAGATACCGCTGTTCTTCATACTAAATCAAGTTTCAGCGGAAAACGATTACAATCAACAAGTCCTTTATACAAGCCAGAGCAACATGATCCAATTTTACAGAATTCTGCAAAAGTTATTCAAAATGCTTTCAGGGAGTACAAAGCAAGACATGACCAGAAAATTGTAAATGAAATATATCAAACGAAGCAAGAGACAAAGAAAGATAAAGATCACAACTACGAATTTCATTCGGCTGCCAAGACAATTCAAAGAGCATACAGAGACTTCAAAAATAGGAATAGACAGCACCCTAGCATAAGTTTCCAGAAATGTGGAGAAGAAAATGGTGAACAGCAAAATAGAAAAATTTATATCGATCAAAATTTGGATTCCACATTTACAATAACACCAAAGGCTAAATGTACAATCACCCAAATTGAGTCCAGAAAAACTGTTGAAATTCCCGGACCGCTAAGCTATAAGGGTTCTCATGAAACGAATGATCCAACAGTACAAAACGAATTAAAAATACTACCGGCAGCCAGTATTGAAATGGAGCCCAATGTAGAAGCTCTACAGGACAATGAATCTGCAAAGCTGGACACTCGTGAATGCGTTGTAAATGGTCTTTCGAAAGGCCTACTCAATACATCCCAGGATACCCTAAAATCTGTAGACAAGGAAGATGACTTATATCATTTTGATTATAAAGAAAATATTTTAGTTGACAATGAAGCTGATGATGAAGATGGCAAACAAGTTTCTAGCCAGAAGGGTTTCCATGATAGTGAAGATAGTGTAGATCACAAGAAGGCAAGTGGGAAAGCATCTTCGACTAATGCTCATAAGAAAATTGAGAAAGCCATTGAGTCAGTTGACACTTGCGATGCAGATTCAATTTCTGTTGATAATCTAAGAATTGGCAGTGCTACAAAAATTGACAAAAATACCAACATTACACAAGAAAATGATGTTACTTCAGGCTTGCTTTCAAAAGCGGAAAAGGATGTGAATAAGATTGACTTAAATGAAAATACATCTATAGTCTCCTCCTTACCATCTTCGCTACTAATCCCAATTAAAAATCAGAATAAATTGTCAGCAGAAAAATCGGAAACTTCCCAAGGCGCTAGCAATGCGCAGACGTCGAAAATTAATGAAGATTTACACAATGATCCAGAATTACATCAAAAATTTCCTACCACCAAGACATTGTCAGCAGATGACCTCCTCACTAAAGCAGCATATACAATCCAAAGAGCGTTTAAAAGGTACCGCAGAAGAAAGAGCCTTGACTCAACAGACAGTAGTTCCTCGACAATAAAAAAGCGCTATACCGGAAAGGTAAACCCTGACAATTCTGACGACAGCAGCACCTTTATTGGACCAGATACTTCTCTAGACTTATCAGATGCCGAAAGCATTGATTTGAAAAACAGCACATCGGATATAAAATCGCTTACCACCAATACATCGACAACGCATACGGCTGTCGATAATGATAACTTCGATGAAGCATACCTAGATATCTCTCACTCCCCAATACTAACAGTCAGTTTTCGAACGGAGGAAGCCTCCGCAGATGTCAATGCAACTGAATCTTCGCGCGTCCGGCGAAAAAGAGATCTCTTTACACCAACAGCACCAACATACCAGGAACTTCATGAAGCCGATGAATTAATAGACAACAAACCTAAATGGTATGTGGGCGATGAACCTATAGTGACCTCCAAAGATTGCAGCTTATCCTTAGTTACTCCTAGTAAATTCCAAATGCTGAGTAGTGTTGATGCACGTAATGAAAATCTAAATTCAAACCTTCAACATTCACCTATAACTTCCAGCCCGTACGTAGTTAGTACTAGTAGTTTGTTGAACCCTAAAGACACTGAGATCCCTAAAGATGATCTAGCTAAGACTTTTAATAAATCTTCTCGAGCAGTTTCAGTTTATGAAGAAAACGATATCGAAAAGGGTATTGATGAAGAAACAAAACTTGACGAGGATCAAACTCAAAAAGAAGATAAAATCGAACTAAAACATCCGGCAGGAGTTGATGTTCAAGACGATCCAGAGATCCAAGAACGTGTTTCCACAATAATCCATTATGATCCGTTTGGCTTAGAAATTCAAAATGATGATTCTGAAGATGACCAAGATGAGAACACCAAAGTTATCGTAACAGCAGTGTGCGAAAACTGTGCTATTGGAATTCACGAAGAAGGACACACATGTCTCCGAGACAGGTTTAATAGCCAAACTATGGATGCAGGTAAGGAAAACAACATAAATGTAGCGTAAGTAGAGTTGTAGGCATGAAATACTTTGTGATGTTCTCGAAAATCAAGCATCGATGGTGCGCTATTGCTGAATTTCGGATTGTTTAAACGTTTTGGTAGTTTTCAGCACCAATTTCATCATAAAAATCATTCGAGATATGGGATATGTAAGACAAGAAGGATCGCAGAAAAAAAGAACGACACGCAAAGGAAACGAATGGTTGATTTTTCGCACTGTACAGTGTTGACATGTATATCCTTCACAACCAGAAAAACAACGCGTCTTATTGAAAATCCGGATGTGTAAGCTCCTTGATTTACTCTGGAACTTATTGCGTGAACTGATAAGTTCGATTGAGTATACCACATGTACATCACCAGCATGGTGGGGGTTCTCTATACCACATGGAGAACCAACCCACAATGCCAACCAATCTTGACCGCTAGCGGCACGTCACCCTAACCTAACCTGTAACCCATTTCAAAACATGCAAAACACATCCCAATCTGCAAGCGCATCCATCCCGAACTTGCAAGAATCCATCTCCCAATCTGCAATGAAAGACATTTCCCAAAACTCCCAACAGAATACAATTCAATAGAATACATTCTAAGTCATCTCCCTCAATTACATTACCCTACATATAATTTTTCCCACAACCGCTTCGGTCAATTCTCTATTTAAGTCATATTCCTTCCTTGCGATCAAGCAATCCTAATTTCCCCGGAAATTCATATGCTGCAATAAAACGCATATTCAAACCTACAACGGGATATTAATCATCACCACCAACTACACCGCATACATTTCCCCGAAATTGCTTCGGTTAATTCTCTATCCAAATTATATCCCTCGCTTGCACCCAAGCAATTCCAATTTCCCCCGAAAACGTATGCCCATACTTGCTCGTGTTCCCAAAACCGATTTATCGGTACATATAGCGACCGAGGAATCTAGCCCAGCCAGTACGGCGGAAATTCTCGGAAACAAACTCCCTATACAGGCATGGCAACTCTTTTCGAAGTTCCTAGTAAATGGCCGCGAGTCGATTTAGCTATGACTCAACCGCCACGACATGATGAATAGATTCTTTCCTTTATTAGTCAGTCGTCATCCAACTACCAACGCGCGCACATCAGGTCGAGGTTCAGCCCCCAGTAACGTGCGCTCGGGAGCGCGCGAAGCCCCGAGTGTGCAACCCAGCTCGCCGTGTCTTTGCCGGGGCCCTGATTTCTAAACGAAAATTCTTTAGTCGCGTGTTGGGTTCGCTATCCCTAAGTTTGGAGTCATTTAGTCGTTCGTCTTAAGGTCCAGCGAATCGGCGGTTATCATTAAGTGTAAAGGTAGCGTACAACACGAACAACAAGCGGCGTCGCGGAACGCGGGCAACTAAACTCCTCGTAAATAAAACCAAGTGAACAATTAAAGCAACTCTCCTTGTAAATAAAACTAAGTGAACAATTAAAGCAACTCGTAAACTAACTACACCTGTGTGTTTTATTCCCGCGGTTTCGCTTCCTCGCCGTGCAGCAGCGTCCTGGACGTTTGGCCCCCTCCATTTCCTTCGTTGTGGACAGGCACGGTGGCAGAGCGAAGGGGACCGGAGCGAACCCTGTTCCGTACGCCGGCACCACACCCTCCGCCCCCACATCCTCATCGGCACTACAACCGGGATCCGGTCTTGGCCTTATTTAGCAAGTCTCGAGTCTTGTTAAATTTTCCATAATAATTTATTTTTACGGGCAGGGTTATTAGCCTTGCACCATACCATATGTACAAGGTGGTGCAAAATTAATCATCCTATCCGAAGATGTTACAATTTTTGGCAATGGCGTCGTACGTCAATCATATTTGGAAAGTCATGGAAAGTGTGATAAAACGGGTACAAATGTGTATCAACATATATATAGTCACTTGATGGATATCTTTTCCAATTATCAGAAAAAATTATAAAGGTTCAAATAAAGATTTCCATCACTCAAAATCATTCTTTTTATTTAGTAAGAATGTAATTCAAAAACAAAATTGGATGATTAATTTTGCGCCGCATTGTATAAAACACTGACACAATAAGTTGAAGCAACGATTTCTGAAGTAAATATTTCAACAGGTAGGAGCGCACGTTTTTTTTTTTTTTTTCTTTTTTTTTTGGTTTCGGTAGGAAGGTGGAAATCTTCAAAAGATACCTCTTGACCGATCCAGAGGCATGCCGGGTTTTTACCGACTAAAACCACCTCCCGCCAGGCTCATATTCCCGTTGATCCCCGCGGAACTTTCTTTTAGATATTCCATCGCTTGGCGGGACGGAGTTTACCTGTTACTCCGCTCGTCGCGTCGCAACTGCTGCATCATTTCACAGAGAATACCATTTGTTACGGACCATGCCTGTTTTGAACTAAGCATCTATTCTATTACTCCTCCCAGAGTAACTGTCCGTCTCATATGTCTCTCCAAAATTGTTCGCGCGGTCTCGAATCTCACACACTCTGTGAGTACGTGTTCCGCATTTTCTATTTTGCCGTCGCAATTCAAGCAGTATGGGTGATTCACATGCTTATACTTGTGCAAGTATTACCGAAAGCATCCATGTCCTGATATTAGCTGAGTCAGGTGGTAATTCAGCTCGCCATGTTTTCTTTTCATCCATATTTCTACATCAGGTATCATGGTGTGGGTCCATCTTCTTTTTGTGGAATAATCCCACCTTCGTTGGCATTCTCTTAGGCGTGAAGGCTCTAATTGTGACCGCATTCTCCGACGATTCTCTTGTGAGACCTTATGCAATCCAGCGTTTTCTTTAGCTGCAACGTCAGGTGGCGTCCTCCCGGCCAGAATATTTATAGCTTCTTCGGATACCGTTCGGAATGCAAAACATACTCTTAGTGACGCCAGTCTATGTGCGAAGTTCACTCCCCTCATGTACGGCTTATACTGTGCGGCTCCTGCCAATATGTGAGCTGCATACATTATAATGGAGGTGTTGACACTGGTTATGAGTTTCCTTATGTGGGGCCGGCATACTCTTGCCGTTTTTTCACTCGTTTTCCTCAGATGTTCCTTGAAGCTCAACCGTTGTCGAGTATAACACCAAGATATTTAATAAAAGGACTGGATCTGATTATTTGTCCTTCTATTTCCAAATCAAGGTGTTCAACTTTCTTGCGGCTGCTTATTAAAACTGCCTCCGTCTTATGTCCAGCTAGTTTCAGTCCGGCTATATCTAGCCAGCATTTAATGCTCTGGATTGCTTGGGAGCAAATATTCTCCAGGTCATCTAGATGTTTAGCTACGGCCACTATTGCCAAATCATCCGCGTAGCCAATGATTCTAAACCCCCCCGGTACATTGACTCCGAGCACACCATCATACATTATATTCCATAACAGCGGACTTAATACAGATCCCTGAGGTACACCTGCTGTTATTTGATATTCCTGTGGTCGTCCATCTTTATCATACAGCAGTCCTCTATCCGAGAGATAGTTTGCTAGTGTACGCACCAAGTAAGGTGAGACTTGTAGATCCCGCAACGCTTCTAGAATCAGATTCCAGTTCACGCGAGTTAAACGAATTTTTAACATCTAGCGTCACCACCGCGCAATAATTCTTTGTACCCCCTAGCCATCATGCTCCAGCTATCGCATTGCGAGCGATGTCGCACACCACAGATAGTGCCTTACCGGTTGATCTTCCTTTCCGGAATCCATACTGCGATTCAGAGAGCCCCGATTCGCCTCAGTGAATTGTTCCCGGTGAGTGGCAATTACTCGCTCAAGCAGTTTTCCTGTCGTATACAACATGCACAACGGACGATAAGACGACGGCGCCTCTGGATTCTTGACTCCTTTTGGAATAAGCACAAGCCGCTGTTTTTTCCATCGTTTGGGAAATTGTCCTGTTTGAAGGCAGGTTGTGAAGAGACTGCTGAAGACTTCCGGCTTTTTTGTTAAAGCACTCTTCACTACAGCGTTAGGGATACCATCCAGTGCCGGGGTCTTGTTTTGTATGACAACCCTTGCAGCCAAGAGCACCTCTTCGGGGGTCACGAGAGGTATCTCTCCTTCAGTGATACTCCACTCCTCTTGCACTCTCAACACCTCATCACACTGTGGGAAGAGAACAGCAACGATTCTTGCTATGTCAGTTTTGCTTTTTTGCATTTGACTACAGTTGTTCTGTAGTCTTTTCATGACTATCCTGTAGGCGCTGCCCCATGGGTTGTTATTTAATTCATCCCTTAGGGAGCAGAATGCGTCATATTTACTTTTGCGGATCACAATCCTCAACTCTGTGCGTTCGTTGACGAATTCCGCATGCAACTGTGGGTAAGTGTTACGGTTTCTTGCTCCTTGTTGCAAGCGTCTTAATCTGTTGCACTCCGATCGCACATGGGCGAATTCTGAGTTCCACCAGTAGACTGGTTTGGTAGCCCCTGCTGGTTGTCTTTGTCGTGGCATAGAAGCATCACATGCGGTAGTTAGCCACTTCATGACTTTTCCAGCCTGCCTGTTCCCATCGACCTCTGCGTCAAACTGTGTGGTTTGGTCTTCCAGTATATAATTGAGCAGTTCCGCAATGAGGTCCTTCTCTTTCTACCCATTTTTTTGGGCTCTCTTCGCCAATTTGCCAGTGATGAATCCCCTGTGCGGTAATATTTCGTACATCACGGCTTGGTGATCACTGTGGGTGTAGGTGTCCAAAACTCGCCACTCCACACTTCTTGCCAACATGGAGCTGGCAAATGTGATGTCGATTTTGGACCGGCCTCTCTCGTTTATGAAGATGTCATCGATACCATCATTAAGCAACACCACATCTAGGACTGCGAAGGCTTCAGGTAGTGCCTGGCCTCTACTGTTGGTCCTTGTGCTTCCCCATTTTACTGCCCAAGCGTTGAAATCTCCAGCAACTATAAGAGAGCTCTTATCTCTAGCTTCTTGTTATTCTGTGTAAAAAGCATTTGAAATATTCTATTTCCCACCTTGGGGGAGTGTAACAAGAGTAGAAATGAATTCCTCTGATCTTAGCATAGGCAATTCTTTCCAGCTGCTGGACACTTCTACATTCCATGGGTGAATTTCCAGTTATCCAGATGGCCGCTGTACCGCTGCTGTCTTCCTCACATGTAATAGTACTAGTGCCAGGCATCCTGTACTGTTCATTAATGAGTACCACGTCGGCACCATATTCCTTAACCGTTTGAGAAAGGAGATCTTGTGCGGCTCCACAGTGATTTAAGTTGATTTGAATGCATTTAATTAATCCTTCTTTTCATAATGTTGGCCTTCTCAGTATCACCTTTTGGAGCGCATGTGTATCCTCGTTGGTAGGTTATACGATAGTTAATGTGTACATTTGATTGAACCTTGTGACCCTGGTGTGTAAATCCCTTATTTTACTTGAAAATAACACAGAATAACAAGAGTTTCTTTCGTGAAACTCGGTCGTATGGTTAGAGACTTCATTCCCGAATATTGCAGCATAAATCGTTATACCCGCGATTTATTTTTAAATGAAGTATCGGTTACACGGATAGTAAGACCTTGACGCTGTACCACGAACTCATTTATAGTTCTACACATTTATTTGTTTAACAATTTTTTAAATGGAAATGACTTAAGGTGAAATTACAATTTAATTGATTTTTTGCACGGCGACATAACTCAACCATTTCCCTTGTGTGGGCGGAGCCAAACGATTCGTTCTCTATCACGAACAACAACAAAACCGACGCCATTGAAATTTTTAGAAAATTCTAAATGTTTAGTATGGCTTTGTTGCTGTTCCTTCCACTCTTGCTATTTGCGCATGGGCACACCCAAAGCCGGTGAAATTTAAAGCCGCTACAAGGCGTTGACGATTTGTTTCATTTTGTTATGACCTGATGTTGTAGATCCACTAACTGACAGGAATCTTCGAAATGACGAATTTGATCATTATCTTTTAATAAAGGACAATATTGTTACTAATATTGGGTTGTACCACATGAAATGTCAGATTTTATAGTAAACATAGCCAATATTATTTTTCCGTACATCTTTATTCAATCAAAATAGGATACGTTGGGATATATGACATTCTTCCAACGTGATACAAGCTCAAATATTCCTTTTTCGTAGAAGTGTTGACTTTTTGAGGCAATGAAATCTTCAAATGCTCTTATGACCTCTGCTCGGTTCCGGAAGACCTTCTGCCGGCTAAATGAATCCAGATTGCGGAAAAGATGGTAATCCGTTGGGGAAATGTCGGGAGGGTACTGTGGATGCGGAAGAATTTCAAATCCTAACTGGACCGTTAGTTGTGGCGTATGGCGTGTAGCATTGTCATGCAAAATAATCGCGCCGTGCCTATTAAACAACGCAGGTTGCTTTTCAGCCAATTTGGCATGCAATATATCGATTTCATCACATTATTTGAGAGCGTTTATCGTTTCTCCTGGTTAAAGAAATGAAAAGTGGATTGGTCCTTTCGATGTGCACCAAATTGTCACCATATCCTTTTTTGGGTGAAGATCGGGCTTGGGGGTATGTTTTGGTTTTTCACCTGCATCCAACCACTGCCCAGATCTTTTACGATTGTCATACAGAATCCACTTTTCATCACTGATGACTATCCGGTGCAAAAACGGTTCAGTTTGGTTTCTCAATCTAAGCGATGCGCAGATTTCCAGGCGCCGTAGTTTTTGGACTACGTACCCACTTATCGTGTACCCATGGTGTACCCACTTATCGAGTTTCTTTACCTTTCCTATGAGAGAAAGGTATCGACTTATTGTCATTTGGGATTTCATTGGGTCCGCAGCCACCGTCGCTCTTAAAACATCGCCCTCAACTAACGTTTCCGGCTTCCCATGTGGTTCGTTTTCGAGGCTGAAATTTCCCGAACGGGACTTTCCAAACCAGCGTCGTATAGTGCGTTCTTTTACCGCTACATCGTCAAATGCGTCATTAATGTTTTTGATTGCCAGTGACGCATTATGTCCCATTTTAAATTCATAAAGGAAGAGGGTTCGAATTTGAACTGCCGACAACATGGTAAACAATTCCAGAAAAAAAATTAACAGTACTTGAAACGAACCCTAAAATTCTCACACGTCAAACACACCTACCAATTTACTTTATAAAAAAAAGAAAATTTAACGTTCTGGCACAGATGTTCACTCGAGAACTTCTTATTTCCGACTGCGCTAAAATCACATTTCGACATTTCATGTGTTACGATTAATCGTTCTATTTATGAATTAACTCACATGAGGGGACATGCGAATCGATACAGAAACCCAACGATTGACACTCTGTATAGGCAGAAGAGCATTCTTGTCTCCAAGCTGAAACTGCTTGTACTAATCTATTACTTTTTAGTAAAATTATGCACTGGCCAATAGGTGTACTTATAACAGTTTATAATTTATTGTACTCTAATTACTCTTTATATAATACTGTGACGCGTATAACAATCAGCTGTGATATCTGGCAGGTCTCCAAAACAAAGTACTAGAATATTCTAGAAAGTACTGGAAAACTGGAGACTATGAGCAGTGGAAAATTCGAGGCTATGGAACGGACTAAAATGAAACGCCGAAGCAGAATGAGGAAAAACGTATAAATACGCCGCACGCAGATCAGGCAGGGGAGTAAGCAGTAAGGAAACGATAAGTAAAGAAGCGGAGTAAAGAAGCGATAGGAATTAAATGATTAGTCTCGGAAGTGAAAAGAAGAGTCACCGAATTATTAGCGAAATATCAAGTAACGGTTGTTATTAACGGACTAATAAAGTGTTTACAAAGAAAATCGATTTAACGGCTCTTATTTATTAGAATAATTAATCCAGCGAACCCTGAGCTCGCTACAATACAATCAAATGAGACGAATGACTTGATTCCGTGAAAATTTAACGACGAATTAATATTTAAATAAAAATTAATCTGACGTCTGTTCTCTTTTTATCAATCAATGTCAGAGATATACGAGGCCTTCTGAGAATGTTGACAATTGTTGATTACGCTTAGAGTGATTTCACATTCGCCTTCGTATGGTCGGTGGTTTAATTTTGCTGGTTTAATTCTTTGTTTTATTTTGTATATTTTTCTTTTTATTAAATTATGTTGGGAACCAACACTGCTTTATACATAGTTCAGTGATCCAACTTGCCAGGAAATAATAACAATAAAGTCAATAATCAAAAACTTTCAAAAACTGATCAGTGACAATTATAGATCAGTAATTAATGAAGAATGGAACAATAAAATTCAAACCATAAAAAAAAATAAAGAATGAAATTCAAGCCATAAAAAATAAAGCTAGCGGACCGAAAATGTTTCCACGAATAAATAAAGTATTTAGAAGAAAATATTATAATGACATTCCATCTCTGCGTGCCCCGCGGACTCCGGAAAATCGTCAAACACTGCTGAAAGCAGAACTTACCCTGGAACATATCAACTCCAACGAAGAGCTAATATTAGTAGATGATCCGCGAGACAAAGTGAACTCAATTAGTGGCTGTTTGGAGGCAGTGTACAGAGTGAACGAATCTGTTCTTTCTAACCGCAACCTCGAAACCAGGGCCCTCCAGATATCACATTTCGCTACACAATTATATTAACAACTAACGTTTCGGAAACAGAAGTTTCACTACTTTTAACGAAAACAGCGGATTCCCCGCTTAGAAATCTAAACACAAGTATGTTTGTGCACAAGGATGAACTTACGGACATCCTTAGATCCATTAAAATCAAGAAATCCTCTAGAATAGATAGTAATCTTAACATTGTTTTAAAACACTTGCCTCTTGAAGCAGTGTAGGTTTACACTGTTTTGTCCAACGCTCTAAATAATGCATATTATCGATTGCGTTGGAAAACTGCCGTAGTCCAACCCATCCCCAAAAAGGGCAAGGACACGGCTAATCCAGCCAATCTTCGCTCGATTAGTGTGCTTTCAAACATCAGCAAGGTATTTAAAAAAAAAGTAACTAAATTTGTATCAATAAATTGTAAAATTGTATCATTCCGAACTGCGAGTTTGGTTTTAGATCGCAACATGAGTTCAGACTGCGACAAAACTTGTTTCCGACATACAGTGGAACAAGGTAAAGCGACAATGCACAGGGGCCTGCTTGGTTGACTTTGAAAAGCCTTTCGATACCGTATGATTAGAAGGTCTTGTATATAAGTTATCAAATCTAGGTATGCCCGAATATTTATTATACATTATCTACGTTATGATAATGGGTAAACAGTTTGTGGTGAAGTGTAGTGACAATCTCCAATAAGTGCTTTCACATCTAAAACAGCTGGCATCAGAGACCAATGAATTCCCCATTTTGTTTAACATTTACACTAGTGATCTATTATTTTCTCTCAACCATCCAATTGTATACGCCAACGATATTGTGGTGTATAGATCTGGAGAAAAGATGGATTGTAACAACAGACTTCTGCAAGATGACTTCAATAGTATCAAACTTTCTTGCGACGGCTGGAAATTAAAGATCAATTTCCAGAAAATAGAAACTATACTCTTCAGAGCGCCCTTATCCAAGGCATCGAAAGATACAAAACAGAATTGGAAAAAATTGTGCATTGTAGAAAGTAATAATCTTCCCCTACAAGTAAAAACTCTAGTTAGATACCTTGCTCTTCTGCCTCCACTGTGGCCAGCGTCGGTGGACCTCTCTTCTTGAGATTCTCGAACGCGCACGACATTTTCTCATGTGTGGCGAACTGGGCCGCCATGAGCTGTTCGGCCAATGTAGCCGTTGTTATCATTGGTGGCGGCATCTTGTTTGTAATTGACTGCTATCCGATATTTGGCGCCGCGAACTGGTGATCCACAGTCTGGATACGGTTTGTTGTACCGCGAACTGGACGGCGGTTGGTGCTTGCGTCGGTATGTCCCGCGACCTTGACGTCGGCCGGTTCTTAGGTTGGGACCTTCTAGTATGCCGCGAACCTGACGGCGGTTGATACTTACGTCCGGATCCGGTGATTGCCACGAACTTGGCAGCGGTTGATCCTTACGTCTGGATCCTTTGCATGGGGCGCCGCGAACTTGGCGGCGGTTGATCCTTTTTTTTTTATGTTTTTTATGTTTTTTGTTTTAGTTATGTTTATTTTTGAAATAAAAGTTACTCGCCACAATCTGTAGGTTGTTACTTTAATATCACAATTCAAACTAAACTCAAATTTCAACTCTCAAAAAAAAAATCAAACTAATACTCAAAGTCTACTGAACTAACTGCTTCCGAATTCAACCTCAAAACTAACTGAACTCTCAAACTTCCTTCTCAAACTGATTTTACTATTAAAATTTCTCTCTACTTATGGAACATTATGTTCTAATTGACTGGAAATTATAACATGAACAAAATAAATTTTCTCAAAGTATTCCTTTAGTTTCTGTGACTTTTAAATTGAATAAAATTTGAACGAAAATCAAAGCGCTCTGTTTTGAAATGAAAAGGGGCATGTTATTAAATGTGCTGTAACTGGCAATATTGTGAATGTTTATGAATGGTATGTATTAAGTGAGAATGTAATATATGTTAAGGGAAGTTTTTAAGGATGTGTAAGGAGATTCAGTGTTAAATTTAATAAAGGGTAGTATTCTGGAATACAACAATCGGATCCCGGCTGCACCGCGAACTGGGCGGTGGTAGCCGATCCACAGATCTGGATCCTGGGCTGCACCGTGAACTGAGCGGTGGTAGCCGATCCACAGATCTGGATCTTCGATTGCGCGGTGAATTGGTCGCGGTGTGGTGGTAATGTAGCTGCGCTGGGGGCAACTCGTCGATACGCCGTGAACCTGGCGACAGTAATGTAGCTACACTTAGGGGCAGTTCGTTGATACGCCACGAACCTGGCGGCAGTAAAGTAGTTGCACTTAGGGGCAGCTCGTTGTTGCGCCATTAACCTGTCGGCGGTCGGTCCTTAGCCTGGCCCCTCTAGTATGCCGCGATTGTCAGCTATCGGTCCTTAGGCTGGACCCTGGGGCTGCGAACTAGGCAGCAGTAAATGATCCACAGATGGATCCCTGGGACTGCGAACTTGTACTTGGGCAGCTTGGTTGGTACACCGCGAACCTGGCGGCAGTACTGTAGCTATTGTATGGGCAATAATTTTAGTGAAGACAACTTCCCAAACATCTTGCGGTTGATGGCACGTGTCCAATAGTTAAAATTGGACCATACGCAAATTCAAGAAGTTCCCGAAGAAGTGGGACATCTGCACGAACTGGAGCACCTTTCCATGAAGAATAATGAACTGGAGAAGCTCTTCGATGAACTAAAGGAATTACACTGCTTCCGGACGTTAAATCTGTGTCGGAATAGTTAAGAGCAATGGAATTCCCCCAGAACTCTTCCCTTTGGATGAATTAACATTCTTTCACACAACCAATTGAAGGACGTCCCCGGTTGTGCCGTGACCCTGGCAGTGTTAAGGCAGCTGCACTTGGGAACTGCTCGTTCTTCCGCCGTGAACCTAGCGGCGTCCATTTAGCTGCACTTCAGGACAGCTCTTTATTACGCCGCAAACCTGGCAGCGGTGGATTGGATCCACAGTCTGGATCCTGGTGCTGCGACCTAGTTTGCGGCTGCGAACTGGGCAGCGGTTATGATCCACTGATTGATCCCTGGGGCTGAAAACTGAGCAGCGGTAAATGTGTATCTATTGCGCCGCGAACTGGGCGGCGATAGGTGGTCCACAACTATGGAGTCGTTTGCACCGCGACCTGAGCGGCGGTAGACTGTTTCCACAGTCTGGATCCGGCTCGAAGGACCAAATATTTGAATTGCGTACTGCAATTGTCCACCAACAAATGCAGTTCGTTGGTGGGCCGGGTGGATGACGCCAGGACCGAAATGCGCAGTTCCTGACGTGCAACGATGTGACCAAATTTTGTATTGTCCATCACCCAATGTATCTTGTTGGTGGGCCGGGGAAATGACGTCAGGAAGAATGATATGCTCTCCTGGCGTGCAGTGACATTGTGGGGGAGAAGAAATATTGCACCAAGCACGGGCACACGATTCACTTCTTCCCCACTGCACCGTCACTACGAAAAACAAATGTTCGCCGGAAGAAAATCCAGGAAAAGAAAACACTGTTTTTTTATGTTCTGCATTTTGATTTAGGAGTTCTTTTTATTTTGGGTAATTATTTTTATTTGATTAGGTTTAACTTATATGTAACATAACTTAGCACTAGATTTAAATAGAAGAACACTGTGTTTAACTCAATGTAATTATCGAAAGGGTGCGCTTTGGCAAATAATCCACAAAGAACAAAAGCATTATGAGGACTGCAGCGAGTATGTTGGATGGCGTTTAATATTATTACAGATGCGTGTCTGACCGCGATTGCAATTGAATACAATAAACCCGACAAGCTCAAATCAGGGGTGAAATTCGTATTTCATTCCACACACGGGACAACCAAAAGAGACCACGCCTCTGCTCTCTCAACCTCACGCCCGGCGAAGTGTGGGAAACTTTTGTTAATAGGGTAATTGCCGGACATGGAGAACGGGAGAACAGAAACATGATGTGCTGTGATCTCGGGGTCGCTTTGGTTGTGTGTGTTGGTATCAGATGCAGCTACTGACATGACCTGGTGACCCAGTGGTACGGCTATGGTGTAGTCAGAGCGCATTGAACCGTGGAAAGACAGAAATACGAAGGAGAGGAAAACCTAGCTGATGTCACTCCCCTGCAAAAAGAGATCATTGATTCCAAGCGAATGGATGATCTGAGGGAAAGTCAATAGGACGCCGCTGATGCTTGGGAAATAATCAGCGTGAGAACCAGACTCTAAGACGCTGAAATAACCCCAGCAACAGCGTCGTTCGTTTAGACTTGTTGTTGCTAACCGACATTATGAGATTTCCGATGGGAATCTCATGGTTAGCAAGAATGGAGTTGCCGTATGGCAAGAATGTAGCCAAACTCAATTATGCATTATCTGCATAGGATAATGAGTTTAGCTATATGTCCGTTTAACATGTTTTACAGGGAAATAACATATGAGGGAAATGGATATGTATGACGCGCTGAAAGCGGTCGAAATTAAGTGGAAATTGGTTGTTTCTCATGTAGAATAGAGAAACCCCCACAACACTATTTGCTGTTGGCTGGAACAATAGCTGTAAATGTTTTTAAAATAGGAAACGATTACCTCGATTCGTCTGTAGTAATCCCAAAATCATCTCCCAGACAATGCAAACAATGTTGATTTTAATTTATATAGTGAAATACTACGTTTTATTTCCAATGATTCTTATGATTTTTGTTGATTAAAATTGATTGCGATCTGTATTTGCCAAGCAGCTAACGAAGAAGAGATTTATGTTTGCATGACAGTTCGTTTGTTAGTTTCATTTGTTTTGACAGCTGTTTGCTGACTGTTGTTTATTCGTTGTCGTTGGTTGCATTTAGAGCGAATCAGCAACATATATATATATATATATATATATATATATATATATATATAATAAAAAAAATAAACAAAAAAAATTATAAAACCTATATGTATATTCATCATCAACGGCACTACAACCGGGAACCAGTCTTGGCCTTATTTAGCAAGTCCTGAGACTTGTTAAATTTTCCATAATGATTTGTTTTTTCCGGGCAAGGTCATTAGTCTTGCGCCATATATGTATATTGCGTTACCAAAATTGTAAAAGAGGAAGACCTCTTATATATTGATTAGACTGTAAACACCATTACAACAGTCATTGTACGCCGAAAGGTATAAACAAAAAACTAGATGTATAATTTAGAATGACTGTGAAGAGCCAGTAAGTTAATATACGACCAATATTTGTAAAATAGAACATGCATTCGGTCCCACATAAAGGAAATGTATAATTTGACTTTGAATTAAAATAAGCGCGGACTTCAAATTAAAAAAAAACAACCCGTAGTTATAATACTTGTTATATAAGTGCCAATTAGCTTCTCTTAAATTTCCTTAGAGATTTTATATTTGATTCCGTCCTGCTCTTTGTATTATTTGTCATAAACAACCAATATATTGACAAAATAACCATTGGCCCAGTGACGTGTCATTTTAAGGCTTCCAAAAATTCTTTCTCACACACGAATAATAAAAAATCTCATTTCCGTTAACTTATTTTAGTTGATAAGATAATTGAATGACTAATAGGCATAACTCTGTCCATTTCCTTTTCAAATTTCACTTGACTCATTGCCAGCGAATGCTGCCCGACTTTCATTTTATTTAGTAACAGCACTTCAATAATTTACAATAAATTGCCCACCTCATAACCCGTCCTGTTACAGGGCCTGAAGCACCCAAACCGCCAGAATGAAATGAAATTCCATTTAGCTATACTGTCAGCAAATGTCTACATTCCGACCCTTTGGACGTCATATATTTGTCGAAGTGAACAGCTTCCATTTGTCAAGGTTCGTCGATGACACTCTAGTATTACCTTCAGTAGGAATTTCGACATCAAAAATAGTCCCATCTTGCCTGAGGCATTCACAAAGTAGTTCATGAATACGTTTAGACATAAATTATTGTGATAGCGTTTATTTACAGCAACCAATGCCGGCGATACAAAAACTGGCGCCAATGGACCGGGGGAAGTCCTCGACGAAATAAGAGAAAATTCGCGCGTGGAGGAACAGAACTTGGGAATGTTTGAAAGCAAAGATGACGAAATTCCAGATTCTATCACTAAACACACTGACAAGACGACAGAAGTAACAAATAATTCACGCGGTTGTCCAATTGTTGTTATATCACCATCATCCGATGATGATACTCCCAGTGAACCGTTAAACAATCAAATTAATGAAACAGATGACCAAAATTATATTGAACGGGCAAAGGCTCATTCGCCTGAACATGAACCTTCACGGGATTCTTCAAACAACAAAGACCATGATACTATTTACTCCGGTGATCCCAATGAAAATAAAGAGCTAACCGGCTCTATACCACCTGATGATGGTAGCTCACCGATTGAATTTTCTAGAACAGTGTCATCTACAAGTAAAGACGTCAATCAGATTGAAGGTAATATTGATAGAAATATTGATATCCATATAGTTTTAATTAAAGAAAACCACTTTATTGAAGGTATGACGGAGGTGTTAGTCGCTCAGACGTCCGAAATACAACAACATATTGGTGAGCCAATGCCTAATGATGAGGCCGAAGATGCTGCAGGTAATTCAAAACCTATTTTTAAATCTTTAGAGATTGTTGATGATGAAAAAGGGCAATACCACGAAGCAGGCCTTCAAGACGAAAGCCTAACCCGTGAAGATTCACAGAACCAAGTGCAAGTACCATTGCCAAACGCAGATGAAGGCAATAAAATCGATCCAAATACCGATCCGATAGAATCTTCATTACCCCGCTATATTGAGGTCGAAAACGATTCAAAAGTGACCAAAATTAAAGTTTTGGAAGGTGCACCGCCAACTCAAAGTCAAGAAGAAGAACATACAAATCAAAGAAGCGAGGAGAACGTCGAAAACTTTTTGGAGGAAGAGGACAATTCAGGAAACACCAAAATACCGATGTTGGCAGTTACCTTAAAAGAGAAAACACTGAGTTCAGTAAACCAAACCTCTGCAGAAAGCCAAGTCAAAGATAAAACTCAAAGTAATTCCGAAAAGTCCGATACCACAAACCAAGAGTTTGATGGGCCTGGAACTATACTCGAAGAGGAAACAATAACTATTCCTTTGAAATCTTGTGAACTGGACGAAGATATAGAAATAGCCGAAACACTCTTAAAAAATATCCAGTCAGATTTTTTAGATCAAAAACCTAAAGATATCTACACCGAACAAAGCCCTGAAAGAATTGAGATCAGTGAAAAAGATAATTCGATACCCAAATCCAAATTAGATCACAAACTGCTAGATGAAGATCTTGAAATAACTGCAACACTTTTAGGCCGGACAATGTCAAGAGATGATCTATCCGATTTTGATGGGAAGAAAGGCAGGGATGACGAAATAACGCAGCAGCATAATTTAGGTGATGAAAATATTGTACAGGGTGCAATAGAAAGTGAAGCTCCAGAGACTAGACAGAAACAAACCCGTAACGAAAAAGGTCTAATCACTCCAACTACTTCGGAAGAAGATCATAAAATCGCAGTGGCCCTTTTAGATAGCAAGATACCAAAAGCGGATCATCCAACAGTTGTCACTGTAGAATTTATTAGTCAAAAAGAGAAACGCAAACTCTCTTCAGATCAGACTGAAGATGATCTCGAAATAGCTGCAATATTATTGAAGGACGATTTAAATACATCAATCGAAAGTGGTGGGTTAGAAGATAACAAAGACCAGATCATAAAAAGACTGCCTTCTGGGGATCAGGCAAAGGATGCCAGCCAACAACAGCCACTCTCTAATATTGACATCGTCAAAAACTTACCCTCTGAAGGCGAGTTAAGGCCCGATAATAAAAGTCAAATTTGCTCTGACCTTATCACAGTCGAAAGATTGCCTTCAGAACTGAAGCACGACGACAAAAACAAGACACTGTCTGACATTGAGGTCGAAAAACCGACATCTGAGGATGAACTGTACCACGACGACAAGAGCAAGATGTCGTGCGAAAATCGCACTGTCGAAATATTACCTTCTGAAGATGAATTAAAGCACGATATCAAAAACGATATATCTTCTCACATTGATACTGTCGATAGATTGCCTTCTGAGGATGAATTAACGTACAATGGCAAAAGCTTGGAAAAATCGCCATCTAAAGATGAACTCAATTTTGATAGCAACAGTGAATCAGGTTTTAATATTGAGGTCACCAAAAAAGTATCTTCTAAAAATAAGAAGGAAGGAACACATTCTGATACCGATACTTCAGAAGTAACATATTCTGAAAACGCAGAGGAAACTGAAATCGAAGCAAAACCTTCCATTGAATTCACATCTACACAATCAAGCGATCTAAAGTCAGAAAATCCATCGACAACCTTAAAGCAGCAAGACCTCATAAAGAAGTATTCAACATCAACTGAACCCATGACATCCTCAATCAATCTAAGCAAATCTGATGAAGATGAGGCAGAACACGAAGAATCGTCTGAAAAATTGAATCAATATCAGCCGACATCCACTGAACGTGTAGAAAAATCTGACCAACGTAAGCAGGAAAATAATGCATCTGTCCAGAAAGAAAACGTCACTGGAAGCATTTCAATACAAGATAGTAAGGGCCCAGGTTTCCTCCTACCACAAAACGAACTAACAGATGTGGAGATTGGCACTCAGTCATCAAACTACATAAGAGAAGCTTCGAATTCAGAAAACGTCTTACGAACTAGTACCAATTCAATTGAAATTCAATTTACAGACGTAAATTCTGACCCAATGATTGGTTTCCAAGAAAATTTGAAAGAAATCGTCGAAGATCCCTCTACTTCCAGTATCAAAGACTTTCCACCTGAAGATAGCCTAATTGAGGTTTTCGAACCACCTTGCATTAAGAAAACAACATACACAATTCCACTTTCCCGTAAATCACCGGAAGATGATTTTGATTCAACAACCATTGAGGATACTTCAAATCTCACATCTGTTTCACCTACAAATTTTACCGATCGCATAGAAGAACTATCGAAAAAGCCAGACGATGCCGAAGCAACGATTGCACGTATGCGCCAGAGACGAGCGTCCGAACAAAAAGCCCAAGTCGAAAACGTCGAAGAGATGCCCGCAATCGAAGAACGTATTTCTGACCATGTCAAGCCTATGCAAACCCTCCAGAAATCATTAACGTTTGACGCAGATGATGATATGACCATTCTTAAGAATCTCTCACAAGATACCACAAGCCGTGAAAATAGTGGTCAAAGTGAATCAATCGTTTTTGGAGATTCTACAAAGTTGAACGAAGACGACGATACCTTCGACATAAACAATGACTTTATGATGCTTCACCGAATGAATACAATCGCTGGCGATGAAGTTCACTACAGGCCTTCCAATGCCCTATTCAAATCCGTGACTATCGACAACGTAGTCAAATATATTGAACCCGATGAGGCGGAGATCAACCCATATTACACCGACGAAGCACTAACTGCTGATGTTAGAAAGAAATTAATGGCTTATTCCATCTCTGAAGCGGATTCGGATTATTTTAAGAGTACCGAACTTCCAAGTCGTCGACATGATGATTTTAATATTAGCACAGCTCTTGACACATTTCCATCGACAGACACCGATACTACAATTATGTCGGCGGCAACCAAGATACAAGCTGGCGCGAGAGGTTTTCTGACCCGTCGCAGACTTCGGCGCGCTAGCATGGATACGAAACTATCGCATTCTTTCGAAAGTTTTATGCAAGATGAGAAAGACGAAAATCCCCCAAAGGGCCAATATCACCGCCAAATTGGCGTCAGTTCTTTGCCTACACAAGATGCATACTCACTTCATAAAACTGTCAAAGTTTCAAAGGCCTTAAATGTGGAATCAATGTCAATGACCATGAATTTAGATGGTACTCTAGCAGCCAGGCGACTAACTCTTCAACGGGGCGATGCTATGCGAAACGATTCAGCTCTAGACGAGGAGAATGACAACAGCAGACATTTGGACATAGCTGAAAGTAGGCGCAACCCTTCAACAACTTCATCGGATTCGACACATTCTGTGGCAGGTCCGAAGATACCGCAAATGACAGCTGACGAAAGTGTCCAGTACTCTACTACGGGTAAGCTTAAACTATATACAATATATAGTATTTCTCATTTTACTTCCTCGCCAGCATAAAATAATTAATCCAGTTTGCACCCAAAATTCCCGGGAATTTGTATGTTAAATAGGCTTTGGCTTTGCGTGTTCAATTAAAGCGTACTGACTGCCCCTATAAGGAAATACAGATGCAGCCCTTGTGATACAATACAAAGTTCAAACTTAGAAACCATTTACTGGATGTTATCCTATAATCATTACCGACCATGAAGGGTCAAAAACTTCTGAAATGAGTTTCTGGGTCTGTAGTCCTCTTAGTGCCCAGAGGTTTGATAATAAGCTCCTGAAACTCCTCAAACTACACGGTTTTTCAGTGAATTGAATTCAACTGAACGTGCTGGATGTGTTCCGCCTCCTCAGACATTTCCCCGCGATACCCGTCAATCTGAGAATGCGCACCAGTTCACCTTAAAAGTCAACTTCAGACGCACAAACAGACATAGAGAGTCATTCTTTAGCCGAACTACACGAATGTGGAATACTCTACCTGATCATGTGTTTCCTCGTCATTGTAATACCCAGGCATTTAAGATCAATGTACATCGATACCTCCTGTCATATGAGAACACCGTTGAAGATAATGCGTAACTGACAATTATCGCCCAGAAGGCCAATGATGGGTTTAGCAAGTCATTTTGGAAACTGTATGACGCCCAGATCAATACTATTCACCGTTCACCCTAAACCGACCTCCTCACTCGTCCATAAAAAAGTCCCTCTCAGTCATAACATATCTGCTCATCTCACATAATATTTACCCCTATCTCTAGTTCCTTCCGCCTTTTCGATCTCAAAACCGGTGCGAAGTATACCAGCTTCCACACATCACACACTCCCAGCGCCATACACCCCTGTGGGGGTTCTCTATACCACACGGAGAACCAACCCAAAATTCTGACCGCTAACAGCGCGTCACCATAACCCCAATCCGTAATCCATGCGCAAACATGCAAAGATCACATCGCAATATGCAATAGAATCCGCCCCAAATCTGCAATTGCAATCATCCCCAAGCTGTAATAAATGCATATTCAAATTTACAAGGGAATGCTAATCATCTTCCCCAACTACATCAAACCGCATATAATTTTTCCCAAAAACCACTTCGGTTAACTTCCTATTTAAATTACATTCCTTGCTTGCAACCAAGCAATTCCAATTTCCCCCGAAAAACATTCCGGCTCACTTCCTGGTTAAACTGTTTCCTCGCTTGTAACCAAGCAACATTTAGTTTCCCCGAAAATCGTTTCGGCTCCCATCCTTCCCAATACCAATTCTCCTTACTGGCAAGTGACCACCACGGTGCGTTGCATTTCCGTGAAACAACCATCGTAACGACCCAGACCCACATTCCTTCGTCTAACCGACAACTCATGCCCATACTTGGTCGTATTTCCCAACCAATTTCCTCGAATACATTGCGCCAGAGGAATTTAACTCAGTCTGTACGACAGCGATTCTCCGGAATCCAATCCCCTACGCAAGCATAGCAACCCTTTTCAAAGTTCCTAGTAAGTGGCGGTGAGTTTATTTAGCTATGACTCCACTGCCACGACGCGACGAACTTTTACTCGCTTGTAATAAGTCAGTCGCTAATCATCCGCCAAACGGCGCACAAGCAACATTGTCGAGTCATAACCACCGCGGCGAAACCGAGAGTCGAGCGCGTAGCTTCCTCGGGGCGTCTCCTGTCGAGTTCGGATCAATACGGCCGCATGGCAATACCGTCATTTAAGGGTGATTTCGCGGCTTGACAATTGAACTTAAGTGTACTGTGCATCTAAACTAATCAATAAATGCAGACAAAGCTCTTAGAGCGCTTTGCTAACCGAATTGATTTCGCGGTTTGACAGTTGAGCTTAAGTGCACAGTGCATCTAAGCTAGTCAATAAATGCAAGCGTAGCCTTTAGAGCGCTTTCGTAAGCAGATCCAGTTGCAGCAAATATAACTCAAATTGCGGATGTGTTCCTGCTGAATAGTTTCGTGCGAAGAACTTAATGTAAAATAAGATAACGAAAGATAAACAAAAGGAATACAGACAATATTTTTACAATTAAATTAAGAGAACCTTGTGCAACAGAATTTCCCACAGTGCCTTTCTTTTACTTTTTTTTTTATTTTTTTTACTTTTACCTTGGTGCGTAGATTTCAGATGACAGTTTTGTGAAGGACCCGTCGGTGGGTGATGGTGAACCCGTGCCCCTGTAAGCATAATAACCTTTATTATAACCTGCCCCCACCTCTCGCCCCTACTCCTGCCTTCTTAATTTGTCCTGATTACCTTAGGTTAAGACTATAAAGATAGTTCTTAAGCTCACTAGTTTGTAACTTATAGTTGTATGTAATTATGTTGTAGGAATGCAGCAAATAAATAGAGCGGTAATATGGCGTTTGGGATGATAGTGACGAACGTGTGATTCGAACTGAGGCTTTGACAGTTAGAATCACCAAAAATTGAACCAATACGTAACACATCAGGCTACTGGCCGATTTTTTTTTTTTTTTTTTTTTTTTTTTTATTAGACTTCTCTCGGGCGAGGCGAACCTATAGCGTCGAGTGGGCGCCCCGAGATGCCATCAAATAACTGTTGCAGTTCTTTTTGAACAGTTGCAGGTTGTAACGCTCAGGGAACACTCGCGTGGGAAGGGAGTTCCACAGCTTCCCCGCTCTGTAACGGAACGAGTTCTGATACAGGGATGTTCGCGCTGTCGGGAGATGAACCACAAACGGGTGCGATCCGTCGGATTGTCTTGTGGAGCGCATATAGACCGAATTGCGTGGAACAATGCCAAGAATTGTACGAATCCGATTTCTAAACTCAAGTAAACTCAACTGATGTGGACTTGTTATATTATCGCTATGGTGTACGGCTCTGATGCATTTTCTTATTCGATTTTCGTTCGATGTTCTTCACTATTTGGTTGTATATTGTGTGTGTATCTGTTAGAAACGCCACAAACAGAGGTAGGAGCAGCAACAGGGTTCTCAGGTTTCTCCCCGCGAGCGGCACGCCGGAGCAGCACAGACTGCGCGCGAGTGGCAGGGCCCCAGGTGGAGACTCGGGGGAGCGAAAGGAATAGGCGCGGAAGGCGTCGAAGGCAGCGCCGACGGGATCGTGGGGCCGATGGAAGTCACGCGGTGGTTTCGGACTCTCGGCACATGATTGGAGATAGTGAGCGAGGATCGTCCGTGTCGAGCGGTGGCGGGAAGCGACCCAGCTCCGTGGACTCAGAGCCCTCGAAGACGGATGCGAGGCATGAAGCCGCATCAAGCAGCGCAGGGAACCGGAAAAGGCGACCCCGGGGCATTGGGCCCAAAGTAGGCTGTAAGAATAGCTCCAGTTCCGCTAGTTCGGAATCCAATGGGACTCCCGAGCGAGGCAGTCCTGAACGGAGGAGCAGTCGACACACTCACAAGGCGGCAGAGTGTCGACATAAGGCAAAATGGAAGAGTTCGGGAAACTCCCAAAGGTCGGGTCGGCAAGATCGAACCCGACCGCACTAGAATCGCAACCCAGCTCCAGCTATTCTCAGTTTTCACCGACTCAGGTCCCGATTGTCATTCTTCCATTGGACATTGGCCGTAGGAACTCTACGCGCCTAATCGTGGACACAGGCGCTGAGATCAGCCTGTTGCAGCTGAAGGCACTCCATCCTAGATATGGCAGGGAAGAGCATAAGTCTACAACGCTCCAAGCGCTGTTTCGCTAAGGCAAGTCGAGGGGATGCTGCAATGGGAGTTTCAAGTTGCACCACGAGATTCCCTGCAGTTTCCAAATAGTGGATTCCTTGCCGGGTTTGGAGGAAGACGGATTGTTGGGGTACGACTTCCTGTCCCAGAATTGTAAGGTAGACGGGCCGGATGGTTGTTTGGTTTTTCCCCGAATGACCGTAAATCCTGTGCTATTCTCCATTCAATTTGCCAACTATGGGACGGGAAGGGTTGAACATGTGGCAGCCGAACGGGGAGACGTGCCAAAGGGACCTGTTAAGGTCGATACTGTGGCAGGTACTCGCCCGGAGACCCTGCCCATACAGGGGAGAGCTGCGAAAAGATGTTCAACCACGTGATATAACGTTAATAATAACGTTATTAAAAGTAAATTTTTTTATAAAGAAAACAAATAAGGAAAGGATAAGCCTTCCTGAAACTTGGAGCCCCTGATCCTAGCTGGCCAGACTCTGGTTTCTCTCCGGAATCTTCGTCCTTGTAAAGGACCTTCGTCGAGGGATACCAACTTGAGAGTCTGACGAAAAAGTTTTTAAGGCCAGGCCTAGAGCTGCAGGCGCATTACCAGCGCAGACTGCAAAGGCAAACCTCAGTGCTGGGGGTTGGATCATAAATATGAAGTTGCGAAAGCGCACTAAAATGTCGGGTGATGGTAGGTTTTGCCGCGTCGGACTAATGCATATTTGTTAAAACCTAGTTCACGGGTGCTTCGTTGAATAAATAATATCTTTCGTACGAGGAGTCACCCGTTCATTTTATATTCTGCTATAACAATACCTATTCTACCTTTATTTTATTTTATTTTTCTTTTTTTTTTTCTTTATGTATCTAAAACCTACATTGCTAGATATAATTAATAGTAATTTCGACATAAAGAAAGACGGAAACAAACGCGGGGAAATGACGCATATAACAAGTCCATTCAACCACAACCAACTCACATGAAATCTTTGGTTTTGCCTTGCTGACCGATTGCTTCATAAATTAGATGCGTACATTAATCTTTCATTTGTATCGCAAAAAATATATTAGTCACCCTTCACGATTATATAGGAAAACCTTTGGAAAATTCATGGATTCTCAATTGATTTTGTTTGCAGGCAATGATTTTCTATTGTGACAGGTATTTTATTCTTATTCAACGTTTAAGTGTCTGTTGCATTCGGCAGAATGTAGCATAGGTCGCATTTAATAATATTAAATAATAGAAAGATGTTATTTAATCAAAAACAGCAAAAAGTTTCAAAGTTATTTAACCATAAAATTCGATTTTGGCCAACAACCAAAATTATTATATTGATTATAATTGCACAGTTTGTGGCCAATTATGTCAATCACAAAACTAACTAAAATGTTTTTAATACTTTACAGGTGCGCCTATTAAAGTGGATAAACTGAAATGGTTTGCTATGCGCCAGAACTCAATGCCCGTCCAAATAGATTCCGAAGTATTTCGTGTCCTCCCCAAGCACATGCGGAAGCGGATCAGAAGCGCTGAAGGCGAGAAAAAGAAACGCACACGTCTTCTCCGAGACTAATGGGCGACATTACATTGAATTCAACAAAAGCAAATACACACCATCCGCCATAACTGGCCTCAGCACTAACAATATATTTTTCAAATAAAAATCTCTTTCACTACTTTTATTCTTTGTTATTCGTCTTTTTATTTGTACTATTAATTTTTAGGTTTTTTTTTCTGACGCTTCTTTTGATTTATGTCTGAATGAATGCGTTTAAACACATAAATCGTTATACCGTGGACATGCGTATATACATACGCCTGCCAAAAGAATTGGTTGCTAAAAAATTAAATCATTTGCTCAAGAATAAAACGAACAATTTTTGAGACTATTTTTCTTTTGGGATTCTGGCATTTTTTCAAAATTATTGCCGGCTGTTCAAATGACGCAGAGGATGTTCATTACGACCGCAAAACGTTTGTGGGATGACGCTTCGACGGAAGAGCATATTCTTACGTACTTCCGGCTTAAGGCGTTCTTTAGTATCATGTTTATATGGCTAAATGAGAAACAACATGTGCGCGGCAAATTTCATTCGATATACGGAAATCCATTCTATCTGCCGTGAATATAAATCACGCTTCATTTGAAATAAGATCAATCGTGTTTCGTACAAATACATCTCTTGGGAATATGATGACGCACTTCAACCGGAAAGGACCAATTGCCTGTAAGATTTATTTAGAATTTAGTAAACTTTGCGGGTGCGGTTGAGTGTCTTTGCGGCCATTAAAATACGCCTTGGTGTGGTATAAACGATACCACGAATCATTTTGCTATAAATCATCTTTGATATTTTAAAATTATTCGTTCACAAATCATAACTTTTCCAGGCTTACGTCAAGCCCATAAATTCCAAATATCATTAGCTATTTGCGCTTCTATATTCGTGCCTCTGATATCAAGTTCATTAGGCACACGAATCGACAAATATTTAATTGCACCGAGTATTAAAATTCGATTCATCTCAAGTGATTCATTGCATTGCATTCACATTCGAGGCAACTGGCAGTTTTGGATCAAATTCATGGGATGTTCATTTCAGAACGGCCAGAACGTCGAAAACTGGGGCAATTTACGGACACGCATAGATCACTTGCCGGAAAGCATTTGCGTTCTGGTATTTAAAGTGTATTTAGATCGCCTACAAAGGGAGCCCAAAATGATTAGCTTTGGATCAGTCGTTTGATTTTTATTAGACACACTAAACCTTACAAAAATATCGTCCATGGAACGCATTGACAGTTTTGAGAAAAGCGAGTTGTCAGCGGCAGTTTTTTACATAGAAATATCTTCGCATCAGAACGACAACAAGTTTATATTCGGGTTTCACTGGTTAAAAAACGAAAACTCTTTTTTAAGACGCTGAGATTTAGCAATCAACACCAACAAACACACAAAACTCCCAAGTCATTTTATTACTAATCAAAATTCACCACATATAATATATTTTACATTCTTGTCATTTTACTTATACGATTGTTTCAAGTAAATCCAACCACGTATGACTCTCCCACATTTCGAATCTAACAAAGTAAACGGAAACAAGTAAGAATGGTCATCCCCTTATATCTCCATCGGTTTCGTCGAACACATGGAAAATCAACAAATGCCTTAAACGAAGGATTGTTTATTTTCCAATCGATTTGTTCAAACCTTTCATCTCACCACATCCACTTAGTATCTCGACAAATCCAAATAAAACATCTGAAATTATAAGTTGAAAAATTGTAGCACATTTTTCAATTCGATCGCGTTGAAGGACGCTTTGGTTGTGGACATGTTTTGTTGCGCCCCAAGCCCATCTAACTGATATTCACCTTGGCATTGCGTCAATAAGAACATTAAGACAAAAATAAATAAATTTGAAACAGATTTTTCTTAAATTATTTATAGACAAAACGATAAAGTAATTGAACATACAGCAAAGAGACTGTGAGCAAAGCAAGTGATCTTACAAGCACTCACATTAGATCTTGATTGCTTTATGATGTTTGTTTTTTTTTTCCCTTAGGTGGCAACAAATATGGAATATAAATATAATGTTTAATGTGGTTACACAACACTGATTGTGATGTGAGTTGATGTGCCGTGAAATGATCAAGAGAAATCCGTAACTATCTTTCGGAGCTTGGGTGATCTTCCCAGATGATAGGTTGGATCCAATGTCCATTAACATAATGATGTAACACCTCGCATACTATAGGTGCCATGGAATGGTCGGAAGGAATCCTTGACCAGCTCTTGGAGTTTGGCTGATCTATCCAGGTGGTAATTTGTATCCCAATATCCATCCACATAAAATAAGGATACAGCTCCTAACAAGGGAGAAGAGTCTGGCAGAAATGCGGCAATAAAGCAAGAAGAAATAGATGTGCCAAACACAGGCACCCGGTTCACTCCTATCCCCATCAGATTATGCCGATGAAATAAAGTTCAGCCAGAAAAAGAGAAAATGAAACACTGTTTTTTTATTTGCCGTAAATTGATTTTATTGTTGAACTGCTGAAACGCTAATTTTAACAGGAACAAACGTTTTATTTTGGAGAAGATTATTTAGCACGTTATCCTGGGGAATGATTTGTAACTTTGCACTTCACGTGTGACTATTGATCCTTGATATTTGGTATAAAAGTAGTTAAAACTCCGGAGTTGATTACTTTTTGTATCGATTGATACAAGTTTAATATTCATATTTGACGGTATTGTTAGTCTCAATAAGGGTGGCAAATTCACTGCATTGAAAAACACACATGAATTGTGTTGGAAAAATGTTTCGAATTTTTACTTTATCTTTTCTATTGCAAAAATGGTTTCGTTCAGGAAAAACTCAACTCCGACTCGATAAGTTAATGGGACGTGCGCACTCTCGTGCACACACGACGATGGTTGAAAAGCGACCCTATCTGCAGCGTGTTGTGGTTGAGCAAAGATGCTGCAATTAGGGATGAAGATGGGATTTTTGCTTTTGCACAACAGCATGCCAAAAGGAAAGCACAATAACTGAGGGTTGATCTGGCTTTGGTGTGCGTGTGACAATGCAACTCTGAAGATGGCCCACTGACCTAATTCGGTGAATGTGGTGATCTCGGAGTGCATTGAACTGTAGGCAGATAAAATTGTGAAGCAGAGGAAAATGTATCTTGTGCTATTCACCTCTAAGAAGAGATCATTGATCCCCAGCGAATAGAATGTCTGGGAAAAGTCGAAGTGACGCTACTTTGGCTAGGGTACTATTATCGTGGGAAACACGCTGAGGAATTCAATAATTACCCAAGCCGTTGGATAATGGTTCAACCGCGTCGTTTGATTCAACTTGGTTGTTGCTAATCAACATGAATTGGAATTTCCGGTGGAAATCTCATGGGTTAGAGGAATGAAGTTGCCGTATAGCAAAAAGGTAACTGAATTCGATTATGCATCACCTGCATAGAATAATGAATTCAGCGAAGCGTCGGTTTTTTAAAACATGATTTACAGGTGAATAGGTTGGTAGGATGAATTGGGGTTGATTTGACACACTGTTGGCGGTCGAAATAAGGCGGAAACAGTGGGTTTGTTCTCCATGTAGTATAGAGAACCCCCACAGACTCACGAGCTTAAAATTCAAATAGACCTTTAAACTCATCCCATTCGTTGAAGTTTGGATAAAGCGGCTCGGTAACTGAAACTACCCGCTTACGCAGTTCTTGTCAGGGCTCGTGTTACGGGCTCCACGTCCTAAGCCCAACCCAAAATTCCCCCTCTATACCAGCCATTTTATAATTGCCCCAACTAGTAAATTTGCATTAACTAATATATCCAAATTTACATAAATTACTTGGCAAGAATAAAAAACGAAGGCGGTAGCGTCGAAACTAAGATACGGTATGTCAAAAGCAAAAAAAAAAAAAGATTATTCAATTGATAAAAAGTGTCTGTGAGCGCCGGACAACAATAACAATTTAAAGTATGAGAATTTGCGAAATTTCCCGCCGCGGCTAAAACAGTGGAGTAAGAGTGACCCATAAACTAATAAGGTTAATCGAGCACCGCCGCGTATGGAACGCGAGTGAGTGAAGAAAACGCCAACAATTAAATATAACAATTTAAGACATCAGTAATTCCAGCAGTACATCATAACAGGGGGATCAATAATCCTGCACCCCCTATTAGCATATCCGAACGCCCGCTCACTATACAGAGCTCGAGCTGCACAGCAGCTAGCCGATGCCCTGTCCGAATATAAGGCGGGCATAACAACATTACAAGAAATAAGATGGACCGGGAGTGGTGTTATTCAAAGAAACGGGTATGACATTTATTAGAGCTGTCATGCAAAACACCATGTGATCGGGGTAGGCTTTCTAGTCAGCCAAAAACTGAAGCCTACCATTGCACCCTTCGTGTTCCCTTCGCGTTCTCTTAGCATACCAATTCTATGTAAAATTTCTTTCTTACCTTATCAGGAATCTCAAACCAAGAACCTAATGATTTGGTTTACATATAATGAAACCATCATGACAGGGATCATAAATATTGCGCCGTCTATTTTCCCACCCTCGATGGTGTACAAAAAACTATCTACACACACATCGGCTGGCGACCCCTTTCAGCCAGCGATAAACGGTCTAACGCAGATGCATGTAATTAGCACCATCTGCGTTGAGACTAATCCCTTACCAATGCACCAAAGCGCGAACAAAAGATCGCTGGCTAACAACATGCATTCTGGCGATACACAAACAATTTAATCACCAAAACGTATCGCAAATACGTCTACCATTTAATGAGTTGCAACTTGATTACTCAGTTGAATTCACAGGTCACAAATCTCTTTTATCCTACTTAGTTCTGGATCCGTTTCCCAGTAACCTTTCCACATAAACAAAGACCTGACTATCCCTTTCCCTTTCTTTGTGTATCAGGTTCTGCATCATAGCTTCGATCTATGAAAAGAACCGACGTACACACACACAAGTGTACTGTGGCGATCTTCTGTATGAGATCTCTTGGTTACCCAAAAGAGAGACTTTACGTCTCTCTCGGAACAGGAATTGCACCCTTAATTTATTATTATTATTTATTGGCCTGTAGGAACCCGGAAGTTCATGACCTCACCGACTCGGCTTCGCCATCCTTCCCTGTCCTGGGCACTCTCCTTCCACGCTTCCCCATTCGATCCGATCTCCTCAAGGTCAAACCTAACATTGTCCTCCCATCTCCGTCGCGGCCGTCCTACCGGTCTCTTTCCCGTTGGTCTACCGTCAAGAATTCTATGCACGGTCCTATCGTTCCCCATTCGCGCCACGTGTCCGGCCCATCTTAATCTTCGCGACTTGATTACTCTCACTATTGTAGGTTTGCGATATAGTTCTTCCAATTCGTGGTTATGGAGTCTCCTCCATTGTCCTGCCTCCTCGTCATATTTACCTCCAAAGATGCCTCTCAAAACTTTATTCTCGAATAGACGGAATTTGTTTTCTTCCCGTTTTGTGAGAGCCCATGTTTCGCATCCATATAGAACAATTGGCATGATTATGGTTCTATAGACACGGAGCTTTATGTTACGTGATAGCAGTCTGGATTTCAGCAGTTTACTGACTGCGTGCCAACTCGCGTTGCCGGAATGCAGTCTCTTGTTAATTTCCTTCGACATTTCGTTACTGGCCGTCAGTATCGTTCCCAGATATTTAAATTCTTTAACTTTTTCAAAGATCTTACCTCTGACGTTTATATGTGTTCTCTGAGACCCACCTGCTCTCGCCGTAATCATGTATTTTGTTTTGTCTTCATTTATTTCTAGGCCCACCTCTTCTGCCGCTTGTATGATGATTTCACAGTTTTTACTAACAGTCTCTAGATTATCGCCCAGAACGGCGATGTCATCCGCATATGCGAGCACTTGTGTGACCCCGTTCAGGGATGATCCGGCCATGTTGTCGTCTTGTACCTTTCTGATGACATACTCGAGCACAAGGTTAAAGAGACACGGTGATAGACCATCTCCCTGCTTTAGTCCGTCCCGGATTTCAAATGGTTCTGAGAGGTGGTTTTCTATTCTAACTCGCCCTTTGTTTTCGTTCATGCAAATTTGAATGAGCGCGGCATATTTTTTTGGGACTCCCTGCTCAACTAGAATATGGTAGAGTCTCTGCCTTGCGACTGAGTCGTAGGCTTTTTTGAAGTCAACGAACAGTTGGTGAACCGTCTCTCCGTATTCCCACTTCTTTTCCAGCAGTTGTCTTATTGTGAACATTTGGTCGCTTGTTGACCGGTTCCTACGGAATCCACATTGGTAGTCTCCCAGTATCTCTTCTGCGTAAGGTGTGATTCTCGCCAGAATGACATTTGTTAATATTTTGTATGCGGTTGGGAGCAATGATATTCCTCTGTAGTTTTCACAGTCAGATCTGTCGCCTTTTTTGAAAATGGGGATGACTATTGAGGTTTTCCATTCTTCCGGAGTGACTTCCTTATCCCATATTGTTTGGATGAGCTGGTGGATCTTTCGAGCGGTTGCCTCTCCTCCATGCTTCACAAGCTCTGCCGGTATGCAGTCGACTCCGGGAGCCTTGTTGATTTTCAATCGATTTATTGCGTCTACAACTTCGTTGAGAGACGGCTCTGGGATCTGAGGCTCAGCTGTATGTACGCTTGGTACATTTATCTGTGGTTGATGGGTGCGTACATTGAGCAGGTTTTCAAAGTACTGCTTCCATCTTGTCACGACATTGTTTGTTTCTGTGACCAGACAGCCGTTTGCGTCTCGAATTATTTTGGCTCTTCCTCGGTAGCCATTTCTAATTGAATTTATGCCGACATACATACCCCTGATGTTCTTTGTCCTAGAATTTTCTAGGATTTTTTCGATCCTAGTCTTCTCCCATTCGCGTTTTTTGCGTTTGAAGAGCCTCATTGTCTCTCTCCGAATTGTCGCGTATCTTTCTGCGTTGACTTCATCATATCTTTCTAAGTGGATCACTCTGAGGCGTTTACGTTCTTCGATCTTCGCCCTGCACTCATCGTCAAACCAAGGTTTGGACTTAATTGTTTTCTTAAATCCTAATACCTTTTGGGCTGTTAGTGTGATTGTGTCTCTGATCGATGTCCATTTAGTGTTCACACTATTAGCTTCCTCTTCCTCACTGCTCACATTCTCTAGAATGCTAAATCTATTCGTTAGCTCGTCTTGATATTCGGCCCTTTTGCGTAGGTCTTTCAGTTTATCAGTGTCGAACTTTTTGCTTGTCTCCCGTGACTGCCCATGTGGGATTGCTGCGAGGCGACTCCTGATTTTGCCAATCACTAGAAGATGATCGGAGTCGCAATCTGCTCCTCTATATGCTCTTACGTCAAGGATATTCGAGTGGTGTCTTTTGTCTATGAGGAAGTGGTCTATTTGGTTACGCGTTACGCCGTCGGGTGATATCCATGTGGCTTTATGAATTTCCTTGTGCTTGAACATCGTGCTTTTTACTAACAGATCTTTTGACACTGCGAACGTGATAATTCGAATTCCATTATCATTTGACACGTCGTGTAGGCTTTCTTTACCTATAGTTGGTTGGAAGATATCTTCCTTTCCAATTTTCGCATTAAGGTCCCCGAGGAGGATTTTAACATCGAATGATGAGATCCCATGAAATACATCCTCTAGGGTCTCGTAGAACGTGTCCTTCGTTTCTTCGTCCGCAGATTCTGTTGGGGCGTGTACGTTTATAAATACATAATTGTACCATCGGCCCTGTATTTTTGGCACAGACATTCGGTCATTAATGAATTGCACATCTTTTACATGGGGCGTAATCTTCTTGCTTATGATGAAGCCAGTTCCGAGGTTATGTGTATCGGTACCTCCACACACCAGTGTAAACCCGTTGGTTTCGATTACTTGATGTGGGAGTCGAACTTCCTGGAGCGCGACGATGTCCATTTTATATTGTTTCGCGTTTTCTACGAGCGTCTGTATCGCGCCTGGTTTATATAACGTTCGAACATTCCACGTCCCGACGCGTATATCCCGCTTTTTCCGTTTTTCCCTACGTCTTCTTTTTGCCGAGTCGGTGTTTTCCTGATGATTTGTTCCCTTATGGTAGTGTTGGCTCATCACACCTACGCCTACCAGGTTTTTTGTGAGATTGTTTTTTGTGTATTGATCATTCATTTCATTGGATCACTCTGGGGTTTCAAATGGTCCGCCATATCAGAGCCCCTCTTTGATATGGTAAGGTCTGCTTACTGCTCTGATTCGACCCGGTGTCAGAGAGGCGCCGTTATAATACAGCCGGTATACCCCTGGCTGCAAACCATCCAATGGGCACGGTGACGCGTAACACTCTGGATTAGGGGCACCCTTAATTTAAGAGAGCCAAATTCACTGTCTGAATTTCCTTAATAATGATTGAATCTCGTAGAGTCCTTTTACATCCGCGGACCAGAACGGTCACGCTTCACTCCCGCTCTCCGCGTATATACCTCGGAGTCGTATGTTTAATAATTTTGTATCAAAAAAAAATAACGATCATAAGTAAAAATCATGTGCCTAATAGACATAACCAGCATTTCCCACGTACAGCGTCGTGTTTGCAACCGCCATGTCGAATATTATATTTGCTGCAGTCTTCGAAGATTGTGTGTTTATTGACTTCATTGTAACTCTTGCGCAGTGCTACCGTGAAATAAATAAGGATAAACAAAAAGAAATAGTGTGTTTAATTTTACCGCGTTGTCTTGGCGAACAGTTTATTTCTCCTGCTGTTGCCCTTCTCTTGGTTTTGTTTTTGCGGAATTTGTAGTGACGGTGGCAGAAGAAGGGAATCAGCGCCGTGCGCGGGTGCAACATACTTCTTCCCCGCCACAGTCCCCTGATGACGAAAAAGAAGAATTCTACGAGAACGTCGAACGAGCCCTTAATGCCTGCCCAAGATCCGATGTTAACGTCGTTCTTGGTGATTTGAATGCGAAAATAAGTCGGGAGCCGGTTTTCAGGCGCTACGCAGTTTCCCATAGTTTGCATGAGAACACTAATGACAATGGACTACGAGTCATCGAATTGGCAGCTTCAAAGAACTTGGTCGTTGAGAGTGTTACGTTTCTCCGTTCAGATATCCACAAGGTCTCCTGGTTATCACCTGATGGAGCTGTTATGCACAAAACCCTCAACCCCTTAATACATACTTCTTTGGAGCTAGTCTCCACCATTAATCGCGCATACATTGAATATCGCGATATCAATTCAATATCATTATATTTAACTCAAACCCAAGACGTGATAAACGAACCATATGTTCAACACGCAAAATCCCCTGGACCCAAATCTGTGGAGCCACGATGACCCACTTTCAAGTAAAGTTGTTGCGACATAAAATGCGCGTCTGCAATTTTATGATCCTTTAAAGGTTTGTTTACCCAAACCATTTCCCACAGGCAATATCTTTTTCTATTCTTCTAAAACAAACAACTTGCGCCATAAAGCGAACCACACGTTCGTTTTATCGCCCACCGACATAGAGGATCGTAAATGTGCATTACCAAGATCCTCTGTTGATTTTTCCTTTGTGTTTTCTCTTTTGATCCTAAGCCGGGAAAGATAAAGAAAGGAAACGGCGGCTGACAAGAGGGCCATTCAGGAAAAAGATGATACCCTTCGATCTGCATCATCTATTTATAGACTTTAAGGCCGCCTACGGCAGCAGAGCCAGGATAGAACTATATAATGCCATGAGAGAGTCCAGCATTCCAAACAAATTGATAGGACATTGTAGGTTGACCATGACCAACGTAACTAGTCAAGTAAAAATAGCGGGATTGCTGTCCAAACCAATAAACATATTTAAAGGGCTCCAACAAGGGAACGGTCTGGCTTGCCTTCTCTTCAACCTGGCGTTGGAGAAAGCAATCCAGACTATTGTCACCAAGTCCTGCCAGATACTTGCGTACGCAGATGATATCGACATCATCGGTAGATCCGATTCGGCTGTACAGGATTCCTTGACCCAGATCGGGCAGGCGGCACAAAAACTGGGACTGCACATTAATGAGGGAACTACTAAGCACATCAGCTCAACTGGTCTCCGACATACAATGTAATAAATGTAGGAACCAATGTACAGGTGCCTGTCTGATCGACTTGGAAAAAGCCTTTGATATCGTCTGAATTGAAGGGTTATATTACAAACAGATCAGACATGGCATACATAAGCCTTTACTATATGTACTTTACGATATGTTAAAGGACAGGAGGTTCGTGGTCAAAAATGGTAACGTGACCTCTAATAAAACGTATAATATCAAGAATGGCTTGCAACAGGGAGCGGTACTGTCTCCGATTCTTTTTAACCACGAACGACACAAGGAAAAACTGGTGAAAGCTGGTTATCGTGGGACCGCATGGAGATAAACTGGAAACCAAGAGTTTAGTTAAATACCTTGGCATCTGGCTAGATCAATATCTGTATTTCAACAGACATGTACACGCTGCTTTGGTCAAGGCTAGAAAAACGTTTGCTATGACAAGGAGGCTATTTCACAGTAGCCAACTTGACAGTAGGGTAAAAGTCATATGCTTCATGACGCTAATCAGGCCAATGCTCATATATGGTTCTCCAGTATGGTTTAACATAGGTCCAAATTTGATGGAAAAGCCCTGGCTGTTCGAAAGGAAGTGTCTCAAAACCTGTTTCAGATTATATCGAACACCGGAATTGGAATACAAAAAGTACTACTCAAATGAGACTTTATATAATGAAGCCAGCATAAATAGGGTGGATAATTTTATGATTAAATTAATCAGAGGACATATTGCGAGAGCAATAAGCTGGTCCAAGGGCTTATTATCCAAATACCCTGTACTATGAGAACGTGTGTCGCAACGGTTTTGTTTCACCAGAGGCGTTCCTTGATTTGGACATGAAAGAGCTTATACAGGATAGATCCGGAATTCCGCTGATCTATCATCTAAGTAGATCATCCGTAGACGGGCGATTGTGCAACGACCGAGAAGTAACGCGTACCGAAGAAGAGCTCTTGCGTTTCAGTAGGGCTATCTCCCACAGAGACCGGGACGATAGTATTGGACAGCGTCAACAGTTCTGGTGGTTGAATGGCATTTAAAGACCTGGATACCAAAGTCGGTAAGAGAACGAAGCCACGTATTTTTACAGTCAAAACAAACACAGTTTAGTACTAACCAACTGTGAGATTGTATATGAGCACGTGTTTAGCAAAAAAAAAAACAAAAGTTGAAGTAAAAGAAAAACAAAACAAAAATAATAAATATAAATAAAAAAGAAGGAACTAAAATATATAGTGAAATTATACAAAGTGAAGCCAACCTAATAACTGGTTTACATCAAAGACTGGGCTGCTATCTTGGATGCAACAAGCTCGGTGTACTGACCCTCAGCATGCAACATGAATGGCAGACAAAAAACAGAATATTAAAAAATTGAAACCAAAGTCCGCGTTAATAAAGCGTCCGGCGAGCTCCCCACTAACACGAGCGACAACAAAAGTCAACAAGCCAACGAGGCAATAACAGACTTGCTCGAAAAGGCGCAAAAATGGAAAAAGACAATACATTTCCCCCGGTTCCATACAATGACGGCCATGTGACCAATAACATGTTTGCATGTTTAGCGACTACCGAGACTGATGACGAGGAGGAAGAAATCAGCGATCTTGAAACGAGGCTAGCCCGAGCAAGGGCGCAATTAGCAGAGAAGCATCGCAGAAAAAAGGAATTGGCTGAAAAGGAGCAGCTAATGGTGAAACAAGAGCAGCAGAAAAATCAGCAACAATGTGCACAAGAGAAGCCTAGCCAACAAAAAGGATGTCCACCGCAAGAGATTACACAACAACAACCACAACAAGATCAACAGACAGCAACAAGGAAAGCGAAGATGCCACCCATCAACATTACAAATATGGACTATAACGAACTGGTAAGTCTATGTAAGCTTTCTATTGGGGAGGATATTTCAATTAAAAGACTGACAGGGAACAGGTTTTCCATACAGACAAATTCGTTTGAGGACTTCGAAAAAATAAAAAATGTGCTAAAAAGGACCACCGCGGAATTTTACACCTACACCCCGAAAGAAGTAAAGAATATAACGGTTCTACTAAAAGGCGTCGACCCAGAAACAGAACCAGAAGTTCTATTACAAACGCTACGAGAGCTTAACTATAATGATATTGAGTTTATCGCGGTAAGACCTTTCAATACAGCTAGGGCTAGACGGGAGAATCGCAAATTACCATTCTTGCTGGTGCAGCTGGGCCCCGGTAGCAAAATTGGTGGACTTAGGAAAATCACTATCCTGAAACATCAAATTGTCGCATGGGACAAATTGAAAAAAGGCAGAGATATAATCCAGTGTCTTCGTTGCCAAAGGTTCGGGCACTCAGCAGCAAACTGCGAAATGCAATATCGATGCGTAAGGTGCGGACAGGACCACAGCGCAGACAAATTATCTCTTCTAAAGTGTGCAGTCTGTAAGAGTGAGGGACACCCCGCTAATGATCGAGGCTGTCCTAAATTCCGCGAACTACAGGAAAAAAAGTTTTCACAGCAACGAAAAATAGAACGCCCAATAGTTCAAGCCCGACCAGCACTAAATGTAACACCCCAGTTCTCGTGTGCTATACCACACGGGTACCGCCACAACATACTGTGCCTCCAAAAACAGTAACACTAGCAAATGTGCTCACAACCTTGCTCGCTATTCAGACGCAGATGACACGACTGCAAAAACAAATAAAGGACCAGGACACTAGACTAGACTGGGTCTATTCGCAGTTGTCTAGCCAGCCGTCAATATAAGCCCCCGAACAGAAAGCACAATTAAGGCTTTAGTCGTGAATGTAAATTCACTTATCAGAATCGAGAAAAGAGCCGCTCTCTTTAAACTCTTGCAAGACGAAAGTCCTGATGTGCTTCTGGCTAGCGAAACTAAGCTGAATCAGAGGCATAAACCAGGTCACACAAACTACGACATTATACGAAGAGACCGACCCAACTTATTTTCTTTGTGATTTAAATAATTATAAGTACTGCCACAAACAAAGTTCTGTCACCGAAAGGCAAATTATACAATAGTGATGTAATGTTTGGCTTAGAGCGTCTGCGTAGGAGCAGTAAGTTATAATATAAGATTGTTGTGATTCGTAATCACAACTCCTTTACCTACCACCTACCCCGAATAACCACTTACCTAAAACCCCTAACCTATCCCGTCCATACTTACCTTTATCCATACTTACCTTTTCCATCCACTCATTCATCCTCCCATAGCGGGGCATATGTGCGACGGGTGAAATGTTTTAAAGATGAAAATGAAAAACTACTAAGCACATGGTGGCAACTTCTGCGAAGAGAAGACCTAACGTTGGTCAAACTATCAGGGTAGTGGAGCACGAATTTGAAGTAGTGCAATCTTAACTACCTTGGGTCAATAGTATCAGCCGATAACAATATGTAAGAATAAATACGCGAACGGCTGATCAAATCCAACAAAGCATACTATGGTCTATCAAGGCTCTTTAAATCCCGAAATTTATCCAGAACATCCAAGCTACTACTCTACAAGACCATGGTCTTACCAGTACTCATGTGTGGATCCGAGACCTGGGTGCTCGATAAAAGGCACTCTGAACTCTTAGCCGTGTTCGAGAGAAAGGTCGTAAGGCGAATTGTTGGCCCAGTATGTGAGGGAGGACGATTCTGGAGCCGCTGCGACAATGAGTTGTACGCGATCTACCTTGAAGCTAATGTTGTAAGAAAAATCATGCTCGGTATACTCCGGTGGGCGGTACACCTGGCTCGAATGAGCGAAGAGGAGCCTGTCCGGGAAGGCCTTTGTGGCAGGATGTATGGAAAGAGACAGCGCAGCAGACCTTGTCTATGATGGAGAGATGGCGTAGACCATGACGCCCAGAACCTGGGAGTGCCAAACTGGATGACATCGGTTCGAAATCGGGGCCAGTGGAGAGGCTTGCTAAGTAAGGCCAAGACCGGATCCCGGTTGTAGTGCCGATGATGGTGATGTTAACGGATGAGATTCTGTGTGGGAACAGCATTGAATACAAATACGAATTTGTGCAACCAAATTCCAAGAGAATCATAAAATTGCAGACGCGCGTTTTATGATTCTCAACAATATTTTTTCGAGGATGAGTTTATGCATGCCAAACATCAGTTTCGGGCATTTAATTTGGAATAAGGGATTTTTTGGAATTTGAATTAAATGTGCAACAATGCAACGTTTGGTTCGATTTATCGTGCATTTGAATCAATGTGGATATTGTAATTTTAGTATATGGGTTTATGGGTGTAAATATATATTTGGGAGGGAAATAGTAGGGCTTCGTGGAGCACTAGAGTTGTTTAAAACGTGTCGTTAGTCAGCTTAACGGCTTCCTGTGGGGCCAGTGAGTTAAGATTTAAACTAGAATTTAGGCATTTTTTGTCCAGCTATCAAATCGAGTGTTTAAGAAAGCATTTAAAGACTTTCTGTAAAACATGCTGTAGAAGAATGATCAAATATAGTTCGGCATTTAGGTTATTCATTAACTAATTTTTTTTTTTTTTTTTTTTATTAGACTTCTCTCGGGAGAGGCGAACCTATAGCGTCGAGTGGGCGCCCCGAGATGCCATCAAATAACTGTTGCAGTTCTTTTTGAACAGTTGCAGGTTGTAACGCTCAGGGAACACTCGCGTGGGAAGGGAGTTCCACAGCTTCCCCGCTCTGTAACGGAACGAGTTCTGATACAGGGATGTTCGCGCCGTCGGGAGATGAACCGCAAACGGGTGCGATCCGTCGGATTGTCTTGTGGAGCGCATATAGACCGAATTGCGTGGAACAATGCCAAGAATCTCCGAAGAACAGCACCCGTGATAATATCTGTAAAACAGACAGAGGTCGGCCACGCGCCTTCGATGTGATAGAGACTGTAGTCCCGACGTCAGCGCCGGGTCCCCGATCAGGCGGACCGCTCGTCTTTGTACGCTCTCAAGTAGGTCGAGGGTATGTTTAGGAGCCGAGCTCCAAACATGAGAGCAATATTCGAGCGCGGGTCTAATTTGAGATTTATATAGGAGAAGAAGTTGGGCCGGAGTAAAGTATTTCTTGGCTCTAAAAAGATAACTCAGTTTTCCTGAGGCTGATCTGGCGGTACCCGATACGTGTTTATGCCACGATACATTCCCACAGACCGTGACGCCGAGCAATTTCAAACTTTCCCCAGCCTCGAGGGCCCGGCCATTCATCATCAGCTGTGGAACCGATGATCCAGTTTTCTTTGTGAATGTTGTATACTAGGTCTTCGTTGCGTTGAAGTCGACAAGATTGGCCTTTCCCCACTGCAGGACCTTATTTAGATCCTGATTCAGAGAGTCAATCTGTCTACATCTCAGCTGGTGCGACGTTAATGCACCAATCGGCCGATCACTCGAAAAGGAGGAAACAAGCGTACTATCATCCGCAAAACTGAACACTCTGTTATCCGTTGTCTCCAACAAATCATTTATGTGAAGCAAGAACAGGGTTGGAGCCAAAATAGTACCCTGGGGCAACCCCGAATTAACAGGATACAGATCCGAACACTCGCCGTCCACAACAACCCGGATCGAGGAAGCTCCTCGTCCAGTCGCAAAGCTGTTGGGAAAGTCCATATGGACGATGTTTGCTCAGCAATGCCCCGTGCCAGACGCGGTCAAAAGCCTTGGAGATATGGTTCAATCGCAGATGTCCATATATCGGTTATAAGTGTCAAGAGGTCTCCTGTGGACTGCCTGCCGCGGAATCCGTATTGACGATCATTCAGAAGTCCGTTGCACTCCAAATACTTAACCAACTCTGTATTGATGAATTTTTCCATTGCCTTAGATAAAATAGACAGTAATGCTATCGGACGGTAATTTTGTGGGAGACACTTTTTTCCCGTCTTTGGGATTGGCTGAACTCGAGCGATTTTCCAGCAGGTGGGACAGGTCCTCCATGCATAAGATAAGCGGAAGAGTCTGCCAAGAACCGGCGATAGTTCTGGAGCACAGTTCTTAAGGACTATTGCTGGTATTCCGTCCGGGCCGGTTGCCTTCCTACAATCCAGTTCACGTAGAATGCGTTGAATAGTGCGCGGACGAAATCTCACATCCCGCATGGAAGACTGTACCGGCGAGATCACAGGTGGCTCCAAAAGGCCGGGATCGAGGTTTGAATTCGCGGAAAATAAATTCGCGAATACATTAGCTTTATCCTTTGGATTCGTGACTAACGTCCCGCTGTCTGTCACCAACGGAGGGAAAGAGGAGGAAGCAAAGTTACTGCTGACAGCCTTTGCCATTGCCAGTTGGGCACCGAAGGAGCTTATTGATCACCCTGTCGTTGTGAGCTTTCTTCGCGGTGTCAATCGCCTGGTTGCACGCGTTTCTGATTAAAATTCGTTCTGTTAACATCGGTGGGATTGGTGCGCCATTGCTTAAAAGCTCTATTTTTTGCCGCTGTAATCAGCTCGCATTTTTTGTCAAACCAAGGTTTATCAGACGAACTTCGTTTGATGGAATGTGGAATATACATCTCCATCCCCAGGAGAATAATCTCAGATACCGACTCCGCGCAAGCGTTAATATCGGAGTTTCCGAAGCACACCTCCGACCATGAAAAGGATGCGAAGAAATCTCGCATATCGTCCCAGTTAGCAGCCACATACTTCCATACATGGCGAAGCTGCCTAGGCCGGTTTTTTGCTTGGTATGCAAGTGCTTGCGCGACAGATATCAAGCAGTGATCTGAGTTTCCCAGTGGCGCAGAAACCTCTACGGTATAAATACTCGGTTCGGATGTCAAAAACAGATCCAGGGTGTTAGCATAATCGCCTCGGGCATCCGGTACTCGCGTTGGCCCCCCACGAGTTGAGTCAAGTTGTGGCTTACAGCAAACATCTCCGCCAGCCTCCCAGCGTCGTCGGTTCTGTTAGAATGTAACAACCAGTCGGAATTGTGCACATTAAAATCGCCAAGGACAATAATTTCAGAAGCTGGGTGGTTGATCTGTATCCAGTCGACGGTATATGAAAGATGTTCGAAAAATATCGCCGGTCGATCGTCATTCGGGGAGCGGTAAAGACAACAAAGAAATTTAACGAAATTCCTCAGCACGACCCTCATTCATATGATGTCCATATTATTGGGCTCCAACGCCTCCATCCTCTGGCAAGCCAGATCGGACCGTGCGAAGACGCAGACTCCGCCCTTAAAGCGGAATCTCGAATGTAAGTCGTATCCTGAGCAACGAAGGTATGTCGAATCAGTTGACGAATCGACCTGCGTCTCAGTTAGGGCAAGGATATCAGGTTTCGTTGTTTGCAAATATTGGTGGACGGCGTTTACATTCATATTGGTGAAACCGATGCCCCTGATGTTACAAAATGCCGTCACCAGTCGAGCGTGGGCCGAGCCTCGAGAGCTAGCCCGGTTATGCGATGACGAACCTCTCAAAGTTCCATTATTTATCATGATATCTGCATGATGTTCCCCCTGACATAGTCCCCCCCGGAGATCCGAATGGGAGACTAGTTTACCTCCGGAATTCTTTATATCAGAAGGCACCATCATGACTTATCTCCGTGTCAGTCCGGGCCATCAGCACACATCCGAAACACCGTCGAAGATTTCTCTCGGCGATATCGCGGAATGTACAGCGTGACGGGGTGGTATCTCACCTTGGGACCGACTACCACCTAACCAACCTTTTCTCGAACCGGTCCATCAGCCAAGCCCCGAAAGATGGCCAGGGATTTCTCCCGACCATTTCACGGAGCCCAAAGCTTGATGGGGTGGTATTTCACCGGGCGCACAGGGCGTTGGGACCCCGGCTACCACTCGGCCTTTAGTCGCCTCTTACGACAAGCTGGCCTAGCTGTGAGTATATTCTAACGCCCTACTCACAGGGCATTTTCTACTATAATGAAAAATTTCCCGCAAATTAGGTCATTAATAAAACGTTTCAAATATTTTGACACAAAAATCTTAATTTCTCTCAGGGGCAATCGTACAAAGACATGGTTCATTCCTCCAGGGGTATTGCCAGCAGAACAGTTGTGGCGAATCTATAGTAAGTGCTTAAATAACCTGTTTATTATAGCTGCAAACAACCCGCAAACTTACGACAGATGTGTGTGTTCTTGGCCCTAAGCATTTATATTTTACCGATCCACTGACAGGAAAATATACAATTAAAAGTTGGTTCACAACTTTTGAAGATACTTTTTTCTGCCAACGGAATGTTCAAAGATATGTTATATTATGTTAAGCGCGTGGGTAAAGTTAAATTGTTGAATTGGGACAAACATGGTTTGGGTAATTTTATTCCATCTTTTAAATTCCTAAATAAATGGTAACATTTCTATTTTTTATTCATTTCTTTTATATACGAAAAAAATGTTTAAAGAATTTGTTTGAGCAAAAGGTAGTTTAAAGTGTTGAAACGCCTGCTGGCTTTAGCAACGCGAGCAAGGTATCCTTAACTTTTCATTATCATTCATTCTGTTCTTGTGAGATTGTTTTGTTTTGTGGTCTGCATCCAAACGTTACTGCATCGTTAAACTTGCCGGGTAATTTTTTTCTCTTTTTTTGATAAACAATATCTTGTATAGAGCTTAACATTCACACTGCGTTTCCACAGGGTTCATCCTTAACTAAAGATTTATTCCATATGGACTCACACAAGCCATACAAAGATACTATTACCATTTTTTATCGTTTCTGAAAAAAATGAGCTCTAAATATCAGCCAAATATTTAAGCGAACCGAAACAATTAAGTGTTTGGCCATTCTAAATTTATCCCGATGTATCTCAAAGCAAAAATATTTGTCATCTACAACGAAAATACTCTTAATTTTTTCATGGAACGGAAAGTGCAGATATTTCCTTAGCTAATTTTACAATGACCAACTAAATCAGGATTGACGTCAGAGTAGTCGTCATTTAACGACAGATGAGACCATTTCCATAAGTCGCAGAATGTTCAATAAGTACCGAGGCCTTTCTCTCGAGTTGTTCCTATCAAAATTAGAGGGTCGAAAATTTTCCGCGGATGATAAGCAGCTGTTCTGGTCATGTCAGTTGGAGATCGCTTTAAATCGTATCTGTTACCGTTGGAAGATTGTACAACGGAGATATAAATATCTTTCAATTGGATAATTACTTCGAATTTGTGATCTGAATTGATGCACGAAAACTGGAACAGCACTTATTTTCTGGGTACAGTGAAAGCTAGGGAAACGACGCGATTGATTTAAACTGACGCAGAAGACAGTTGGATTTCTAGTATTATTATTTTTTTTTTCTAAGAGAATCGCTCACACAAAAGAGAAATATGAGGAACGTAACAGAAAATTAGTCATTTGTAAGCATTTTTTTAAGACATAGATATTTTAAAAACCCGCAGAATATGCGGATGTTTTGTCATCTATTATTTATATATGATAAAGATATCCGATTTATTCAATCAAAGTAAGATCCGCTGGCAGCTACGACATTCTTCCAACGTGATTCAAGGTCAAATATTCCTTTTTCGTAGAAGTGTTGACTTTTTGAGGCAATGAAATCTTCAAACGCTTTTATGGCCTCTGTTCGGTTCCGGAAGAATTTCTGCCGGCAAAATGAATCCAGATTGCGGAAAAGATGGTAGTCCATTGGGGAAATGTCAGGAGAGTACGGTGGATGTATAAGAATTTCAAATCCCAACTGCAACAGTTTTTCCACCGTTACTTGTGAGGTATGGGGTCTAGCATTGTCATGCAAAAGGATCGGATCGTGCCTATTGACCAACGCAAGGTTGCTTTTCAGCCAATTTGACATGCAATATGTCGATTTCCTCACAATATTTGATAGCGTTTATAGTTTCTTCTGGTGGAAGAAATGAAAAGTGGATTGGTTCTTTCGATGTCCACCAAATTGTCACCATCACCTTTTTTGGGTGAAGATCAGACTTGAGAGAGTGTTTTGGTTTTTCACCTACGGTGCAAAAACGGCTCAGTTTGGTTTCTTAATCTACGCGATGCATAGATTTCCAGGCACCGTAGTTTTTGGGACTCGTTCTGTTCATGGGGTAGCCACTTATCGAGTTTCTTTACCTTTCCTATGAGAGAAAGGTGTCGACTTATTGTCATTGGGGATACTCCCATGCTTTGTGCAATCTCCCGCACCGATTTCATTGGGTCTGCATCCAACGTTGCTCTTAAAACCTCGTCGTCAACTAACGTTTCCGGCTTCCCACGTGGTTCATTTTCGAGGCTGAAATCTCCCGATCGGAACTTTCCAAACCAACGTCGTATAGTGCGTTGGTTTACCGCTACATCCTCAAATGCGTCATTAAAATTGTTCATTGCCAATGACGCATTATGTCCCATTTTAAATTGATAAAGGAATTCGGGGTGCCCCAAGGTTCTATTTTGGATCCAACCTTGTTTTTGATTCACATAAATGATTTGTTGTAGACAACGGATAACAAAGTGTTCAGTTTTGCGGATGATAGTACGCTTGTTTCCTCCTTTTCGAGTGTTCGACCGATTTGTGTATCTGCGTCGCATCAGCTGAGATGTAGACAGATTGACTCTCTGAATCAGGATCTAGATAAGATCCTGCAGTGGGGAAGGGCCAATCACGTCGACTTCAATGCAGCGAAGACCCAGTATACAATATTCACAAAGAAAATTGGGTCATCGGTTCCACAGCTGGTGATGAATGGCCGGGCTCTCGAGCCTGGGGAAAGCTTGATATTACTTCACGTCACGGTCTGTGGGAATGTATCATGGCATAAACACGTGTCGAGCATCGCCAGGTCAACCTCAGGAAAACTGAGTTATCTTTTTAGAGCCAATAAATATTTTACCCCGCCCAACTTCTTCTCTTGTATAAATCCCAAATTAGACCCGCGCTCGAATATTGTTCTCATGTTTGGAGCTCGGCTCCTAAACATACCCTCGACCTACTTGAGATAAGCGATGCGCCTGATCGGGGACTCGGCGCTGAAGTCGGGACTGCAGGCAATATCATATCGAAGGCGCGTAGCCGACATCCGTCTGTTTTACAGATATTATCACGGGTACTGTTCTTCGGAGATTCGTGGTATTGTTCCACGCAATTCGGTTCTCCACAAGACAATCCAACGGATCACACCCGTTTGTGGTTCATCTCCCGACGGCGCGAACATCCCTGTATCAGAACTCGTTCCGTTACAGAGCGGAGAAGCTGTGGAACTCCCCTCCCACGCGAGTGTTCCCGTAGCGTTACAACAGGCAACTGTTCAAAAATAACTGCAACAGTTATTTGGTGGCATCTCGGGGCGCACACTCGGCGATATTGGTTCGCCTCTCCCGAGAGAAGTCTAATACAAAATAAAAAAGTTCCAGTTTTTAAGTTACTTTAAAATTAGTCACCCACCCCCAAACCACATGCCATCGTTTTTAAGTTAGTTTGTGGAGTACGAAGTCGCGACACCAGCATGAGCGAGAGTTCTACCTCGTCTCCTCCAATTTTTGGAGTGTCTGCCGCAGACCGAAAGAAAAAAACACAAGCAAAAGAAATCTCCGCAACACACCGATCACAAGGAGTTCACCAGGACGAAGTGAAGAAAACAACAGGAGAAGTTCCAAAGTAAAGGAATGAACGCACTGCTTTGAAATTAAATGCTCTGGTTTATTGTTTTAATTTATTTTTGTTGAACTTAATCTTAATTACACTGTTTTTGAGCGACAACGTGATTTAAAGATTTTGCTTCTAATGTGGTGGTAACATGCCACTGTATACGATCGATTTCCGCACGTTAAAACCTTTATGCAGCTAAAACTCGAACACTCTCGACTCCGGTTATATTATATTCGCGTGTCTGCAGCGCTACGGACAGCGGGAGTTAGCATGGCTGTGGTGGTCAGCGGATGGAATTCGACTCAACGATATTCAATCATTTGGGGTGAGTTTTCCCGAGAGAGAAAGTGTTTCTCTCGTGGTGAAAACAAGGAAGAAATACTTGGCAATGTATGTGTATGTGTGAGTGAAGATCACATTGGTTTTTTTTCATACACAGGGCCGTGGGAATGAACCTGAAACAAAGAAAGGAAAAAGTGATCGTGGAGATCTTTGTTTGTGTGAGAAGGTTACTGGGAAACAAATCCAAAACTATGTAAGATAAAAGGAATTTATGACCTGTGAGTACAACTGAATAAACAAGTTGCAACTCATTAGATGGTCGGTGCATTTGGGATACTAGAATGATTGAATTGTTTGCGTATCGCCAGAATGCCTGATGGAGGACAGCGGTCTTTTGTTTACTCGTGGTGTGAGTTAGGGAAATAGTCGCAATGTGGATGGTGCTCAGTACATACAGCTGGTGTTGGACTATTTCTCGCGGCTAAAAAGGTCGACAGCCGATGTGTGCATAGATAGTTTTTATGTACACATATTGAAGCTGGGATTAGCCAACTCAAGGGTAAGATTCCCTGATATGCGGTCGTATGATATGCGAACCGATGAATTTTATTACAGGGAAATTATGGTAAGATAAGAAAAAAATCTTACAGGAATTGTATGCGAAGAGATGCAAGAAAAGGTAAGAATTCTTTTACTGAAGCTTTTTAGATTATACCTTAGATAATCCTAGATGCGTAAAGCATTTAAGGTGCTAATGCGATTGCATTAGCGAAATTATATGATTGGATGAAAGTTATGGGGGTTTTTTAAGGTAAGTGAACCGTGCGGTTTGGCGGAACCGCCACAAGTTCGTAAGTCTATTTATAAGTTTATATGTTTATACCAGCGAAATAAACTGAGGGTTCTGCCCTCACTTCATTCATTCACTCACCTCTTACCGTTTCTTTTTTCCATAATTCCGCAATGCAGCCCATCCCACCCCGCAACCTTTACTCATATGACTTCCACAAAGCGAACTTGCTCCATATTAATAAATATCTCAACGTAACTTCATTCAATCTTTACATCGAAATTGTGAAATGAATTTCCCATTACGTTTACTATTCCAGGCGAAAAACTCCTACCTGCTCACCACATTGTTCTAATCGCAAGTTTCGTTCGTTGCATAATAAAAGGAACAAGCTGTGGGCTGCTTTCCTCTGTAATCGCTCCGTCTGTGGCTCATCCAAATACCTTGACACTTATCTCCAATTCAACAAACTCTACAATATCCTTTACCGAAACTACCTAACAAGAACTCAGACCAACGTAATAACTGAGCCGAAATTTTTTTTTTAAATTTATCAATCACAAAGATAAATTCGATGATTATCCCGCATCCCTTTCATTTAACTTGAAAACATTAACGGATTCACATCTGAATGCGAACCTCTTCGCCACCTTTTCCAAACAATCCTTCACATACAACTCTTTCGTTCCCGAACTTATCATCATCATCGGCACTACAACCTGGATCCGGTCTTGGCCTTATTTAGCAAATCCCGAGGCTTGTTAAATTTTCCATAATAATTTGTTTTTCCGGGCTTAGGTTATTAGTCCTTGTACTCCGTACTTTGATATAAGCTGCTTAATCCTCACTGCGTTCGAGTGGGGACTTTTTACGTGCCTGAACTCACCTATTTCAAATACTTATCAGATTCCTCCCATGCTCCGTTTCTTTCTCAATTTATTGAACGACCTATGATTGCAAACACACTAACCCAACTTAAAGACGGATTCACCCCCGGGCTTGATGGTCTTCCCACTATATTCCTTTAAAAACGCTCCTCTGTTCTCTCTTCCCCCGTTCAGCTATTTTCAATCTATTGCTTTCTCAGAGGAATTCCCTAATATTTGGAATACCTCGTTTATCACCTCCGTGCATAATACGGGACCCAAAGGCCAAAGTACTGTCCCATCGCCAAACTTCCCCACATCCCCAAACTTTTTGAAAGCATTCTATACCAAAGGTTGTGCTTCCACCGCAAATCCCATATTCCTTCCAGGCAACACGGCTTTCTTGGTGGTATATCTACCACCACTTACTTAGTTGAATTCACTTCCCACACACTCCTAGTCCTAAAGAACGGCAAAGAAGTCGAAGTTGTTACTACTGATTTTAGTAAAGCCTGTTAGATACCAAAACCCACCATCCCCCTGCAAATAACCACTCAAATAACTATTGAGATAAAAAATTAATAATAAAAAAAATTACATGTAGGCGGACAAAAAACAACGACCGTGAAAAAAGTAGGCGCCGGAAATCAAATAAAGAGAAACAAAAATTAATTTGAAAAAAAAAAACCAAATAATCGATGATTCAATAAACGGACCGGAACATGACTCGTAAAATAAATACAAAATAGAAACAGATTTCGCACCCGAAAGATTAACTATAATAGTATTCGAAATATAAATAGCAATTAGTGTCGCGAATAAACTAAACAAATTCTCCAATAATCGCGTGTGAGCTGAACTATGTAATTAGTGTCGATTAAACTTAACTTTTTCTTCGAATAATCGCATGTGAATAGAAAATTACGCAACTAGGGGCTCAAGATCCAACGCCCCCAGCAACCAGAACAGCCGCACCAAGAAGCTTCAATTAACAGTAGCAGCAAAAAACTATAACCATGAGTACGTTATAACCTACCCTTAACATTTAGTACGTAAAATATCATTAACATTTTGTATATAACAACCCTTCGTTAAAATCTTGCATGAACTGATACTTTTCAGGCTATCCCGCTACGGCTTCGAACTAGTATTGATAAAGTGGATTTCTTCATGTTGAGTAATCGGCTCTATAGAGTACATTTCAGATCTGTTCTCTCAAATCCTTCTCTTGCCATTTCGGAGGTCCCTAAGAGCAGCCATTTAGGCCGCTTCTATTCATATTAACAATAAACGATATCATATATCGATATGATTATCAAGCATTCCTGTGTCTCCTTTTAGGCCAACGATACCAAATTCCTCAAAACAATTTGTTCTCGGCTTTATTCTTTCCTTCTCCAGATAGAACTTGACAACTTTTCGTTGTGGTGCGAGAGAATTGCTGGAACTTAATGTCGACAAATGACAATCAATTACATTTTCTCCTTTGCCAACAGAATACTATACAGACGAAGAAGAGCTGGAAAGGGAAACCTCTGCAGTTTAAAAGAAAAGAAAAACTGATAACAGTCATAAACAAAATACAATACCGACTGTAAACAATATGAGGTCAGTTCATGAATGAACAAACGAGGTTACCAAAGAAAGGAAAATTCCCCTGCCACCACCAATCAATGTGAAGAATATAAGGGAATTTCATGCATTTAGAAAACCCATTTTGTCTGTAGTGAAAGACAAAATTCAATTCAAAGCATTATCTAATAATGACATAAAAATAACATGCGAAACAGAAAATGCATACAGAGCAGTTAAAGAGAAATTACAATCCTTTAAGATGGATGTAAGAACCCAAGACTTAGAGTATTGTGGGGGTTCTTTAACCTCACGCAAGAACCACCCACAATTCCATCCCAACTTCCCTCGCATACCTGCAACTTTTCCTTTTTCAAGGACATGTCATGCACCTAACGCATTACATAAAAGTCCCTGAAAGAATTCTGTTCACGCATCCAATGCACCATTAGAATTTCCTAGAAAAGAGTTTGTAGCGATTCTAACAGATACACACAATTCACAAGCAAAAATAGTGAAGAACACCGAACGAAAAAAATCGAATAAGAAAAATACATCAGAACCGTATACCAAGCGATAAATAAAAATAATTCACACCAGTGGAATATACTCGAGTTTGGAAATCAAATTCTAAACACGGTCAGTAGTCTGGTGCTTCACTGCTTCGCTTTTCAACCGTTTCATCGTGTGTTCAATTCACCTTCTTCACTATCCTTGCTTAACGCTACATAATTGGTGACTACGGCGTGATCTTGTACACACAGCATACACTTCCCATAGTAAAGCAGAACTTCACACACGGTCACGACTTCCGCATAGAGCCCAGCCTCCGACGTTTTCTCGTTTCTCTCTCGTTCGTCCGTCGTCCGCATACGAATCTGATCGTAACGAAGTTACTGCGGCGGGAGTGTGTAGCGATTCTAACAGATACACACAATTCACAAGCAAAAATAGTGAAGAACACCGAACGAATAAAATCGAATAAGAAAAATACATCAGAACCGTATACCAAGCGATAAATAAAAATAATTCACACCAGTGGAATATACTCGAGTTTGGAAATCAAATTCTAAACACGGTCAGTAGCCTGGTGTGTAACGCTTAGGTAAAATTTTTTTCGTGATTCGAGCTGTCATAGCGTCAGTTCGAATCACACGATCTTCTTCACTATTATTTCAAACTTTCAAACGCTATAAGTTCGTCTGCATACATGCATCATACTTAGGAAAACTATTTCGGCACCCCTTGTTTACCAAGCAATTATGTGGCACATGTGTACAGCACATTTTCCTGGCAAATTCCACGGCCTCGGCAGCCTTTTGTCCAAGAAACAAAAGCAAATACGCGCATCTAGCATCTAGTGGCCATAAACCGAATCCTTTAGCATACAAATGCAAACAAAGAATCCGGTTCTGTCCGCCGGCAAAGATACGATATACAATCCCCATTGTGTAAAGTATCGAAACCCATTAGCACCTTTTCCTTCTTCCGCTCCCCGTAGCGCGCGCGAGGATGCGTACATCTGTGGCGATTCCGCCAGATCCCACGGCTCGCCTTCCTGAAAAAACCCCCATAACCATAACCCGGGTCTGCACCAGCTTTCGCTAATGCAATTCGCATTAGCATCTTAGATGCTTCACGCATCAAACAGACCCAATTATTTTAACCCTAAAATCCCTATAAAGAAAACTTACCTTCATGCATCCCTTCGCATACAATTTTTCATAAGATTTCTTTGTTTGCTTATTTGGTATTCTGAACCAATTCGGTACCAGACAAATACCATAAATATCGCGCCGTCTATTTTCCCAGCCGCGCCATATACCTTTTCATATACATTGCCTGGCAACCTTTTTTGTTTGTCTTACCAACAAACAACCCAAGCAGCTGCATATAATTAGCGCAATAGACGCTGAAACCAAATTCTCCAGCATTTCCTAATGCAAATATGAACCCGGTTTCTATTGCAGCCAGAGATGCCATAAACATCCATATTGCTTTTAGCACCTTTTTCTCCTAACGTCGAAAATAGCGACGAGGCATCGTATAAACATGACCCTCATTAAAGAGCGAACCATTTGGTCGCCTTTTCTTTTGTCCTTGCCGCCTGCCTGTTTCGCTGTTCGACTGCACGTGTGAATAGCATTGATCTCAACGATCCCACACATACCACCATGACCTGTATTACAAGATCTGGTTTCCTATACCACCAAGAGAGACTTTACGTTTCCCTGGTGGTAGGTAAAAAACGATATCCTTATTGGTGAGGATATCGTTTGAGTCTTATCCCATCCTCCGACCACGCTGGTCGCACGGTGAAACTCCCGCTCTCCGCGCCACCAGCGGAGAAGCGTAAACTTGAACACGCGATCTCTGACAAAAGTTGACTCGATGTAGTGAATATGCACGTACCCCGTTGAACAGTGACTATTCGGTGCTGCGACTGTGTCAGTGACAATCGGTGAGCATTTGTGGCGGCAATTGCCAAAAATCAATGAATGGGCAAACATCGCCCCAACATCAGCACCAGTTTCCATCACCGGATCATCACTAGCAACACAAGGTAACAACATGACGCTGGACCACAGGTTTCCCTTTGTCTTTTTTCATACAGTTCGCAAACCGTCATTTCCTTCTTGGGTGAGCCCCTCCGAGCCACCAAATATAAATAATAAATTCTGGCAGACTTTACATACCGTCTGGAAGGAAGAAGGTCGAGCTGGTCTATATCGGGGCTTAACGACGCAACTAGTCCGTCAAATACCAAATACTGCAATAATGATGGCCACCTATGAAGCTGTTGTGTATGTACTGACTCGCCGATTCAATAGTGGTTTCTTTGATGCCGGTTGGTAAAAGAAGCTTTGCCATAGACTCGTTTTGCTGTATCAGACTATCACATCAATCAGAGAAATATTTCAAAAGTGCACACTGACATCGTCATCCCAATGTAGACATGCATAGTGTAGCTTGATATTTCCATCGCACTTATTCGACAACCAGCAAATCTAAACCAAAAAAAAAAATTAAAAAAAGAATAAAACCCAAAAAAATAAAATATAATAAAAAAAAATCTGCATTTTACAACAACACACAATTAATTACATTTCATTTTTCTTTCTTCTTTATACGTTCTTGCTATACTATTTTCAGAGGAAGAACAACCCATAATTTGTGATCAAGTAGATCTGTAGGATGCTTACGGATCTTACGTAAATTGTGTGTATTTAAGTTATTTACATTTATGTGAATTATTTTCTTCTGTTTTTATTATTTAAGCTCATTTGTTTTGGATTAATTTAAAGTTTTACAAGTTCTTATGCACACATTATATAATATAAAGTATACAGGTTTGAACAATATGAAATATTATAAACTCTTGCGAAAGTATTTAACATATTGTAAGTTTATACGTAAGGGTAATAAGTTTTTCATTGTAAAAATATATTAACTTTTTCTCAGCCTCAATATTTGGAAAGTTAACATAAAACAAAATTTTAAAAAATCAGTAAGAAATTTCACTAACTGTTTATAATTGGCTACTACAATATTTTGTTAAAAGAAAATTAAAATATATAATATATAGAAAATAAAGTAAAAATACATTAAAACACAAAAACAGACGCGCCAATCAAAAAGTTCAGTGCGTTTTTAAAAGTCCAAACATTCGAATAATTTAATATCGATAATATTTTCGTTGTTTCATAATGATAAATACACCCTTATAGATATGAATTTTCGAAACACTTTCAAAAATTACTTTTAAGCTCACTTATTGTGTAGTTACTGAGAAAAACAAAGTGTATTAACACACATGAAAAGAACTATATATTAAAGTAACCTAAAAAAAAAAAGGAAAAATAATTTAGCTCTTTTAACATAACCACAATTCAGGAATACCCTAGGGCTTCAGATATTCTGTCACATTGTGCTAAAATTAGTTAAACAAGTTCCAGAAAGTCAATATAATTTAAAAAAAAGTAAATATAAACATAAAGCAACATTGTTTAAATTAAAAATAATTCACTAGAGGCAACAAGATAACATATATTTTTATATTTTCCTTTAGTTTTGCTGTTCTCCCCAAATTTCTGTTTTTTTTCTGTCGCTCAATTTGATATTTTACATATTAAACAGATACACTTATCTTGATGCAACAAAATTTACTTAACCTCAGTTGTTGTCCATTTCCTGCCTTTATAGTTTTTAAGCGTGCTTATATATTGTCAGTCAAAACAAACAATTAAAACAAACTAAAATACGAAACACCGGTATCATAAGTATTCACAGATATACTGTAAACCTTACCGAATATAAAAACGGTTGCTGCAAAATTTTATACATTTTTAAAACAAAATAATAATCACTGTAAGCCCCATCTGGGTACATACCACAGCACAACCGTTTCAATAACATTCGCAACTCTTTTCAACTCTGCACAATTTCACACGACTCGCTCAACTCCATTTGACGTCTTTTGACTCCGCGCTCACACATTCGACGATTCGACTCCATTTCACTTTTTTTCGACTTTGCTCGACTTTTTTTTCCGTCGTCTCTCGACTCCATTCATTCCTTCGACAACACTCACCCACGCGACTTCACCCGACTTCGCTCACCCCTATTTAACCCTTTTAAACACTACTCGACTCCACACGGCTCCGCTTACTACTTCTCTTGATCCTCTTTCGACTACATTTAATTTCTTTTTCTACTTCACGTCGCCAACATTCAACTCTCTCGACTCCATTAATCCCTCCACCACCGGCTCCTCATCACACCCTTCGGACTCTTCGAGTTCAAAGTGATGACCTTTGGCCTTCTTTAAATACTGGCAAAACTCGCCTCTATCCACCCTTTTAAGACCCCTTTTTCAAATATTGGCGCACACTCTCGCCACTGCTCAACACCCATTTTTTGCAAACCGGCCCCTTAGCTAACAACAGCTACTACGCGTAGCATATAATCAATAGGACGCCCGGTTTTGTCTCGTGTGAAACACCTCACCCTTTTCTGTCTCTTTTCTGAAGGTTGGCGCTCGCGCTCACCAACCATAGCCTTCACGCAACCCCAAGCAACCCTTCTCGACTCTGCGTGACCTCTAACAACTTTTTCCATGCACGCCAAAGACAGTTATCACGCGACACCGTTCATCAATGCTCGACCTTCTACCCGATTTCAGCAAGCCAGCTTCCCTCGTTACCACAGCTACTACGCGTAGCATCTATCAGGGCACCTGGTTTTGCCCCTTTATTTAAATTTCAGGACATTCGTCCTTAGATCTCTTAACGTCTCCCAAATGTCTCAGCAACACCGGTCCTCAAATCAAACCGATACCACCGGACTGAGACATTATACCTGGTTCCCCAATCCTTTAGCCACCATGGCTCCCCTTTAGCGGCAACTAAAGGCTATACACGCCCCTCTACGCCGCCTCAAATACCTAGGTGCATAATACTTCGGAGAGTGCAGCAGTTACTCTAGGCCGCCTTGTGGTTAGACACAACCAACCATACCCCAGGAGCCCCGTAATCTAAGTCGCCCAACTTAAACGAGCGCGATTGGCCGGCCCTCCCAACAAAGCGCCGCTTGGTCGAGGTCGCGGTCGCCGTTTATCAAGCTCCGGGGTCGACACCGGAGCCGATATATCGGACCTCCCTCGATCGGTAAGCCGCGCAACTGGAGCGCCCGCCCCCTTTTTACCAGTCACAGCGGCAAACAATTTGCCATACAAACGTATGGACAAAAGACACCCGCTCTGGACTTGGTCCCTTTCCATTCCGCACACGGCAACCGTCACTGCGGATGGGAATTACCCTGGGATAAGTTCCCCTCCTTCTCGCACACACTATTTCGATAAGCCTGTTGGTCCACGAGACCCATAACAGGCCGATGGACCACGCCGCACACATTTGCCCTTGATGGCATCAAGCGGCAACAACTGTGTCCACCTTATCGATAAAGGCCCAAACAATAACCAGGAACTGGTCACAACGACAGTCCCGTAACATTACCACAGCGCATTCCGAAGCAACCTCCCTATCATCACAGCACCCACCATCGAGCATTCCCTTGCCCCTACCTTTTTTTTCGTGACTACGTCACTGGGAGGGGAGTACTGTGGCGATTCCGGCAGATCCCACGGCTCGCCTTCCTGAAAAAACCCCCATAACCATAACCCGGGTCTGCACCAGCTTTCGCTAATGCAATTCGCATTAGCATCTTAGATGCTTCACGCATCAAACAGACCCAATTATTTTAACCCTAAAATCCCTATAAAGAAAACTTACCTTCATGCATCCCTTCGCATACAATTTTTCATAAGATTTCTTTGTTTGCTTATTTGGTATTCTGAACCAATTCGGTACCAGACAAATACCATAAATATCGCGCCGTCTATTTTCCCAGCCGCGCCATATACCTTTTCATATACATTGCCTGGCAACCTTTTTTGTTTGTCTTACCAACAAACAACCCAAGCAGCTGCATATAATTAGCGCAATAGACGCTGAAACCAAATTCTCCAGCATTTCCTAATGCAAATATGAACCCGGTTTCTATTGCAGCCAGAGATGCCATAAACATCCATATTGCTTTTAGCACCTTTTTCTCCCAACGTCGAAAATAGCGACGAGGCATCGTATAAACATGACCCTCATTAAAGAGCGAACCATTTGGTCGCCTTTTCTTTTGTCCTTGCCGCCTGCCTGTTTCGCTGTTCCACTGCACGTGTGAATAGCATTGATCTCAACTATCCCACACATACCACCATGACCTGTATTACAAGATCTGGTTTCCTATACCACCAAGAGAGACTTTACGTTTCCCTGGTGGTAGGTAAAAAACGATATCCTTATTGGTGAGGATATCGTTTGAGTCTTATTCCATCCTCCGACCACGCTGGTCGCACGGTGAAACTCCCGCTCTCCGCGCCACCAGCGGAGAAGCGTAAACAGTAACACGCGAATATATACCCGGAGTCGTGTGTGTTTTATTTTTCAACTCTAGGAAGTTTTAGTTTACTTTTCCACGTAAATTTATCCGTGAATCTATGAAATAACGTAAATTTATTGATCCCAAATTGTTTATTATCGAAAACATATAGTGCGGCAAAAAAAAATCGGTATACAATAGTCTCTTTGATAAAACAATATCATTAAGTTCATACGAAAGTGTTCAATAGTTTTTGTGAAAACGAATAAATCATACAAAAATGTAAAAGACAAACAATAAACAATTTATAAATTTCATTAACTGTTTGATTTTCAAAATTTAAAAGTAAATTAAATTCAAAACTAGACACATTTCATTGTTAAAGCGTGTTTCCTGTGCTGCTGCCCAATAAAACGTTTTCAAAAAGAAAGGTAATCCCCCAACATTCAACTTCCTGTGAACAACTGAGTTGGTGTTTGTACCTGCTGCGATATTCGGCCAAACTTAATTAGTGAATGATGGAGGAAGAAGGGAACCGAGTGCCCGTGTCCGGCACAATACTTCTCCTCCCCACACATCTCCGAGTCGTTTTACAACCGGATGTTGAGTTTTTAACTAAGTGTTTTCTCTATTTGTGTACGTGTTGCGTAAACGTTATTAAAAATTGCTTTATATCCGATGTAAAAATAAGAGACTAAATGAATACTTAACATTACTTTGCATTTACTTGTGAAATATGACAAATATATCGCCGCGGCAGAATAAGAAACATTTAGTGGCATTTTGTGTTCTATAATAAAGTTCCCGTCTATACACTATAAGTTGTGTGCCTAGTTATATTAATGCGTAGATTCATCTTTACTTAACGAATACATCTCTATTAAATCGTATTCAATTGATATCAAATTTGTTTGAACACAATATAAAATAGAACAATAAACAACAATTAACAACGAAACCGTGCGCTAGTGTTTTATTTTCTCTGCTTACAATAGACAAAATTTCTAACCAATAAAAACAATAAAATGAAGTCCTGTGTGTTTTATTTCCTTCTCGTTGTGAGCTGCTTGTGACGGCGATCATCTAATGAACAATTAGTGGGGTCGTAGCAGAATCAGTGCCCATGCCGGTATAGTGCTCTGAAAAGCCCTACCATCTCCTTCCCCCACACATACATCCAAATCCCATAATCCTTAACTAAAATTCAAAAAACAATCATATAAATTGAAAATTCGCGATAAACGAATCAAATGTTCGCTTATCGCCCTTACACCCAACTCCCCATAATCATCCAACTAATCCAGAAATACGTTATCCCAATCGAGCAAAATTCCTGGTAAACGAATCAAATATTCGTTTATAATCCATATACATCAATTTCCCCAGATCCTCAAACAAAAGCAAATATCGTAAATTGAACCAGATGTACAATTTCCATACTCGCGCTTATGTGTCCGAGAATTCGCCTAACCAGATTCTTATCTCAAAAAAACAAACACAACTCCGGCCAAAGTATCTAAATCGAGATTTTGCTTTGAATTCGATCTCTTCGAGATACAAAATCTCGATTTGGTTTGATTTATAAGGGTGATGGCTCCTCAATAGTATACTGGTTAGTATACCCGCCTGTCACGCGGGAGACCGGGATTCGTTTCCCCGTCGGGGAGCCTCTGGCGCAAGACTAATGACCTTGCCCGGAAAAAAAAAATCATTATGGAAAATTTAACAAGCCTCAGGACTTGCTAAATAAGGCCAAGACCGGTTCCAGGTTGTAGTGCCGATGATGATGATGATAAGGGTGATGAATTTTGTATTCGAGGATCTCGATTGGCGTCCGAAGTGGTAGGACGCCAATAAATTAAGTTAAAATAAAATAATAATACAATAAAGTAAAAAGTGTTTTTCTATTGGATCCGACCGAATTTCAGATCTATTTTGCGACAATCGGTTGTCACTCTTCCCGGAGGCCCCGGAAGCACGGTGGCCACCGCAACGGGTCCCCTCAGGAGCGGTCTATAGAGATCCCTTATCCTTTTCAGGACAAGGAGACACGCTTCTTGAGAGAAGGACCACAGCACCGGCACACATGACTACGTACCCCCACAGTATCATACCTACCAACTAAAAAGTGAGAAACTATTTAGATTCGTAATCAGAGGACTCCCAGCTTCAATGTTCATAGATATGATTGCAAAAGTGGTAAAGATAACAAACATCAGGAAAAGAACCACGTCAAATAATTGAGAAAAAATGTTTAAAGCCTTTCCATTGTTTTATGTCGATATAGTTCAAAAAGAAAATAACAAATCAGTTTATGAAATCCAAGAATTGTTATGGTGCAAAGTATCGATTGAACCACCCAAAAAGGTCAGATCGATACCTCAATGTAATAATTGCAGACAACAACCTGTCAATGACGAGCCTACCATCATGGATATGTATACCAGGACGACATAAAAAAAAGTATCAACCAGCTAACAAAAACTACCGACCACGAAATCCAAGAAATAAAGACAATGAGTAATCGGCTCCTACGAATAATCACTTAGAACCCAAATGCGCTCAACCAAAGGGCCCAAAAACTAGAAATATTTATAAGAGAGCACAACATACATATTGCGTTGATATCAGAAACACACTTTTCTCATATGAGCTTCATAAAAATCAGGGATTATATGGCCTACTGGAATACGCACCCCAACGACCGCGCCCGTGGAGGTACAGCTCTGATAATAAAACAAAATATACATCATTTTCAACAAGAAAAAATAAAAGAAACTTTTATTCAAGCCTCCATTGTTACTATCAACCTTAATGGAGCTGACTTAAATGTAGGTGCTGTATATTGCCCACCTAGACACACAATCTCAAAACAACAATTCCCGGATATCTTCAAGAAGCTCGGACCAAGGTTTATAATTGGTGGAGATTTTATTGTCAAGCACACTGCTTGGGGATCAAGGTTGGTTACTCCAGGCAAGGGAAAAGAATTGCTTACAACCATCAAAGAAGCAAAGTGCGAATTTCAACCATCTTATTCACCAACATACTGGCCTACTGATAGCAACAAAACTCCTGACCTGATCGATTTCTTTATTTCGAAAGGAGTGTCATCGAATTATATTGAAACGGATAGTTTAGTTAATTTAACGTCTGACCACACACCAGTACTACTAAGATTGAATGCAGCTGTTCCCAGAAAGAACAGAAGAACCCCCCATAACTACAACCCAACTCCCATTATTTCCCGCTAATGCAATTGCATTAGTACCTGTAAATGCTTCACGCATCAAGTTTTCCTAACGTATAATCTGAAAGCTCCTGGAAGAGAATTCTTACCTTCATGCACCAATTCGCATTCAAAATTCCCTACAAGAATTCTGTCCAAACTTATCATAAATCCCAAGCTCAATTCGGCACCTTCAGTTGCCAGGCAAATCCCAATCTTACCATATGCAGTTTCCCTAGATGAATTCCTGTAAACGAAACAATTTGGTTCACACATAATGTAACCATCAAAACTAGGGAGAATAAACATTGCATCGCTTATTCCCAGCCTCGTCATGTGTACAATAAATTCCGTTACGTACACATTGGCTGGCGACCTTTTCACCCAACGATAAACAATCCAACGCAGCTGCATACAATTAGCGCAATAGACGCTAAAACCAATTTTCTTAGCACGCACCATGTGCAAACAAAAGAACGCTGTTCTTTAGCAGGCATTCCGGCGATACGACAAATAATTCAAATTGTTTCAAGTATCCCAAATGCATCTAACAGCTAATGAGTTACAACTTGTTTACTCAGTTGAACCCTCAGCCCATAAATTCCTTTATGTCTTTTAATTTCTGGATCTCGCGGCATGAGCAAACAGAAATCCATAAACGCCCAACGAGATACGGCTTGTTTACTTAGCCGACCTCACATCTCATTGATGCGCGTTATTCCTTTTGATTTTTCAGCTTGTTCTCATGGCCTCGTCCCATGAAAAACCAATGTGCACACATACATGCGTACCACTATGATGTTCTCTATGTGATCCGGTTACCTATCCCCAAAGAGAGAATTCACGTTTCTCTTGGGATAGGAAATGCATCCCTAAATTAAGAGAGCCAGTACCACTGGCCGAATTTCCTTTGCCAGCGAATTCACATCGCTGAGTCGTGTTGCACCCATCGACCGAGCAGGTTGTTACCACTCCCGCTCCTCGGTGCACACGGGGACGCGAATATACCCCGTCGAGTCGAGTAAGCGCGCGATTAATACAAAAGTAATTCTTTCTTGTGCCTCAAGTATAATCACCACAAGTAGTGTACACTGTCTTATATTTTTGCGCTTCCGTGTCATCGTCGGTGAAAGTAGAATCTGTTTTCCGTAAGCTAATTAAATACCGTAAGATCAGTTTTAAATAAAAAGAACCTCAGTAAACTATAATTTCAATAAAACATTATTCGAACATTAATCCAGTGTGTTTAATTTATGTGCTGTGGTATTCTGGTTGTGTCTATCTCTTCCTTTGGGTATTTTGCGAACTATCATCGGCGGACCTTTTAGCAGTTGTGTAATTGTGTCGGTGGAACAATTTATGATGGAAGAAAGAAGTGAATCAGCGCCGTACGCCGGCGCACCATACTTCTTCCCCACAACCCCAATGGAGATTGCCCAAGAAATCGACAAAAGTTTGAACCACAAAAAAACACCAGGCATCGATGAAATATCACCTGGCGAATACAAGGAATTACCTCGAAAAACTGTCATTATGCTAACATATTTGTTTAATGCTTACTTGACTAAGATACATTCCAAATTCATTCAAAACAGACCACATAATAATGCTCAAGAAACCAGAGAAACCAGCAGAAGAAGTAACGTCTTATAGACCTGTGGCGATTCCGCCAGATCCCACGGCTCGCCTTCCTGAAAAAACCCCCATAACCATAACCCGGGTCTGCACCAGCTTTCGCTAATGCAATTCGCATTAGCATCTTAGATGCTTCACGCATCAAACAGACCCAATTATTATAACCCTAAAATCCCTATAAAGAAAACTTACCTTCATGCATCCCTTCGCATACAATTTTTCATAAGATTTCTTTGTTTGCTTATTTGGTATTCTGAACCAATTCGGTACCAGACAAATACCATAAATATCGCGCTGTCTATTTTCCCAGCCGCGCCATATACCTTTTCATATACATTGCCTGGCAACCTTTTTTGTTTGTCTTACCAACAAACAACCCAAGCAGCTGCATATAATTAGCGCAATAGACGCTGAAACCAAATTCTCCAGCATTTCCTAATGCAAATATGAACCCGGTTTCTATTGCAGCCAGAGATGCCATAAACATCCAATTTGCTTTTAGCACCTTTTTCTCCTAACGTCGAAAATAGCGACGAGGCATCGTATAAACATGACCCTCATTAAAGAGCGAACCATTTGGTCGCCTTTTCTTTTGTCTTTGCCGCCTGCCTGTTTCGCTGTTCCACTGCACGTGTGAATAGCATTGATCTCAACGATCCCACACATACCACCATGACCTGTATTACAAGATCTGGTTTCCTATACCACCAAGAGAGACTTTACGTTTCCCTGGTGGTAGGTAAAAAACGATATCCTTATTGGTGAGGATATCGTTTGAGTCTTATTCCATCCTCCGACCACGCTGGTCGCACGGTGAAACTCCCGCTCTCCGCGCCACCAGCGGAGAAGCGTAAACAGTAACACGCGAATATATACCCATGAGTCGTGTGTGTTTTATTTTTCAACTCTAGGAAGTTTTAGTTTATTTTTTTTTTCACGTAAATTTATCCGTGAATCTATGAAATAACGTAAATTTATTGATCCCAAATTGTTTATTATCGAAAACATATAAATTTCAAAAAAGATCGGTATGCAATAGTCTCATTGATAAAACAATATCATTAAGTTCATACGAAAGTGTTCAATGCAGTTTCAGTAAAAACAAACCAAAACCACATAAGCATTAAAGTTATATTATTAAAAATCGTAAACATTGTAAATAATATACATAAAACAAATGGCAATAGATATAGCTCAATAAATTTTATGCGCAATTATATATATTAAAGTAACCTAAAAAAAAAAAGGAAAAATAATTTAGCTCTTTTAACATAACCACAATTCAGGAATACCCTAGAGCTTCAGATATTCTGTCACATTGTGCTAAAATTAGTTAAACAAGTTCCAGAAAGTCAATATAATTTTAAAAAAAGTAAATATAAACATAAAGCAACATTGTTTAAATTAAAAATAATTCACTAGAGGCAACAAGATAACATATATTTTTATATTTTCCTTTAGTTTTGCTGTTCTCCCCAAATTTCTGTTTTTTTTTTCTGTCGCTCAATTTGATATTTTACATATTAAACAGATACACTTATCTTGATGCAACAAAATTTACTTAACCTCAGTTGTTGTCCATTTCCTGCCTTTATAGTTTTTAAGCGTGCTTATATATTGTCAGTCAAACAAACAATTAAAACAAACTAAAATACGAAACACCGGTATCATAAGTATTCACAGATATACTGTAAACCTTACCGAATATAAAAACGGTTGCTGCAAAATTTTATACATTTTTAAAACAAAATAATTATCATTGTAAGCCCCATCTGGGTACATACCACAGCACAACCGTTTCAATAACATTCGCAACTCTTTTCAACTCTGCACAATTTCACACGACTCGCTCAACTCCATTTGACGTCTTTTGACTCCGCGCTCACACATTCGACGATTCGACTCCATTTCACTTTTTTTCGACTTTGCTCGACTTTTTTCCGTCGTCTCTCGACTCCATTCATTCCTTCAACAACACTCACCCACGCGACTTCACCCGACTTCGCTCACCCCTATTTAACCCTTTTAAACACTACTCGACTCCACACGGCTCCGCTTACTACTTCTCTTGATCCTCTTTCGACTACATTTAATTTCTTTTTCTACTTCACGTCGCCAACATTCAACTCTCTCGACTCCATTAATCCCTCCACCACCGGCTCCTCATCACACCCTTCGGACTCTTCGAGTTCAAAGTGATGACCTTTGGCCTTCTTTAAATACTGGCAAAACTCGCCTCTATCCACCCTTTTAAGACCCCTTTTTCAAATATTGGCGCACACTCTCGCCACTGCTCAACACCCATTTTTTGCAAACCGGCCCCTTAGCTAACAACAGCTACTACGCGTAGCATATAATCAATAGGACGCCCGGTTTTGTCTCGCGTGAAACACCTCACCCTTTTCTGTCTCTTTTCTGAAGGTTGGCGCTCACGCTCACCAACCATGGCCTTCACGCAACCCCAAGCAACCCTTCTCGACTCTGCGTGACCTCTAACAACTTTTTCTGCCTCTGTCCAATATTGGCGTCCATGCACGCCAAAGACAGTTATCACGCGACACCGTTCATCAATGCTCGACCTTCTACCCGATTTCAGCAAGCCAGCTTCCCTCGTTACCACAGCTACTACGCGTAGCAGCACCCATCAGGGCACCTGGTTTTGCCCCTTTATTTAAATTTCAGGACATTCGCCCTTAGATCTCCTACGTCTCTTAAATGTCTCAGCAACACCGGTCCACAAATCAAACCGATACCACCGGGCTGAGACAACATACCTGGTTCCCCAATCTTTAGCCACCATGGCTCCCCTTTAGCGGCAACTAAAGGCTATACACGCCCCTCTACGCCGCCTCAAATACCTAGGTGCATAATACTTCGGAGCGCACATCTAATAACCCTAGGGCGCCCTGGGGTTGGACACAATCAACCACCCACCAGGAGCCCCCTAACCAAAATCCCCCTTTTTTTTTAAACAAGAGCGACGGCCGGCACCTCACAGCAAGTTTCCATTCGGTCGAGGTCGCAGCTACCGCTACATTGGCACCAATGTACCGGTCCTCCCTCGATAGGTAAAACGTGCAATTGAGGGCCCGCCCTCCTTTACCAGTCCCAGCGGCAAACAATTTGCCATACAAACGTATGGACAAAAGACACCCGCTCTGGACTTGGTCCCTTTCCATTCCGCACACGGCAACCCGTCACTGCGGATGGGAATTACCCTGGGATAAGTTCCCCTCCTTCTCGCACACACTATTTCGTCACTGCGGATGTGAGCGGATTTCCGATAGACCAACAAGATTTCTTTGTTTGCTTATTTGGTATTCTGAACCAATTCGGTACCAGACAAATACCATAAATATCGCGCCGTCTATTTTCCCAGCCGCGCCATATACCTTTTCATATACATTGCCTGGCAACCTTTTTTGTTTGTCTTACCAACAAACAACCCAAGCAGCTGCATATAATTAGCGCAATAGACGCTGAAACCAAATTCTCCAGCATTTCCTAATGCAAATATGAACCCGGTTTCTATTGCAGCCAGAGATGCCATAAACATCCAATTTGCTTTTAGCACCTTTTTCTCCTAACGTCGAAAATAGCGACGAGGCATCGTATAAACATGACCCTCATTAAAGAGCGAACCATTTGGTCGCCTTTTCTTTTGTCTTTGCCGCCTGCCTGTTTCGCTGTTCCACTGCACGTGTGAATAGCATTGATCTCAACGATCCCACACATACCACCATGACCTGTATTACATGATCTGGTTTCCTATACCACCAAGAGAGACTTTACGTTTCCCTGGTGGTAGGTAAAAAACGATATCCTTATTGGAGAGGATATCGTTTGAGTCTTATTCCATCCTCCGACCACGCTGGTCGCACGGTGAAACTCCCGCTCTCCGCGCCACCAGCGGAGAAGCGTAAACAGTAACACGCGAATATATACCCGTGAGTCGTGTGTGTTTTATTTTTCAACTCTAGGAAGTTTTAGTTTATTTTTTTTTTCCACGTAAATTTATCCGTGAATCTATGAAATAACGTAAATTTATTGATCCCAAATTGTTTATTATCGAAAACATATAAATTTCAAAAAAGATCGGTATGCAATAGTCTCATTGATAAAACAATATCATTAAGTTCATACGAAATTGTTCAATGCAGTTTTTGTGAAAACGAACCAATACATCCAATAAAATAAAAGAACATTAACTTTCCCTCCAGTGTTTTTGTGTGGCGTAGGTTTTGTTTTGTTTCGTTTTTTTCGGTTCGGTGATTTGCGCGGCGAACAATACATGATGGAGGAGGAAGTAGAACGGAGTACCCATGCAGGTACATTACTTCCTACCCCCACAGACCCATATCGCTATTGCCATTCATTTCAAAACTGTTTAAGAAAATACTCCTCAAGCGACTCAAGGCACTCATCATTATTCCAGACTTTCAATTTGGCTTCAGGAATAAACACTCAACTATTAAACAGGTTCACCGTGTGACCGCAGCAATAGTAAAGGCTTTCGAAGAAAAGAAATATTGCCCAGCTGTCTTTCTTGATGTCTCCCAAGCATTCGACAGAGTATGGCATGAAGGTCTTATCTATAAAATGAGTAAACTGTTTCCAGCAAACTATTGCCATCTACTCGAATCATACTTCTCTGATAGAACGGTCAAAGTAACATACGACGGAGCCCGCTCTAGCTTCTATCCAAATGGGACCTTTCCTCTACTTGCTATACACAGCAGACATCCCAACAACCAAGAACACCTTCATAGGCACCTTTGCAGATGATACAGTTATAATATCAGCTGACGATAATCAAAAAAAAAAACTACACAACAATTGCAACAGGCACTCAACGAAATTAGCCAATGGACCGCTGATTGGAAAATTAAACTCAACGAGATGAAATCTATTCACGTAACATTTACATTGCGACGTTCAGATAACAATATTTCTACATATCTCAACGGAATTCCAGTTCCCAAAGCAGATTCAGCGAAATATCTCGGTATACATTTGGATAGCAGACTAAACTGGAGATATCATGTGAAAGAAAAAGCTGAACAAATAAAGCTGAACCGTAGACAGATATATTGGTTAATCGGGAATCACTCTCAACTCAATCTCTATTGTAAAAGATTGATCTATCAATCTATCATCAAGCCGAACTGGAATACGAGTATTTCAATTATGGGGCTGTACAAAGCAATCCAATAGAGATATAATTCAACGAAGCCAGAATAAATTCCTTCACATTATCAACAACGCCTACCGTTTTGTGACAAATCAGGAAATACATGATGACCTAGAGATCAAATGGATTTATGAAGTTATCCAAGAATACGAGTATACTGTCAAACACGAAAGAGGCCTACATAATCATACCAACGTAGAAGCTATTCAGCTATTGGATATTACCCACGAAGACGGGGCTAAAACGAACGAAACCTCATGAATTAATATGTTAAAATCTAACATACTAAAATCGAGTTGGGAGCTGAACACTGGTCCAGTAAACCCTTACACGTTTTACTTAATTAAACTAAATTAAGTCACACAACGATACACACTGACCGAGTGCGGACGTGTTTTCAATTCGCCGATCGAGATAAATGTAAAAGTTACTCTTATGAGTCGCGAGTGAAATTTGAAATAATAAGACTATTTATAAATAAATCAATTCTAGTGACAAGAACAGTCAAAACAAAGTTATTATACATAAATATAAACAAATAAAAGAGAACGAAGTCACGTGGTTTGACAGTCAAAACAAACACAGTTTAATACTAATCAACTGTGAGAGTGTATGTGAGCACATGTTTAGCGAAAAAAAAAAATTGAAGTAAGAGAAAAACAAAACAAAAACAATAAATATAAATAAAAAAGAAACAAAAGGAACTAAAATATACAGTGAAATTACAAAGTGAAGCCAACCTAAGAACTGGTTTCAAACAAAGACTGGCCTGCTATCTTGGATGCAACAAGCTCGGTGTATGGACCCTCAGCATGCAGAATGGCAGACAAAAAACAAAATATTAAAAAATTAAAACCGAAGTCCGCGTTAATAAAACGCCCGGCGAGCTCCCCACTAATACGAGCTGCAACAAAAATAAACAAGCCAAACGAGGCAATAGCAGACTTGCTCGAAAAGGCGCACAAAATGTAAGAGGACAATCTATTCCCCCCGGTTCCATATAATGACGGCCATCTCACCAATAACATGTTTGCATGTTTAGCGACTACCGACACTGAGGACGAAGAAGATGAAATCAGCGATCTTGAAACAAAGCTAGCCCGAGCAAGGGCGCAATTAGCAGAGAAGCGTCGCAGGAAAAAGGAATTTGCTGAAAAGGAGCAGCTAATAGCGAAACAACAGCAGAATCAGCAACAATGTGCACAACAGAAGCCAAGCCAACAAAAAGAATGTCCACCACAACAGATGACGCAACAACAACCACAACAAGAGCAACAGGCAGCAAAAAGGAAAACAAAGATGCCCCCCATCAACATTACAGATATGGACTGTAACGAACTGGTAAGTCTATGTAAGCTTTCTATTGGGGAAGATTTTTCAATTAAAAGACTGACAGGGAACAGGTTGGCCATACAGACAAATTCCGTTAAGGATTTCGAAAAAATGAAAAATGTGCTAAAACGGGCCACCGCGGAATTTTACACGTACACCCCGAAAGAAATAAAGAATATAACGGTTCTACTAAAAGGCGTTGACCCTGAAACAGAACCAGAAGTTCTATTACAAACGCTGCGAGAGCTTAACTGTAATGATATTGAGTTTATCGCAGTAAAACCTTTCAATACAGCTAGGGCTAGACGGGAGAATAGAAAATTACCATTCTTCCTGGTGCAGCTGGGCCCTGGGAGCAAAATTGGTGGACTTAGGAAAATCACTATCCTGAACCATCAAATTGTCACATGGGACAAATTGAAAAAAAGCAGAGATATAATCCAATGTCTTCGCTGTCAAAGGTTCGGGCACTCAGCAGCAAACTGCGAAATGCAGTATCGATGCGTAAGATGTGGACAGGACCACAGCGCAGAACAATGCACGTTAGGTAAAGAAAGGGTAGACGACAGATCTCTTCTAAAGTGTGCAGTTTGTAAGAGTGAGGGACACCCCGCTAATTATCGAGGCTGTCCTAAGTTCCGCGAACTACAGGAAAAAAAGTTTTCACAGCAACGAAAATCAGAACGCCCGATAGTTCAAGGCCAACCAGCATTAAATGTAACACCCCAGTTCTCGTATGCTCAAGTAACAGCTGGCAGGAGAAACACGCCACAACCCACCACACGGGTACCGCCGCAACATACTGTGCCTCCAGAAACAGTAACACTAGCAGATGTGCTCACAACCTTGCTCGCTATTCAGACGCAGATGACACAAATGCAAAAACAAATAAAAGAACAGGACACTAGACTAGACTGGGTCTATTCGCAGTTGTCTAGCCAGCCGTCAATATAAGCCCCCGAACAGAAAGCACAATTAAGGCTTTAGTCGTGAATGTAAATTCACTTATCAGAATCGAGAGAAGAGTCGCTCTCTTTAAACTGTTGCAAGACGAAAGTCCTGACGTGCTTCTGGCTAGCGAAACTAAGCTGAATCAGAGGCATAAACTATGTCACACAAACTACGACATTCTACGAAGAGACCGACCCAACTCCACACAAGGAGGAGGGGTGGCAATCTTTATTAAAAAACAACTTCAACATAAGGTAATATATAGTGGTGAGATTCGCCGATTTCAGGTGCTTGAAGCGTGCATTATCCGCATACCCCTCCGACAAGGTAGGGGGATGTATGTGATATCTGCCTACGCACCAGAAGCACATCAACCAAATAAATTTATAGTGGAGCTAGAGACTCTTTTCCAATGCTTACAACTTTACTCGGAAGGGAACTATTACATCGTGGGTGGGGATTTGAATGCTAAACACCCAAATTGGGGAAATAGCATATCCAACACGAGAGGAAATCAACTAGCTAGTTGGCTAGATCAACATCACATTGAATATAAAGTTGACCTGCTAGCTACAGAATATCCTTCTTTCCCCAGAGGGGGCTCGTTCCTCGATATTATGCTTATTGACACACGCCTTAAACATACACATACTAACAGACAAAATATAAACTGCCTACGCACAATTGAGTATGACAGCGACCATTGTGCATTATCAATAGTGATAAAAACACCAAGCGAAGTTGTGGAACTCGGTGAATGTATGATACCGCAACCCTATAACTATTGGGGTATGCGATGGACGCGTTTCACCAGAACCTTAACAAGAGAAATTCGTTTAAAAGACATTAACCCTCCTACCAACAGAAACATACCCAACGATGACATCGACAAATACATACAAAAAATGGACGAAACCATAAAACAAACTATGGACAAAACAATACCAAAAACCACACCTACGGACAACATGAACATGTACCGAAACGCCACAATCAACGCACTCCACAGAAAAAAAAGTAGACTTCTGTCGCAACTAAAACTACGATACAGACGATTTATTGATAGGCACGACCAGGAGATAATATCACTGAAGTCCAGATTAAAAAATCTCCAACAGCTGATAAAAGCCAACTATAGGCTATCAGCAAATTTGTATTGGAACAACAAAGTTCGGGCGGTAAAATCCAACAACCCTAGTATGTTTCCGCAAATTAATAAAATATTTAGACGGAGTAATGAAAACGAGATTCAGTGTCTCCAAATACCACGAACTGACGAAAACCAACGAATACTGGCAAATAGAGGCATAGACACAAACAACGCCATCCTAAATGACGAAGTTTTTGTGTTTGAAGATCCCTTGGAAAAAGTGAATGTTGTAGGGGGCGTCTTTCAAGAACTGCACAAGGCAAATGAAGTAATTCGTCGCAACCATGGCTTGGAAGATAGAGTTTTACTGAATTATGGTCATCTTCGAAATGATATTTCACAGTGGCGATCAGAAAACCATGGTTTTAACGAATTCAGTAATGAAAATACGGCAAACGCCGAGATTACTGTCGAAAGCGCCAACAGTCTTTTGATTACTAGTGAAGACATCCATGGCGTCTTTGCATCATTAAAAAACAAAAAATCAGTTGGAATCGATGGAGTACCCAATATAGTACTCAAACATCTTCCTCCAATCGCGATTGACATATATGCAGTCTTGTTTAACAACGCTCTGAACAACGCACACTATCCAGTACATTGGAAAACGGCCATCATCCAACCGTTACCAAAAAGAGGGAAAGACAGAACAAACCCAAAAAATCTGCGATCGATCAGTTTGTTACCGAGTATCAGTAAAGTATTCGAAAAGGTTCTAAACAAGGCTCTACTTAAATGGGCTGAGGACAATAATATTATTCCAAATAACCATTTTGGTTTTAAAGCTGGTCATGAAACCACACATGCCGCAGCTAAACTGGTTTCAGACATTCAGTGGAATAAAAATCTGAAACAGTGTACAGGTGCCTGTTTGATTGACTTGGAGAGGGCCTTCGACACCGTTTGGTTAGAAGGGTTATATTACAAGCTAATGAGACTAGGCATTCATAGACCACTACAGTATATACTATACGACATGTTGAATGAAAGGAAATTCATCGTCAAAAGTGGCAATGTGACCTCCAACATTACTTACAATATAGAAAACGGTCTGCAACAGGGAGCGGTGTTATCTCCGATCCTTTTTAATATTTACACTAGCGACCTGGTAAGGTCTCTTCATCAGGCTATTGCGTATGCAGACGATCTGATAATATATAGAACAGCACCAAAAATTGAAATCATTAACGGATTATTACAAGGGGATTTCAATGATGTTCAGCGATACTGCAACAACTGGAAACTCAAAATCAATATCCAGAAGTGTGAAACCATCCTCTTTAGAACACCACTGGCTCAAGCTACCAGAGACACCAGGATAAACTGGCGAAAGCTAGCTATTATGGGACCACACTAACAAACACTGGAAACCAAAACCGTAGTCAAATACTTAGGCATCTGGCTGGATCAGTATCTATATTTTAACAAACATGTGGAAGCTGCCCTAGTCAGGGCAAAGAAAGCTTACGCTATGACAAGAAGACTGTTTCATAGTAGTCAACTTGACAGCAGAGTTAAAGTTATATGCTACATGACTCTCATCAGACCGATGATCATATATGGATGCCCAGTGTGGTTTAATGTGGGACCTAGCTTAATGGAAAAGATTCGGATTTTTGAGAGGCAATGCCTCAGGACGTGCCTTAAGTTACATCGGACTCCTGAATCCGATCACAAAAAATATTATCCCAATGAAGCGTTGTACAGTGGGGCCAATATAAACAGAGTGGATAACTTTATGATCAAGCTGATCCGAGGGCATATTGCGAGATCAATGAGCTCACAGAACGATTTGATTTTTAGTGCATATTACCCAAACAATATGTATTATGAGGTGGTACGTCGCAATGGCTTTATTCCACCAGAAGCATTCCTTAGTCTTGACATGAACGGCCTCATACAAAATGAATCAGCTATACCGTTGATTTATCACGTGCGTCGGTCGGGTATAGATAAACGAATATGTTTTAGTCGAGAGGTTGCGCACACTAATGAAGAGAGCCTGCAGTTCAGTACGGCAGTAGCACAGAGAGACCGAAAAGACGCGAATAAGCAACACCACAGATTTTGGTGGCTGAGTGGCAATTAAAACCCTGTTTCCTTATAAAACTAAAGAAATAATAATAATTATAATTAAAAAAAAAAAAAAAAAAAAAACCCGACAAACAACGGAAAGCTTACATAGATTTAGCATTTCGAAAATTTAGTTTTGATGTTAGGTTTAGAATAGAGTTAAGTTAAACAAAAAAAAAAAAAAAAAAAAAAAAACAGTTTAGTATTTAAGTTAGATATAAGGTAAAAACAATAACAAGAACAAAGTTTTTTCTTTTCTTCATTTTCTTTCTATCCATTTAAGTTCCCTAAAAATTCATGTTAACAAAATAACCATAATGTCGAAAGACAAATTTTCATGCTTTAAGCGTATGCATGTAACTTAGAGAGTCCGCAAGGGACCAGTAAGTTAAGAAATAAGATAACATAAGCTAGAGTTTAATCATTTTTGTCTAGCAAGTAAGTAAATTATAATAATAGGAAGAAATAAAAAATGATATCTATAAAAAAAAAAAAAATAAAAAAAATAAACTAAATTAAGTACAATATAAACCTAGTATTAAATTAAATTGTTAAGATTGTACTATTCATATCGAATAAAGGATGTTATTAAAAAAAATTGCATTTTCTCGGAAACGCATCCCTCCTCCTCCCCTACTTAAACCAACCCTGTTGACTCGATCCGAGATCTTGGCATTTTATGTGATAGTCACTTAAACTTCCTCTCACACATTGACGACATGATCCTCAAGGCGAGTTCAGCCCCGGTTACGTGAAACGCCGGTTTAAGGAATTTTCTAACCCTTACGTAACCCGATCGCACTACTTTACTCTTGTTCGCCCTCTTCTTAAATATGTCAGCCAGGTCTGGTCCCCATATCATGTATCCCATATCCACAGAATTCAACGACATTTCTTACGTTTTGCCCTCTGAGGACTGTGTTGGGAAAACCCCTTGTCCCTGCCCCCTTAGAAAAGTCGTCTCAAACGAATTAACCTTACCACTCTAGAAGAGCGAAGAATTCACGCTGAAAAATTCTTCAGCAACCGTCTTCTCTCAGGAACAATCGACTGTGCATTCCTTCTCTTCTCTGTCCCGTTTTATACCGATGCCCGTAACATACGAAACCCTCGTCTATTTTATCTACCAGCCCATCACCCCTCGCATGGCATTAACGAACCAATCTCATATATTCTAAAACAGCGTCAACTCTTAGCCCCCTCCTTTGACTTCAACCTCACTTCTTCTGCTCGAAAACACCGTCTCCTCAGTAGCTCCTACTAGCCATTCCTCAGAATTTCATGTATGCTATGTATACTATATACGAGGGCAGGTCAACAAGCCCTTAGAAAATCTAAGAGATGGCGCTGGTAGCATTGCTAAAAGGTCTGTTTTTAGTAAGCATCATTCCTCACTAAGTATCTGTCAAATACATTATATAAATAGCTTGTAGCTATCAGATACATTAGGTATCAAAAACTATCTGCGAGAGGGGTGCCACATTTTCTCTCAGCTGAGAACAAAGGCAACCGCGTGGCCTCTTCCAAGGCTCTTTTGCAGCGCATGCGTCACAACCCAGCTACACATGGATACACCACTACACTCCCGAGACGAAAGAGTCAAAACAGCGGATTGTTAAAGTCGTACGGGCTCCAAAGAAGGCAAAACGGCTGGAAAGGTTATGGTTACTGTGTTTTTGGATGCACGTGTCATTATCTTCATTGACTATCTGGAAAAGGGGCAGACGATAGCTAGACAGTATTATGCGTCACTATTAGGTCAGCTAAATGAGAAAACAAAAGAAAATCGTCGTCATTTGAATAACAAAAAGTCCTCTTCCTCCAAAATAATGCACGAGCTGGCTAAAATTGAGGAATTGAAGCCAGATCTGGCTCCGAGTGATTTCTTTTTATTTTCAAATTTAAAAAAAAGGCCGAGCGGTGAACGGTTTACATCAAATGAAGAGGTCATCGCACACACGTAAGTAAATTATAATAAGAGGAAAATTGTGTGTCCAACAAGGGTTGAACACACCTTCCGCGAACAATGGTTCTTATCTTGTTGTGGGCCTAGCGTCAGGAACAATGTGTCTCCTGACGTGTACTTGGGTTGGGCAGGGGCGACACGTATTTGGGTTTCGCCGATCGAGGAATGTCGTTGGGGAATATCCAGATGTGGTCGCAAACACGAGGGACTGGATGTGCCAAAGCAATGGCGTCCGCAACAATGATTCCTGAAACAAAATTGAGCTATTGAGCGAGAAAGTGAACTGAATACCTGCATCAATTCCAAAAATATTCCTCATCCATCAAACAACAATAAAACGCGTTGGTTTTATTCTATTAATAAGTCACTTTATTGACTCTATTATATTGATTTTCATTGGATTAGAATTTACGTCGAACGGTGCTGCTTGAAGTTTTACGAAAAATAATGCTGTCAACAATGACAGCAGACAATTAAATATACATGTCAGCTATTTGCTGACAGTGGTTATTGTGGATGGATGCCTTCCATTGCGAATTCGCTAGTTGCATCCAGTGAATCCGCAACAAAGATATAAAAAATGATATAAAAAATGAAAAAAAAAAACTCATTGGGCACACAAATGCTTATTTTGAAGAACTACCACAGTCATACATTTATGAAGGATTAAAAAAGTTGGAGGGACGTCTGTCAAGGAGTATTGAACTAGAAGGAGATTATGTTGAAAAATAACAACAAATTTCATCATCATCATCATCATCGACACTACAACCGGTCTTGGCCTTATTTAACAAGTCCGAGGCTTGTTAAATTTTCCATAATAATTTGTTTTTCCGGGCAAGGTTATTAGCCTTGCGCCAAAACAAAAAATTTAGCCAACAAAAATTGTTTTCTGTATTTTTCTAACGACTTATTGGCCTACCCTCGTAAATCGTAACACCCAACTAATCATATTTCTGTATCCTAGTTTTAAGTTAGTTTTATAAGTGAGGTTGTGGCGTCTCTACCAACGCCACTGCTACCTTTTCAACCTACCTCAAAATCTTCCTTCCAAAAGCTCCATTAATTTCATCATTTTTGCGTATGCAAGCGCAATAACTTCCCCAAGCATTCTCCCACCGATTGCATTACCTTTCGTTTATGCAAATCGAATCCAAAATCAAGCATCTGCCCATCAAGGACATTCACGCAATTAACGCGTTATATAAATTTCCCTAGAAGAAATTCGGTACGCCAGTACCACATACATCAATGCATCTCAGCATTGTTCTAAAAGGAAAACATTTCGGTTGCCATACTAGATAACCGAAGTGGATTATGAAAACAATCAGCAGAACCCCTGTCTGTCTGCATTTACTGTCCCACATGTGCGCAACAGATTTTCATGTGCACCAGTACTCTCGGCGGCTTCTATGCAATCTTCAAAGCACCGGCGCAATTCGCGCCTAGCTGCCAAGAGCCGAATTCAATGCCAGTGTAAATACTCACACTGGAATTCGACCCATGACTTCCTAGGAATGCAATACGCAATTAACATGGTTGTAAACACAACCATCATTGTGTAATTACCCCTAATGCATCCTAATCCCTAGCGTAGTATTTGGACAACTGCAAATACTTATACCAAAAGATGCTTTTTCATTCCCACGGTTCGACCACCCATGAGCTCGCATCACGAGTCAACAAGGTGATCCGCGCGCAAAGCAGTTGAGTCGATAAAATAGTGGTAAAGGAGGCGAGTCTCCTGGAGTGCGCCCGGAAAGACGAGTTTACGCAAGTAAAAAGGATTCGGGTTCATTATAATGTTTAAATAGAGAGTCGATGTGAGTGTTTCAAAACGGACGGAGTGTCCAATAATTCACCTGGAGTTTGAGATACGGTGGAGTTCACACCCTGTGCAAGTGCGTCGAGAGTGTTAGGAGGTTGTCAATATACTTACGTAGTGTCAAGTTGAGTACGAAACCACAGATAAATAATAGTCGCGAGTTTTTTTTTCATTTTGGATCAATTTCATGTGGATCAAATTTGTGAAACTGGTGATAAAATATTTAAGTCAGAATAGAAAAGAACATTAAAACACAAACTCCAGTGTGTTTTTCTTTCCACTGTCGAACAGTGAGTGAAGGCAGTTTCTTCGGAATTCTATCGAACTATGTTATTATGTTAGGACACTTGATAAACCTTGCCAAGGCCGGCATATAATCAGGTGAAATACCTACAAGGTTATAGCTTGTATTAAGTCAAATAAAATTGGGACTCTGGTCCTACCAAAATTAAAACCAAATTAAGAATTAAACAAATTTACGACATTAAAGCCAGTAGACCGAATATGTTCCCACAAATAATTAGAATATTTAGAAGGAAAAATTATAATAGCATTCCATGTCTGCAAGTTCCGCGGACTGGAGAAAACACTACTGAACACAGGAATTACTCTGGAATACTTCAACTCCAACGAAAAGTTAATAATAGTCGAGGATCCGCAAGAGAAAGCGAACTCAATTGGTGTCTGTTTCGAAGCAGTGAACAGAGTGAACTAATCCGTTCGTTCTAACTGCGGCCTGGAAAATAGGGCTCTCCAAAACCATATTTTGATACGCAATGAACTTAACAGGTGGTGTCTCGAAAAGCGAAGTTTCACTACCTTTCTTTAAAAAAATATACCGGATTTGTGGGGGTAAAGTAGTTTAGTCAACGTATAACTCGGATTTACTTTATCCCCAACATGTCACTGGGCCAAGAGCGTTGCTAAAAGTTCGTAAGATATCCAAGAGTGGCAGGAATAAATAAAAACGGTGGCGTGTTGTTTTCTTTTTAATTTGTCAAATGATCCTTTTCTTTTATTTCACTTAGAACCTATTATTAATATTATTAAATTGATTTATATACATTTCTATACAAGTTGAAACACTTCTTTCTCGACACTGTGACCGCCATAATTAAAAATTTGACTCAAATGCATGTGAGTACTTTGGTGTTGAGATGTGACTCGCGAAACGTGTGTGGCCACGACAGTAGTTGAATATCGACTGGTTTAAAAGCTCACGAAATTAAATTTTACTCCGGGCGGCGTGACCTGCCGCGGTAGTGGTTGAGTAATGACTGGTCGGGATTGGGAATGAAGATTGGGATTTTTGATTTGCACCACAAGCAACCAATCGAGATCATCTTTACATTTGCGCTCTCTCATGTTCCCCACCCCACGAGGTGGATAAACACTTCGGTTAATTCGATAGTCGAGGGCCAAAGAGAATGAGAGAACCGGAACACAATGTGCAGTGATCCCCGGGTGGAAAGTGATAGGACGCCGAATCGGCTAGGGAAATCTGATCGTGAGAAGTATATTAAATACTTTGAGAATTTCCCCAGCGATTGCATGATTATGCAACCGCCTCGTTTGGTCCGACTATGCCGTTGCTAACCGACATGAAATGCGATTTCCGGTGGAAATCTCATGGGTTAGGGAAATGGTCTTACCGTATGGCAAAGGGTAGCTAAACTCAATGAAGCATTATCTGCATCGAATGATGAGTTTAGCTATACGTCCTTTTGGAAAACATGATTTTCAGGTGAATTAACTGAACGGTGGGATAGGGTTTGATGTGACGCGAGTTAAGGATAGCCACATTATCATCATTCCATGATACCACCACAATACACACGACGCCACGATTCCAACATCAAACAATCATCATGGGTCAACATTTATCTTCGCAGACGTTGACCAACGCCGAACACATATCCATGACCCAGACATCGCATAAACGTTCTAAAAGCATCATAAATCAACAATTATCTTCACACAAGTTAAGGATGGCCACATCATCATACGAGGGTTGCCTCTTATGTTTCGGGATTTGGCAACCCTAGTGTTGCAATCCGGCAATTGACAGCTCTGTCGTAAAGTTGGACATTTTTGAGGTTATACGCACTCAGAACGTTTTGACATACGAGCGCTATTTGTGTTGTTTACAGTAACTTAAAAGATTCATCTCGGCCCAAAAATGGAATTAAATCGTCAACATTTTCGTGCGATTATTTTTTACAATTTTCGGCGTGGATTAACTCAGCAACAGTGCATGGGTGAACTTAATTCAATTTTTGGCGATGAAGCTCCATCAAGGACCAGTGAATTCAATCGTGGTCGTAGTTCACTCCAAGATGAATTTCGTGAAGGTCGTCCAAAATCAGTTGTTGTTCCGAAAACCATTGATGCTGTGCGCGAACTGATATTGGAAGATCGTCATGTGACCTATCGTGAGATTGAGACAATCTTAGGCGTTAGTGGGACCAGCATACATTCAATACTGCATAAACATTTGACTGTCAAAAAAATGTATTCGCGTTGGATCCCACACAATTTGTCAATCGCCCAAAAAAAGGCGTGTGTCAATTGGTCGAAAGAAATGCCCAAAAAATACGGTCGCGGTGCTTCGAAACACGTCTATGACATCGTGACAGGTGATGAATCGTGGATTTACGCGTATGAGCCCGAAAGTAAACAGCAGTCGACTGTCTGGGTGTTTCAAGATAAGCCAAATCTAACAAAAGGGGAATATTTTGATGTGTTGGAGGTACCTCAATCAGAGTGGCAAAAGTGCTTCGACAATTGGTTCAAACGCATGCAAAAGTGTATGGATCTTCATGGGGAATATTTTGAAAAACAATAAAGTGATTTTCGATGAACAATATTTGTTTTTGTTCTCTAATCCCGAAATATAAAAGGCAACCCTCGTAACACCATGATACCACCACAATACATACGACGCCACGATTCAAACATCAAACAATCATCATGGCTCAACACTTATCTTCGCAGATGGCACCATCCTCATAAATCAACGCCGAACACTTAACTATGACCCAGACACCACATAGACGCAAAAAAAGGATCATAGATCAACAATGACCTAGAACAAGTATCTACACACACAGCACCATTCTCATGATCAACACAAGACGCCCATCTGTGACCCAGCAGATAGATAAAATGTGAACAATCTGCACGAAGATAGGACATTCTTTTTGAGGACACCAATCGGCATAGCCGCAACGAATAATATTAAAATAAGTAGTCCTAAGTTTTTAGAAATAATAGATATTTTTTTATTATTAAAAAACCCTATCGGACTACTTAATTCGCGCTGTTACCGGTCAAAATTAGGTTTGAAATAGTGGGTCGGTTCTCCGTGTAGTATATAGAACCCCCACAGATTTCCCAGTTAGAAATCTAAACGCGAATATGTTTGTGCACAAGGATGAACTTACGGACGTTTTCCCGACCGCACTAAAGTATAATTGTTATTATGTCTTTGAATCCTTTTTCGCGATCGTACTAACTTCAGCACTAAGGTATAATTCTTGTAATGTCCGCGACCGCACTACGTATTTCTTGTTATGTCCTTGAATCCTTTTCGTATGTTTTTGTTTTTATTTTTTGGTCGAGAGATTTATTTCCGACTCTTCCCTAAATTATCAAAATTCGATTGATTCTCCTCTTTTAAAAAAAATTTTTTTTTTTATTTTCGGCGTCTACTTTTTGTTGTATTCCAGAATACTACCCTTATTAAATTTAACACTGAATCTCCTAACACATCCTTAAAAACATCACTTAACATATATTACATTCTCACTTAATACATACCATTCATAAACATTCACAATATTACCAGTTACAGCACACTTAATAACCTGCACCTTTTTATTTATTGAAAACATAGCAACTTGGATTTTCGTCCGAATTGAATGTGAAAAGTCAGAGAGAAAAAAATAGAAAAGAAAAAAAGTTCAGTTGATATTTGTCAGCCGTAAAGAAAGGTTGAGAATGATTTGTTATGGAGCAGCTAGCGTCGCAATAACATATTAAGTTTATTAATTATTAACTTTAAATAATTGTTTGTTATTGTTGTTTAAATAATAATTAGCGCTAAAGCAGATTTCGGCTTGATTGACTTTGTAAATAAACAGAATAGTCGCAATTGGGAAATCTTAAAAGCCAGTTGTACGTGAATTATAAGTGAGTTGTTTTTGGAAAATCATAACAGTCAATCAAAAAAATAATAAGTCCACGCTCTTCCCTCATACCGAGGAAGCACGGCGTCCGGACTACAACATTTTTTATTTTTTATATTCACAGTAGTTTTTCAGTACTTGTTATTATAATTATTTATTGTTATGCTTTAAAAGAGAGAGAGAGAGAGAGAGAGAGAGAGAGAGGGAGAGAGTGAGTGTGTGTGTGTGTGGATTTGCGTATATAACAGGCTTATTAGAAGAATTTCGTTTGATGAAATGCGGAATTTAGATATCCATGCGTTAATATCGGAGTCTCTAAAGCACATCTCCGACCACGGAATGGATATGAAGGGATCTCCCAAATCGTCCCAGCTAACAACCCCACGCCTCCATACACGGAGAAGCTGCTTTGGTCAGGGTTGTTGATCTCTATCCAGCCGACGGTACGTGAAAAATGTTCGAAAAATTTCGCTGGTCGATCGTCATTTGGGGTGTGGTAAAGACAACAAAGAAATTTAACAGATTTTCTCAGCACAACCTTTAACTATATGATGTCCAATTTATTGGGTTCTAAGGCCTCCAACTTTTGGCAAGTCAGATCGGACCGCGTGAAGACGCAGACTCCACCCTTAAAACGAAACCTTGAATGCAAATGAAAATATGTCGAATCAGTTGACGAATGGACTTGGGTCTTAGTTAGAGCAAGGATATCAGCTTTCGTTGTTTGTAGGCATTGGTGCTTTTTTACGCGTAATGGTTTTGTAAGGATGTTGGGTAAAGGTTTCCTAGGTGATTATGCGGGATGGATGTGGGTGTGTGGCTGAAAAGGGCATTTTTTAGTATTTGCTCTATTCTTAAGGCTGCTTGATCAGTTTCAGCAGGGAATAGGTTTGAAGTCTCTGGCAAAGCATAGTCTGTAAAACTTGCAGTAATGTCCCTATTAACATTTTTCGAGTTTGTCCTGGAGAAAGTCGGGATCGGATTGAATGAATAGCGTGGTTCGGGGGCAGGGATTTGGACATTGGTGTGGACGGACCCATGATTGGATGGGAATTCGAAGGATACTGTTGAGGGGTTATGTGGGGAGGAGAAGTATGGTGCCAGACACGGGCACACGGTTCACTTCACTCCCCATCCTCACCGAGACAAAGTCCACCAGTTAGCAAATCGTAAAATTGTCACTAATTAAACTGTTCGCACCGGATATGATTACAACACAGTCGCGGGAGTGAAAATAAAACACTATGTTTATCCAAGGTAGTGAATAATCTCTTATTTGATGTAATTTATTTAATAAAAACCGTTATTTAATAATTTTACGTCGTCTATGGACATACACTGTTTCGGTATTTAACTTTTTCGGACAACTTGGCATAACACTTATATAATGAAACGTGACTACAAACACGACTCCGGGGTACATACGAGGGTGAATATTTACGCGTCCCCGCTGGTGGCGGAGAGCGGGAGTGAACCAACCGTCGTGAACGGTGGTTGAAATAGGACTCAAACGATATCCTCTCCAATAAGGATATCGTTTTTTACCTACCACCAGGGAAACGTAAAGTCTCTCATGGTGGTATAGGTGGGATCGTTGAGATCAATGCTATTCACACGTGCAGAGGAACAGCGAAACAGGCAGGCGGCAAAGACAAAAGAAAAAGCGACCAAATGGTTCGCTCTTTAATGAGGGTCATGTTTATACGATGCCTCGTCGCTATTTTCGACGTTAGGAGAAAAAGGTGCTAAAAGCAAATTGGATGTTTATGGCATCTCTGGCTGCAATAGAAACCGGGTTCATATTTGCATTAGGAAATGCTGGAGAATTTGGTTTCAGCGTCTATTGCGCTAATTATATGCAGCTGCTTGGGTTGTTTGTTGGTAAGACAAACAAAAAAGGTTGCCAGGCAATGTATATGAAAAGGTATATGGCGCGGCTAGGAAAATAGACGGCGCGATATTTATGGAATTTGTCTGGTACCGAATTGGTTCAGAATACCAAATAAGCAAACAAAGAAATCTTATGAAAAATTGTATGCGAAGGGATGCATGAAGGTAAGTTTTCTTTATAGGGATTTTAGGGTTATAATAATTGGGTCTGTTTGATGCGTGAAGCATCTAAGATGCTAATGCGAATTGCATTAGCGAAAGCTGGTGCAGACCCGGGTTATGGTTATGGGGTTTTTTTCAGGAAGGCGAGCCGTGGGATCTGGCGGAATCGCCACAGTTAGGTGATTAGATGTCTATGGATTTTAGGAAAAAATCGATTGTTGATTTAGTAGAATTGGAGATACGTGTTGGCTGTAATGGACAGTCCGCATAGATATATGGATGGAGTTGATTGACTGCTAGAAGTTGGCAACCGAATTTATTGGACTTAGTGTCGTTGAATGAAGTATGCCGAGCATTCCAGTCTCCTCCTATTATAAATGGTGCAGGTAGAGACTGTTAGATTATCTCAGTGATGTCGGAACTAGGGAAGTTTGGTTCCCGAGTAGGGTGAATGTACACGGAAGTGTTGTAATCCAGCGCCGTGCTTCCTCGTTAGAGGGAAGAGCGTGGACCTTTTATTTTTAATCTTAATTAAAAACGCAGGATTTAATTTATCATCTCTCAGATTTTTTCTGTTTATTCTTTTCTTCTCTTTTTACAACTCAGTTCTGTTCTTCTATTGTCTCTATTGTTTCTGAACTAATAACTTCTTCTCTATTGTAATAACTTCTGACTGTATCTTATTCTGAACTGCTAACTTCTGACTTTATCTTTTTCTCTACTGCTTTAAAATGAAATTTTCTCTCTTCTTATACAACTTAGTGTTCTAATCTACTGTAAGCTATTACTTGAACAAAATCAATTTTATCAAAGTATTACTTAATCTACTGTGACTTTAAATTTTGAACAAACTTTGAACGAAAATCAAAGAGCCATGTTTCGAATGAAAAGGGGGCATGTTATGAAAAAGGGGCATGTATGAAGTGTACTGAAACTGCTTTGATATAGAATATTGTGGATGTTTATTTAGGATATATATTAAATGAGAATGTTAGATATGTTAAGAGAATGTTTTAAGGGTGTGTTAGATAAATAATGAGATTCAGTGTTAAAGTTAATAATTATAAGCACAGTAATATTCTGGAATACTACAGAAGGCAGTACAATCACTTCGTTAGTTTTGCAAAAGATTTTAATTGCCGTGTACTCAACATTATTTATATTGGTGAATCTGATTTCGGAAAATTGGAAAATCTTGTGTATTAGAATTCCAGTACCACCAAGAGGTTCAGTGGTTCGTGGATTAGAAACAAGTGTATAATTAGGGATACATACTCGGGAGTTTGGCTTAAGCCACGTTTCCGAGAGGAGGAGGATATTTGGAGAAAACTTGTCAACGAACAAATGTAGGTGTTGTCTGAAAATATTGGAATATATGGACTCTGCATTGAGGGAAATTATGGTTAATTTAGCCATTAAGGGAAAGGATATGTGAAGTTATAAGAGATACGAGTAAAATCAGACCTTTTTTTTCTATTTCTGAGCCGCGCTTCAGCGTGGGCAGCATCTTCTGTAAGCTATTTATGTATCCAGTGATTTTTTGTCATGTTATGGGAATCCTTGACAACCTTAGCGTATGAAATCCCTGAACTTGTAGGATATGTTGATTGAGGTGATGTTGTTTTGGTTGGTGAAGGATTACTCGTTGCCATGTTTGTTGTTCGCCTTTGGAGAATCCTCAGCTTTTGAAGACATTGCGAGAAGTTAGCAAGGTGGGTTCCTCCGCAGTTACAAGATGTCACTGTGATTTTCTTCGTTGTAATGGATCCATCGCGGTTTGTTGTTTGGATTGTTCATGATTCCATACCAGGCAGGCTGACCTTGCATTCTCCAGGTTCATGTTGCTCTGCACACTTTACTGCTTAGATGACATGCGGCCGCCAAGTGTCCTGAGACTGGGCATCTTTTGCAATGAAGGACGTTTTGTTTATGTGGTTCCTCAATCGCAATTTTATGCGTGAATAGACATTTTATTTGTTTGAACCGGGTGCCATCAGTTGGAGGAATTTATATAATACGTAGATGCAGAGTCTTGTTAGTCCGCATGTATGGTGTGTGGAAGTAGTCCAACCTGTTTATTTTCAGTTCCAGACTGATCCTGAATATTTCTGCTGCAAGTTCCTCATTGGTCCACGCTGGATCAATATGTGTTATGATGAAAGTCGCTGGTTTCAACTGTGCATATTGAAAAGTGAAAAATTCAAGCTTATGTTGCGCAAGTTTTTCTACCGCCTTTTTGTGATCCGTTAAAGTGGTTGTTGTGATGGAAGTCGAAGCACCTCTTGTGTTTGTGGTAATATTGCGGTGGCCTAAGGTACTTTCGAGCATCCTAATTATCTCCTTGATGTTTGTTATATTTTTAATATAGATGGGTGGTGGTCTTATATTTTTGGCGTGTGTGTTAATCATATGATTCCCGGCTGTCTTCTTTTTTTGGGGAGAACAAAATTCGCAGCACTATCGAATGCTATAAACTCTGGGATTCGGTGTTGCTGGTTTTTTAGGTCCAGAGGGTTGGTGTGATTCCGGATGTGTTTTCTTCTGGGAGTCCTTCTGCTAGTGCGATGGCCTACTTTGTAGCTGAGGTCTGGGATTGCGTTTCGGCTGTATATGGTGTGCATATCGTCTGCAATTCCGGCAGAAGGGAGTGTTCCCCTCTTTAGGCACTCGTCGTACAGGTCCCCATTTTTATTGCAAAAACAGCAAACCATACGGACAGCTAACGGGCGTGTAGGAACGAGGTCATTGTGCCGGCGTACGGCACAGGGTTCTACCTCGTCTCCACCCGACTTTCGTCTTTATAACACCGAAAGAGATCTGCACGTCACCGGGGATCGGGACAACACAATAAACACACATCCAGGAACTGCTCTCCAGGAGGAAACGACACAAAACGGAAAATTAAAACACAGGAATTAGTTTGTTCAGTTTTATTCACTTAATAAATTGTGCAAAGGTGGTTTACTTTATTTATTATCTTTAACAATGTTAATTTCGAATTAAAATACACAGGAATTAGTCTGTTCAGTTTTATTCACTTAATAACTTCACACACGACTTGTTGATGCGCGATATATGCCTCCTCGTGTCGCCACGGGGCTGCAGGAGCTAGCATGACCAGCTCGGTCTGCGGATAAAATTTGACCTCATCGAGGGTTAGAATCTGGTTCTTGATTCACCCTCGATTCGGTGGTGGTGGATATCCTCTCCACTAAGGATATGTTTTACCTACCACAAGAGAGACGTAAAGTCTCTCTTTGTGGAACAGAAAACCAGATCTCGTAATGCAGATCATGGTGGTATGTGTGTAATCGTTCAGTTCTGTGTTGTTTACACGTGCTCGAAGGCAATGGGTAAACGAAGCATACAGGCGGTAAAGACAAAAGGGAGAAACGACCAAATGCGCCGTTCGGTAATGCGGGTTATTGTTTACGCGATGCATCGTCGCTACAATAGACGTTGGGAAAAGGTGCTAATGGGATTAGTGGCCGAACGAATCCCTTGCATGCCTTTGTATATGCCGGGTAATTAGTTGCGGCAGGGAAAGAAATTGAAGATTGTTTGTTAGTGGGAAAACAAACGATGAGTCGGATCTTATGCATGTTTACGTGCATAGAAATATGGTTTATGGCATCTCCGACTGGTACAGGAACCAAGTTCTTGTTTATACTAAAAAATGCTAGAGGGTCCAGTTGCGATGCTAATAATTAGAATGCGAGAATTGTTTGTCGATTGTACAAGCGAATCGCGGGTCGGTTTATTGCAGCTGTAAAAACAAGCTGTCCGACATAAGATTTTAACACCGACAAAGGGTGCCGACTGGCTTGGGATTCATGATGCCATATGCACTTTAAAGAATTATTTCTAGGAATTTTAGATAATGCGTTGTATGCATTAAATGTCCTTGTAAAAGGAAATGTTTCAGGTATGCTGGGTGGAGATTGCGGTGCAGGTGTGAGAAAGTTGAAATTTGCCTGGGGTTCCTGAAAAGGTAGAAAGAAATTCTTACAGGGAATTTGTATGCGAAGGGATGCATGAAAGGTAAGTTTTCTTTTCCAGGGACTTTTTAGATTAAGGATTTGATCTCATTAATGTGTGAAGCATTTAAGGTGCTAATGCGATTGCATTAGTGAAATTAGGAGATTGGTGGAAGTTATGGGGGTTTTTCAGGTAACTGTATCGTGGGATTTGGCGGAACCGCCACAGGCGCACTGGCCGAGTGCCTTGGACCTGGGTAGGCTGGATGTAGTGGAACTGGTCACTGCCCGCCTGTTGTGGCAATGGGACCCCAGGGCCTGTCGGTGGGCACCCGGCCCGTGGTTGGGACAGCGTTGCAGCCGTCATAGTCTGCGGATGTGCGTGTGTAACCTTCCAACGCATACTGGAGCTAACCTGTTAAGGTCTGGGTAGCGTCCATCGACCTTTAAAACATATCCCCAGTAGCGTGATTCGCCTCATTCACGGTCAGATATTGCCTGTGAAGCGAGTTATGTGCAACCTGACTTTACGTTGCGGAAGGCATTGTGGTGTCTAATGTCTTTCCGCCACGGTAAGTCAAGTTGCACAATATTATGTGGGTGCAAACAAAATTATAAAAGGCCAGTTTTGAAGTTTATGAAAAGGCTAACGTTGTACGGAAATGTTTTTGATCAAAATATAACCTGTGTGATCGAAAGAATCCCGTGGATCGCCTGCTGTGAAAGCATATTAGCGAATATTCAGGAGTCCGTGTAATGAATAAGTAAGACAATTGAGTGACTGCGATAAATCCAACTGTCATCGGTAATCGAGTGAATGTATTTCACTTCTCCAAATATAGTCTTACTACACCTGTCACTCAAACAAGCGACTAAGCAATGAGAACTCTTCTTCAGTTCAACCACTGAGCCCCGTGTTTCCTCGCCATTACAACTTACAAACTCTATATACATCAGTATCGCCTTTTCCTATTCTGTCTTTCTTCTCACACGGACACTATGCTTTGGCATTTATGAGTATCACAACCATTTGTTTATGTCTGCAAACATAAAACGTCAGAAAGTAATTTAAAGAAATATATTGTCGAATATTGTTCTATATAAAAGTTTTATTTATGCTCAATTTGAGTTTTTATTAATTTGATGAATGAATAGCTTTTCTTAGTCAATTGACATGAATAAATATCTCTACGCCGATCACATATTTTATTCAAAATTATTCATCATTGAGATCGTCTTTTATTTCTATCCAGAGTTACTCTCTGGTACAATAAGATGCGGCATTTGAACGGCGGTTTTAGACTGACTATTATAAAAAATGAGTCACCTGGGAAGACATTATTTGTTTTGACATACTTGGTATCCACTACATAGCTTAATGGTACATGTTCATAGCCCGGCAAGTAAAACGAAACGTTTTCAAAAGCAATATATTTAAAAATATATTTGTTTCAAAAATTTGGCATTTGTTGAGCAAACTGAATTTTATGCCCAAAACCAACTGAAAATCGGTCACAGATTCCGGCGATAGGAACGTCAATCATAACAGATAAGTACGTTGCCAAAAATATATGCACACGAGTCATAAGACCTTTGGTGTCAGCCAAGCTAACAGACACTTCCCGTCAAACGTATTTGAGGATACAGAATAAATCACCTACGTCTTTTATAAATAAATGGTACTTGTGTCTTCAAGGCTGGCTGCCGATGACCCCCCAAATAGGCAAAAGGTTAATAGTACCTAGATAAAATTCTGACGTAGATAATGAGCGATCTCGAAATGTTTTTGTAGAATGTCTTTCGTTTTACTTAATTCGCGATAGATGGGGTATAGGGAGCTAATTCTGAGCTATGCTGTGCAGGACTTCCTGTTTTTGTGTTGGAAACAGTTTTGGTCTCAAAAATCATACGTTAAGAGAATAATTTTATAATTTCAACATTTAAAGTATAAAACACAATGTTTAATACCACACGCGCATAAGAGGATTTTTTTGATACTCTTAAGTGGGAAAGTGCAATGCCAGCGGAAGAAGAGGGAAACAAGGAATCGATCCGCATTAATCTTAAATGTGTGAATACTTTAATGACGAGGAAAATCATGATAAAGTGAGGCATGCCACGCCAGAGTAGTTCAGCTGAAGAAGGATTCTCTTTGTTTTTCCGTGCATGTGAGGATCAATTATCAAGTGAAGTGTGTCACATTCACTCCGTGTTGAATATCATTAAGAACCACTTGGAGAGGCAAAATGTATTCATCAAACTCAGTTGAGAAACAACTATACTAAATTATAAAAAAGAGATAGCCACAGATTCATTGCACCTATGTTTTCATAGTGGCATTGAATGACTTCAGCCTGGACCTTCATCAACTTTTAAAGGTCGATTTTGCCCATCCAGCAATGCCGTTTTTGAACCACTTAATGAATATACCAACTAAATTACAGTTTAGAACGATCATGTGTTTTATAAATTATAGAAATATAGTCCATTTTGCTAAAGAAAACCATCTAGTGATCATGGCGAGACATTTCAACGTATGGGCTTTTGCGTGGGGGACCATTCTGATGAATATAAGTAGAGGCATCATTTTCGACTTCTTGTCGTACCTTAACTTGTTTCTGCAGAATAGAGTGTGAGGGTTCCTTAAGCATTCCCAAAGAACCACCCATTCCCTTGAAATCAACCTGCTTCCCCTCACTCAACAAAGCCATTTCACTTACCTGCAACCGAGCAACGTTAAGCTACCCTTCAATATCTTTCACCTGAAAAGCAAACCCTCCGCAACAGCATGCATATCAATCAAATCATTCCGATCATAATACATGAACCATATAGGAACCGATCGGCTCAGCTCGTCTGCAATCATGATTAGTAAACACACGCCAATCTTTCTGTGTGTTCTTGTTCCAACAATCCGTTGGTCCAAAAAGACACGTCGGGCAACGTACTTGCGTACACAGCTGCAGCCGAATTGCCGACGGCCCAAGCGACACCCGATCATCGAATAGGACATGATCGCGATTGTTGTTCAAACAATCATTCTAATGATCATGCCCTATGATACATTTTTTTCTAAAAACTAAACAAACCTCCACACTAGCCCTTACCGCAGGCATTAACGATAAACACAATTAACCCAAACGATAGCCACCCTAGCCATTGTCATGGGGAACAAATCTTCTGTTTGCTTATCGTCACAGAAAAATCGATTGCCTGCAACGGCACGATTTTGAGCGAACATGTAAACAGCCGATGTTGCTATGTTGCATTGGTTAAATTAAACAAATGCGCATGCCAGCGTATGGCCCCCGAAATAGCGTTTCTATTTACATAAGACATAGAAACCTATTTCTTCCTGCGGCGATCGTCACTTTTACAACAACGATGTCCTTTTGTTTCCACAGCTGCAGGATCGATCGCTGTCCGCACTTCCAGCGAAAGGGCATTGTACCTGACCTGTACGGTCACATGGGAATTTCTTCCATTAAATCCCAATCGATCGCTCATTGGTCGTCACCAAAGAAAAGATCGGATTGGCTCCTCCCATATCGATGGAAATCCATCACGATTGCATCTAGTGGATGTTGAGTGCAACGGTCATCGGGGAGTCAGATTTTAAACACTCCCGGTGCCGGACGCTGCAATAATTCGTTGTTCACCCTCACGTCAAGTATTCTGTCGCGAAAATTTCGTAGGGGTGAGTTGAGAGGAGTTATCTAAAGTGTCGTTGCGTTGTGCTGTACGTTTTATGTTACATGAGTAACTTCCCCATCGCCTTTGTTTTAACTTACGGTCGGCCATATGGGAGTTTTAATATATTAAAAATATAAACATTGAGTATGGCTGAGTTGTGGTTGGAATAAATAATGCCGACGTGCAAACCCAGTTCCTTTCCGGCGGTGGAGACTTCGGCTAGTTTCGAAGTCGAACGCCGTCGAAGTTGAATTTTTCGAAAGGCTGGGATGATAGACGCGGAGAGGTTTTCAACGTGTGTAGAGGTAAAAAAAAATGGAAATCGAAGAGAGAATAAGAAAAATAGTGCCGCATTAGCAGACAAAAGTTTATTCGTTTTTCATTTTAATACGGAAAGTAACAAATGGGATTTTGTTGGTTGTTATCACACATATCCTGTGAATCGTCTAGATGTTCGGTGTTCGGAAGGAAAGGGAGAAAACCGATGAAAATCAAACACAGTTGACCGTATATTAACCGTGCAATACAACGGAAAATGATATTAGAGATGAACGGTATGATAAGTGACAGAAAAACGAGATTGGAAGACCGTACTGTAAAAGAACAATATGTGTAATTGCATGACGAACGTACTATTAAATAAAACTTGTTTGTGCCCTATAATACTCCGACACATGTCTTTCAATTATCCTAATACCAACGTTGGAACCTGGAGCCGATAGATCGTGGCTCAACAACTGGACGTCAAGAGGAACAACTAGCTAACCACCCCTGGGAGAACCGTTGGCGTAACCGACACCTACCGGAGATAGTTACCTGAATGGTCGATATTTATAAGCCATATACGTGCTTGATTAGCAGGTAACAAAACTAATATTTACATAATAGATCTCCACAGCAGAAGTGCAAGGTCCGCATCATACCCCAATTACCCTACACATCATATCACAGACTGGCACTACTACAAACCGGTGCTGCGGACAGAGACGACCCTAATATTATCATACCACATTTATAATTTGCCGAGTGTAGATGCTGAACTCCTTGTGCTGATCTCGACCTTCATGGAGAACAATTAATTAACATTTAAATACGTATTCCGGTGGTTTAGTAACTTGGTCCGCATACTTTAAGTCAAAATAAGGGGAGTTAAGACGGAACAATTAAACCGTTTGGTGCCTAAGTTGTGAGAAAACGGACATGTAGACAAATTAAGTATTATAAGACCTGAAAGTAGTGTCCTAACGATTAATGGAGAACAATTAAAATGTAAACACTTATTCCTGTGTATTAGTAACTTGTTGTGTAGCAATTCATTTTAAATAAAAAGAACAGCCCTTACAAAGGCAACCCTTGTACATTTTGTTTTTCTGCTTGCTCGAAGCTCGATTTATTTGGTGGACATGGTGCGATATTGTCGGGCATACACAGCAATCACTTTACAACTGTGCAATGATCGCCTAACCTTCACCTGTTCCACACAAACAAGCTATACATCATTCAATGCGAATTCCCGACGGAGCAATAACACAGCACCAATGAATGTTGTGTTAGTGCCACACTTATTAGTCCTTCATTTATACTGTTTTGTGTTGCGCACGACGCTTTGTACAGCCTCTTGTTTTGTTGTGGTTTTGTGGCGGTTTCGTCAAACCCCACTGTCTACTTACCCGAAGAACCGCCATAACTACGACCCAACCTTCATTAAGTTTTCGCTAATGCAATCGCATTAGCACCTGTAAATGCTTCACGCAACAAATGACCAAATGTATTTAGCTAAAAGCTTCTGGAAGAGAATTCTTACCTGCATTCATTTATTCGAATTCAAAATTCCCTATAAGAATTCTGTTCCAAACTTCATTAATCCAAAGCCCAATTTGGCACCTTCGGTTGCCAGGCAAATCCCAATCTTACATACGCATTTTCCTGGTCGTAATCCTAAAAACAAAACAATTTGGTTTACATAAAATGTAACCATCATGGCAGGGAACATAAACATTGCGTCGCCTATTCCCAGCCTCACCAAGTGTATAATAAATTCCTTGACCTACACATTGGCTGGCGACCTATACCCAAGGGACAAAAGCAAATATACGCATCTCGCGTCTTAAACCATAAATGAAAATCCTACAGCATAGGCAAACGCAAACAGGTGTGGTATGCTCACCTTTGGCGGCGATGCAATAGACACCAATTCCCTGTAAATACGCTAAAACCACATAGCACCATGTCCACCAGCATTGCGATCTATCAATACAGCTACAATGCACATTCCTAGACAGTGATCTATAGGATTTCTTTGTCCTACACATTTCTTGATCTGCTTCTCATGACTAGAGGCATGAACAAACAGAAACCCAATTAGCACCAAATGAGATTCGGCTTGTTTGCTTAGCCGAACTCACATCTCATGGATGCACATTATGCCCTTTCTTTGTTTCAGATTCGTTCTCATGGCTTTGTCCCATGAAAGAACCAACGTACACATACATGTGTACCTTGATGATCTTCTCTATGAGAGCTAGTTGGTTACCTCCAAAGAGAGACCTTACGTCTCTCTTGGAACAGGAAATGCATCCTTAATTTAAGAGAGCCAGTGTAACTGGCCGACTTTCTTTTGCCAGCGATTTGATATCGTGGTGTCCAATTACATCCGCCGACCACGTTGGTCGTGCCACTCCCGCTCTCCGTAGCGGTGCGGTGACGCGAACACGTATTGAGTCCGAGCAAGTAATTAGCAAAGGATATTCGATCCAAAGTAACTTTTCTAGTGTTTGAATACAATCGCGTAAATTTAAGTCACCGGTGAAGTTAATGTCAAAACAAATCAAAGTCCCCTGTGCAGTTATAAAATAAGAACCAAATTAAAAATAAAAGAACATTCGTCACAACAGTCATGCAGTGAGTTTCATTTCTGTGCATGTAATTTTTTGTCCTGCTGTTCCTGGGTGCTTTTTTCTTTTTCTTTTTTTGTGAACATTTTACATCGCAACTTTGTAGCATAGCATAATGGGGAGGGACGTGAATCGAGTGCCCGTGTCCGGTACATACTTCTTCCCCACAGTTTCACTAAATGCGATAATGACGTCGTTTACTATCATAAACTTGGGTTTAACACGGAGAAGTCAGTTCAAGTTTAATTTTTTCGGAAATTGAAAGAAATTTGATTTCAATACTCGTTTTGTGTCGTGCGTCGCCCTCATCTCTGAAGAGCCACAATTGTGGTCATGCGAATCCTGCCACCGGCATGATTTCTGAATAGTCACAATGGTGGTCATGCGAGTCCTGCCTCGCTCCATATCTGAATACCCACAATGTTGGTCATGGGAGTCCTGCCCCGTCCTCATCTCTGAATAGCTAGATTGGTGATCAAGCGCGTCCTGCCTCGCTCTAATATCTTATTAGCCACATTGGTGGTCTTGGGAATCCTATCTCTTCCTCGTGTCCAAAGGACGTACGATGACTAGTCTACTCTCATGAAAATTAAAGATTTCTCACCCGACAACTAGGAATCTATACCACACCCAGTAACCAAAAGAAAATCAGACTCATCCCTCATACATAGAGAATGTTTATTGTGATGTTTGAATATCACCCTCCATCAAAGAGCCACTGTCCGACAACTGCGTCATAACCCGAAATACACACAAAGAAATTGAACTTTAACTAAGTCAGTGGTTATATGTATATACTAGGTTTATCCATAATTTTTTTCCGGTTTCTTTGGTAAAAAAAAAATTACGTAATTTTTTAGGGAAATTAATTTTTTTTATTCCAAATATTGGCCATCAGCCTTTACACATTTCGCGCATCTTTCAGGTTATTTATGAATAGCATGCCAGAAAAACTGCTTGCATTTCGCGGCAAACCCGCGGACGGTACCGGACACCAGCGGCGGAACTCTCGTCGTCACCAATCCTTCATCCTTAACCAATTCAGGGCGGACGGATCTGTCCAGACCCCCGCATTACCAGAAGACCACTGCCCTGGGCCTCCGTCCCCTGGAACCAAAGGGTTCGCCAATGAGTGGCAAAGGCGGGCGGAGTCTGTGTACTCAGCCATCATTAAAGCAGGACTTAGGAAATCTGACCACTCGGACATCATCGCCCAAGACACTCAGTCCCAACGAGTCCCAACCGTAGCATCCGAGTAAGCGTTACGGTCTCACACACCAACGAGCGCATCTCGCCGGCCGCTAACTTCGGGCGGGCGCCAATGGACGCAGCACTCGTCGCCACCACTTATTTCGGTGTAGTGGGACCAATCACCAGTCAGCACATGGTGACTGATCGTGGGTTGCCACCTTACAACTCCAACCCAGATCACGTGGCCAGTTCCGTGAACACCAAAGATAACGGCCTCCAGCGATGAAAGGGACCAATCAGCAACTTTCCACTGGAGGAGGAACTGTGGCGGTACCGCCAGATCCCATGGCTCGCCTTCCTGAAAAAACCCCCATAACCACAACCCGGGTCTGCACCAGCTTTCGCTAATGCAATTCGCATTAGTATCTTAAATGCTTCACGCATCAAACAGGCCCAATTATTATAACCCTAAAATCCCTATAAAGAAAACTTACCTTTTCATTGCATCCCTTTGCATACAATTTTCTGTAAGAATTCTTCTTGACCTTTTTAGGAATTCCATAACTCCCATTGTTTCCCGCCAATGCATTTGCATCTGCCCCAGAAAACATTTCCTTTTCCAAGGACATGTAATGCTTTCAAGCATTATCTGAAATTCCTAAAATTGATCCTTAATGTGCATATGCACCATAAATAGCAAACATTCGAAACCCTTTGTCTGAGTTAAAATACTATGTCGTCAGTTTGTTTTTACAGCTGCAACACTAGCGATTCAATAGACAAACAATGATGCATTTCTTTCGTCGCCACCACTAATTGCTTGGCATACCTAAATGCAAGCAAGGGATGCGTATCGGCAATTAACCCAAGATACGATATACAATTTTCATGGTATAAAGTATCGTATCCCATTAACACCTTTTTTCCAACGTCCATCATAGCGACGTTGCATAAACATGACCCTCATTAAAGAGCGAACCATTTGGTCGCCTTTTCTTTTGTTCTCGCCGACTGCCTTTCTCGTCGTTCCACTGCTTTCGAACACGTGTAACGACATTGAATCTGTTCGATCGCGCACATATACCACTGCACCAAAAAGATCGCTTTTTCTTAGTGGCCACACCCTTAAGAGAACATTTTCTCTTTCCCCTCCATATCTCACCCTTAATTGAAGATAGAATTCAAGTCAGAGTTCTATCCTCACTGAGTCTGATCCCAACCACTGAACGGAGCGGTCGAGCCGTTCATTATCCCGTGTGGGGTGTGCTCGGAGTGCACACCCTGGAGTCATAATTCAATCTCCGTGGCGGTCGGGTCGCTCGCCATCCACCGTACGTCCGCCGGCACGGTGCGAAACAATGTTTAATCCAAGTCGAGTGCGTTTATAATAAAAAAATAATTTTTCTTGTGCGCTGATGTCGGGATGGGTGGATATAATAGATGTAAAATACTAACCTTAATAAAACCAATATAGATGATTAGTCAATGTCTTTTAATTTTTATCCGTGTACAGTGTTTTCATTATTTTCGCTTGACTGTTCCTGTGAGTGTCTGGTTTACTTCTTGTGTTGGTGTTTCCTGACTTTGCGTGATCGGTTGTGACGGAGTTTTGCTGTTTCTGTCGAGTACTATGAATCTTAGTGACAGTGATGATGGGAGAGGAAGTGAACCAGTGCAGTACGCCCGCACAACATACTTCCTCCCCACAGAACCCCCCGACCAAGGTCCGGACGACCATCCCCTGGAGCCAGATGATTCGCCAATGATTGGGGAAGGCGGGCGGAATGTTGCGGATTAGCATTGGATGCAACCAGCGAATTCGAATGCAACCATCAACAATCAAACGAACAACAACTGTCAGCAATCAGCTGACAGACAAAATTAAATCTGTCAAGCATTTTCGTTTAATTCTCTCTCTTGTTGTTTAACTTTTGACGACCACGGTCAATAACAATTAATCGATTAACATCTAAAGAATCAATTTAAATAAACCAAATATTTAAATACAATTGAAAAGTAGATTTGTTATTGTGTTCAACTGAATGAGCCTTGGGGTCTTGCTGACATCATCTCCATGGCACGCAGGTAATGATTTCAATTAAATACTATTAACATCAAGTGTTTCAGTCATCGGCAACCATCATCGTTGCATGCCAAGAGAACAGAGCCGTGTTCCTGACGCCATTTCTTTGATCCACCACCACGATACCTTGGCTGGTGGACAATTGCTAAAAGCAAAGATTTTGGTCCGAAGAAGTGCTTACAAATCATCCCCGACGCCATCCCTCTGGTCGTCGGAGCTTAAACTATGTGTTGGCCGCTCGATTGCCTAATATGACGAGGAGGCAGGACAATGGAGGAAACTCCACAACCACGAATTGGAAGAGCTATACCACAAACCTACAATAGTGAGAGTAATCAGGTCGCGAAGATTAAGATGGGCCGGACACGTGGCGCGAATGGGCAACGACAGGAGCGTGCGTTGAATTCTTGACGGAAGACCAACGGGGAAAAGACCGACAGGACGGCCGCGACGGAGATGGGAGGACAATGTAAAATTTGACCCTGAGGAGATCGATTCAGATGGTCAACCATGGAAGGAAAATGCACAGGACAGGGAACGATGACAGAGTCGAGTCGGTGAGGTCATGAACTTCCGGCTTCCTACAGGCTAATAAATAGTAATAGTAGTAGCTTCTAAACAATTACCTTTTACCCCCTCCCCCACAAACACTCATAATTACTACCCAATCAACCTCTATCTCCTGTTCATATAATTCGCCACCAGGAGTACTTCCTCTCATCTACTGATAACATAATACCTGAGGCTACCACAACTCTCAGTTTTGTAAAACAATGGTCGAAGGAATTTTCTAACCCCCGCTTGACTCGATTCCCCTGCATTTCATTTGACCACCCCCTTTCAGACTATGCTAGTAATGTCTAGTCCCTCTTGGGCAACTCTTAACACCTCTTCTTTAATATAGTTTGAAACGGAGCTACACTCACTTTTTTATTTTGTTCCTACATAGTACATCACTTTCAATTGTCTGCAAATTTCAAGCTGTAAGATTATAAATGTTACTATTTTAGCCCTACGTCTAAAAATTTAAGAATGATGGGTTAAAAAAATAAAAAACACGTCTAACAAACAAACAAATTAACTTTATTGTTTAAAAAATGTTTTATTTCGTAGCACAAATTGTTCGATTGAAAACGCTCACCAAATAATTAATTTAGTCAATATTAGTAGTACATTTTGTGTGCATTATATATTTGCAAATGTCTTCGATAAATAGAAGATAAAATGTCAACATTTAAACCGATTTGTATACAAATAAACAAAGTATGCCAATCATAACTCCCCTTAGATCATCATAAAATTTTGTTCTGGGATGTTGAACGTGTCCTGCACCCTTTTCCAAGTAGAACAAGGACTTATCCGATCACACATAACTTTATACACAAACTAGAAATGAAATTAAAAACAAAAAATGTCAATTTCACCTAGAACAACGAATGCCAAGCATCATAAGTTCACATGTATCAGCCCACGAGCTCCATTGCACAATATATCCACTTTATGTTTCCTTAATCCATTCGGGATTGCAAAACAAAACGTCCAAGGAGCCAATAAACTATCTACATCCACAGGTCCGCTAATTGCCACCCATTCCCCTAAACTATGTAAAACTAATAAATGTCGAGTGTCGATACATCCCAACAACAGGAATTTTATAAATATACTCCCTAGACACAACACAGCAGGAGAGGCAAAATAGAATAATCAACAAAGCACACCAATCGTGCGATCTAGATGTAAATTGAATTCAGTTCTAAACAAAAATAAATCACTGTGCACCAGAAGCTGAAATTATTGTTTATTCCCCATACCTTGTTAAAATACCCCAACACCCCGCCATATGAAGCGCCCGACAATTCCACACCTCTGCATATGCAACCCACCTAGTAATTTCAATTTCAATTTTGATATCATTCATTCAGATGCATTTCCACAGGCTCCACTCACCAAGGCGGGTGGCGGCAAGCAAAGAATAGAAATAAATAGAAAGGGAATTCATTAAGCAACACAAAGACAACACAAGAGCATCAATCGGTGTACAGTGTTTGGCGCTCAGTATTCAGCGACTGCCACCGTCTATAAGAGCCTCTAACTGGCTCCACCGCGAGCATATTACCTAAACAAGCATTCGAGGTAACAGAACAACACCAGAGGCAAACCAGCTCTAGCCGCTTTTGATAAAACAAACAGCACAGATCGCACGCCGCCACCGAAAACAGGCAGAAACTTATTGACCGGTTACACCAGCTCCCCAGTTGTGCGCTGAATACCACTTTGAGAGGATCGCTGCTGGCGAAAAAGCCAAGTCGGAATATAATTTACTATTGTCTTTAAATCTCCAACCATCGCTCCGTGTACGGGTCAGTTATTCAATTCCCAAACAACGGGAACGGCAATGCACATTCATCCGAGTTCACCGAATTCCTCACCCAGCGAAGAAAGTGCCGCAATTAAAATTCAAGCCGGATTTAGAGGATACCGTGTGAGGAAGCAACTTCGCCAAAGACCAAGCAACAAATCCTCCCAAAAAATGGAGGGAAAAAATATCACCAAAGTACACTTCCGGGACGAGCGCAGCCATGGCAGTGAAGGATCATCAGTCGAGGATAAATGTGCGACTAAGATCCAGGCAGGAGTTCGAGGATTCCTAGTCAGGAGGAAGCAAAAAATGGCCACCGACGCCGCCACTAAAATTCAAGCCAGCTTCCGAGGATTCAAAGCCCGAAAGGAAGCACAAAAACTACGACAGAAATAAGACAATTGTGTATATTGTGCAGTGCGTCAAACCATGTGTGATTAACATCCAACAAATTTGTAAATAAGTTTAAGCACACAGTTAAGTATTCAATTAAAAAATCTAAACAAATCTCAAAAACTAAAACAAAAAGCCCGAGTGCTTAGACAGGCGTCTTGTGACCAGGTCTTTGAATTTGGAAAATTGAAAAAAAAATTGAAAAGCAAAAAAAGTATATATAAAACACAACATGTATTTACCGTTAACTATGTTCCAAAAATAAGAAAAGCTATGTAAGCCACAAAGTGAAGTAACAAAATTCCTTTAGAGTTTAATTTAAGAATGAAGTAAATTTAGTAACACTTAGATATATGAGTATACTCGCAGATATTTTGAATTAAGATATAGAATTAATAAAAGTGCATAAAAGAATAAATATAATAATTTGTAATTTTGTCATTTCTGCAATTAGCTTGGCTAGTTTCGTTTTGGAGACCCGAAAGAGATTTGGAAGTGAAGGACAAATCGAAATGAAAGTTTGAGAGAACAAATTAAGGACGACATTAACGGAGTTAAAAACAAATTAATAGAAATTTATAAAGTGATGTTAGATGGCAACCTTGATAGTATATATATTTAGTACTGCGAGAAATGACATCAACACATCATACAACTCTGCCAGTACGAGTACAGCTTCGGTACCCACCCTCTGTCTCAGGGACAGTATTACAGTAAAACTTCCTAAGTACTTATTACCAAAAAGAATAACAAATTTCGTCTCCCTTAAATCTATAATTTATCAAGAGTAATTGACAACTTTGTCGTTTTACAATCCACTTCTTTTAGTAAAAGTAGATCTAAGTTGTTTGCTCTCATCTCATTTGCTTGTATCACACCTCCACAAATGAAGAATTGTGTTAAAGATTTAGCAGTGTTGCAGGCTCCACCTACAAAAGCAAATAGTGTTGAGTTTCCATCTTCTGTCGGTTCATCATCATCATCGTCACTACAACCGGGAGCCGGTCTTGACCTTATTTAGCAAGTCTCCCCACCGGTATCCGGTCCCTATCCGATACTTGTTAAATTGTCCATAATAATTGTTTCCTTTCTCAGGATGTCGCTGCATGCATTGCTTCACTACTTAGCGGGTGCCAAAGTAGCTATCTAGGGGTGTTACATGAAGACTGCATGTCAACTTGGATTGAACAGGGACAAGGACCGTCCTGGCCTTCGCCGGTTGATAGCAGAGACTTTGCCCTGTATCTTTGTTCCCACCCTCACTTCTGTCGTTTATGCCCACATAATGTTTAAGTAAAGTGCAATCACCATTTACCGTTATTATTAGTTTTAGAATACAACAAATTAAACTAAATTAGTCTATTCTATGTGGCCCTAATACCACGATGTAACATAATTATTCACTATGTTAAGTAAAATAGACTTAACGAAAATATTAAGGCAGTTCTTTTCTCCACAGTTTATAAACCATTAAAGTAAAGTTGCAGAACGCCGTTCCTAACTCAGTTCATCATCATTGTCGGCACTACAGCCGGGAGCCAGTCTTGGCCTTATTTAGCAGGTCCTGAGCCTTTTTAAATTTTCCATAATGATTTGTTTTTTCCGGGCAAGGTCATTAGTCTTGTGCCAGAGGCTCCCGGCGGGGAATCGAACCCCGGTCTCCCGCGTGACAGGCGGGTATACTAACCACTATATTATCGAGGAGCTCCTAACTCAGTTGCATTTCATAATACTTGGACCTTGTGGCGGTTCCGCCAAACGTCACTGCCTACTTGCCCAATTACCCCCAAGCCTCCTGTGTTGAAGCTCCTCAAACTTCATCGTTTTCCGCTAATTCAATTGCATTAGCACCTAAAAACAATTCGCTGTCCAAGGACAATCAAAGCTCCCAATGCATTACCTAGAAATTCCTGAAAAGAATTTCACCAACGGTTGTTGGTGGGGACAAAAGCAAATACACGCATCTTGCATCTAGTGTCGTAAACCAAATCCTATAGCATAACCAAATGCAAATAAGAATGTTGTTCTTACCCTTGGCAGCGATGCCATAAACATCCAATACACACTGTGTATGTTTAAACCTCAATTAGCACCATTTCCACGATGCATTGCGGTCTATCTATACAGCTGCAATGCACACGATAAACAATGATCTACACGATCCCTTTGTCCTTCAATATTTCTGGATCCGCTTCTCGTGAACCCGCGGCATGAGCAAACAGAAATCCATTAGCACCCAATGAGATACAGCTTGTTTACTTAGCCGAACTCACATCTCATTGATGCCCATCATTCCCTTTCGATTTTTCAGCATCGTTCTCATGGCTTTGTCCCATGAAAAAAAAAACCAATGTTCACACTTACATGCATACCACCATGATCTTCTCTATGAGATCCAGTTATCTACCCCCAAAGAGAGACTTCACGTTTCTCTTGTAATAGCAAACGCATCCCTTAATCAGGAGAGCATGCACTACTGGCCGAATTTCCCTTGCTAGCGAATTCACATCGCTAAGTCGTTTTCCAGCCGCCAATCCGGTCGGTTCGGCTTCCGCTCCCCGTGGCGCGCCGGGAAGGCGTAAATTCCAGAGTCGCGAAGTAACACCCCCGAGTGTGGTCGAGTGCGGCCGAGAGTGTCCTGAGTTATTCAATATAATCATGTAGTGTCTTGTGGTGTTTTAACGAGGATCTAATACGAGGATCTAATAGTATGAATTGATTCGGTAAACGTGTGTCAAGTAGAACTATTATTAAAACAATAGCCCCTGTGTCACGGAACGTGCCTGTCTTGTAAAACAAATTCGTGTAGCACCTAGATATTAAAACAAAACCAACCCGAAAAATGTGTAGATTATTCATTGAATTAAAAGACAAACAATAAAATTAAATTTAAAGTGGTGATGACCAACCGACACTAGTGTTTCATCTGTTGGACAGTAAGCTGAGCAGGCAGTATCCGGAGTCTAATGGTGCAGCGCGGCGATTCTAGTGTACATGCTAACAAATTTTGACCGATCTTGTGATTGATCGGGATCGAAGAGAAGCAGTGGCGTACGCCGGCGCACAATACTTTTTCCCCACAACCTAACAACACAAATGGCTTTGTTAAATGAGATAGATCAACAACTAGAACAATACACTTATTGTGTCTCTTGCTAAGAGATTTTGGTTATGTACTTCTCTCAGGAGAGGCGAACCTGTAACGCCGATACGGCGCGGCGCCCTGAGATGCTACCACACAACCGTTGCAGTTCCTCCTGAACAGTTGCAGTTTGTAGCGCTCCGGAAACACTCGCGCGGGGGGGGGGGGGGGATTCCACAGCATTCCCGCTCTCTATAACGAAACGAGTTCTGATGCAGGGATGTTCGCTTCGTCGGGAGATAAACCGGAAATTGGTGCGATGCATCAGATTGCCTTGTGGAGCGCAACCGAATTCCGCGGGACAATATTACGAATTTCTGAAGAACAGTACTCGTGATAATACAAGGTGGTGCAAAATTAATCAACCAATTTTGTTTTCGAATTACTTTTTTACTAAATAAAAAAAAGTGATTTTGAGTGATGGACATTTTTATTTGGACCTTTACAATTTTTTTGTTAAGTGGAAAAGATGATATTCGTCAAGTGGCTGCCGCCAGTGTTGATACACATTTGTACCTGTTTTATCGCATTTTCCATGACTTTCCGCAAGATTTCCAGTGATAACTGTTCGCAGTCCTGTCAAATATTCTCCTTTACGGCTGCGATTGACTGAAGCTTGTTGGCATAAACCCGAGACTTCAAGTAACCCCATAGAAAGAAGTCTGGCATGGTTAAATCGGGCGATCTTACTGTGCATGGCAAATCGCCAAAACGGGAGATTTCGCGACCAGGAAACGCTTCCTCCACAATATCCATTGTGGCTCGCGCTGTGTGTGTGGTTCCACCGTCTTGTTGAAACCACATGTTCACCAAGCCCTGCTCATTTCATTCCGGCAGTAAGAAGTCGTTTATCATGGCCCTGTAGCATTCGCCAATAACAGTGACCGTATTGGCGATGGTGTCCTTAAAAAAATACGGCCATTTACGCCGCACCACACAGTGGCTTTGAGTGGATGTAATGGCTCTTCGTGCATCACACGCGGATTTTCAGTGCCCCAGAAATGAAAATTTTGCTTATTGACGTAACCGCTTAAGTGGAAATGCGCCTCTTCGCCCATGACGATTTTCGACACAAAATAGTGCCCTTCGTTGTTGAGATTAAATCGAGACAATTATTCCACGCTCTTGGGGAGTATAGCCCCCATTGCTTGTCTGTTTGTATACTGCAGCTGTCTAGTTCACAAATGTCAAAATGATTTCTGTACGACGCCATTTGCAAAAATTATAACACCTTCCGATAGGGTGATTAATTTTGCGCCACCCCGTAGTTGTAAAACAATAATCCTCGATCAGGCGGATCGGTCTTCTCTGTGTGCTCTCAAGCAGGTCGAGGGTATGTTTAGGAGCAGAGCCCCAAACATGAAAGCAATATTCGAGCACCGGTCTAATTTGGGATTTACATGTATACAGGAAAAAAATTTGGGCCGTAGTAAAATATTTCTTGGCTCAAAAAAGATAATTCCGTTCTCCAAACGTGGCCCCGGCGCTGCTCGACACGTGTTTATGTCACGATACATTCCCACAGACCGTGAGGCCGAGCAATTTGAAGCTTTCCCCAGATTCGAGGGCCTGGCCATTCATCATCATCTGTGGAACCGGTGATCCACTTTTCTTTGTGAATGTTGTACCAGGTGTATGCGTACGTTTTTGCCGGTTTAACTCAGAGATGCCGCCAGCAAAAAGCAGACAACGTATTAATTTGACACATACGTCTGAGGTTTAACTACAAACACACATAAGTTGAGTCCGCCAAAAGCTAGCGTTTTTGTTTTATCGTTCAGTGATCATATCGAGTTTTGTGCCTGAAAAAGAATATTTGCGGTGCGCATTGCTTTTCTTATTTAATCAAAGGAAAAAGTTGTTGAAAGTCATCGTTTGCTGGTAGAAACATATGGTGTACACGTTCCATCAATTAGAACATGTGAGACATGGTTTCGACAGTTTAAAAGTGGTGATTTCAATGTGAAAGACAGTGAGCACTATGGTAGACCACAAACATGTGAAGACAAGCAATTGCAGGGGCTATTGGATGATGACCCAACTCAAACTCAACTGCACTTAGCAGAAGTACTATATGTGTCACAAAAACACTCAGCAAGCGTTTACGAGCAATGGGGAAGATCAATAAACTCGGTAAATAGGTCCCACACGATTTGAATGAACGTTAAATGGAAAATCGCAAAATCGCTTATGAAATGCTGGTTCAACGCCACGAAAGGAAATCATTTTTGTATCGAATTGTGACTGGTGTAATTAGATAATCCACTATCAAACATTCCACTATGATACACTTAACCATCATATTATAGAAGCAAATATCAACTCACCCCAAGTGCAAATATGAACTGCAATCCTCTTTTACCAATGTTCCCAGTTCAAATAACTAAAAAACTTGAGTTTAAATTGTTGGTTTAATTTGTACCTTTATACCCGTATACGTAAAAATTCTTACTAATACTTTTTGTTGTTATTTTTTAATTCCATTGTCAACATCACAATGAGAGGCAACCAACAAATCCACGACGGCTGCCACGAATGGACCCTGAACTTCGGTAAAGAGAAGGATGTCTCTTCATAACCAATCAGTATACCGACCATAATACACAATCTTTGCCCGGCGAGAAGCATGTCGGTCCCTAACACAATATAATAAAAAATACAAGAATAATATAAATAATTAAAAACACAAAGAACCACCGACCACAGAAGGCGAATGTCAACAATTGTCAACATCCTCGGAAGGCTTCGTCTCCTGACATATATGTGCAGAGGCAAATGAGGTCAGCAGTTATCCCACATGCACCACATTAATCAAGGCTGACTTGAAGACAAGGAGAAAGGATGCATGGTTTTCTAAGGCGATTACTTCCTATACACATGGTTGTGGGACATTAATTATAGGACATTTATGAAACACAATACATGTAAACATACACACGCATTCCCTAAAAATAAAAATGTTAATGCATTAATGTATTTAAAGCAATTCAAGTCCAACTCCAACTAGTCAATGAACTCTTTATGTAAAATCATAATTCTACTGTAGCAACTAAAAGCGAGGGTTCATGGGAACTAGGGTGGAAGATATATGGCTACTGGTCGTTGAGAACTCATCAAGTTCAAACCAATAAAGGAGAACGTCTTTAATATTTTTTTTTGTAGGTAATAGTTTTTATTCATTTCGTTGAGCTCCAAGACAACTTTACTTGGGGTTTATTATTAAGTTCAATTCAGCTTAGTACATATACGGTATCGACGGCTTTTTCAAGTCAACCAAACATGCCCCTGTGCATTGTCGCTTTGCCTTGTTCCACTGTATATCGGAAACAAGTTTCGTCGCGGCATGAATTGTATAGAGTTTCGACCTGAAACTGACCTGGTTGTTCAGATTAATACCATTTTCATCACACAGGTTTATCAATGCTTTATTTATAATTTTTCAAATTTTGAAGTGATTACTGTCCTGAGTTTAGCATTGTTTGACAATTTTCCGCAGTCCGCGGAACTCGCAGAGATGGAATGTCATTATAACATTTCCTTCTAAATACTTTATTTATTTGCGGGAACATATTCTGTCGACTAGCTTGAATATTGTTGCTCCAATCTTCATTAATTACCGATCTATAATTGCCACTGATTAGTTTTTGATGGTTTTTGATTGGTGACAATTGTTTTTATTTCCTAGCTATTTGGATCGCTAAACTGTCTATAAAGCATTTTCAGGTTGGATAGCAGAATGCTCTTTTGCCTATACAGAGCGTCAATCATTGAGTTTCTGTTTTTCGGTTTGTACGGCCCTCTATGTCAGTTATTTTTCGGATAGAACGATTCATTGCATTACGAGGGTAAATCATTATAAACGGTAATTTTACTTTTTGTTTTGCAACATAATCTTATGCGTAGCTGTTGTTTGGTTTATGAAGAGTAGAGGAACCGGCTTAGCTAGTGGTCGCGCTCTACTTTGTAGTCAGTACACCCATGGGAGAGCAAGAGGTACATACGTCTGTCGCGCAACGGATTATTATAACTTTATTGACAAATGAAGTGTAACGCCTTCGGAATTTGTTTCTCGACTAAAGGCACGCTTTGGTGATGATACACTGTCTCTGAATCATGTGTATACGTGGACCAAAGAATTTAAAAGTGGGAAACTTCGGAAACTCGTGTCCCAAGTACAAACTTGAAAAGACTTATCAGATTCCCTATGACGACTTCATTCTTCGTCTCATCCGGGAGCATGAAAAGCTCTGCAGAATGAGATATCGTCACCGCTTTACGCAAGGGGAGCTATTATTGCTATCCAACATTCACAATATTGGTACACTCATAAAACAAAGAATCCAAAACAACCCTACCCGACAATTGGAAGCCAAACCGAAGGGTATTCAGATTGACCAGAACGTTTATAAAAATGTTAAAAAGATATGTGGTACTGGTCGTATCACTGGCCCAATCATACACAACGATGTTGTTGTTAATAATGACACCAATAAAGCAAATATCATAAGAGAGACCTTTGAAAATAATCACAAGGTTACTCTCCAGGATGGCCACCCGGATACAAATGCAATAATTAGTTCACAGGTCCAAAATAACTAAGACAACTTTAACGAACCAATTGTTGTCTTTAACCCAACTAACAGTGCATACTTCGGTGACACACGTGATAATGGTCGTGGTTTCATCACATCAAATACCCTACAAAATCTAGTTAAATCTCGAAACCCCAAAAAGTCACACGGTATCGACAACATGTCGTACCACTCCACTCGGCACTATAACCGGGAACTGGTCTTGGCCTTATTTAACAAGTATGAGGCCTGTTAATTTTCCATAATAATTTGTTGTTCCGGGAAAGGTTATTAGCCTTGCGACAGGTTCTTGTCAATAATGACGCCAATAAAGCAAACATCATCGGAGAGACCTTTGAAAATAATCACAGGCTCACTCTCGAGGATGGCGCCCGGATACTAATGCGATCATTAGTTCAGAGACAACTTTAACGAGCTAATTGTTGTCTTTAACTCAACTAACAGTGGATACTTCGATCACACACGTGATAATGGTCCAGGTTTCGTCACATCAAATACCCTACAAAATCTAGTTAAATCTCGAACCCCAAAAAGTCACCCGGTATCGACAACATGTCGTACCACTCCACTCGGCACTATAACCGGGATCCGATCTTGGCCTTATTTAACAAGTATGAGGCTTGTTAATTTTCCATAATAATTTGTTGTTCCGGGAAAGGTTATTAGCCTTGCGACAGGTTGTTGTCAATAATGACGCCAATAAAGCAAACATCATCGGAGAGACCTTTGAAAATAATCACAGGCTCACTCTCGAGGATGGCGCCCGGACACTAATGCGATCATTAGTTCAGAGGTCCATAAAAAATGAGACAACTTTAACGAGCTAATTGTTGTCTTTAACTCAACTAACAGTGCATACTTCGATCACACACGTGATAATTGTCCAGGTTTCGTCACATCAAATACCCTACAAAATCTAGTTAAATCTCGAACCCCAAAAAGTCACCCGGTATCGACAACACGTCGTACCACTCCTTGCGAAGGCTTTCTGCTTTATTCTTTATAAAGCTCTCCATTCTGTTCAAGCATGCCTACAACATGTTGTACTTTCCCTAAACTTGGAAGCATGCTATTGTTTGTCCAATACCAAAAGTTGGGAAACCAACGTATCACCCATCAAGCGTTCGCCCCATCTCGCTCGTCACTTGCATCAGTAAAATATATGAAAAATCCATATACGAGAAGCTAAATAACTTTATCAGTGCCAGGAATATCTTACCTGATTTCCAATTTCGATTTAGAAGAGGGTACGCCACCACTATGGCTCTCAACATATTGTATTTCAAAACCACGTCTGTGTGCGCCTCTTTAATAACAAACCCACCATTGCGGTGAGCCTGGATATTGAAAAAGCTTTTGACACGACGTAGATCGAAGGTCTCGCTTTTAAATTACTGAATACTGGCCTCAATAGAATGGTGTGTATACCGAGTATCATCTACCAGTTCGTTCTAAACATAACCTTCCAAGTTCGAGTGAATGGAAACCTTTCCCGAACTTTCAAGGCCACTGCAGGCCCACCACAAGGTGCCATTCTAAGTCCCATATTATTTAATGTGTACACCTCAGATATTCCTCGCACTGTGGACGGGAAAGTAAACCAGGTATGCTATGCGGATGACGTCCTAGTGTAAACGTCATCCAAAAGCCCTAAACTCGCAACAAATCGACTCAACCGTCATCTAAACTATCTCGAAATTATTGAATACTGGCCTCGATAGAACGCGGTGTAGTGTCATCTACCAGTTCCTTCTAAATAGAACCTTCCAAGTTCGAGTGAATGGAAAGCTTTCCGGAATTTTCAACGCCCCTGCTGGCGCTCCACAGGGGTCCGTGGTGTAAGGACGCCAATAAACTAAACTAAAATTGATTTAAATGTAATTAATAAAAAGAGTTAATTTTTACTTGAAAAGTATTTCTTATTGGGCCGATTCCGATGCCCCTTTCGATAAGCGGTCGTCACTCTTCCCGGAGGCCCCGGAAGTACAGTGGCGACTGCAACGAGCAACTAGGGAGCGGTCTAACAAAGAGACTCACGCCCTCTTAAAGACAAGGAGACGCGCTCCCTAATATTGTTACAGTAGGTTGCGATTGTGTTTACAAATGGGTTTTAAGTCTTTGTCTTGAAGTTGGAAATCCCTAGTTGGCTCATGTCACCGATGAAATCCTTCAGATTGAGGTCACGTGCAAGAGCCCTGGCTTGCTGTTTCTTCTTAGATACAGATGCGTAGACCTCGACCGATGTTGGAAACACAGGCGGCCTTTGATTTTGAATCAATTACCGAAGTTGCCCTCGGCGGACAAGACTTCTGCGGGGGTTCGGCTTTATGCGTATTTGGGATTATCATGGGGTACGGTATCTTTTTAGGGACAGATGATGACGATTATGGGGGTGGTATTGGTGTACAGCTAGTTGCGATACGCTTACTGGTCGCCCTCGGAGCTCAATGTTAGCAGCGGCGTTTTGCGCTTGGGGCCCTAAATGAGTTTCAGGTTGGGGTACGGGAGTCGCCGTCGTCCATTAAGGCGTCAGAACTCTTGGTGATGTTTTCCAGTTCGGACTCGAATTCTGATTCCGAATCAGAGGTTTCCGAGCCAGTACTGGACGGGAATGGGGGAGAGATGGCTTCTAATGCCGATAGATTTTTTTTAAGGACAACGTTCTCAGCTCTGAGCCCCTCGACTGGACGGAGATGGGGATGAGATGGCTTCTAATGCCGATAGTTTCTTTTTGAGGACAGCGTTCTCAGCTCTGAGAGCCTCGACATTCTCTTCTAATCTCTTTGTAAGAGCCATCATACCCTGTTCGGGCAGATGACCCATCCCACGAAGAGAACAGGTCTCCGTTTATGAAGAGTGTGTGAGCATCAAGATAAACGATACAAAGAGAATAAAACGGCAAAAGAACGAAACATAAGAAAGGCAAGGAAGAAGTAAAGGACAACAAACAAGAACCAAGAAAAGAAACAAACAAACTTAATCCACAAGCTAACTTGGGGAATTCAAATTATTAAGTTACAAAGATTAAAACAAATAAATAAAGAAATGTAAGAATTAATAATAAAATAATAAGTAATTAGTAAAATAAAATAAATACGAAAATATAAAGGAAAAATATAAGAAATTTATAAAAGATAAATATATAAAAGAGTCCAAACCAGTATATTCAATTGTGTGTCACTTTCCCAAACAATTATAATAACGATTAATTAATTAATTGATTGTATTGTTAACTCTGGGATGCCTCAAGATTCTATTTTGGGTCCAACCTTGCTTTTGATTCACATAAATGATTTGTTGGAGACAACTGATAACAAAGTGCTCGGTTTTGCGGATGATAGTACGCTTGTTTCCTCTTTTTCGAATGATCGACCGATTGGCGCATCAACGTCGCACCAGCTGAGATGTAGACAGATCGACTCTCTGAACCGGGATCTGGATAAGGCCCCGCAGTGGGGAAGGGCCAATCTCTTTGACTTCAATGTAACGAAGACACAGTATACCACATTCACAAACAAAAGTGAATCATCGGCTCCACATCTAATGATGAATGACCAGGCTCTCGAATCTAGGGAAAGCTTGAAATTACCGGGCGTCAGGGTCTGTAGAAATGTATCGTGGTACAAACACGTGTCGAACCTCGCCAGGTCCATATCAGGGAAACGGAGTTACCTTTTTAGAATCAAAAAATATTTTACTCCAGCCCAACTACTTCTTTTGTATAAATCTCAAATTAAACCCGCGTTCGAATATTGCTCTTATGCCTGGGGCTCTGCTGCTAAATATACCCTCAACTTACTTGAGAGCATACAGACACGAGCTATCCGTACCGAGCACTTTGTTATCCGTTGTCTCCAACAAATCATTTATGTGAAGCAATAACAACGTTGGAGCCAAAATAAAACCTTGATGCACCCCAGAATTAACAGCATACAAATCCGAACACTCGCCATCGACAACAACCCGGATCGTTCAATTTTCGAGGAAGCTCTTCGCCCAGTCGCAAAGCTGTTGGGAAAGTCCATAAGACCGAAATTTCTTCAGCAATGTCCCGTGCCAGATGCGGTCAAAGGCTTTGGAGATATCCAATGCGACCGCACTTGACTCACCATGCCGTTCAATCGCATACGTCCACATATCGGTTATAAGGGTCAAAAGCTCTCCCGTAGACCGCTTGTCACGGAATCCGTATTGACGATCATTCAGAAGCCCGTTGCAGTCCAAATACTTAATTAACTCGACATTGATGACTTTTTCCATCACCTTAGATAACATAGACAGTAATGCTATCGGCCGGTAGTTTTGTGGGAGACATTTTGTTACCCTTTTTGGGATTGGCTAAACTCGAGCGATTTTCTAGCAGGTAGGAAGGGTCGTCCGTATATAAAATAAGCGAAAGAGTCTGCGAAGAACCGGTGACAGTTCTGGAGCACAGTTCTTACGGACTATTGATTTGGTATTTTGTCCGGGCTGGTTGGCTTCCTATAGTCCAGTCTACGTAGAATGCGTTGAATAGTATGCGGACGGAACCTCACATCCTGCATTGAAGACCGCAACGGCGAGATCACAAAAATCTCCAAAAAGCCGACATCGAGGATTGTATTCGAGGAAAATAAATTTGCGAACACATTAGCTTTATCCTTTGGATTTGTGACTAACGTCCCGCTGCCAGCGACGAACGAAGGAAAAAAGAAGGAAGCGAAGTTACTGCTGACAGTCTTGCCATTGACCAGAAGGAAGGCGAACAAGTTGGGCATGTACGGAGTTTATTAGTCACTCTGCCAATGTAAGCCTTCTTCGCGGTATCAATCGCCTGGTTGTATGCGTTTCTGATTCTAACAAAATTCGTTCTGTCAACCTCGGTGGTATTGGAGCGACATTGTTTAAAAGCTTTATTTTTTGCAGCTGTAATCTCATCGCATTTTTTATCAAACTTAAGTTTATCAGATGAACTTCATTTGATGGAATGGGGAAGGTAGATCTCCATTCCGAGAAGAATAATCTCCCTGACCGACGCCGCGCTTGAATCGAGATCGGGGTCTCCAAGTACACCTCCGACCACGGAAAGGATGCGAAGAAATCCCGAAAATCGTCCCAGTTGACAGCCCCGTACGTCCACATATGGCGAAGCTACCTAGGCCGGTTTTTCGCTTGAAATGTAAGTGGTTGCGCGACCGATACCAAGCAGTGATCTGAGTTACCCAGTGGCGCAGCAATCGCCACGGTATAAATGCTCGGTTCGGATGTCAAAAACAGATCCAGGGTGTTCGCATAATCACTTCGGGCACCCAGTACTCGCGTAGGTTCCCTCACAAGTTGAGTCAGATTGCGTTATTGGGTTCCAACGCCCCCATTCCCTTGCCAACCAGATCGGCCCGGGTAGAGACGCAGACTCGAGAGAGCCTCGAGAGCGACCCCCGATTATGCGATGACGAATTTCCCAAAGTTCGGTTATTTATCAAAACATTTCCATGATGTTCCCCCTGACTTGGTGTCCCGGGAGATGCGAATGGGAAACTAGTTTACCTCCGGAATTTTTTATATCAGAAGATACCATCATGACTTATCTCCGTGTCTGTCTGGGCCATCCGCAATGCATCCGAAACATAGTCTAAGATTTCTCCCGACTATATCGCGGAATGTACAGCGTGGCGGGGTGGTATCTTATCTTGAGAACCACTGTCACCTAAACCAAACTTTTCTCGAACCGGTCTATCAGCCAAGCTGCGAAAGATGGTCAGGGATTTCTCCCGACCATTTCACGGAGCCTATAACTTAATGGGGTGATATTTCACCGGGCTACAGGGCGTTGGGACCCCACCTACCACTCGGCCTTTAGTCGACTCTTACGACAAGCCGCCCTAGCTGTGAGTATATTGTAACGCCCCAGTCACAGGGCTAGAAGCATAATGTGATGAGCATGATCAAGCAAAATCCATAAATTGCTCTACGAACTGCTATCCATCCAGCATATCATCATCATCATCATCGACACTACAACCGGGATCCGGTCTTGGCCTTATTTAACAAGTCCTGAGGCTTGTTAAATTTTTCCATAATGTTTTTCCGCGCAAGGTCATTAGTCTTGCGCCAGACACTCCCCGACGGGGAACCGAACCCCGGTCTCGCGCATGACAGGCGAGGCGAGTATACTAACCACTATACTATCGAGGAGCGTCTCCAGATATAACTCCTGCGATTATTTCCTCTTTCCAAACCTGAAGAACTGGCTGGGCGGTAAGAGATTTGGGTCGAATGAAGAGGTAGTCACAGAAACGAACGCCTCTTTTGAGGTCCTTGAGAAAACCTATTATGGCGCAAGGCTAATAACCTTGCCCGGAAAAACAAATTATTATGGACAATGTAACAAATCTCAGATAAGGATCGGATATCGGTGGCGAGACTTGCTAAATAAGGCCAAGACCGGATCGCTCTTGTAGTGCCGGTGATGATGATGAGGAAACCTATTATTTGTAAGAAATAAAAACAACTGAAAAACGCTGGACTAAATGTATTGAGCTAAAAGTCGACTAGCTTTGCCCAAAAAACGCTTGTTTTCATTAAGAATCCTGGTACTTTTCAGCCTAGTAGATAATAAACTTTTTTTCTTTTTTTTTTTATTAGACTTCTCTCGGGAGAGAGGAACCTATAGCGCCGAGTGGGCGCCCCGAGATGCCACCAAATAACTGTTGGAGTTCTTTTTGAACAGTTGCAGGTTGTAACGCTCCGGGAACACTCGCGTGGGATGGGAGTTCCACAGTTTCCCCGCTCTGTAACGGAACGAGTTCTGATGCGGGTGCGATCCGTCGGATTGTCTTGTGGAGCGCAAATAAGCCGAATTGTGCGGAACAATACCAAGAAACTCCGAAGAACTGTAGCCGTGATAATATCTGTAAAACAGACAGAGGTCAGCTACGCGCCTTCGATGTGATAGCGACTGTAGTCCCGAGTCCCCGATCAGGCGGATCGATCGTCTCTGTATGCTCTCAAGTAGGTCGAGGGTATGTTTAGGAGCCCAGCTCCAAACATGAGAGCAATATTCGAGCGCGAGTCTAATTTGGGATTTATATAGGAGAAGAAGTTTGGCCGGAGTAAAATATTTCTTGGCTCTAAAAAGATAACTCAGTTTTCCTGAGGCTGACCTGGCGATACTCGACACGTGTTTATGCCAAGATACATTCCCACAGACCGTGACGTCAAGTAATATCAAGATTTACATATATACAGGAAAAAAATTTGGGCCGTAGTAAAATATTTCTTGGCTAAAAAAGATAACTCCGTTCTCCAAACGTGGACCCGGCGCTGCTCGACACGTGTTTATGCCACGATACATTCCCACAGACCGTGACGCCGAGCAATTTCAAACTTTCCCCAAGCTCGAGGGCCCGGCCATTCATCATCAGCTGTGGAGCTGATAATCCACTTTTCTTTGTGAATGTTGTGTATTGTGTCTTCGCTGCATTGAAGTCGACGAGATTGGCCCTTCCCCACTGCAGGACCCTATCTAGATCCTGATTCAGAGAGTCAATCTGTCTACACCTCAACTGATGCGACGCAGATGCACCAATCGGCCGAACACTCGAACGAAAAGGAGGAAACAAGCGTACTATCATCCGCAAAACTGAACACTTTGTTATCCGTTGTCTCCAACAAATCATTTATGTGAAGCAAAAACAAGGTTGGAGCCAAAATAGAACGTTGCGGCACCCCCGAATTAACAGGATGCAGATCTGAATACTCGCCGTCCACAACAACCCGAATCGATCGATTCTCGAGGAAGATCCTCGTCCAGTCGCAAAGCTGTAGGGAAAGTCTATATGAACGAAGTTTGCTCAGCAATGCCTCGTGCCAGACGCGGTCGAAAGCCTTGGGGATATCCAATGCAACCCCCCTTGACTCACCATGCCGTTCAATCACAGATGTCCATATATCGGTTATAAATGTCAAAAGGTCTTCCGTGGCCCGTCTGCCACGGAATCCGTATTGAGGATCATTCAGAAGTCCGTTGCACTCCAAATACTTAACTAACTCTATATTGATGACTTTTTCCATTACTTTAGATAAAATAGACAGTAATGCTATCGGCCGGTAATTTTGTGGGAGACACTTTTTTCCCGTCTTTGGGATTGGCTGAACTCGAGCGATTCTCCAGCAGGCAGGAAAGGTCCTCCGTGCACAAGATAAGCGGAAGAGCCTGCCAAGAACCGGCGATAGTTCTGGGACACAGTTCCTAAGGACTATTGCTGGTATTCCGCCCGGGCCGGTTGCCTTACTACAATCCAGTTCACGTAGAATGCGTTGAATAGTGCGCGGACGAAATCTCACATCCCGCATCGATTACCGTACCTTTGAATTCGTGACTAACGTCCCGCTGTCTGTCACCAATGGAGGGAAAGAGGAGGATGCGAAGTTACCGCTGACAGCTTTTGCCATTGACCAGAAGGAGCGCGAACCAGTTGGACACCGAAGGGGCTTATTCATCACCCTGTCGTTGTGAGCTTTCTTCGCGGTATCAATCGCCTGGTTGCACACGTTTCTGATTCTAACAAAATTCGTTCTGTTAACATCGGTGGCGTCATTGCTTAAAAGCTCTATTTTTGCCGCAGTAATCAGCTCGCAATTTTTATCAAACTAAGGTTTACAAGACGAACTTCGTTTGATGGAATGTGGAATATACATCTCCATCCCCAGAAGAATAATCTCTGATAACGATTCCGCGCAAGCGTTAACATCGGAGTTTCTGAAGCACACCTCGGACCATGGAAAGGATTCGAAGAAATCTCGCAAGTCGTCCCAGTTAGCAGCCCCATACTTCCATACATGGCGAAGCTGCCTAGGCCAGTTATTCACTTGATATGCAAGTGCTTGCGCGACAGATACTAAGCAGTGATCCGAGTTTCCCAGTGGCGCAGAAACCTCTACGATATAAATACTCGGTTGGGATGTCAAAAACAGGTCCAGGGTGTTCTCATAATCGCCTCGGGTTTCCGGCACTCGCGTTGGCTCCCCCACGAGTTGAGTCAAGTTGTGGCTTACAGCAAACATCACGGCCAGCCTCCCAGCCCCGTCCGTTCTGTTAGAATGTAACAACCAGCTGGAATTGTGCACATTCAAATCGCCAAGGACGACAATTACAGAAGCTGGGTGGTTGATCTGTATCCAGTCGACGGTATGTGAAAGATGTTCGAAAAATATCGCCGGTCGATCGTCATTCGGGGAGAATGATTCCCCAGTACGACCCTCAACCATATGATGTCCATATTACTGGGTTCCAATGCCATATTATTGGGTTCCTCTGGCAAGCCAGATTGGACCGCGCGAAGACGCAGACTCCACCCTTAAAACGAAATCTCGAATGTAAGTCGTATCTTGAGCAACGAAGATATGTCGAATCAGTCGACGAATAGAGCTGGGTCTCAGTTAGAGAAATGATATCAGGTTTCGTTGTTTGCAAATATTGGTGGACGGCGTTTAGATTCATATCGGTGAAACCGATGGCCCTGATGTTACACAATGCCGTCACCAGTCGAGCGTGGGCAGAGCCTCGAGATGACGGTTATGTGATGACGATCCTCTTAAAGTTCCATTATTTAACATGATATCTGCATGATATTCCCCCTGACGTAGTCCCCCGGAGATCCGAATGGTAGATTAGTTTACCTCCGGAATTCTTTATATCAGAAGGTACCATCATGACTTATCTCCGTTTCAGTCCGGGCCATCAGCCACACATCCGAAACACCGTAGAAGATTTCTCTCGGCGATATCGCGGAATGTACAGCGTGACGGGGTGGTATCTCACCTTGGGACCGACTACCACCTAACCAAACTTTTCTCGAACCGGTCCATCAGCCAAGCCCCGAAAGATGGCCAGGGATTTCTCCCGACCATTTCACGGAGCCTAAAGCTTGATGGGGTGGTATTTCACCGGGCGCACAGGGCGTTGGGACACCGACTACCACTCGGCCTTTAGTCGCCTCTTACGACAAGCCGGCCTAGCTGTGAGTATATTCTAACGCCCTACTCACAGGGCACATAAATATTGTATCTAATAAAATATTTACTATGTATTATTAAGGTAATTTGTTATGTACAGGGTGTTCCGCAAATAGTGTGCCACCGTTGGGGAGGTGATTCCTTATTTCACAACCTATCAAAAACACAAAACATGATCCTAGTAAAGGTTTTTGAGTTATTTACGTTGTTTCCAAAATTTCTGGATAGCGACAACTCAAGGCCATAGTCCACTCCAATGGAGACCATACTGAAAATTTGAAATAGATTCTTAAATTGTTTGCATATCTATAAATTTGTTTGTTTGTTCAATAAAATTGGGCAAGAGAAAAAATTGCAGTGTTTTGAAAAGTTGCCTGTTCGATTGTACGGCCCTGTCGAATATGTAACGTTTTCGAGTTCTAGAAAATCTAGAATCCCAAACAGATAGGCCATCCACAAACAAGGTAAAAGTAGATTTATGAAGTTCTGGTAAACAGCTGATAATATACTGCAGCTTTAAACATTTTTTAATATCCTTAACTAGATACGTTTAGTATGACCAAAGTCAACTTAATTAATTCTCTAGCAGCTTCAGAGACACCATTAAACAAGTTCCACCTTCTTAAATGGAAAAACATGAAAAAATCACTGACTTATTGGAAACTTCGTTCGCTGACCAATATACTTTCTGTGCAGCTTATTATAGTCAATCTTAGGGTACGAACATTTAGCTTCGCCCTGCACAGATACATACAATTTACTCTGACATAAATCAACAGAAATTGTGATTAATCAACCAGTCATGTTTAAGATGATTTACATAAAAAAATTAAAGTCTCTTTTTACTTCGAAAACAACGAAAGCCAGAAAACGAATACATACTAGAGAGTTGGTATGTTATGACCCCAAAATTAGATAGACTTTAAAGCCGATCGCCTTTCACTACTACAGCTACTATTTGTTTGTTCTTAAGGGTTCGAATGGTATCTATAATATTAAACTAAAATAAAATTTCTACTTTTAAGTAGAGTCGCAATAAAAGTAAATAAATTGTTGCTAAATTTACTGTTACACACCTCCCAGGTGTATTGCATTCACCTCTACTTTTTGTTAAGTTTTCTATTGACATTAATTATCTTACGAGGAGATGTCGTAACTGCAATTAGTTACTGCAACTGAAATTGATTTGCATTTTAAATAAATGAGTGTGCTGGGAAAGTATACACAGCGCTGCCATGATCATTAGATGATCAGTTTTCCGTGGTATAACGAATGCTACGTGAGTTTATCTTCTTCAACATTGAAAGTGAACTTGAATAATTAAACGTCTATTTTAATAGTGAATGCTTCATGTTTATAGTCGAGCTTAACATCAACAATTGACACAAATGTTGAATCTAATTGATTCAGAAAATACGAAATTTCATGAACGGAAGAGTAACCTACGGATCTTTTCAGTTTACGAATACGTGTAGATGCAATCTAAATTCATGATGCGGTACATGTGGAATCATGACGTCGTATGACACACTAGAGAGAAATATTTAACTAGCGAAAGATTCATTCAAATATTCAAATGTTTTATTTGATCATAGATCTTTTCGATCAACTTTTGTTTTGTGATTTTTATGTATATATGTGTAATGTATACTACAGTTATTGTCCAAAAACAACAAATATTCGTAGAGACATTGTACAATTTGGTGTATACGTATATTATATGAGAACTTCCTCTTTTACATTTCTGTCATTTTTAATTTTTTGTCCGAACACACAAGCATTTTAGAATCAAACGCGAGACATCATTAGGTATTAAAATAAAACTAAATTAACGGAAATAACACAAATGGTAATTCTAAATGGGATGGGAAAAAAGAGCGTTGCACCTGAAAGACATACTACAAGGGCAGGTCAATAAGTTTTTAGAAAAAGATAGAAAAACAGTTTTTTTGGGAATATTATTTTTTCAACATAATCTCCTTCTAGTTCAATACGCTTTGACAGATGTCCCTCGAACTTGTTTAATCCTTCATAAATGTATGATTTTAGTAGTCCTTCAAAATAAGCATTTGTGTGTGCAATGACCTTCTCATTTGATATAAACCGTTCACCGCTCGGCCATTTTTTTAAATTGAAAAATAAAAAGATACGGTTGTCTATCAATTCAAACTTCAATTCCTCAATTTTAGCCATTGAAACTCCGCACATATGCACTCGTGTATTGTCCTGGAGAAAGATAAATTTTGTTTACTCAAATGAGGACAATTTTTATTTTTTCAATTAGCTGACCCAATACTGACGAAATGTCGAAGGAAATTAACAAAAGACTGTATTCCGACAACGCTAGTTGGCACGAAGTCAGTAAACTGCTGAAATCCAAACTGCTATCACGTAACATAAAGCTGCGTGTCCATAGAACCATAATCATGCCGCTTGCTCTATACGGATGCGAAACATGGGCTCTCACAAAACCGGAAGAAAACAGATTCCGCATATTCGAGGACAAAGTTTTAAGGGGTATCTTTGGCGGTAAATATGATGAGGGGGCAGGACAATGGAGGAAACTCCACAACCATCAATTGGAAGAGCTATACCCCAAACCTGCAATAGTGAGAGTAATCAAGTCGCGAAGATTAAGATGGGTCGGGTATGTAGCGCGAATGGGCAACGATAGCACCGTGCATAGATCTCTTGACGGTAGACCAACGGGAAAGAGACCGGTAGGACGGCCGCGACGGAGATGGGAGGACAATATTAGGTCTGACCTTGAGGAGATCGGATCGGCTCGTCAAGCGTGGAAGGAGAATGCACAGGACAGAGAACGATGGCAGAGTCGAGTCGGTGAGGTCATGAACTTCCGGATTCCTACAGGACAATAAATAATAATAATAATAAGATAAAGGATTGGATTGAAATATTGCTTACAATGTGTGAATGCAATGTAAAGATGTGGCGCGAATGGACAACGATTGGACCGTGTGTAGAATTCTTGACAGAAGACCAACGGGAAAGAAACCGGCAGAATGGCCGCGACGTAGATGGGCGGACAATGTTAGGTTTGACCTTAAGGAGATCGGATCGGCTGGTCAAGCGTGGAAGGAGAAGGAACGATGGTGGAGTCGAGTCGGTGAGGTCATGAACTTCCGGGTTCCTACAGGCCAATAAATAGTAATAATCATCATCATCACCGGGATCCGGTCTTGGCTTTACGAAGGTTGCCTTTTATATTTCGGGATTAGAGAACAAAAACAAATATTGATCATCGAAAATCACTTTATTGTTTTTCAAAATATTCCCCATGAAGATCTATACACTTTTGCATGCGTTTGAACCAATTGTCGAAGCACTTTTGCCACTCTGATTGAGGTATCTCCAACACATGCATTCTGAATGCAGCAACCGCTTCTTCAGGTGTCGAAAAACGTTGACCTCTCAGTTTGTTTTTTACGTACGGGAATAAAAATAAGTCATTCGGTGCCAAGTCAGGACTATACGGCGGATGACCCATCAAAGCGATGTTTTGGGTGCTCAAATATGCAGTTGTCGCAGCCGATGTGTGAGAGCTCGCATTGTCGTGGTGAAGAGTGATCCGCCTTCGGCGGTTGGTTTTCCTGATTTCTTGGGAGACAACTGGCAAACAAATGGTTGTGTACCACTCAGAATTGACTGTTCTGTGTTGTTCTAGTGGTACGGTTGCGACATGTCCAGTTTTTCCGAAAAAACAGGCGACCATTTGCTTGGAAGTGCTTCGTGCGCGAACAACTTTTGTTGGATTTGGCTCATCTTGAAACACCCAGACAGTCGACTGCTGTTTACTTTCGGGCTCATACGCGTAAATCCACGATTCATCACCTGTCACGATGTCATAGACGTGTTTCGAAGCACCGCGACCGTATTTTTTGAGCATTTCTTTCGACCAATTGACACAAGCCTTTTTTTGGGCGATTGACAAATTGACAAATTGTGTGGGATCCAACGCGAACAAATTTTTTTGACAGTCAAATGTTTATGCAATATTGAATGTATGCTGGTCCCCCTAACGCCTAAGGTTGTCTCAATCTCACGATAGGTCACATGACGATCTTCCAATATCAGTTCGCGCACAGCATCAATGGTTTTCGGAACAACAACTGATTTTGGACGACCTTCACGAAATTCATCTTGGAGTGAACTACGACCACGATTGAATTCACCATACCATCGATAAACACTGGTCCTTGATGGAGCTTCATCGCCAAAAATTGAATTAAGTTCATCCATGCACTGTTGCTGAGTTAATCCACGCCGAAAGTTGTAAAAAATAATCGCACGAAAATGTTGACGATTTATTCCATTTTTGGGCCGAGATGAATCTTTTAAGCTACTGTAAACAACACAAATAGCGCTCGTATGTCAAAACGTTCTGAGTGCGTATAACCTCAAAAATGTCCAACTTTACGACAGAGCTGTAAACACTAGGGTTGCCAAATCCCAAAACATAAGAGGCAACCCTCATATTTGGCAAGTCTCTCCACCGGTATTCGGCCCACATCCAAGACTTGTTAAATTGTCCATAATAACATGTTTTTCCTGGCAAAATTATTAGCCTTGCGCCAAAATAGTAAAAACAGCTGACCTAATAATGACGCATAATATTGTCCAGTTATCGTCTGCCCCTTTTCCAGTTAGTCAATGAAGATAATGCCATGTGCATCCTAAAACACAGTACCCATAACCTTTCCAGCTCATTTCATCGTCTATGCCTTCTTTGGAGCCGTTCGTCTTTAAAATCCACGGGTTTGACTGTCCTTTCCTCTCAGGAGTGCATCCATGTTTCATCTATAGTTACTAATCTGTGCAGAAACTCACCTGGGTTGCGACGCATGCGCTGCAAAATAGCCTTCGAAGAGATCACGCGATTGCGTTTGCTCTCAGCTGAGAGAAAATGCGGCACCCATCTCACAGACATTTTTTTCAAACCCAATTTATCAGAAACCTACAAGGTATTTATATATTGTATTTGACAGATACCCACCGAGACATCATCATCATCATCATCATCATCATCATCATCATCATCATCGGCACTACAACCGGGAACCGGTCTTGGCTTTATTTAGCAAGTCTGTCCACCGGTATTCGGTCCACATCCAAGACTTGTTAAATTGTCCATAATAACATGTTTTTCCTGGCAAAATTATTAGCCTTGCGCCAAAATAGTAAAAACAGCTGACCTAATAATGACGCATAATACTGTCCAGTTATCGTCTGCCCCTTTTCCAGTTAGTCAATGAAGATATTGCCATGTGCATCCTAAAACATAGTACCCATAACCTTTCCAGCTCATTTCATCGTCTATGCCTTCTTTGGAGCCGTTCGTCCTTAAAATCCACTGGTTTGACTGTCCTTTCGTCTCAGGAGTGCATCCATGTTTCATCTATAGTTACTAATATGCGTAGAAACTCACCTGGGTTGCGACGCATGCGCTGCAAAATAGCCTTCGAAGAGATCACGCGATTGCGTTTGCTCTCAGCTGAGAGAAAATGCGGCACCCATCTCACAGACATTTTTTTCAAACCCAATTTATCAGAAACCTACAAGGTATTTATATATTGTATTTGACAGATACCCACCGAGACATCATCATCATCATCATCATCATCATCGGCACTACAACCGGGATCCGGACTTAGCCTTATTTAGCAAGTCTCTCCTCCGGTATCCGGTCCTTATCCGAAACTTGTTAAATTGTCCATAATAATTTGTTTTTCCGGGCAAGGTTATTAGCCTTGCGCCAACCTTTCTCAGGATACCCACCGAGACATGATGCTTACTAAAAACAGACCATTAGCGATACTACGAGCGCCATCGTAGGCGTTTCTATGGACTTATTGACCTACCCGACTTTCGTAAGAGGCGACTAAGGGCCGAGTGGTAGGTGAAATATCACCCCGTCAAGATATAGGCTCCGTAAAACGGTCGGGAGCAATCCTTGGCCATTTTTCGGAGGTTGGCTGATGGACCGGTTCGAGAAAACGTTGGTTTAGGGGTTAGTCGATCCCAAGGTGAGATACCACCCCGTCACACTGTACAATCCGCGATATAGTCGGGAGAAATCTTCGACTATGTTTCGGATGTATGGCTGATGGCCCGCACTGACACGGAGATAAGTCACGATGGTACCTTCTGAAATAAAGAATTCCGGAGGTAAACTATTTTCCCATTCCGATCTCCGGGGGAGACTATGTCGGGGGGAACATCATGTAAATATTATGATAAATAACCGAACATTAACAAATTCGTCATTGCGTAATCGGGTTCATTCTCGAGGCTCTGTCGACGCTCGACTGGTAACAGCTTTTTGTAACATCAGGGGCATCGGTTTCACCAATACGAATGTAAACCCCGTCCACCAACACCTACATACAACGAAACCTGGTATTCTTGCGCAAACTGTGACCCAGGGCGATTCGTTAACTGATTCGACATATCTTCATTGCTCAGAATACGACTTACATTCGAGATTCCGTTTTAAGGGTGGAGTCTGCATCTTCACGCGACCCGATCTGTCTTGCCAGAGGTGGACTTAAAAGTTTCCGACATCTACGTGAGGATAGCAGTACTCGTCAATAAAATCCAGTGAATGTAGTTGTGCATCTTTTGACAGTTACTCACAAAAATTTCAGCCATTTTGGATGAGTAGTGTTTATTTGACAGTCGTTTGAGTCAGTCGATGGGAGTGTTTTTGTGGAAATGGACAAAATTGAGTATCGAGCTGTCATTAAAGTTTTGTTTTTGAAAGGCAATACGCCTATGTAAATCAAATTGAGTTAGAATCTGTGTATGGAGACTCTGCACCATCATTTATCACAGTGAAATTTTGGGCAGCTGAATTTAAACGTGGCCATGAGAGCTTGGGAGACAATAAGTGTTCGGGACGTCCGAAAACTGCAACAACTGACGATAACATCGCTAAAGTTCACCAAATGGTGCTAGACGACCACCGAAGTAAAGTGAGAGAGATATCAGAGGCTATGAAAATGTCCAAAGAACGTGTTTGTCACATATTAAATCAAGATTTAGGCATGAGAAAGCTATCCGCGCGTTGGCTGCCATAGTTGCTCACGTTAGACCAGAAACTTGTTCGAATGAATATTTCCAATGCCCTGTTGGCGCAGTTTTTGGGCTCCTCGATAGTATAGCGGTTAGTATAACCGCCTGTCACGCGGAAGACCGGGGTTCGATTCCCCGTCGGTGAGCCTCTGGCGCAAGACTAATGGCCTTGCCCGGAAAAAACAAATCATTATGGAAAATTTAACAAGCCTCAGGACTTGCTAAATAAGGCCAAGACCGGTTCCCGGTTTTAGTGCCGATTATGATGATGTTGGCGCAGTTTAGGTGCTATAAATCCGAGTTTTGGCGCCGATTAATTACTGTCGATCAAACTTGAATACACCATTATACGCCCGAAACAAAAATACAGACAAAACAGTGGACAATAAAGGGGGAATCGGCTCCAAAAAAGCAAAAACTGTTTTTTCGGCTGGGTAAGTGATGGCGACTGTTTTTTGAGATAGTCATGGAGTTGTCGTAATCGATTATCTTCAAAAAGGAAAAACCATTACAGGAGCATACTACCCATCATTAGTTGACCAACTGAAGGCAGAAATTTCGGAAAAACGGCCACATTTGTAGAAAAAGAAAATCCTGTTTCACTACGACTACGCACACCTCAGCGGTTGCCATGGCGAAAATCGACGGATTACTGTTTGAATTACTTAACCATCCACCTTACTCACCAGATCTACCCCCAAGCAACTTCTTTTTGTTCCCTAATCTAAAAATTGCGCTCGGAGGACAGAGATTTTCGTCAAATGAGGAAGCAATGACCTTCGTAAACAGATAAAGTAGTTTATGCAAATTAGCTACTTGAAGATATTTCCAATTTACCAGTAGAGAGGAGAAATTCGTGGCTTATAGTTTGTTGAGCGAGGCCATGGACAGATTAATCGTGCAGGTCGGTGGGGTGTGGTTGGGGAGTATAGTCTTAACAACTTTATTGGCTGTATCTCCTGGTGGCTTTTGGGATTTGATCCACATTGCCTTGCAGTGACACTCATCCAATGTGTGACCCTTTCGACCACAAAACTCACAACAACATCGATTGCTATACACTCTACGATTCGATTCTGTTGCTTGTTTCGAAGTAGTTGGTCTATCTTGCACTTGGTTTGTTGCATTCGGGGGCACCCTTTATTGGGGGTGTGACCTTGGTCGGGGAAACTCGGCATTCTGTGCAAGTAGTTGTGTATTTTGTACACGACAATCTGGGGCATCGTACCCATATTGATCGCACTTCGTACACAACGGTGTGTTCCGGCGTCGGAGGCATTCATCATACAAAAGACCATTTTGTTGCAGAAACTGCATATCATACGTACAACAAACGCATGTGGCACACGTTTATCCCGGCCTTGGTTAGACGAATCACCATGGTAGTCTCCTCCGCCTCTCTGATGATGCCGTGATACCACAGGCTTTTTAGATTTAGACCCTACTGACCCTTTAGTAGATCGCGATGGTGTTTCCGACCTAAACGGGTTCTTCCCAGGTTGGGGACGTATAATAGGGAGGGGTCGTTCTGCGAATCTATTGTTGGTGTTCCTATTATTGGCTCCTACTGCCTGAGAGGCATCGTTTACAGATCTATGTTGCCTGTGTCTCGATTCCTGGGAGTTTTGCCAAGTATCTCCGTAGGTCCGGTCTAAAGCCCTACTTGTTCATCCTCCCAATAGTAGAGCGGGTTGTTCCTCAATATGGATTGTCTATTAGGTGGAGTGGGGGCATGGTATCAGGTGGGGGTGACTGGTCATGGTGTGTATCCCTCCTCCTCGGTGGTGTCCCATCATACCATCCGCTGTTTCTCTGTATTGGAAAAGTCTCGCTAGAATCCTGTCTAGTGGGTCCTTTTCTGATTCTAATATTCCGACACTTGGAATTGGGTTTCCCTAATTCATACCATTAGAACCGCACCAATCTGTCTATCTGGACGGCGAACGCTGTGTTGGTATCGTGGCCGTATGCGCGGATTGCTGTTTCTTTGCAGTCCGTTACTGCTTGTGTTACTCTTGACGTGAAGTCTGCGACATTCTCTTCGCCGTGTAGCATATACAGCCACAGAAAATTGGACATTTAAATTCAAAATTGGTTACGTGTGGTTAGTCAATTAGGGCCCCTCTTCCTCTTCAGGGGCTTCTCCACCACCTTGGTTCTCCTTCAGGTTACACGTTCAGGGCGGCCACCGCCAACTGGCGACTTTTGAGAGAAACACGATGGATAGATTTGGCCAATCCAAGTCTGGACACTTGCGTCAGTAAACGACGCTCCACACAAGGAAAGAGTTTTTTTCTTTTTCTTCGTTTTATTTCCAATTTTAATTTAACTTTAACAAACTTTCAGTTTTACGTTTAATTTCCAATTTTAGTTTTAACAAACTTTTAGGTTTACGTTCAATTTCCAAAAACTTATCTTCACAATCTTCTTCTTTCTCCAAAAATGTTACTTCTTGTTTTTTAAACGGGAAAACTTTTTCTTTTACTTCCTTCTTCAACAGTAAAAACTGCACACTCTATCAACTGTCTTCAATACCGTATCTTAAAAAACAACATCAAAACAAACGGAATCGAAAATTCCTCTTGTTGTTTCCCTCTCTTTCTCTCCATCGACATCCACTCCGAAAACAGAGTTCGAACTTGCACACGATCCACACTCGAACAGGGGCATGTCCGCACACTCACATGTGGATCGTGCGCTTTTCCCACCACCTTACCATCAAATTATATTAAAACCAAATTATCAAAAATCAACTAAATAATGGGGGTGATGGAAGTCGCACGTAACAGCCGGATTGTCGCATATGACAGAATTTCGAATGTAACTCCCCATAAGAAGCGTGTGGCAGTAGTGCATTACAGAGTTGTTGTTCGTACTCCTCGAAAGTTTCTGGGAGGTTTTCCTTAAAAATGCGGTGAGCTTTCCCACTTAACCGCATGGGTAGCTGTGTGGAGGAGGTATGTACCTGCATGGGTACTCCGTTCACTTCCTCCTCCAACATTCTCTTACAGTCGCCCATTGCGCCGCCGTAAACTGTCCGCAGGGAAAAAACGATCACCAGAGAGACAAAAAATAAAACACTAGAAGGTATATTTTGTATGAAATGTTCTTTATTTAAATCCTTCCTTGTTATTGTTTAAGTGAGGTTTATTTGGTTTCACAACAGTGGGGAGCACTTTTGTATGAACTTAACGTTATTTATGTTATGGGACTATAGCATATCAAATTTGGTGCCGCTCTATAGGTTTTAAGTTACGTCCATTTTTCATTGAATTGAATTTATCTGATTAACTGTTTAATGGTCCCGAATAGTACACTGAACCGAATTAATTCGTACAAATAGATCTTTTGTTAAAAACACAAATCAAAACATTATTTTATGGTGAAGACTCCCGGACGCACATTCGACTCGACATATTGATTTCGCTTGTCTGCAGCGCTACGACAGCGGGAGTTATGTGACCAGCGTGGTCAAAGGATGGTAAAGGACTCAACGATATTCAATCGTTGACAAGGGAATTCGGGCAGTGAACGGGCTCTCTTAATTAAGGGGTGCGTTTTCCTATTCCAAGAGAGATGTAAAGTCTCTCTTTAGAGTAACCAAACCGATCTCATACTGGAGATCTTCACGATACACAAGTGTGTGTGTACTTCGGTTCTTTTCATAGATGAAATCATGATGAAGAACCTGAAACACAAAGAAAGGGAAAAGGATCGTAGAGATCTTTATTTATGTGAGAAGGTTACTGAGAAACGGATCCAGAACTATGTAGGATAAATAATTTATGACCTGTGAGTTCAACTGAGTAATCAAGTTGCAACTCATTAAATGGTAGATGTATTTGGGATACGTTTTGGTGATTGGATTGTTTATGTATCGCCAGAATGCCTGCTAGTAGACAGCGTTCTTTGTTTGCACTTCAGTGCATTGGTAAGGCATTAGTCTCAACGCAGATGGTGCTAATTACATGCAATTGCGTTGGGCAGTTTATCGCTGGCTAAAAGGGTCGCCAGCCGATGTGTGTGTAGATAGTCGAGGCTGGGAAAATAGACGGCGCAATATTTATGATCCCTGCCATGAAGGTTACATTGTATGTATATACGAGGGTTGCCTCTTATGTCTCGGGATTTGGCAACCCTAGTGTTGCAATCCGGCAATTGACAGCTCTGTCGTAAAGTTGGACATTTTTGAGGTTATACGCACTCAGAACGTTTTGACATACGAGCGCTATTTGTGTGGTTTACAGTAACTTAAAAGATTCATCTCGGCCCAAAAATGGAATTAAATCGTCAACATTTTCGTGCGATTATTTTTTAGAACTTTCGGCGTGGATTAACTCAGCAACAGTGCATGGATGAACTTAATTCAATTTTTGGCGATGAAGCTCCATCAAGGACCAGTGTTTATCGATGGTATGGTGAATTCAATGGTGGTCGTAGTTCACTCCAAGATGAATTTCGTGAAGGTCGTCGTTGTTGTTTCGAAAACCATTGATGGTGTGCGCGAACTGATATTGGAAGATCGTCATGTGACCTATCGTGAGATTGAGACAACCTTAGGCGTTAGTGGGACCAGCATACATTCAATATTGCATAAACATTTGACCGTCAAAAAAATTTGTTCGGGTTGGGTCCCACACAATTTGTCAATCGCCCAAAAAAAAGGCTCGTGTCAATTGGTCGAAAGAAATGCTCAAAAAATACGGTCGCGGTGCTTCGAAACATGTCTATAACATCGTGACAGGTGATGAATCGTGGATTTACGCGTATGAGCCCGAAAGTAAACAGCAGTCGACTGTCTGGGTGTTTCAAGATGAGCCAAATCCAACAAAAGTTGTTCGCGCACGAAGCACTTCCAAGCAAATGGTCGCCTGTTTTTTCGGAAAAACTGGACATGTCGCAACCGCACCACTAGAACAACGCAGAACAGTCAATTCTGAGTGGTACACAACCATTTGTTTGCCAGTTGTCTTCCAAGAAATCAGGAAAACCAACCGCCGAAGACGGATCACTCTTCACCACGACAATGCGAGCTCTCACACATCGGCTGCGACAACTGCATTTTTGAGCACCCAAAACATCGATTTGATGGGTCATCCGCCGTATAGTCCTGACTTGGCACCGAATGACTTCTTTTTATTCCCGTACGTAAAAAACAAACTGAGAGGTCAACGTTTTTCGACACCTGAAGAAGCGGTTGCTGCATTCAGAATGCATGTGTTGGAGATACCTCAATCAGAGTGGCAAAAGTGCTTCGAACATTGGTTCAAACGCATGCAAAAGTGTATAGATCTTCATGGGGAATATTTTGAAAAACAATAAAGTGATTTTCGATGATCAATACTTGTTTTTGTTCTCTAATCCCGAAATATAAAAGGCAACCCTCGTATAACCGAATCATTTGTTTGCAGGACGTAGATGCCGAAATTGGTTTGGAATTCCTGATAAGCTAATAAAGAAATTATAGCGTTTGAAATAATAGTGAAGAAGATCGTGTGATTCGAACTGACGCTATGACAGCTCGAATCACGAAAAAATGTTTACCTAAGCGTTACTCATCAGCCTACTGACCGTGTTTAGAATTTGATTTCCAAACTCGACCATATTCCACTGATGTGAATTACTTTTATTTATCGCTTGGTATACGGTTCTGATGTATTTTTGTAGTGCTCTGAAAATCCCTACCATCTCCTTCCCCCACACCTACATCCAAATCCTAGCAGTAACACACTAAAACCTGAAATTTAATCAAAATCCGAAAAAACCCAAACATAAACCAAAATTCGCAATAAACGAATCAAACATTCGTTTATCGCTTATTAGCTGCTTCCATGGCATAATTAAATCCAAAATCTTAAATTAAAATCAAATTCCCAATAAACGAATCTAATATTCGTTTATTGTTCTATATTCGCCCCACGGCATCATCTAAATTCAAAAACCAGAGATACGTTATCTCAATTCGGTAAAATCCATCAAAGTGAACAAACAAAAACCCGAATTCATTTACATATCCACATCTGCACAATAGTTTCATAGGAATTCAGGAAACTGAATCCTTATCTTAAATAAACACTGAGCATCTCACTCAGGATTCCAAAATCGGGATTTTTGTAGGAAATTGTGTATTTTCGAGATACAAATTTCGATTTGTTTCTCTTTATAAGGGTGATGAATTTCAGATTCGAAGTTTGGACTCACATTGTATCTGCATCTGTACCTGAACACAGTTGGTCCTATCATCTGTATCTGAGCACAGTTGTGAAAGTGTAATTCAAAGTGAAAAGTGAAAAGTCAAAGTAATTTCAAAGTGTTAATCGAAATATAATTCGAAATATAATTCAAAGTGCCGTATATGCTGTGCAGTAATGCACCAGCCCAAGACTATTTAATAAAGCGAAAAAGAAAGGCTATCGACTTTCTTCGCAACCCCCCTAAAAGAAATTCGACCGTCCCAACTTACTTGAGCCCTATCCCCGAAAATATGGCGTCAATTTCACCTGATCAAAGACTGCAGCAGGCCCTGGATCACATCAAGGCCCAGGAGAAGATCATCAACGACCTAACCAGAAAGATCGCCGAACTGGAAAACAACTTAAACCTTCCTGATTTATCAGATGAGTCTGACATGGAAGACCAACCTGCTCAGCTACCAGCACCAGCTGCCAAGGCAACACCAACTATATCAAATTTCAAAACAACCCATGAGCCGAAAGCTCATACGAATGAAGGCACTTTCAAAGGAGGAGCTCCGAAGAACGAGAGGCCCCCGCCAATCAACATAAAAAAGGTCAACAACATCAAAAAAGTTATCCAGCTTCTGGAGAACGCTTTGGGGCACCGGAATTTTACCACCAGATCTAGGGGTGACAACGTTTCCGTATCACTATCTTCCTTAAGAGACCACGCTCTTGCCGAAAAAGTGCTTATTCTGAATAAGCTGGACTTCTTCACCTTCCTAAGGTTAGATCTCAAGCCGAAAACATTCATAATTCGCCACATCGACCCTGCTTGGACTAACGAAGAATTAAGTGCGGAATTGTCCAGATTAAGTCCCAACCTGAAAACGTCCAAAGTCGACTATTATCAAACCCCACACATGAGATCCAACAACATTTTCAACCTACGGATCATACAACTGGCACCAGACGAAGACATTAATAACCTGAAAAAAATTAAATACCTCTTCACTCATAAAATTGGCATAGAGGTACCTCACAAGCAGGAGCTTCTCCACTGCAAGCGCTGTCAGCAGTCAGGTCATCTTTCATCTTCGTGTCATCTTCCACGAAGATGCGTAAAATGTGCGCAGGAGCATGAACCGAACCAATGCAAAGTCAAGCCACCGGGTGAGGAACCAGAACGTATACACACGGAAAATCCGGATGGCTCCATTTCTGTAAAGGAATTGTCAGTTGAATGCTGCAATTGTGGTGGACCGCATCCAGCAAACTTCACAAAATGCCCGCACAAGCTCCGTTTACTGAAGCAGAGAGTGCCTCCAACCAAAAACAACACTGGCCAACTTAAGCAACCAACAGCAGCAGTTACTACAACAACGAGATCGATATCCTATGCGGAAATTACCAGAGGAAACAACGCACCCTCATCACAACCAGGAACAAACCTAGGACTCGACATCATGGGATACATCCGAGAGTTGCAAGCTCTCTTACCGACGCTAAATGGATTAAGTAACTTCGAAAAAAAAGGTCAGATACTTTCTCTTATAACCTCACATATATTATCACAAAATGTCTAAGTTAAGTGTAGTTGCCCTCAATGTAGATTCCATTTCGTCAAACATACGGAGGCATCACCTCCGACTGCTAGTGAAGGAGTTTTCTCCAGACGTCCTCCTTCTTTGTGAAACCTGGCTCAAACCCAACTCTCGCATTTCTATTCCAAATTACCAACTTGTTTCAACTCCTCGAATTGACGGTGCAAAAGGAGGTACCGGTATCCTTATTCATAAAAGATTCCAATTCAGTGAAGTTAAATTTAGAAACATCTCCTGTGTCGAATACACTGCTGTCAAACTGCTTTGTGACAACAACAAAGTCTTGGTTCTAGTAGCCATCTATTTACAACCCAAGAGGTACCCTAACTTCCCATCTTCAGACTTCGATGAAATATTCCGTCAATCCCACCCCCACTCATTCATCATCGGAGGCGACTGGAATGCCCGTCATACCGCCTTCAACGACACCGCTTGCAATAAATTTGGCAAACAATTGCTTGCTTTCCTACCTCTCCACCCCTACGTCTATATTGACTCCCCTACGGAACCTACTCATTGCTCCAGCTCTACTCAATCAACTATAGACTTCTTCTTAAAATCTGCGATCCTACGCTCTGTATCTCCCCCTACTGTGTCGCACTTCTTCCCCTCTGACCATGCCTCCATCCACTCGGTAATTGACCTTGGCCCCTTAAATCCGATTCAATCTCTCAACCCAGTCCATAATTTCTCCAGAACTAACTGGAGAAAGGTCAACAAATCCGTTGGCGATATGTTTCAAACGCTTCCCATCACAGATACGAATAACTTGGATCCTAACGAAATTGAAGAAGCAGCTTGTAAGATGGAAGGGATCTTACAGCAAGCCCTGTATTCTAATACCCCTTCAAGGATGCCACACTCCTTCGTAGGTAAACCACTTCCATATCTCACCCTCAAACTCATCTCATTAAAAAAAAAGCTCCGCCGAAAACTATTTCGAAGATTTTGTCCCCTCCTGAAAGTACAGGTTCAATTATTGTCTACCCTCATTAACCAGCAGTTAAATGCTTTCGTAGAGCAGAACTACATCTCCACTTTAAATAGTATCAGACCCGACCGTAATCTTTACAAAAACATCAATCGCCTTACAGGACGAAAAATACACACCTCAATAGACAGACTAATTGGTCCTAGAAATAATATTCTGTACTCTGATTCTGAAATAGCAAACTATTTAGCGGAACACTTCTCCCAAGTGCATAAGCAAAATGATAGCCTAGGCAACTCCGAGTTTGAGGAAGTGGTCAACCGTTATACATCCCATGAACTAATCTCCTCATTCACTCCATTCATAACTGAATTTAATAATGACAATAGAGCATCTCAACCCACCGATACAAACTTCTTTTTACAACCGCAGGAATTTAACCAAATGATATCTTCTCGTAGCAATAAAAACTCAACCGGCTTAGACAAAATTCCACAAGTGCTTTTCAAAAACCTCAACCCTTCAAATCGACTATACATCATGACCCTGCTAAACCACATAATAAATGCTGGTCACATACCGGAGTCTTAGAAAACTGCCATAGTCATTCCCATTAAAAAATCACGCGCATCCCTGATGGCGGCCAATTTTCGACCCATCTCACTACTTAATAATTTAAGCAAATTACTTGAATTAAAAATTCACCATTACCTACTCTCCTTCGCGGAAACTAACTCATTACTCCCTGATTTCCAATTCGGTTTTCGTGCACAACACTCAACATGTCACGCTCTCCTCAAGTTTACTCACGACATCACTATGGCTCTTAACGACCAGTGCCCCTCTGTGTGTATCTCCCTTGACATATCCAAGGCTTTCGACTGCGTGTGGACTGCGGGTCTTCTGTACAAATTACATTCCACGTATCGTCTCAACAATCACACTTCCAAGTTTCTCTACTCGTACCTATCAAATAGGAAATTCATGGTCAAGATAAATTCCACCCTTTCCCAGACGTACTCAATAACAGCAGGAGTCCCCCAAGGATCCATTCTGGGTCTCCTCTTATACTTACTATACACATCTGATATTCCTCAACCCCTCTCACCGAATACTCGAATCCTCAACTACGCAGACGATACCCATGTCTACTCCAGCAGCAGGCTCGTATTATCTGCCAGAAACCGCGTAAATGAATTCCTCCAAATTCTTTCCTCCTACTTCCTTAAATGGAAGATCCGCCTAAACCCCAACAAAACTCAACTGGTTGTATTTAAAGGTAGAAACGTTCACTGTACCAATAACACGGTACGTAACCATTCAAAAATCCAACTCAACCTCTGCAACACCCTCATAAAACCATCTAAATCACTAAAATACTTGGGCATTACTTTCGAAAATAATCTCTCTTTCACGACTCACATAAACAATGTCATCCGCAAAGCGGGGATACAGCTGAACCTTTGTCGGAAAGTAATGTGGAAGGCAGATGGTCTCTCTCAACAAGTCAAACTTCTACTTTATAAACAAATCATCAGGCCCACACTTACTTACGCTTGTCCCATCTGGTTCCATATCTCTCCCTCTCAAATGGAAAAACTTCGTATCTTCGAAAGGAAGTGTTTCAGACTAATCACAGGGCTAAGTCGACAGCGCGACTCCCACAAATATATCGGAAGCCTTACGCTATACCACTCCGTCGGCCTGGAGAGATTGGATAGAAGGTTCCTGGAATTGTCGATAAGATTCATTGAAAACCTGTCAGCCAATCCAAACCCTCTCATCAATTCCCTTAGCCTCCCCAGCCACAATGCATCAAATCCCTATCTTCATGCACTCCATTTAAAGGCTCTCTTCTACGCAGGAAGATTAGTAAATGATGCGAACGAAATCATCTACCATAGCAGGGTAACCGATCTTAACCACTTCAAATACTCAAACATTCAACCCTTTTCTCGGGTTCTTTCCTTTAACGAGCAGTCGGTGGAGAGACCTCCCTCTGCCGCTCCCTTCCCTCCTTATGGTATGTAAAGTATGAAATCTCAACTTAAGCTTAAGACTAGGCAAATTTGTTCTAAATGACTATATGTGAACTTATTTAACTACCTTAGATATAAGCTAGATTTAAGTAGAGATAAGTAGTTTTAAGAATATTTATTGTAAACATTGACAATCCATCCTGGTTTTCATGACCTTTCCAGGAGTCCTACTAATAAATTGTAACTGGTATAGATCTCCTTAGACGTAAGACCTCAAATTAAGTATTACTTGGAAAAATGTTCTAGACATTGTAAGTAAAATTGTCACAACTTAGTTAAGTTAGCTGTAAACTTATGTAACTAAACTTTTAATGGTCAATAAAGACAGCGTTTTTATAAAAAAAAAAAAGATTCGAAGTTCAGTCTCGATTGGCGTTCGAAGTGGTAGAACGCCAATAAACTAAATAAAATTATAAAATAAATGTAATTAAATAAATAAATCGAGGTTTAAATGCTGGAAATAAAGGTGATAGATTTTTTATTGCGCTTGGCCGATTCTTCCTACTCGACGGCCGGTAGCTGCTCTTCCCTCGAGGTTCGAGGAAGCACGGCGGCAACCGCAACGGGTCCCCTCGGGAGCGGTCTTTAAGAGATCTTACGTCCTTTTCAGGATAAGAAGACACGCTACCTGAGAGAAGGACCACAACAAAAATGGTGGCAGCGGTGAAATACCAACATCCAATTAAACAAAAGAAAAGAAAAAGGAATGACATCAATGCCTGGTACAGTAACAGCACATAAGGTTACAGAGAACCATCGGCAACACCCAAACGCATTTAAAATCAATCAGCAAACACATTTTCAATTAACTCCGAGCAGCCCCGAGATCCTCAGTGACGAGCATCGTATCTCGCTCCGCAGACAAAACAAAATAAAGTGCAACGAAAGAGACGTCCTCCGCCAGTCTGGTCAAACGACAATATCCACAGAATCACACAAACGCCACTAAAACCAGGATACTTAAATCATTGAGGTGCGTCAACAGGGACAACAGCGACACAGTCAACAGCATCAGCAACAACATCAGTAACATGAGCAAGTATCTGCGACATCATCATCAATAATAAGTTCCGAAATAAGCCAAGATCAGCAATCATAACGATGTCTTCAGCAGGCCAGCAAAGCAATGGTCAATTACCCGTCAACGAAGCCTGCAACGGTAGCGGACAACCCAACAAAAGGAAGATCACAGGTATTTATATCCATTTTTTTTTTTGGTTTTAACAAATTTGCAAGGAGACAAATAGAGCCCCTAACATAAATTGAAAATTCTCTTAAAGGGACAAAGAGAGTCCTACAATATGAAATAAAATTTTTAAAATCTTTCAAAATTTATTTTTAAATTCACCAAAGGGGAAAATTCTAGACATGTACTTTAAGGGGATACAAACACCCCATAAACTAAAAATTTAAATTTTTATATATATACAATATATACACACATATACATATATACATATATTTTAAGAATTTGTATCACATGGTTTTTAGTAATTATTCGGGGAAAATTTTTCATATTCTCGGGCAGAGACTGCACAATTTCCATGCGCTTACGCTTATCTGTTGCTTGTCTTTTTCGTTTTATCTTTTTAGATTCGAAATTCCTTAGGAACTCTTTCCCATATTCATCTATTAGGATCTTTTCCACTTGCAGGCTCGTTTCACTTTGGGCTCGATTAAAATGTCCTCTCTTTTCACCATTGCCTTCTTTCACAGGATCTCTTCTGCTTATCTGTCTACCAGGATTTTTCGTTATTAGGATTGTTTTTCTCGGTGTCAGTAAAAATCTTCTCTTACCTTTAGTATTTTCAAAATTTCCTTTAGATATATCGATGTGTTTGGGTTTGAAGGCATTTTTTCTCTTTTCTCTTTAGGATCGCTTCAGTTGAGTTAGAAAAATTCTCTTCATCATATTCGCCCTTGATACACTTGTGTTTGGGAAGATGAATTTACTCAAGGAATTTTTCCCCCAAAATAATACGCGAATCGAATATTTGAAGCGCGCGAAAATTAATACCCAATTATAAAAACGCGAAACTAATAACAATGAATATCACAATCGGGTTGAAAGATATTTTGGATTTCGTGCCGGTGTTTAACGGTAACCCGGACGAATTAGATGATTTTATTTCTTGCGGGGATATTATTTTCTCACAGGTACAGGACGACAGTCAGCATGCTTTTTATCTAAGCGTGGTGAAAACCAGACTGAACGGGCCAGCATACGACTACATCCGGTACAAGGTCATTTCAACCTGGAATGATCTTGCTTCCGAATTAAAGGGAGAATTTAAAATTCTCACCTCAAGGTCAGCGGCACAAAACAGTCTGGTGAAAGCCAAGCAAGATAGCAAGGAAGATGTGAAGGAGTTTGGAAACAGACTCGCACACCTCCTGTATCTGCTGAACGAGGCCACGTTCGAAAGCACTGTCGATCCTGCGGTGCGAACATATCTCCTCGAAGAAAATAAAAAGCTCGCCTTGCATACTTTTGAAGATCGTCTTAGGGATTCCCATTTAAAACTCTTAGTGAAAGCACGAGGTACCCCAAGTCTTAGAGCAGCAATAAATTACGCTCTCGAGCAGGCCCCGCGACTAGGCGATAGAAACCTTCTTAATTTATCTTATAATTCCAAATATAGCCAACCAGCAATTTGCCAATCGTGCAATAGGTCTGGTCATACTTCTGCGGCATGTCGTCGAAATGAAAATGGTTGTAATGCTATTTCCCAAATTAAAGCAGAGGTTGAACGCCTCCAATGCACATATTGCAACAAATTTAATCATTCCCAAGCAGAATGTAGGAGACTGTCCCATTTCAGAAGTCAAAACGACTCTCCATCAAATAAAAATGATTTCAGACCTCAGCCCACTTCTACCGCAAACGTTTTGAGAAGTGGAGTAATTAACAAAACGAGTAGGGTACAGCAATCACAAATTTATATAGGAACATTAAACAGCCAAAGATCTAAACAATCGTTATTAGAAGCTAATGATATAAACAGGAAGGTAGAAAATGCCTCACCTTACAAGGTGTCGTCTACGGATGAAATTGGCATTAGAGATAATAGGGGCAAAAATCAGAGGCAGGACGATCTAGAGGCCCCCCAAATAGAGGAGGTATTGGCCGAAGATCGCATCCAACAGTCAACATTTGCATCCGTTTGTCTACGGGCCGGATCTGATGATTCGACAAAGACTCCTGACCATACTATCCTAACACCTCCATCTACTTTTATATTCTTAAATGCTCCGATTTCTAGCAACAACACGTCCAAGCTCATAGAGCACAAACAGAAAATTCCGGCAAAGTGTAAGCCTGATGAGCAAGAACTCCCAGCAAACTGTAAGCCCGAGGAACAAAGATTCCCAGCTAAGAGTAAGACTGAGGAACAAGAAGTCACAGCAGAGTATAAGTCTGTAAATAACAGCTATATCAAATTGCCCTCTTTAAATTACTTGTTTGTCCGCATCGTCTCCCTCGTTTATCTAATTTTTCAAACTTCAAAATGGGTTCTACAAATTAAACATAAAAATAAACAAATGATAAAAATCCCTTTTACAAATAAAACAATGGTTGAACTTCCAAAATTTATTATGAATTCTGCATCCTTTAAAATGTCTTTCATAGATGGTTTTATTGCCCAAACTTTAAACTACGTTACACAAACCAACCCTACGAAAATATGGAAAATTTTTCACAAATTTAAAGAAAAACCTAAAGTGAAACAAATGGATTATTCCTTTCAAATATATGTATACGTGTATGGACATAAAAATAAAACACCAATTCTCACATTATTAATCAAAAAAAAAAAAACACGATATGTAAATTAAATAGAAAATATATAATTAATAATATTTAATTTCCCGTTTAGCAATTTATTGTACAAAAACAAAATAGATACATATACATAATAACACAAATAAATAAAATAAAACAACCTCTGTTTTGGGAAATTTATGTATCTAAAAGAAAATAATCTATAATAAACAAAGAAAATTTGTAAATAATACAACTGTATTCACAATTCAGGAGATAATAAGCAAAATATAACAGAAATAAATCTCTGCAACTTCATATTATTAACACATAAATATGAAACAAATATTAACTCACTCAATAAAATAATTTTGTAAATATTATACAATATTTTAATTAAAGTTAATGGCAAACTTAAAATTTAAATAAATGAACAAAAATATTTTAATAATAAATGATATTAATTTGTAAATAAAAAACATATATAATTCTAAGTATAAAAAAAATTTAACTAAACAAAACAAAATCTATGAAATAAACAATTTTAAATAGAAATATAATAATTTCAAATAACTATGTAACATTCTTCAATTAACCAAATTACACCTATCCTAAGAAAAATAAGGAACTAACATTTTTTACTTAACTCAAAACAAACTTAAAAATTTAGAATAAAATCTGTCTTTATAATACATGAAAAAAAAACATAAATATGGTCCTCAAAATGAAACAGAAATATACTCTGGAGATAATGTAAATTCCTATATAATACACAAGTTGTAATACAATACACTTTTAAGGCTCACCTAAAATTTATCTGCAGCACAAATTGAATTTAATATTTTATTTCATATAACCTTATTTTATAAAAATAATTCACAGTTATCATTAAATATATTGAACAAACATAAGAACTCTGTAAATAACATTATTAATATATATATAATCTTTAATTAATTCAATATCAAAACGAAAAAAATGTACTTATATACACGATAAGAAAAATTGTGAATTTAAGCCTTTAGTTTAACACATCATCTTAGACTTTATAAAAACATAACAAAACATTGAAGAACACTCTACCGTAAGCTACAGAATTAACACAAAATTTTGAATAATACTTAAAAACAAGAACAAACATTTAAAAAAGTAGCAAGCAATTGTAACTACAATGAAAATTTAAAGTAACCATTATAATTGGAAATCCAAATTATGTAACGAATCATGATGACATCGCCCTTCATCTTTTATCGCGTCACTCCTACAAAATTAATCTCTTACAGATTAATTTTTTTTGAAGGAGGGGAGGATGTAGTGCTCTGAAAATCCCTACCATCTCCTTCCCCCACACCTACATCCAAATCCTAGCAGTAACACACTAAAACCTGAAATTTAATCAAAATCCGAAAAAACCCAAACATAAACCAAAATTCGCAATAAACGAATCAAACATTCGTTTATCGCTTATTAGCTGCTTCCATGGCATAATTAAATCCAAAATCTTAAATTAAAATCAAATTCCCAATAAACGAATCTAATATTCGTTTATTGTTCTATATTCGCCCCACGGCATCATCTAAATTCAAAAACCAGAGATACGTTATCTCAATTCGGTAAAATCCATCAAAGTGAACAAACAAAAACCCGAATTCATTTACATATCCACATCTGCACAATAGTTTCATAGGAATTCAGGAAACTGAATCCTTATCTTAAATAAACACTGAGCATCTCACTCAGGATTCCAAAATCGGGATTTTTGTAGGAAATTGTGTATTTTCGAGATACAAATTTCGATTTGTTTCTCTTTATAAGGGTGATGAATTTCAGATTCGAAGTTTGGACTCACATTGTATCTGCATCTGTACCTGAACACAGTTGGTCCTATCATCTGTATCTGAGCACAGTTGTGAAAGTGTAATTCAAAGTGAAAAGTGAAAAGTCAAAGTAATTTCAAAGTGTTAATCGAAATATAATTCGAAATATAATTCAAAGTGCCGTATATGCTGTGCAGTAATGCACCAGCCCAAGACTATTTAATAAAGCGAAAAAGAAAGGCTATCGACTTTCTTCGCAACCCCCCTAAAAGAAATTCGACCGTCCCAACTTACTTGAGCCCTATCCCCGAAAATATGGCGTCAATTTCACCTGATCAAAGACTGCAGCAGGCCCTGGATCACATCAAGGCCCAGGAGAAGATCATCAACGACCTAACCAGAAAGATCGCCGAACTGGAAAACAACTTAAACCTTCCTGATTTATCAGATGAGTCTGACATGGAAGACCAACCTGCTCAGCTACCAGCACCAGCTGCCAAGGCAACACCAACTATATGAAATTTCAAAACAACCCATGAGCCGAAAGCTCATACGAATGAAGGCACTTTCAAAGGAGAAGCTCCGAAGAACGAGAGGCCCCCGCCAATCAACATAAAAAAGGTCAATAACATCAAAAAAGTTATCCAGCTTCTGGAGAACGCTTTGGGGCACCGGAATTTTACCACCAGATCTAGGGGTGACAACGTTTCCGTATCACTATCTTCCTTAAGAGACCACGCTCTTGCCGAAAAAGTGCTTATTCTGAATAAGCTGGACTTCTTCACCTTCCTAAGGTTAGATCTCAAGCCGAAAACATTCATAATTCGCCACATCGACCCTGCTTGGACTAACGAAGAATTAAGTGCGGAATTGTCCAGATTAAGTCCCAACCTGAAAACGTCCAAAGTCGACTATTATCAAACCCCACACATGAGATCCAACAACATTTTCAACCTACGGATCATCCAACTGGCACCAGACGAAGACATTAATAACCTGAAAAAAATTAAATACCTCTTCACTCATAAAATTGGCATAGAGGTACCTCACAAGCAGGAGCTTCTCCACTGCAAGCGCTGTCAGCAGTCAGGTCATCTTTCATCTTCGTGTCATCTTCCACGAAGATGCGTAAAATGTGCGCAGGAGCATGAACCGAACCAATGCAAAGTCAAGCCACCGGGTGAGGAACCAGAACGTATACACACGGAAAATCCGGATGGCTCCATTTCTGTAAAGGAATTGTCAGTTGAATGCTGCAATTGTGGTGGACCGCATCCAGCAAACTTCACAAAATGCCCGCACAAGCTCCGTTTACTGAAGCAGAGAGTGCCTCCAACCAAAAACAACACTGGCCAACTTAAGCAACCAACAGCAGCAGTTACTACAACAACGAGATCGATATCCTATGCGGAAATTACCAGAGGAAACAACGCACCCTCATCACAACCAGGAACAAACCTAGGACTCGACATCATGGGATACATCCGAGAGTTGCAAGCTCTCTTACCGACGCTAAATGGATTAAGTAACTTCGAAAAAAAAGGTCAGATACTTTCTCTTATAACCTCACATATATTATCACAAAATGTCTAAGTTAAGTGTAGTTGCCCTCAATGTAGATTCCATTTCGTCAAACATACGGAGGCATCACCTCCGACTGCTAGTGAAGGAGTTTTCTCCAGACGTCCTCCTTCTTTGTGAAACCTGGCTCAAACCCAACTCTCGCATTTCTATTCCAAATTACCAACTTGTTTCAACTCCTCGAATTGACGGTGCAAAAGGAGGTACCGGTATCCTTATTCATAAAAGATTCCAATTCAGTGAAGTCAAATTTAGAAACATCTCCTGTGTCGAATACACTGCTGTCAAACTGCTTTGTGACAACAACAAAGTCTTGGTTCTAGTAGCCATCTATTTACAACCCAAGAGGTACCCTAACTTCCCATCTTCAGACTTCGATGAAATATTCCGTCAATCCCACCCCCACTCATTCATCATCGGAGGCGACTGGAATGCCCGTCATACCGCCTTCAACGACACCGCTTGCAATAAATTTGGCAAACAATTGCTTGCTTTCCTACCTCTCCACCCCTACGTCTATATTGACTCCCCTACGGAACCTACTCATTGCTCCAGCTCTACTCAATCAACTATAGACTTCTTCTTAAAATCTGCGATCCTACGCTCTGTATCTCCCCCTACTGTGTCGCACTTCTTCCCCTCTGACCATGCCTCCATCCACTCGGTAATTGACCTTGGCCCCTTAAATCCGATTCAATCTCTCAACCCAGTCCATAATTTCTCCAGAACTAACTGGAGAAAGGTCAACAAATCCGTTGGCGATATGTTTCAAACGCTTCCCATCACAGATACGAATAACTTGGATCCTAACGAAATTGAAGAAGCAGCTTGTAAGATGGAAGGGATCTTACAGCAAGCCCTGTATTCTAATACCCCTTCAAGGATGCCACACTCCTTCGTAGGTAAACCACTTCCATATCTCACCCTCAAACTCATCTCATTAAAAAAAAAGCTCCGCCGAAAACTATTTCGAAGATTTTGTCCCCTCCTGAAAGTACAGGTTCAATTATTGTCTACCCTCATTAACCAGCAGTTAAATGCTTTCGTAGAGCAGAACTACATCTCCACTTTAAATAGTATCAGACCCGACCGTAATCTTTACAAAAACATCAATCGCCTTACAGGACGAAAAATACACACCTCAATAGACAGACTAATTGGTCCTAGAAATAATATTCTGTACTCTGATTCTGAAATAGCAAACTATTTAGCGGAACACTTCTCCCAAGTGCATAAGCAAAATGATAGCCTAGGCAACTCCGAGTTTGAGGAAGTGGTCAACCGTTATACATCCCATGAACTAATCTCCTCATTCACTCCATTCATAACTGAATTTAATAATGACAATAGAGCATCTCAACCCACCGATACAAACTTCTTTTTACAACCGCAGGAATTTAACCAAATGATATCTTCTCGTAGCAATAAAAACTCAACCGGCTTAGACAAAATTCCACAAGTGCTTTTCAAAAACCTCAACCCTTCAAATCGACTATACATCATGACCCTGCTAAACCACATAATAAATGCTGGTCACATACCGGAGTCTTAGAAAACTGCCATAGTCATTCCCATTAAAAAATCACGCGCATCCCTGATGGCGGCCAATTTTCGACCCATCTCACTACTTAATAATTTAAGCAAATTACTTGAATTAAAAATTCACCATTACCTACTCTCCTTCGCGGAAACTAACTCATTACTCCCTGATTTCCAATTCGGTTTTCGTGCACAACACTCAACATGTCACGCTCTCCTCAAGTTTACTCACGACATCACTATGGCTCTTAACGACCAGTGCCCCTCTGTGTGTATCTCCCTTGACATATCCAAGGCTTTCGACTGCGTGTGGACTGCGGGTCTTCTGTACAAATTACATTCCACGTATCGTCTCAACAATCACACTTCCAAGTTTCTCTACTCGTACCTATCAAATAGGAAATTCATGGTCAAGATAAATTCCACCCTTTCCCAGACGTACTCAATAACAGCAGGAGTCCCCCAAGGATCCATTCTGGGTCTCCTCTTATACTTACTATACACATCTGATATTCCTCAACCCCTCTCACCGAATACTCGAATCCTCAACTACGCAGACGATACCCATGTCTACTCCAGCAGCAGGCTCGTATTATCTGCCAGAAACCGCGTAAATGAATTCCTCCAAATTCTTTCCTCCTACTTCCTTAAATGGAAGATCCGCCTAAACCCCAACAAAACTCAACTGGTTGTATTTAAAGGTAGAAACGTTCACTGTACCAATAACACGGTACGTAACCATTCAAAAATCCAACTCAACCTCTGCAACACCCTCATAAAACCATCTAAATCACTAAAATACTTGGGCATTACTTTCGAAAATAATCTCTCTTTCACGACTCACATAAACAATGTCATCCGCAAAGCGGGGATACAGCTGAACCTTTGTCGGAAAGTAATGTGGAAGGCAGATGGTCTCTCTCAACAAGTCAAACTTCTACTTTATAAACAAATCATCAGGCCCACACTTACTTACGCTTGTCCCATCTGGTTCCATATCTCTCCCTCTCAAATGGAAAAACTTCGTATCTTCGAAAGGAAGTGTTTCAGACTAATCACAGGGCTAAGTCGACAGCGCGACTCCCACAAATATATCGGAAGCCTTACGCTATACCACTCCGTCGGCCTGGAGAGATTGGATAGAAGGTTCCTGGAATTGTCGATAAGATTCATTGAAAACCTGTCAGCCAATCCAAACCCTCTCATCAATTCCCTTAGCCTCCCCAGCCACAATGCATCAAATCCCTATCTTCATGCACTCCATTTAAAGGCTCTCTTCTACGCAGGAAGATTAGTAAATGATGCGAACGAAATCATCTACCATAACAGGGTAACCGATCTTAACCACTTCAAATACTCAAACATTCAACCCTTTTCTCGGGTTCTTTCCTTTAACGAGCAGTCGGTGGAGAGACCTCCCTCTGCCGCTCCCTTCCCTCCTTATGGTATGTAAAGTATGAAATCTCAACTTAAGCTTAAGACTAGGCAAATTTGTTCTAAATGACTATATGTGAACTTATTTAACTACCTTAGATATAAGCTAGATTTAAGTAGAGATAAGTAGTTTTAAGAATATTTATTGTAAACATTGACAATCCATCCTGGTTTTCATGACCTTTCCAGGAGTCCTACTAATAAATTGTAACTGGTATAGATCTCCTTAGACGTAAGACCTCAAATTAAGTATTACTTGGAAAAATGTTCTAGACATTGTAAGTAAAATTGTCACAACTTAGTTAAGTTAGCTGTAAACTTATGTAACTAAACTTTTAATGGTCAATAAAGACAGCGTTTTTATAAAAAAAAAAAAGATTCGAAGTTCAGTCTCGATTGGCGTTCGAAGTGGTAGAACGCCAATAAACTAAATAAAATTATAAAATAAATGTAATTAAATAAATAAATCGAGGTTTAAATGCTGGAAATAAAGGTGATAGATTTTTTATTGCGCTTGGCCGATTCTTCCTACTCGACGGCCGGTAGCTGCTCTTCCCTCGAGGTTCGAGGAAGCACGGCGGCAACCGCAACGGGTCCCCTCGGGAGCGGTCTTTAAGAGATCTTACGTCCTTTTCAGGATAAGAAGACACGCTACCTGAGAGAAGGACCACAACATTTTTCTTATTCGATTTTCTTCGTTCGTGTTCTTCACTATTCTTGCTTGTGAATTGTGTATATCTGTTAGAGTTACCACAAAATCTTACAGAGAATTGGTATACGAAGAGAATGCATGAAAGGTAAGTTTTCTTTACAGGGACTTAAAGATCATAGATTTGATCTCTTTAATGTGTGAAGCATTTTCAGGTGCCTAATGCGATTGCATTGGCGAAAACTTATGCGTCTTGGGATGAGGTAATGGGGGTTTTAGGTAAGTGTACCGTGAGGCTTGGCGGAACGGCCACATAGCCACCGCAGGTAAATTTTTTAAACAATCTAAAGTCCTGTCACAGCTTTCGAGGAAGTCGTGCAGTTGCCACGCTGCATTAGGACCTTTGTGTCCACTAAACATTGTCTTTCCGCACCCAAAATAACGGCGATGGGTTCCTCCGTTACGCGTTCGGCGGAATTTCTCCTTGAGTGGCTTCTCGTTTGTATCGCGGAGTAATAAAGTACGCACGTTTATTTATTTTCGGAACTACCCGGACTTATCTAAACGTGGTTCGCTATTATCCGGTAGCGGACCAAAACACAATTAAGGAATAAGACGACCAACGATGACAAGACCCAGTCTAGAAAAAGGCAAAAAGAAGACAAAAACCTGAAAATACACACAAGAAACAATGGAAAGAATCTGGGTATAATCTCTGATTTTCTTCCCAACGTTGTTTTCATTCTCTCTCCTGTAAATTGGAAAAGGAGGAAAAGAGAAATAAAATGCTTGTTTATTAATTTGTTATAAACGGCTTTTATCTGTTTCTTTATCCTAGCCGCTAGTTCCGCTAGTCGGCGTAGGTGCGTAAGAGCCTCGGGGCTCTTCCCACCACTGGATTTGTATCCCCGACGGATCTGACACAAATCTTAGCTGATGTTTACTGGCTGCGTTAAAATTGTTATATATTTATAGTAACAATTTATCTTAGGGTAGGTAAAGGGTACGGGACTTATTTGGTTTAGTTTTGAAGTGTTGGAACGTTCCTTGGTCGTTGTGGCTGGTTCCTGGGTGCAGACCCTTGACAGGGATGATATATATTTATGGTAAAAATTTATATTAGGGTATTTTGAAGTGTTGGACCGTTCTTTGGTCGTTGTGGCTGGTTCCTGGGTTCAAGGGGTGTTGAATTTTGATCCCCTTGATCCGGTCCGATGGTCCGTTATTCCGGGACTTCTTGTTGAGGTGTAAAAAGAGATCCTTTCCTTTCGGTTGCGAAAGATTTGCTCCTTTGTTTCCTTTATTTTCTAGAATTTGTGACTCGTGCATTCTAGTTGTCATCTGGTTCTCTATTCATTATGTTATTTTCTTGCCGTTGACGTTTTTATTTTTTATTCGGCGCCAATGCCTTTTATTATTATTTGTTCTGCCAAGTAGAATTTGCATAAAGTAGTTTATGCAAATCAGCAACTTGATGATATTTCCAATTTACCGGTAGAGAGGGGAAATTTGTGGTCCATCGTGTGCTGGGCGAGGGCATGGACAGGAGGTCCATAACAGGGGTATGGGTGATTGGTTTTTTATGTTATAATGGGTGAGTGGATGAGAGTAGTGATTTAGGATCACTAAACGACACCACTAGACCACTAGATTGATGACGTATTCCAAAACTAGTCCAAATAAATTGTAAAGGACCAAATTAAATAAAAATAACTCATATATGGAAATCTGTTGTTTTCTTTTAAAGTTATTCAATATTTACATAGCGACATAAAAGATGGCGCACCATGTATATTGTTTGTCGATTTTCCACTTCCACTTGTTAGTTTTATATATTGTTTGTATCGTATCGATTTTCCACTTCTACCGATCCCGTTCTAGTTATTTCTTTGTTCTTGTCATTAGTTTGCCTTTGTCTCCTGATCCCAGATCAAGATCAGTAAATTGGACTGTTCTCTTGATCTGTCCCCCTTTTCCTGTGTCACAACAAAACGTAGTAGAACTACATTGTTGATAATTCTAGGGTTGTGGCACAAAATAAACATTAAGTGTTATTCAACAATAAGTTATAACGAATATATTCTCGTCACTTCTATGTGCAGCTGCAACATGCGCCAATTGTATTCCACAGCGAGTTTACTTTCAATATCTGTATTGAATCCAAGAAAATTGGGCAGCAAATGATTTGATGATGAATCCTTCTGGTATTGATTTAAATCCAAATGTTAAGACATCATACACCTTTTAGATGATAAGTATTTGACCATTCTTAAATTGTAAATTTTGAGACACAAAGCAATAAACAAACGTCTCTTATTAATTTATGGAGTAGAAAATATATACATAATCCTATGAAGTTGATGCGATGTAAAAATAATAATTTCTGTCTCATAGTTTTGGTGTCTATCGTTACACATTCAAATATAATTTGAGTTCATTAATGTAAACTTAATTATATTTTCCACCTGTGTTACCATGCCTGGTAAAACAGCTTGATTCATAAGCAAAGTAATATAATGGTTTTTCTAAAATAATAAAATCCCGCACACGCAACAATTACGGTTCGTTCCATAGTTTTTTTTAAGTGATCGATCATAGCAAGGTGCACACTTTGCTAAATTTATTAGTCTCGAAAATAGTACCACAGGCCACCTCCAAGTGTGGGACGGTGGATTACATTTGAAAAAATTAACAATTTTTATAAATTACGGTGCTCCCCATGATTTTGATCATAGGTCAATCGGTTGGGGCGTGTTTTTTTTTTGTTTTGCCGGTCAAAAACTAAACGAACGGGGGAAAGTTAAAAAATTAACTTAAGAAAACAATAATTGGTTGCTCTTTAGACACCACAGGAATTTTATGCTCGTTTTCGCAACGGCTGATTATTGTTGTCTTTGTGTTTTTCCATACTTTATTTTTGTTGACGCGGGTGGTGTATTAATCTGCAAGCATGCTGCTGAATAAATTTCAAAATTATTTGTAATTTGCTTCTTATTGTTTCGGCAAATTACGACTTCCATTCAGAAACATAAAACGCCAAATCTCTAAAAAGAAGTGCAAAGGAATAGGCATTGGTGGCCAAAAACATGTTAAAGAAAAAAGTATTGGTGCTTTCTGACTCGAGTAATTTGGTGGTTACTTTGCGTTGTGAATTTTCCTCGCAGTGTCATTAGTTTGACTGGAAGCGCTTCTGATTTTGACGAAATCATTCTGTTGACATTAGTTGATACAGAGTACCACAATAAAAAAAAAGCATCTTAAAACGATTTTCATCACAGTGTCAAAGTTGTTGAGTTCTAATGATTCTTTCCTTTAGCTTTAGGTGCATTCTACCTTTTAAAACACAATCTCGCATGTAAGTCGTATCTAGGACAAAGTAAAGTTGTCGAGTCAATTGGCAATACTTCGGGATGGACAAACATTTTTAATATTTTATATTTGAGTTTCTTGTCTTTTAAAAGCTTACTCAGTTAAAGAATAGCAAGGAACAGATAAAGGTGCAAATGCCCTCACCAACACCTTCGTAGAGTCATCCCTCCAATGCTGGACAACACGGTGGAGCGATAGAAGAGAATCCACGTAAAGCGTCAGCAGGGCTCACAATAGTATTTTTTTTTACACAAACGCGCGCACAAAGGGGGTCTGGGGGTTCTCTATACCACGTGGAGAACCAACCCACAATTTCAACCAATTTTGACCGCTAACAACGCGTCACCATAACCCAAACCGGCAATACCACACACCTCCCAATATGCAACAGCATCCGTCCCCAAATCTGCAATCGCATACATCCCCAAACTTACCAAGAATCCATTTCCCAAGCTGTAATAAAATGCATATTCAAACCTGCAACGGAATATTAATCATCTCCCTCAACTACATCAAACCGTATACATTTTTCCAAAAAACGTTCCGGTTCATTTCGTACTTAAATTATATTTCTCGCTTGCAACCAAGCATTTCTAATTTCCCCCGAAAATCATTCCGGCTCACTTCCTGGTTAAGCCATTTCCCTCGCCTGTAACGAAGCAACATTTATCTTCCCCGAAAACCATTTCGGCTCCCATCCTAACTAAAACAATTAATACAACATCAATTCTCCTTACTGGTAAGCCACCAGCACGATGGGTTGCATTTCCACGAAACAACCATCGCAACGACCAAGACCCACATTCCCTTGTCTAACCGACAACTCATGCCCATACTTGGTCGCATTCCCAAAAGCAATTTCTCAGTATACATAGCGACAGAGGAATCCAACGCAGCCTGTACGGCAGTAATTCCCTGGAACTAAATTCTCCATGCACGCATGGCAACCCTTTCCAAGTTCCCAGCAAGTGGCAGTGAGTTTTACTTAGCGATGACTCCATTGCCACGACACCATCAATGGATTCGTGCCCACTTTCAGTCAGTCGAGTTCCAACCACCAGCAAGCGCAGTCGGGTCGAGTGAAAAACCCGCGCCAGTATATTAGTCAAAAGAAAGAGAATTAAAGAAACGAATTCAACCTCAGTAGCGCACGTGTGGGCAATAGTTGTAAAACAAATAATCGTGAGTACAGAGAATTTAATAAACAATGTAATACTTCGTTGAAAGCCAAAGGGCGGATATTGAAGAAATAAACACCAATTATAACTAAGCCACTCCGAGTGTTTTATTTGTGGTGTTTCCGCCTTACGGATGACAGTTTCGCGTCGGATTTTCAAGTGCTCGTAACGCGCCCGAAGTGCGATCTCCTAGTGAACGGCTACCAGTGAACGACCCAATTAATCGAACCTTTAAAATCGTTGCAAACGATCTGAACCGACTCAGTGGTGACTGTCCCCTGGCTGTGAGTTCTGAATAAGAAAAGAAAAATGAAAAAAACACGAAGTACGAACGAGCTTACCATTCCCAGTGCTATTACCCGCAACTATCTGCCGTTCCCGTGATTTCCGTCGGTGGGTGACAGTGAATACAGTGCCGTACGCCGGCACACCCTACGTCACCCCCTATGGGGGAATTTTGGAGTATCCTTAATTGTAAGAGCACAGTGCGAGCGGAACGAGCGGAAGCGGATAAGGAAAGGGGGCATCAATGTACATTGGTCTTAAATGCCTGGACATAACAACGACGCGGAAACACATGATCAGGTAGAGTATTCCACATTCGTGTAGTTCGGCTAAAGAATGATTTTTTATATTTATTTGTGCACCTGAAGTTTACTTACAACGTGAATTGATGCGCATTCACAGATTGATGGGTATCGCGGGAAAATGTCTGAAGGGGCGGAACACATTCCGCAAGTTCAATTGAGCAACGAGCGTGATAATACCTATAGAAAAGAGATAGGCATGATACGTTGCGCCTATGTTCTAATGACGGAATTGATCCCTAATAAGTTTCACTGCTCGTTTTTGCATTCTATCGAGTACGTGTAGTGCAGTTTTAAATGCGTCTGACCAAATATGGGATTTGAACTCCATTTTGGGACGAGCTTTTCGCAGCTTCAAAAATTTGGTCGCTCCAATTAAGAGTCGAATTCCGTGGATTGATAGTTCCTTGGCTTCGTCGATACAAGTGCCGTTCATCGACAGTGTATTTACTTTGGGGTTCACCTTTGACGAAAGGAGACCGCACTGAATTGAACTCTACTCGGTTAGATAATCACCATTGATATATCTTGCTGAGGTGCCCTGTGAGCAAGTCGTTAGAATATAGTCACAGCTAGGCCAGCTTGTCGTAAGGGGCTTTGGCGATTATATTTTGGTTACCGGTTTAGCTTTAGCGTGTGTTTCGTGTATGTTGTAAGTGTTCCGCCAAACACTGTCTACGAAAGCGATATCCACACCGGAGCACAAGTGGAGCGGAAACAATTGTCAAAAACAGACACTGATGGTTATAGTTCGAGTTTAATTTATTTTATTTGTTTTCATAACTGAGCTCGGTGGTAATTCCGAAGGATCACAATTTTTCATTACACACAAGTATCTTGAAAGTTCCAATGACTTAATGTACGTGATCGAGCGACACCCGCGAGGCGACAACACCAATTTCGCGACGGCACGACCGGTAATTCAAAACGATCGTGGTTCGGACTCAATTACAAAATAAACCCCTTTGGGTACCTCTCACACACAACTCTTCTTCGACTCCTTTGTCTTAACTTCCGTTGGAGGTTTTCTAACGATGACGGTTCGACCTCAAATCACAAACTCCTTGTCTCGTTGATGACCACTTGTAGCCTTCCCAAAAAGATATCCAGATTCAAAACTGGTATCTGTACACGCGAAATTTCCCTATTCGATCTGCCACCAGAATTCCCGAAATCTCTGTTAGCAGCATGCTATTTTATCCCAGGGATAATTTCCTATTTTCCTGAAAGGAGAAACTCGCTCACCATCATACATCATTATCACCCTGGTGGTGGTGATAGAATTTCATTTCGACGGGTGTCGATAGAGTGCCGCCTCTATTTGCATAAGGCATCTGGCGCACAGGCTGGAGGGTATCCTGCAATTTCTATGGACGTAAAGTCCGTGAGTTGTTTAACAATATCAATATTAAAAATATCAACAATCCATTATATCTTTCTAATGGTGGGAAAATATGGTAAGGACCGTGTAACTGAAGTAGTTCCTTTTGTTATTTTTACCCTCGTACAAATTCACGTCATATCTCGTTGAGATGTTTAAGTTTCCCAGGAATCTGGTAGCGGATGACCGATATACATCATTGTAGTAGGTTGCCGCTGCCTTTTGTTTGCTCGACGGATTTGGGTGGACTTTGTGGTAGACTACCCGCGCGTGCACCATTGATCGGCTCATTTTCTGGCGATAGCACTTCCTTGCATAGATGTTTGGAATTGCCAATTCAATGGAATGTTTCTGGGCGCAGGCAGAATGAATGTTTTTTTTTTCTTGTTTCAGGTATGATGACTTACGAATGTTGAGCTTGGCATTAAAAGCTTTGGGATGTTTGGTTTCTTGCTTTTTGGTGTCGGCTCAACATTAGCTACATGTTGTTGACCCCTAGTAGGGCTTTGGGGGCACGCGCCTGAGGGCGCGTGTAACGTTTTCAGGTAGGTATGTTCCTTGAAGGGTAGGAACCTTACCTGCGCGGAATTGTGCGTCCGTAGAACGCTACAAGGCGACTAAAGGCCGAGTGGTAGGTGGGGTCCCAACGCCTCGCGCCCGGTGAAATACCACCCTATCAAGCTATAGACTCCGTGAAATGGTCGGGAGAGGTCCCTAGCCATCTTTTGGAGCTTAACTGATGGACCGGTTCGAGAAAAAGGTTGGTTTAGGTGGTAGTCGGTCCCAAGGTGAGATACCACCCCGTCACGCTGCACATTTCGTGATATCGTCGAGAGAACTCTTCGACAGTGTTTCGGATGTGTAGCTGATAGCCCGGACTGACACGGGGATAAGTCATGATGGTACCTTCTAATATAAAGAATTCCGGGGGTAAACTAATCTCCCATTCGGATCTCCGGGGCGACTATATCAGGGGGAACATCATGCAGATATAATGATAAATAACCGAACTTTAAGAAATCCGTCATTGCATAATCGGGCTCGTTCTCGAGGCTCTGCCCACGCTCGACTGGTAACGGCATTTTGTAACATCAGGGGAATCGGTTTCACCAATACGAATGTAAACGCCGTCCACAAATATTTTCAAACAGCGAAACCTGATATCCTTGCCCTAACTGAGACCCAGGTCGATTCGTCAACTGATTCGACGTATCTTCGTTGCTCAGGATACGAGCTACATTCGAGATTCCGTGTTAAGAGCGAAGACTGCGTTTTCGCGCGATCCGATCTGGCTTGCCATGGGGTGGAGGCGTCGGAACCCAATAATATGGACATCATATGGTTGAGGGTTGTACTGAGGAATTCTGTTAAATTTCTTTGTTGTCTTTACCGCTCCCCGAATGACGATGGACTAGCGACATTTTTAGAACATTTTTCGCGTACCGTTGACTGAATTTAGATCAACCACCCAGCCTCTGAAATTGTTGTCCTTGTAGATTTTAATGTGCACAATTCCGGCTGGTTGGTACATTTTAACAGAACCAACGAGGCTGGAAAGCTGGCGGAGATGTTTGCTATTAGCCACAACTTGACTCAACTCGTGGAGGAACCAACGTGAGTGCCAGATGCCCGAGGCGTTTATGCAAACGCCCTGGATCTGTTTTTGACATCCAAACCGAGTATGTATACCGTCAAGGTTTCTGCACCGCTGGGAAACTCAGATCACTGCTTGGTATATGTTCCGCAACGACTTGCATTTCAAGCGAAGGACCGACTTATGCAGCTCCGCCATGTATGTAGGGCTGCTAACTGGGACGATTTGCGAGATTTCTTGGAATTCTTCCCATGGTCGGAGGTGTGGTTTGGCGACTCCGATGTTAACGCTAGCACGGAGTCGGTCATGGAGATTATTCTTCTCGGGAATGAGATCTACATTCCGCATTCCACCAAACGAAGTTCATCTGATAAACCTTGGTTGGTAAAAAATACGAGCAGATTACAGCAGCAAAAAATAGAGCTTTTAAGCATCCCTCCGTTGTTGACAGGCAATGGGACGTTAGTCACAAATTAAAAGGATAAAGCTAATGTGTTCGCTAATTTATTATCCGCGAATTTAAACCTGGATCCCGGTCTTTTGGAGCCACCTGTGATCACACCGGTGCGGCCTTCCACGCGGGATGTGAGGTTTCCCCCGGACGTAATTCTAGCAATAGCCCTTAAGAACTGTGCCCCAGAACTATCGGCGGTTCTTGGGAGACTCTTCCGCTTATCTTATGCACGGGGGACCTTTCTCGCCTGCTGGAAAATCGCTCGAGTTCAGCCAATCCCAAAGACGGGAATAAAGTGTCTCCTACAAAATTACCGTCCGATAGCATTACTGTCTATTTTATCTAAGGTGATGGAAAAAGTCATCAATACCGAGATAATTAAGTATTTGCAGTGCAACGGACTTCTGAATGATCGGCAATACGGATTCCGTAGCAGGCGGTCCATGGGAGACCTTTTGACACTTATAACCTATATATGGGCATCTGCGATTAAGGGGCATGGTGAGTCAAGGGCGGTCCAATTGGATATATCCAAGGTTTTTGACCACGTCTGGCACGGGGCATTACTGAGCAAACTTCGTTCATATGGACTTTCCCAACAGCTTTGCGACTGGACGAGGATCTTCCTCGAGAATCGATCGATTCGGGTGGTTGTGGACGGCGAGTGTTCGGATCTGTGTCCTGTTAATTTGGGGGTGCCCCAAGGTTCTATTTTGGCTCTAACCTTGTTCTTGTTTCACATAAATGATTTGTTGGAGACAACGGATAACAAAGTGTTCAGTTTTGCGGATGATAGTACGCTTGTTTCCTCCTTTTCGTTCGAGTGTTCGGACGATTGGTGCATATGCGTCGCATCAGCTGAGATGTAGACAGATTAACTCTCTGAATCAGGATCTAGATAGGGTCCTACAGTGGGGAAGGGCCAATCTCGTCGACTTCAATGCAGCGAAGACACAATATACAACATTCACAAAGAAAAGTGGATCATCGGTTCTACAGCTGATGATGAATGGCCGGGCGCTCGAGGCAGGGAAAGTTTGAAATTGCTCGGCGTCATGGTCTGTGGGAATGTATCATGGCATAAACACGTGTCGAGTATCTCAGGTCAGCCTCAGGAAAACGGAGCTATCTTTTTAGAGCCAAGAAATATTTTACTCCGACCCAACTTCTTCTCCTGTATAAATCCCAAATTAGACCCGCGCTCGAATATTGCTCTCATGTTTGGAGCTCGGCTCCTAAACATACCATTAGGCCTACTTGAGAGCATACAGAGACGCGCGATCCGCCTGATTGGGGGTATCAGCGCTGAGGTCGGGACTACAGTCGCCGAAAGCGTCACATCGAAAGCGCGTAGCCGACCTCTGTCTGTTTTACAGATATTATCACGAGTACTGTTCTTCGGAGATTCCACGCAATTCGGTTTATATGCGCTCCACAAGACAATCCGACGGATCACATCCGTTTGCGGTTCATCTCCCGATGGGGCGAAGATCCCTGCATCAGAACTCGTTCCGTTACAGAGAGGGGAAGCTGTGGAACTCCCTTCCCACGCGAGTGATCCCGGAGCGTTACAACCTGCAACTGTTCAAAAAGAACTACAACAGTTATTTGATGGCATCTCTGGGCGCCCACTCGGCGCTATAGGTTCGCCTCTCCCGAGAGAAGTCTAATAAAAAAAATAAAAAATCGGATCAATTGTGTAATCCGTTTAGGGTATCTTAAGTAAACACAGGGTACCCTAATTGCACTATCGATCAGGGCGTCAGCTCTTCTGTGGGATCCGAAGTAAACAAACGGATCACCACAAACGCGTCCGGGTGTAGTGCAGTGATATACATGGTATTGGCGCCATAGTGTAAAAATTCTGTGGAAGTGTACAGTTCCTCTTTTTCGCACCTCTGTTACGTCCCTCAGGCATAGATACTCTCGATTGATTTATAATCGTTTGAGGGTTTTTGGTGTTTTAAGTGGCGTAATATTCGTCACGAAAAGAATGTGACTTGGATTTCGGCACATATCTAGTGTGGCATAACACCTGTAGTGGCTGCTTTCGATTATCTATCGCCGGGTCCAACTTGCATCTTTTTCTCAGGTGGTATTGGTTTTCTGTGTCAGGCCATTTCAATGGAACGGGAATTTCACGTCGATCTTTGCAACATCCGTGGCCTAAAATGCAATTTCTCCTCTGTGTCTGCCCACGTCTCTAACCAGAAACCAGCAATCCTTTTATAGCGTTTGCGATGATAGTGAAGAACGTGTGATTCGAACTGACGCTATGTCAGTTAGAATCACTAAAAAATGGAACCAATGCCCAACACATCAGGCTACTGCCGCGTGTACGAATTCGATTTCTAAACTCAAGTACACTCAACTGATGTGGAATTGTTATGTTATCGCTATGGTATACGGCTCTGATGCTTCGCTTATTCGAATTTCCTTTCGGAGTTCTTCGCTATTTGCTTGTTATGTAGTGCTCTGAAAAGCCCTACCATCTCCTTCCCCCACACCTACATCCAAATCCTAGCAGTAATACACTAAAACCTAAAATTCAATCAAAACCCGAAAAAACCCAAACTAGATCCAAAATTCGCAATAGACGAGTCAATCATCAGTTTATCGCTTAACATTTGCCCCCACGGTATAATTTAATCTAAAAAACCAAATTAAAATCAAAATTCACAATAAACGAATCATATATTCGTTTATCGTTTTGCATTTGCCCCACGGCATCATCTAGATTCAAAAACCAGAGATAGGTTATCTCAATTTGGTAAAATCCATCAAATTGAACAAACAAAAACCCGAATTCCTTTACATATCCATATCTGCACAATAGTTCAGGAAACTGAATCCTTATCTTAAATAAACACTCAGCTCACAGCAGCTCACTCAGGATTTTGGTATGAAAATGTATATTTTTGAGATACAAAATCTCGATTTGGTTTCATTTATAAGGGTGATGAAAATCGTATTCGAGGATTCAGTCTCAATTGGCGTCCGAAGCGGTAGGACGCCAGTAAATGAAATTAAAAATAAAATAATAAATTAACAAAATAAAAAGTAGTTTTTATTGGGCCTGGCCGATTCCCAGGACCATATTATTCGATCGGTAGCTGCTCTTCCTTCAAGGTTTGAGGAAGCACGGCGGCACCGCAACGCGTCCCCTCAGGAGCTATATTAAAGAGATCCCTCGTCCTTTTCAGGACGAGACAGGCTCCCTGAGAGAAGGGCCACTACAGTATATTGTGTGTGTATCTGTTAGAAACGCCACACTTTCACTTAGCGGGACTCAGGTAATAACTGATGCAGATATATCTGATTTTACTATACCCGGTTATAACTTAGTGCCTTTGTTCCTTCCACATCGTTGTCTAGCTACATACATACTGTGACGCATATGACAATCCGTACTAGAATATTCTAGAGACTCCGAAACAGAGTACTAGAATATTCTATAAAGTAATGGAAAACTGAAGACTAGGAACAGTAGAACATTCAAGGCAATGGAACGGACGGAAACGAAACGCTGAAACAGTATAAATACGCCGCACACAGAGCATAGTGATGAGTAAGAAGTAGAACGTAAAACAAGCGATAAGTCTCGAGCGAGAAGTAAGCAGTAAAATACGCGATAATTACGGAAGCGATAATAAAGAAAACGTTAAGTGTACGGTAAAAAGTAATGATTGTTATTACGGACCAATAAAATGTCGCATTAATTCAGAATCGATTTAACGGCTCTTATTTATTTTAAAATAATTAATCCAGCGAACCCTAAGCTCGCTACGATACGAAGTGATATTGCTGATCAGCTTCTGCCGCAATATGGGCTCTGCTCCAATCCAGAATTTAATTTCTCATGGCTAAAACTTCACGTTCGTAAGCATATCATACATTACTGCTTTCTTTACAGAAGCCCAAACTTGGATAGAAACGCATCCTTTAACGAATTTGATGCTCTGTCTGATTCTATCGATAGGATCTTGACCATATACCGGCACATTGAAATCGTTATTGCGGGTGATTTTAATGTGCATAACTCTCAGTGGCTTCGCCACTCCGGACACACAACACCTGAAGGTCAATATGTCCAGCTCTTTGCTGATTCAAATAGTTTAACTCAACTTCAATGAGCCAACACAGGTACCAGATATAGATAGTCATTCCGCCAACGCACTGGACCTGTTTCTCACCTCCCACCCAAACAAATACACAATTGAAGTTGCTTCGCCCTTGGGCACTTCAGACCATTGTGTCGTGTCAGCTAAATTTGCTCTTACCAACAGCAACGCTATGGCGCAAGACTAATGACCTTGCCCGGAAAAAAAACAAATCATTATGGAAACTTTAACAAGTCTCAGGACTTGCTAAATAAGGCCAAGACCTGTTCCCGGTTGTAGTGCCGATGATGATGATGATGATGATGAACAACAACGCTAACGAGAAAACTCCCAAAAGAACAGTATGGTTCTATGAGAAAGCCAACTAGCAAGGTCTGAACGACTTTTTTGGGAAGTTAAATTGGTCCGTATTTTTCCTCAATAACGGTGTTGACTCTATAGCGGACACAATGACAGACACGATTCTGCTTGATATGCGAACCTTTATTCCACACAGGGTAAGAAGTATCAAACTCAGGAGGAATATGTGGTTCTTTGGCGTGTTATGTCAAATTCGGTCGTAAGTGTTCCGCCGAACACTGAACGCACACAAGGAAGAACACACTGAGCGGAAACAGCACAATGAAACACGGAAAAATCGTTTTCTTTTATTTTAACTTTTATTGTTCTTGTTTTGTTTTTAATACACTTAATCGTCTAGTACACAATTTATATTTTGTTTTAAGTTTTCTAACTCCACAGGATCTTATTAGTCCGTGTCGATTTTTTTTTTTGCGATCGTTACTTTAGAAATTCACGAGAGAACATTCGTTACGGAGTTAACACGTAAATACCAATAGTTTATGCTTGTTGCAATTGCAGTTAAGAAACACGAAAGAAACACAAGTTACTGAGTTAATGTTTTAACACACGTACGACGCGACTTTCTCGATTAACTTTCCTATAACTCTTCTCAGAGGATCCTCTCCGTTCGACTATCTTGTTTTCACTGCTGTCTTTTTTTACGATACCGGTTCGACCTCCAATCCCAACTCCTTGTCTCCTTGACGACCAAAATCAGACTTTTTCGTCCTGCTTCTCTAGCGAAGTATTGCGCAGCGCGGACCGCCCTCCTCGTAGGGTTTCTCTGTCACCACCTTTTCGTACCGATGCTCGATATAAAAACTCCCCCTCTTTCAACCTATCGGATACCGTTTTTTTCAGTATCTGTGTGTTTTGTATCTGCAGTGGTGCAGACACAATTTCCTGTAAGGAGAAAATTCTCACGCATACATATGGAAGCTTCACCGTCGTTGTTGACGGTGGATTCTATTCCCACGCTGCTTAGTTAGGTCGACCATCTGGTGTTGACGATCGCCTGGACGTCTAGTCCGCTGGTATCTATTGGATTTGAAATCCAAGAGAGTTTTTCACATGGTGTGAAAAACAAACATTCCGCTGATGCATTTCTGCTTGGCGGACAGTGGCAACGGCGCAATGCTGTGCCGTATTTATTTATTGCAGCTGGCCTTCGTGAAACTCCAAACAAAGTATTGTTTGGAGTTACGTGGTGCTTGGTTTTTCGCGCCATCTGGGTGTTAACGAGGCTAAGGAATGCGCTCCTTTGTTTGCGGTGAATATTTGGGTGATCTAATGTTTAGATCAACCGCACCACGTCCGTTGGTCGGTTAATTGTTTTAATTGTAATTCCCTGCATCTCGTGCAGATGTTCAGGGTTGCCGACTTGTGGTGCTGGCATTCACTTAGCTTGCGATTGCACACGTCGAAGGATGCATGGATGTTTCTCCTTGTTTCAGGTCGTAGGTTTTAGGTTGGAGCGTTTAGCTCGGTATTAGAGGCTTTGGGGACGTTAAGTTCCTTGCCTTCTGGTGTCGACTCAACGTTGGGTTACTGGCGGCCCCCGCTGGGCTTGGGATCGCGTCTGTGGACGTGATGTTGTCCAGGTAAGTGCGTTACCTCAAGTTGGTCTGGCCTTTTTCCTGTGGGGAATTTGTACGTTCGCCACAGTTCCACGTGCATAGAAGCCATTAAGGTTAAAGAGTTGAGTTTCCGGTTGTATAAATCAAACAATACTGGAAAAGATTTAAGAGAGGTAGAAACGACTGCAATGCGTATGTTCAGTGCGCCAAGTTCTTGTATGACAAGAGAATGAGAAAAAAAAAATACTACACTCTTCCACAAGTAGTAGAAACTTCTGCGAATTTGGAAAAACACCCAAAACTCGGTCTCGTCATCCATTCCTTCGCTAATAGTCGATGAGAGACCAATCACCAGTGCAATAGAGAAACCGAATCTACTTGCTGCACATTTTGCAGTCAACTCAACGCTGCCCGATACCACATCAGTTTCGAGTCAACTTGAGCATAAGCAGCAGACCATAAGCTAGATTCGCTTCCGAACGCATACTGTTGCCAGGGCACTCAAGGAGCTAAATGCAAACAAATCCGCTGGTCCTGATGGCATTCCCCCAATTCTCTTAAAGAAATGTTCCTCTTCACTCGGTAAACCACTGCCGAAACTCTTCCATTTGTCTTATTGTATTGGCCGTTTCCCAAATAGATGGAAGTCAACGAACATTCAGCCTATTCCTAAAAAGGGCAATAAATCGTCCCTCTCTTCTTATCGACCCATAGCACTAATTTCTGTTCTCTCGAAGGTAATGGAATCACTAATTAACCGTTAACTTTCGAAATATCTGAAATCAAATGACCTCCTCAATGACCACCAATATGGCTTTCGTAGTAACAGGTCCAGAGGAGATTTGATGGCGTGCCTCACCGAAAAATTTGGCGAAAGCAAAGTTGTTGCTCTGCATATCTTGAAAGCCTTCGACAGAGTTTGACATCCAGCCCTTTTATTAAAATTACATTTATATGGAGTGGGCAATTCCCTGATCCAATGGATAAGAGACTATCTTTCTGGCTGTTCAATCCAATTGGTTCTTGATGGTGTCAAATCTGCTTCCCATCAAATGGAGGTGTTCCCCAAGGTTCGGCACTCTCACCTACTCTCTTCCTCATCTTTATAAATGATCTCTTGTCCATTATCCACAATCCAATCCACTCGTATGACATTTGTTAGTATTTTGTATGTGGTTGGGAGCATTGTTCTACACGGATGCGAAACATGGACTCTCACAAAAGGGGAAGAAAACAAATTCCGCGTATTCAAGAATAAAGTTTTAAGGAGTATCTTTGGAAGTAAATATGATGAGGAGGCAGGACAGTGGAAGAAACTCCATAACCACGAATTGGAAGAGCTATACCGCAAACCTACAATAGTGAGAGTAATCAGGTCGCGAAGATTAAGATGGGCCGGACATGTGGCGCGAATGGGCAACGATAGGACCGTGCGTAGAATTCTTGACGGAAGACAAGCGGGAAAGAGACCAGCAGGACGACCGCGACGGAGGTGGGAGGACAATGTCAGGTTTGACCTAGAGGAGATCGGATCGGATGGTCAACCGGGAGTCGAGTCGGTGAGGTCATGAACTTCCGGGTTCCTACAGGCCAATAAATAGTAAATAGTATAATAATATTAACATCTTCAAGCGACGCCTCGTTGGCAACAGGAATCGACGTGACAAAAATTTAAATACAATTAAAAATCTATTTATTTGTTTTGATTGAATTAAATGTACATAGAGAATATATATCTTAACTTAAGTACAATATGTGCTGTTCCAGCTTCAAGAAAGTTCCATGATATATTCTGTGTTATATGTTTATTGTCTATTACTAGCTGTACTGTGGATTGCGTGCTCCATATTCTTTACAATTATATAATTTGTTATATGATTTATGGCTTCATCTTGCATACGATCCGGCCACTTCCGCAAATATGACTTCAGGAAGTCAGTAAAAGAATCCACTTTGTCCGGTTGACCGGTTTTATAATTATCCACAATATTTTTCACAATGTCTACCAACTTCTCGTAATCATCACTTTTCTTAGATTTATTAAGTCTACCTACAAAATCGTCTTCCCCGCCATTAGTTACATTCGGCGTTATTGGGTTTATATTGCCCTCATTCATGCGGGTGTTGTTTATAAACGGAGGAACTTCTGCCGGATTCGTGGAATTGGCATGCGAGGAAGGTTCCATGTAGTGGCGGGGTTGCATTGAATACTCTGATCTATAAAACAACAAATAAAATGTCAATAGAATGAAAAATATCTACAGAAGACTAAGGTTAAAGCGATGTATTTACTTGTAGAAGGATTCGGAGTTACTACTGAACTCTGGCTCGGACATTGAAGTTTTCCACACTGAAGAGTCGGATATATTACTTGCATTACTAGCCGGTGTCATTAGCCGCTTATCTCTGTTCGATTCAATATATAACATTTTTTGTTTGAACAAACAACAATTAAATGCGATTTGACTTACGTTTTAAATCCGGTTGTGTTAGAAGCGTGTCCAGATAAGCTTTTAAAAACATCATCCACTAAATTATAGAATTTCCAAGCACTGACGATGCCTGTAGTTTCGTAAGTTTTTGACTCTTGTCTAATAAGAAACAATAAAATAATATTAATAAAAGAATCGTTATTGTTCAAAGACATAGAAGTAGTTGAAAACCAACAGTATAGTTGTTCCTTGTTAAGTCTTACTTAACACACTTACCTGTATCGCTGGGTTAAATTGTTCACTTTAAAGTGTACTTCTAAAGCTGTTACTGGAATTCCTATTGCAGATAACTGCTTAGCCATAGCAACGTAGAGATGTCCATTTCTTTTGATTGTGCGAAGTTCGTAAGCGCAACACTTCCAAAGTTTAATCAGCTCGTGAACTCCCGAGTCCTCCCACTGACGGCGTTTCTTTCCGAACTTCTCGTACTAAATGAAAAACAAATAATAGTTAATATTGTTGCGAGCTTAGGGTTCGCTGAATTAATTATTTTAATAAACAAGAGCCGTTAAATCGATTCTCTTTGCAAATACTTTATTGGTCTGTTAATAACAACCGTTCCTTGATACTTCGTTTCTTTACTTATCGCTTTGTTACTGCTCACTCTGCTTACTTCACTGCTTATCTTCCCGATCTGCGTCTGACGTATTTATACCGTTTTTCCTTTCTTTTTTTATACCGTTCGTTCCATAGCCTCGATGTTTCTATTGCTCATAGTCTGCAGTTTTCCAGTACTTTCTAGAATATTCTAGTACTTTGTTTCGGACTTTCTAGAATATTCTAGTACTGATTGTCATATGCGTCACACTACCCTCCGCCTAGATTAGTTCGTCCCTAAGTTGACTGGTCTCCTGGGTTAACAAAAAGTCGCCAGTCGGTCACGATGTACCACTTTCATCTTGGCGTTCGATCTTCGCTGAATCCTATAGACAACGTCGTTAATTCTTGTGAGAATCTTTTACGGTCCTTCCCAATGTTGCTGCAACTTCAAAGACCTTCCTGTTTGCCAATGAGGTGTTATAAAGCCACGCCTTATCGCCTGCATTAAATCTGGATGCCTTGGCTCGAACGTCGTACCTTGTTTTCACCCTGTTACTTGATACCTTGATTTGCTTTCGAACCAAATGATGAATCTCATCGAGGCGCTTTCTCCATTCGGCTACGTAGTCTTCGGTCTTATCTATGACCTCTGGAGGTATTCCGAATCGCAAATCGGCTGGTAATCGTATCTCTCGTCCCAATATAATTCTTGCTGGAGAATGGCCTGTCGTATTGTGATCAGCCGATCTATAACTCATGAGAAAGGTTTGTACATATATGTCCCAATCTCGTTGGTGATCACTAACGACCTTCGATAAATGCTCTTTTATTGTTCGGTTGAACCTTTCGACTATGCCGTGTGACTGCGGATGTAACTCTTGCCCCACTGCTTCCCGCACCTAGTCCTCGCCCCCCACCCCCCTCCTAGACCGTTAATCGACCCAGTATTACCACCATCTGTCAAACTCACTCAGCAAACCATTAATTCTTCGGACAACCGGTATGCCCTGTCTAAATTTAGGAACAAAGTGACCTATGAGAATGTACGCCTCTATCTTGCTTTCCTCCACGCTAAAGTCGACTCTGTCTGTTACGAAGGTATAACAAAAACCAGCGTAATGGCCTCCACCCAGCAGGAAGGTCTACCTACTGACATTCCTAGCCTTCGCAGCCTGTTCATTAACTTCCATATAAATCTCGATATGCCTCCAAATAAGGTGCTAAGAGATCTCTCGGCATTTCGCCAATATACTGACAACAAAATTACCTTTCCCAATAATCAAAAGTACTTTTGACCCTATTCAGCCGCCCTTTGATCCCTCTTATCATATCAATACGCCCCCCATAACCGTCTACTATCAGAATGTTAGAGGTCTCTGCTCTAAAACACATTCGACTCTGGAAAAGGCACACTCCCTCCCCTTCGACATATACGCTCTGACGATGCCAACCTTATCCCTAGTATCAGTAGTCTTGATCTATTCCCCCCCTCCTTCAATATTTTTCGCGATGACGAAGCTCATCGAGAAGGTCCCAACTCCCCATGCCGTGGAGTGCTGCTCGCCACTCATAACAGACTCATTTCATCTCTAATTGCCATCTCTTCTTCTCACGATCTTGACTACGTCGCTATTAAAATTGACAAGCGCCCTAAGTCTCTTTTCATTATCTGCTTCTATATATCTCCTTCACGACCCATCGTGTGATACGAACTCGCAATAGAAGCGGTAGATAACCTAACCGAGTTGAGCACCACCCTAGACGATATCGTCGTTCTTGGCGATTTTAACCTCCCCCACCTACAATGGACATCGGCTGACGAACAAGCCTTCTACGTCTCTAGCCCCACTAGTTCTAATGAACGTATTTTTATAAACGGCCTCACCAACGCATGCCTTCATCAAATTAGCAATGTCCCAAAGCATATGGGGAGACAGCTGGACCTCGTGTTCACAACCGACCCTCTCATGTCCTCAGTTGCCCCTAGCCCACACGCCCTCTCTACCATTGACAATTATCACCCCCCACTGCTCTTGTCCTTATATCTCGACCACGAAACCCAGCCCTCTCTGCCTCCTGATCGCTTTTCTTACAACTTCCACAAGGCTAATTTCCGCCTCCTAAATGAGCATCTTAGCAAAACAGCGTTTCGCTTTGATCATTTGGGTGTAGAAGAAGCCACGGCCACTGCCTATAAGGAGATCTACTATGCCGTTGCCTTATATGTCCCCTATTCTCGCCGCAGGTCATCGGTTTCTTCGCCGCCATGGTACAACCGCAATCTCCGCAATCTTCAGAACAAAAGGAATAACTTATAGAACATTTTCCTCAAAATGCGATCCATTGAGAACTACTCCAACTATCTCGGATCCTTTTATAAATTTTCCGAAGTCTACAACTCCCTCTACTCCAAATACCTTATTAAAACACAATCTAATTTGATCAATGATCTCAAATCCTTTTTCCACTTTATAAATTATAAACGTAAATCCGACGCCTATTCTAACTCCCTTTCTTATGGCGCGACTACTTCAACCGACCCCCTAACTATTGCCAATCTATTCGCTTCGTTTTTCAGTAAATCCTTCACAGACATATACTTCGAACACAATCCGTCTCACTTCAAAGACTTGCCCGAGAAATTAAACTTACTCAAAGACGAGTTTAGCCCTGGGCCGGATGGACTCCCGGCTGTATTTTTAAAGAAATGTTCCACTTCTCTTTCCCCCCGATATCAAAGATATTCAATCTATCCCTTTCACAAGGGATCTTCCCTAGTATTTGGAAATTCTCCTATGTCACCCCCATATATAAAAAGGGACCTAAAAACGATATAAGCAACTACCGTCCCATCGCCAAACTGTCTCATATCTCCAAACTGTTTGAAGGAATTCTTTACAACGCGTTATCTTTCCGTTGTAAATCCATCATCTCATCCAACCAGCATGGTTTCCTTTCGGGTAGGTCGACCACAACGAATCTGATCGAATTCTCATCCCATACTCTCCGTGCCTTAGAGAATGGCAACGAAGTCGATGTAATCACCACCGACTTCAGCAAGGCCTTTGACAAAATCGCCCATAATCTCATCCTTTTTAAGCTGTCCTCCCTAGGTTTCGAACCCCTATTGATCAAATGGTTATCTTCTTATCTGAAAGGTCGATCCTACCGTGTCAAATTCAGATCCTCCCTGTCCAATCCTTATCTTCCCACGTCAGGGGTTCCGCAAGGCAGCCATCTAGGTCCTCTCCTATTTATCCTTACCATCAATGATGTTGACTCTATTATTAAATACTCATCCATCTCCCTCTATGCGGACGACGCCAAACTCTACAAAACGATCATCTCTCCTCTCGACTCCTCACTTCTCCAAACGGACCTCGACAGCTTCTCAACTTTGTGCCGTAATAACTGCCTGGAACTCAACGTTGTCAAATGTCACTCCATCACCTTCTCCCGCAAACGTCCCCTCCTCCGCCCCGTTCCTACTTCCTGCTAAACCAGCAGATATCATCTGTACCCACGATACGTGACCTCGGGATCTTATTTGACAGGGAGCTTAGGTTCATCCCGCATATTGATGATATTATTCTTAAGGCCAACTCTGTCCTTGCGTTTGTGAAACGCTGGTCTAAAGAATTCTCGAATCCTTACGTTTCCCGTTCTCTCTACATAGCCTTCGTCCGCCCCCTTCTTGAATACGCCAGTCAGGTCTGGTCTCCACACTGCTCGTCCCATGTACGCAGAATCGAAAGCGTGCAACGTCGTTTTCTGCGTTTTGCCCTCCGCGGACTGAACTGGGCGAATCCTCGAATTCTCCCCCCATACACTAGCCGGCTCCATCTGATCAACTTCAACACACTTGAGGAGCACAGAACTCATGCCGATATCCTTTTCGTCCACTGTCTCGTTTCAGACACAATCAACTGCCCAAGCTTGCTCTCCATCATTGCACTTCACACTAACCCCCGTAACCTGCGAAATCCTCATCTCTTCTATCAGCCCACCCACCACACTTCTTACGGCTCTAATGAACCCATTTCGCGAATTCTGCGGCGGCCAAACTCCTACCCTACCGCCTTCGATTTCAACTTTACCTCGACTGCTCTCAAACTTCATCTCCTCTCTTTCCCCTCCTGACCACGCCCACTCCCCGTCTACACTCTTACATCCTGTACTAAGCGAAATAAATGAATGAGTAATAATTGATGGATAAACCCAGTAACCAACTCGCCAAACATACCCCCCCCTCCTCCCTTTTTTCCATAGTTTATATTCTTATATATAGATTTAAGATAATTGTTAAGTTTTATCGCTTGTACTAAGCTAAATACATGAGGGTGCTGCCCTCACTAAACTAAACTAAACTAACCACACAATAGTTGTTCGCTTTACTTATTGGATGGTAAAACTCCGATGGTTTTAAGATTTAAATTATAAAGTTAATGTTCCGGTGAATGTAGGTGCGGCTAGTGTGGTAGATCCAAAGCTGACTTTTCCCTTTTGACCACTAAGCACGTTCTCCTAGTACCTGTTGTTGAACGAACTACATCGATCGCCGCTCGTCGCACGTCAACAAAAATATATTAAAAGTATTGTTCGCGTACGTAACTGAAAAAAAAGTGACGGAACAGGTGGGCGGAATACATATAATGTACTCGACCCTCCTTCTACTATTTCTATTCTATTTTATTTATTGGCCTGTAGGAACCCGGAAGTTCATGACCTCACCAACCCGACTCCGCCATTTTTCCCGGTCCTCTACGCTCTCCTTCCACGTTCGACCATCCGATCAGATCTCCTCAAGGTCAAACCTAACATTGTCCTCCCATCTCCGCCGCGGCCGTCCTACCGGTCTCTTTCCCGTTGGTCTACCGTCAAGAATTCTACGCACGGTCCTAATTTAGGGTTTTTGTTGCTGAAACTCGCCGGAAGTACATCGACATCAAGATATCCAGTTGCAGTAGTCCGCGATGTGTTCGCCCAACACCATTAATGTTTTCCAATATTTCACTCCATATTTACTTGGCCGTTCCACAGAATTCTTCTCTCTCTGCGCTATACCTCCACAATTTTCTCGCGAATCTCTTTGCTCCTTTGTTTGGGTTCTCATCCTTGTCCCGTTTCTTGTCGACCTGCTTGCCGTGACCCTCGTTCATTACATTATTGATATCATCATTTTTCAGACGGTATGGTTGTATATTAATTAACTTAATTTCACGATGGCGTCAAACTAGCGCTTCTACCCCGTCTTCGATGTGCCTGCAACGATTGACGATACTTAATGGAATACTGTCTCTGATATTGAATTCATGAAGAACACCGTACCGGTGCGATCACAGGTGGATCCAAAAAACCGGCATCGAGGTTTGAATTCCCGGAAAATAAATTCACGGACGCATTAGCTTTATCCTTTGAATTTGTGACCAACGTCCTGTCTGTCAACAACGGAAGGAGAAGAGGAAGCGAAGTTACTGCTGACACGTCTTGCCATTGAACAGAAGTAATGCGAACCAGTCGGGCACTAAAGGAGTTTATTGGTCACTCTGTCGTTGTGAGCTTGTGGCGGTTCCATGAACCGCACAAATCCCCATAGGCTGAGATGTCTTCGTTCCACCAAGGAACATACTCACCTATGTCCGAACTTCACGTGCTCACAGACACGCGTCCCAAAGTCCACCTGTTCACCCGACCAAAGGTGACATTCATACTGGTGTCAACAACCCCAAGTATCCACAGATACGTGCGCCACAAGTCCCAAACAATTTTCCTACGTCTGCACGCCGATCGAAGAACATGACCCAGCACAGAAATTGTGTATCGATCCATCAACTGGATACATACAAAACGGTTGGCACAGTTGCGCCAGATGTCGACAAACAGCACATCCCCGGCGATAAGCGAATTGCCGGAAAACCAATCCGTCGACAAAAAACGTTGTCCCTGCCGCAATGCACTTCGTCTAAACGAAAGCCGTTGCGGAGCAACAGCAATAAACGAAAACGCTGTTCCCATAGGGCAAAGTAAATATGATGATTACCATTATCCCGGGATCGCCTAAAATAAGCCACACACGCGATTGTTTGCATAAGTCACGCAACAGAAGTGTGAAAATTCTGGTGGACCCACGGACGGCAACCTCCGCGTATGTATGTGTGAGGCAGCGATTTTCAAGCAGCTGACCCATCTACTCGACTGCCAACAAAGCCACACAACCGCGTATCACCCCCAGTCCAATGGGATGATAGAACGATGGCACCGCTCGCTCAAAGCCTCACTGATGTGTCACGACGACAGTCAATGGCTCGATGCCCTACCAACTGTCCTCTTAGGCTTGCGCACAAGCATAAAAGAGGACCTGGGAGCCTCAGCAGCAGATCTGACTTACGGAACCAATCTGCGCCTCCCAGGAGAATTCTTCGCCGATGGAGAACCTTCACTAGATCAGTTGCCCAACATGGAAAACCTACGCAAACTCACGCGAAAGGTCGGGGCAACAGCGGTCGCCGACGCTTCATCAGGGTGGACAAAGTAAGGAAACCTCTGGAACCCCCTTATAAAGGGCCATACAAAGTGCTGGATCGAATAAACGACTGAGTTTCCTCCGTCGACATCGACGGAAAGCCATACACCGTCAGTGTCGAAAGACTAAAGCCGTGCCACGTAGAACAACTGCCCGATGCGGTACCAGGAAAGGGAGTCCAGCTACCGATGACAGCAGCGAAAAGCTGCCCCGTATGTCATCTGCCACGCCCCTTCGAAACGCAACGAACTGTTAAAGGTCCCACACCCACACTCACACCCACACCCACACTCCCCCTCTCATAAAAATCACACCAAGTAGTAAATCTAAATAAACTACTTGATAATAATTTAAATAAAAAGTTAGCGACAAAAAAAAAACTTCAGAAACGTTGACAGAAGTTTTTTCAGTTGATCGCCAATCGCAAAACACTTATTAATCAATTTACGAATTAAAATTAATCAGGTGAAATAAAAGTTAATATTCGCCGCGTACAACCGCCAACCGCGTTTGGAAGGAAAACCATTGTAATCCACCAAGAACGAGAAGGAAAGAAACAAACAGGGGGCTCAAGCACCCAAAAACCCTCTGCAACCAGAATAGCGGAAAAACGTCAACCGATAGTCGTTTCGACGATACACTCACGTAAGTCTCTCCATAATTTATTTGTTACATATAATTAATAACAAATTGGCGCAACCGGTAACCACCAACTGCGGACTGTATTAGAGTTAAAAACTATTTTAATCCGTAAACACACAGAGGTACAGGCCCAGTGGTGGGTAGAGCCCCGAGGCTCAAACATTTCTACACCAACTAGATTTGTGTGGTTAGGCCCTGAGGCTCTAACGTTCATACACCAACTAGCTGTACTAGTAATTAGGGTAAAAAAAAATACAAAATAAATTAATAAAATATAATAATAAAAGAAATATTATTTTCATTCCACGGGAGAGAGAGGGATAAGATAAATATATTAACAAGAGAAAACATTCTTTTGTTCCTTTTCAGTTTTTGTCTTTTCTTTTCTTTTCGTTTCTCTTACAGATTTCGTTTCGTCACTCATCGCTCTCTTCTGGTTATTCCGTGTTTGCAATTTCTCGTTTCTCCATCTTTCGTTCTCTCCTCCACGGTTCCACTTGTTTCGTTTAGTCTTGGGGGGAATTAATTATTAATTGCGTAACTCCCGATGCAAACGAGAAGTCAAACGAAAAGAGACTTCCCAGAACGCGCGACGGAACAAGCCATCGACACCATGTTGGGAACGAACAAAATTCTGGACTTAGTCTGTGGCGGTTCCACGAACCACACAAATCCCCATAGGCTGAGATGTCTTCTTCCACCAAGGAACATACTCACCTATGTCCGAACTTCACGTGCTCACAGACACGCATCCCCAAAGTCCACCTGCTCACCCGACCAAAGGTGACATTCATACTGGTGTCAACAACCCCAAGTATCCACAGATACGTGGGCCACAAGTCCCGAACAATTTTCCTAGGCCTACACGCCGATCGAAGAACATGACCCAGCACAGAAATTGTGTATCGATCCATCAACTGGATAAAGACAAAACGGTTGGCACAGTTGCGCCAGATGTCGACAAACATCACATCCCCGTCGATAAGCGAATTACCGGAAAACCAATCCGTCGACAAAAACCTTTGTGCTTGCCGCAATCGTCTCAACAAAGGCCATTGCGGAGCAACAGCAATAAACGAAAACGCTGTTCCCATAGGGCAAAGTAAACATGATGATCACCATTATCCCAGGATCGCCTAAAATAAGCCACACACTCGATTGTTTGCATAAGTCACGCCACAGAAGTGTGAAAATTCTGGTGGACCCACTGACGGCAACCTCCGCGTATGTATGGTGGGCGTGATCTTCCCTAGTGGAGGGATTCTCAATTGAGAGAAAGTCACCACCCAGGGAAAGCGAAAGGAGAAAGAAAACGAGTGTCGAATAAAATCATTCCCCAGAGACGAAAGTTAGTCGACATTCAGAATCTCACGAGAGAACCCAAGAAAAAGAAACGACTGGACGTCGCGCGTATGTAAGGAGTAACCGCGAACTAGAAACCAGAGGTAGTTAGATAAACGTGAAGTGTGCGAAAGGTTAGAAACAAAGTATTGTAAACGGAAATCTGCAAGTCGCAGTAACTATTAAAAATTCGTGTAAAGAAATATCATTATAATAAAACAAATTAAGAAAAATAATAAGACTTTTGTAAAAACAATTTCTCTGTGTTTTATTGATGTCCGTGTTCCAGTGTGTTTCTTTTCTTGTTTGTGAACGGTGTTCGGCGGAACACCTCCTCGGCCATCGGTTAATCAACACCTCAGACGTTCGAACAAACTAAAATCCGCCAAAACCTTTCATCACAGTATCAATCGCCTGGTTGCACGCGTTTCTGATTCTAACAAAATTCGTTCTGTTAACCTCTGTGGGATTGGAGCGCCATTGTTTAAAAGCTTTTGCCGCTGTTATCTGCTCGTATTTTTTATCAAACCAAGGTTCATCGGATGAACTTCTTTTATTAATGCGGAATGTAGACCATCATCCCGAGAAGAATACTCTGTGACCTACTCCGCGCAAGCGTTAACATCGGAGATTCCGAAGCACACCTCCGACCATGGAAAGGATGCGAAGAAATCTCGCAAATCGTCCCAGTTAGCAGTCCCATACCTACATACATGGCGAAGCTGCTTAGGTCGGTTATTCGCTTCAAATGCAAGTGGTTGCGCTACAGATACCCAGCAGTGACCTGAGTTTACCAGTGGCGCAGAAACCTCCACGGTACAAATGCTCGCAGTGTTCGCATAATCACCTCGGACATCCGGCACTTGCGTAAGTTACTTCACGAGTTGACTCAAGTTGTGGCTAACAGCGAACATCTTCGCCAGTCTCCCAGTCACGTCGGTTCTGTTACAATGTACCAAACAGCCGGAATTGTGTACATTAAAATCGCCAAGGACGATCATTTCAGAAGCCGGGTAGTTGATCTGTATCCACTGGACGGTACGTGAAAGATGTTCGAAAAATGTCGCCGGTCGATCGTCATTCGAGGAGCGGTAAAGACAACAAAGAAACTTAACATAATTCCTCAGCACGACCCTCAACCATATATAACATATATAATTTTTTTTACACTAACTCACGCACAAAAGGGAATTTTGACGTACCCTTCACTGTCAGAGCACTGTGCGAGGGGAAGGAGAGAAAGGGCATAAGGAAAGGAGGTGTCGATGTATATTGGTCTTGAATGCCTGGGCGTCACAACGGCGAGGAAACACATGATCAGGTAGAATATTCCACATTCGCGTGGTTCGACTAAAGAATGAATCCGCGGGAGACCGGGGTTCGATTCCCCGTCGGGGAGCCTCTGGCGCAAGACTAATGACCTTGCCCGGAAAAAGCAAATCATTATGGACAATTTAACAAGCCTCAGGACTTGCTAAATAAGGTCAAGACCGGTTTCCGGTTGTAGTGCCGATGATGATGATGATGATGATGATGATGATGATGATGATGATGATGATGATGATGATAATGATGTATTTGGGATACGTTTTGGTGATTGGATTGTTTTTGTATCGCCAGAATGCCTGCTGGTAGACAGCGTTCTTTAGTTTGCACTTAGTGCATTGGTAAGGCATTAGTCTCAACGCAGATGGTGCTAATTACATGCATCTGCGTTGGACCGTTTATCGTTGGCTAAAAGGGGTCCCCAGCCGATGTGTGTGTAGATAGTTTTTTGTACACACATCGAGGCTGGGAAAATAGACGGCGCAATATTTATGATCCCTGTCATGAAGGTTACATTGTATGTAAACCGAATCATTTGTTTACAGGAATTCGTCTAGGGCAATTGGTTTTGAATTCCGGATAAGCTAATAAAGAAATCTTACAGAAAATTGGTATGCGGAGAGAATGCATGAAAGGTAAGTTTTCTTGACAGGGACTTAAAGATCACAGATTTGATCTCTTTAATGCGTGAAGCATTTTCAGGTGCCTAATGCGATTGGCGACAACTTATGCATCTTGGGATAAAGTAATGGGGGTTTTTAGGTAAGTGTACCGTGGGGTTTGGCGGCACCGCCACAGAACCCCATCTATTTGGCTGCACATTTCGCACCTTAAAAAATGTGGTCATTCCAATTAAGAGTCGAATTACTTCGAGTGTCGAGAATTGCTAGCTCCTTGGCTTCGCCGATGCAAGTGCCGTTCATCGACAGTGTATCGACTTTGGGGTTCGCCTTTGACGACAAGAGGCAGCACTGAGTTTTTCAGGCATTGAATTCTACTCGGTTAGATAATCCCAACTGATATATCTTGTTGAGGTCTGAATTCAATGTATCAAGCATAAACTGCTGGTTGGTAATGATGTTCGAAGAGTTTGGTCGGAAGTGTTCATATGAGTATGAGAAACTCATCGTGCTATCATCAGCAAATAAGTGAATTGGGTTGTGGGTAATTGTCGATCGTTTACAAAGATCAGGGAGAGAATGGGCGAGAGTACCGAACCGTGGGGAATACCTGCATTAGTTTGATGGGAGACAGATTTGACACCATCAAGAACCACTTGAATTGAACGACCAGAAAGATAGTCTCTTATCCATTGGATCAGGGAGTTGTCCACTCCATAGGAATGTAATTTTGACAAAAGGACTGGATGCCACAGTCTGTCGAAGGCTTTTGAAATATCCAATGCAACTACCTTGCTTTCTCCGAAGTAGTGGATGGAATGGCTCCACTTTTCGGTAAGGTGCGCCATCAAATCTCCTGTGGACCGATTGCTACAAAAGCCATATTGGTGGTCATTGAGGAGGTTGTGGCGGTTTCGCCAAACCCCACGGTACACTTACCTTAAAAACCCCCATAACCACAACCCAGTCTGCATAAGCTTTCGCTAATGCAATCGCATTAGCATCTTAAATGCTTCACGCATTATATAGATCAAGTCTATTATCTAAAAGGTCCCTGTGAAAGAAAACTTACCTTCACGCATCTCTTCGCATATAATTTCCTGTAAGAATTTCTTTCTACCTTTTCAAGAATCCCAGGTAAATTTCAATTTCCCATACCTGCACCGCAATCTCCACCCAGTACACCTGAAACATTTCCTTCTCCAAGGGCATTTAATGGATACAACGCGTTAGATAAAATTCCTAAAAATAGCTCCTTAATGTGCATATGCACCATAAATAGAAAACATTCGGCACCCATTGTTGTCAATTGAAATGCAACGTCGGGCGGCTTGTTTTTACATCTACAACAAGCCGACCAGCGATTCACCATCAATAGACAAACAATCATCAATTTCGTACGTCGCCACAAACTAATTTCCCTGCATATACAAATACAGGCAAGCGATTCGGTTCTGCCACCAATCCCATTAGCACCTTTTTTCTTCCCAACGTCTATTATAGCGACGATACACAGCGTAAACATGGCCCTCATTACCGGACGAAGCATTTGGTCGCTTCTCCTTGTTCCTTTTTTTCTCGTTCCAGGGTTCGTTTATCCTTTGCTAAATGCAACTATAAACACGGTGATGGGTACGGATCACACACATACCACCACGATCTGCATTACGAGATCTGGTTCTCTCTTGTGGTAGATAAAACATATCCTTAGTGGAGATGATATCTACCAACACCACAAACTCACCCCATAAGCGAATCATCTCTGCACGAGATTATAAGATTATAACAACGCGGGCGCTTGCCCAGTAGGTTGAGAAAGTGCTCGTGTTTCGACCAGTTCGCCGAGGCAGTGAGGGCGGGATGCCGAAGACAGTTTGGTTTTTTTGTTTTGCTCCTAGCAGAGACCGTTGTTGACGGTTGTTTTTGGTGGCGTGTTTGGTTCTTTGTACTTTTTGCTTTTGTTTTCCGTTTTTTGACGTAATGCGGTTGTCGCGATAACCGCTGAAGGGGGACAGCGTTTTAAAAGGTGATATCTTGATTTGTTTTTGCTGAGAAGAGAAGAAAGAAGGGAACAGGCGCCGCTGTGTAACATAAATGTAAAATGTTAAACTGTTAAGAGAAGTTTTATATTAAAATGTAAAAAATTGTTAAGCGAAAGTGTAATTTAAATGAATGATAATGAACGATTTTTCTGATATTTTTGTGTCAGGAAATGATAAATTCGGACGCACCGATATAGTTAAACATCGCATTGACACGGGTGATTCAAGACCTATAAGACAGCCAGCTCGGCGACTACCGTTTGCCAAACAATCAGAAGTAGGCAACATGATTCGAGAGATGGAAGAGCAAGGAGTCGTCGAAAGATCATCGAGCCCAGGGGCTTCGCTGGTAGTGCTCGTCAAGAAGAATGATGGGACAACTAGATTTTGTGTCGACTACCGCCGGTTAAACGACGTTACGAAGAAAGACAGTTACCTACTTCCTCGAATCGACGACGCACTAGATACCCTTTCTGGAGCTCAGTGGTTTTCAACATTGGGCGTAAAAAGCGGTCACAGGCAAGTGGAAGTGAAGGAGGAGGACAAGGAGAAGACAGCGTTTACTATCGGAAACGGACTTTATCAATTCAACGTGATGCCTTTTGGATCGTGTAATGTTCCAGCAACGTTTGAACGATTAATGGAAAGTGTTCTACGCGGACTTACATGGAAGACGTGTCTTGTGTACTTGGACGATATCACCGTTGTTGGAAGGAATTTACCAGAGCACATCAGTAACCTGCGCTCCGTTTTCGAGCGACTAAGACAGGCCAACTTAAGGCTCAATTCGAAGAAATGTGAACTCTTCCAAAAGAGAGTAAAATTCCTGGGACACGTAGTTTCATCTGCAGGAGTTCAAACGGATCCTGATAAGATAGCAGCTGTCCAAGGGTGGCCTACTTCAGAAGATAAGCAACAGTTAAGAAGCTTTATGGGATTAGCCACATATTACCGACGGTTTGTTAAAGGATTCGCCAATGTGGCTAAAACCCTACACGAACTCACGGGTAAAGACAAGAAATCAAATTGGACAGAAAAGTGTGAGGCAGCATTCAACGCATTGAAGGCCGAGTTATGTAAGACTCCAACACTGGCATTCCCAAGAGTGGATCGCCCATTTATATTGGATACTGATGGAAGTAACACAGGAATCGGAGCAGTGTTGTCACAGGAAGTCGATGGTAAAGAGAGAGTTGTCGCGTATTATAGTCGAGTTCTATCTAAGCCAGAGAGAAACTACTGCGCAACAAGAAAGGAACTGCTGGCTGCTGTAGAAGCCTTTAAGAATTTCCATAAGTACCTCTACGGACGTCGATTCCACCTTCAGATGGATCATGCCGCCCTGAAATGGTTGTTAAATTTTAAGAATCCGGAAGGACAAATAGCTCGATGCATCGAACGACTTCAAACGTACGATTTCCAAATTTCCCACCGTCAAGGGAAGGTACATAATAACGCTGGTGCTCTATCAAGACGACCATGTAAGCCAGATTGTAAACATTGTCATAGAGCGGAAGAAAAACAAGACGCGTACGACCTTCGAAATGTACAAGCAGAAGTACTAGATGGGTGGACGAGTGATGCTATACGCGCAGCTCAACTTCAGGATGAAGATATGTCGCTAATCCTGAAACACAAGGAAAAGAACGGGCGGCCAACTTGGAACAATATTTCCGACAAGAGTGGAACATTTAAAACATATTGGGCACAATGGAATTCCTTGCTGGTGGAAGATGGAATTCTAAAGCGTAAATGGGAAGCCGCGGACGGAAAATCCCATCGATCAATCCCACCATCAAAAGTAAAGGATGTATAGCGTTTTGAAATAATAGTGAAGAAGATCGTGTGATTCGAACTGACGCTATGACAGCTCGAATCACGAAAAAAATTTTACCTAAGCGTTACACACCAGGCTACTGACCGTGTTTAGAATTTGATTTCCAAACTCGACTATATTCCACTGGTGTGAATTATTTTTTTGTTATTTATCGTTTGGTATACGGTTCTGATGTATTTTTCTTATTCGATTTTTCGTTCGTGTTCTTCACTATTTCGCTTGTGAATCGTGTGTATCTGTTAGAATCGCTACAAATGTACTAACAGAAATGCGGTGGACATCTGGAAGTTAATAAGACACTTTCAAAATTACGATCTCGATTGTACTGGCTTCACATGAGAGATGACGTCGAGTCTTGGTGTAGCAAGTGTACAACTTGCACTGCGACCAAAGGACCAACAGCAAAACCAAGGAGCGCTATGAAGCAGTACAACGTGGGTGCCCCTTTCGAGCGAATTGCGATTGATATCTCAGGACCATTCCCAAAAACAAACGACAACAACAGATACATGTTGGTCATCAAGGATTACCTTAGCAAGTGTCCTTCCAATTCCAAACCAAGAACCAACAACCGTCATTGAGCAGCTTATCAATAATTGGATCAGCAGATATGGAGTTCCCTGTGAGCTTCATTCCGATCAAGGCCGAAACTTCGAATCACAGATATTTCAAGGCATCTGTGCGGCACTGGGCGTAAGGAAAACCAGGACCACACCCTTACATCCGCAGTCAAACGGAATGGTCGAAAGCTTCAACTGAACAATGAAAGAGCATTTATCGAAGGTCGTTAGTGATCACCAACTAGATTGGGACAAATATGCACAAACCTTTCTCATGAGTTATAGATCGGCTAATCACGATACGACAGACCATTCTCCAGCGAGAATTATATTTGGACGAGAGATACGATTACTAGCCGATCTGCGATTCGGAATACCTCCAGACGCCATAGATAAGACCGAAGACTACGTACCTGAATGGAGAAATCACCTCGATGAGATTCATCATTTGGTTCGAAAGCAAATCAACGTATCAAGCGACAGGTTGAAAACACGGTACGAGCTTCGAGCCAACGTATCCGGATTTAAGGGGACATTCCGGTTTGTTCGTTTCAAAAAATCAGTGTTTGTTTTTTTTTTCCTTAATCGATAGTTTTATACTTCAAAAATAATATGTTAAAATTTGGAAACGAAATCTTAGGCGGTTCCAAAGTTATAGGTCATTAAGGACATTCCGGGTCAAAAAATAGGTTATTTTCATGATTTCTTTTTAAGAGAAAGTATTAAAGATATAACAACAATTTTTTTTAAACATTTTATTCATCTTCCGACTACGTTTGTAAATTTTGTCGAGTCACTCCGGAACCGGAACCCCCACCCCCCGCGTGTTATATATATGTTATGCATAACCCTAGTTTTCCTCCGGCGATAATATCTTCGGTTAGTGGTGGTCATCGTCGGGGAGCCTTCGTTGAGACAGGCGGAAAGCTTGGAACGGGGAGTGAGCGATAAAAGAAGAAAATAGTACATTCCGCGATATCGTCGAGAGAAATCTTCGACGGTATTTCGGATGTGTGGCTGATGGCCCGGACTAACACGGAGATAAGTCATGATCGTACTAAAGCGTTTGGGATTGATAGTGAAGAATGTGTGATTCGAACTGACTCTATGACAGTTAGAATCACCAAAAATTGAACCAAAGCGTAACACATCAGGCTACTGGCCGTGTTTAGAATTCGATTTTTAAACTCAAGTATGTTCCACTGATGTGAATTGTTATGTTTATCGCTATGGCATATGGCTCTGATGCATTTTCTTATTCGATTTTCGTTCGATGTTCTTCACTATTTGCTTGTGTTTTGTGTGTTTTTCTGTTACAGACGCCACAGTTCAGATATAAAGGATCCCGGAAGTAAACTAGTTTCCCATTCGGATCTCCGGTGGGGGGACTATCTCAGGGGGAACATCATGCAGATATCATGATAAATAACCGAACTTTAAGAAATTCGTCATTGCATTATCGGGCTCGCTCTCGAGGCTCTGCCCACGCTCGACTGGTAACGGCATTTTGTAATATCGGGGGCATCGGTTTCACCAATACGAATGTAAACGCCGTCCACAAATATTTGCAAACAGCGAAACCTGATATCCTTGCCCTAACTGAGACCCAGGTCGATTCGTCAACTGATTCGACGTATCTTCGTTGCTCAGGATATGACTTACTTTCGAGATTCCGTGTTAAGAGCGGAGTCTGCGTTTTCGCGCGATCCGATCTGGCTTGCCATGGGATGGAGGCGTCGGAACCCAATAATATGGACATCATATGGTTGAGGGCTGTACTGAGGAATTCTGTTAAATTTCTTTGTTGTCTTTGCCGCTCCCCGAATGACGATCGACCGGTGACATTTTTCGAACATCTTTCACATACCGTCGACTGGATACAGATCAACCTTGTTGTCCTTCCCAATTTGAATGTGCACAATTCCGGCTGGTTGGTACATTATAACAGAACCGACGAGGCGGGGAGTTTCCTGTTAGCCACAACTTAACGCTATTCGTGGAGGAACCAACGCGAGTGCCGGATGCCCAAGGCGATTATGCGAACCCCATGGATCTGTTTTTTGACATCCGAGCCGAGCATTTATACCGTCAAGGTTTCGGCCACACCGGGAAACTCTGTTCACTGTTTGGTATCTGTCGGGCAAACACTTGCATTTCAAGGGAATGCCCTGCTTAGGCAGCTTCGCCTAACTTATTCGGTATGGAAGTATGGGGCTGCTAACTGGAGCGATTTGCGAGACTCCTACGCATCCTTTCCATGGTCAGAGGTGTGCTTCGGAGACTCCGATGTTAACGCTTGCGCGGAGTCGGCCGTACAGTTTATTCTTCTCTTCCGCTTATCTTATGCACGGAGGACCTTTCCTACCTGCTGAAAAATCGCTCGAGTTCAGCCAATCCCAAAGACGAGAAAAAAGTGTCTTCCGCAAAATTACCGTCCGATAGCATTACTGTCTATGTTATCTAAGGTGGTGGAAAAAGTCATCAATACTGAATTAATTAAGTATTTGGAGTGGACCTTTTGACACTTATAACCGATATATGGATGTCTGCGATTGAGCGGCATGGTGAGTCAAGGGCCGACGCATTGGATATCTCCAAGTGTTTTGCCTCTTATGTTTCGGGATTTGGCAACCCTAGCGTTGCAATCCGGCAATTGACAGCTCTGTCGTAAAGTTGGACATTTTTGAGGTTATACGCACTCAGAACGTTTTGACATACGAGCGCTATTTGTGTTGTTTACAGTAACTTAAAAGATTCATCTCGGCCCAAAAATGAAATTAAATCGTCAACATTTTCGTGCGATTATTTTTACAACTATCGGCGTGGATTAACTCAGCAACAGTGCATGGATGAACTTAATTCAATTTTTGGCGATGAAGCTCCATCAAGGACCAGTGTTTATCGATGGTATGGTGAATTCAATCGTGGTCGTAGTTCACTCCAAGATGAATTTCGTGAAGGTCGTCCAAAATCAGTTGTTGTTCCGAAAACCATTGATGCTGTGCGCGAACTGATATTGGAAGATCGTCATGTGACCTATCGTGAGATTGAGACAACCTTAGGCGTTAGTGGGATCAGCATACATTCAATATTGCATAAACATTTGACCGTCAAAAAAATTTGTTCGCGTTGGATCCCACACAATTTGTCAATCGCCCAAAAAAAGGCTCGTGTCAATTGGTCGAAAGAAATGCTCAAAAAATACGGTCGCGGTGCTTCGAAACACGTCTATGACATCGTGACAGGCGATGAATCATGGATTTACGCGTATGAGCCCGAAAGTAAACAGCAGTCGACTGTCTGGGTGTTTCAAGATGAGCCAAATCCAACAAAAGTTGTTCGCGCACGAAGCACTTCCAAGCAAATGGTCGCCTGTTTTTTCGGAAAAACTGGACATGTCGCAACCGTACCAGTAGAACAACGCAGAACAGTCAATTCTGAGTGGTACACAACCATTTGTTTGCCAGTTGTCTTCCAAGAAATCAGGAAAACCAACCGCCGAAGACGGATCACTCTTCACCACGACAATGCGAGCTCTCACACATCGGCTGCGACAACTGCATTTTTGAGCACCCAAAACATCGATTTGATGGGTCATCCGCCGTATAGTCCTGACTTGGCACCGAATAACTTCTTTTTATTCCCGTACGTAAAAAACAAACTGAGAGGTCAACGTTTTTCGACACCTGAAGAAGCGGTTGCTGCATTCAGAATGCATGTGTTGGAGATACCTCAATCAGAGTGGCAAAAGTGCTTCGACAATTGGTTCAAACGCATGCAAAAGTGTATAGATCTTTATGGGGAATATTTTGAAAAACAATAAAGTGATTTTCAATGATTAATATTTGTTTTTGTTCTCTAATCCCGAAATATAAAAGGCAACCCTCGTAACCGCGAATGGCACGGGGCATTTCATTTGCTTAGCTATTTCATCTGTGGCGATTCCGCCAGATCCCACGGCTCGCCTTCCTGAAAAAACCCCCATAACCATAACCCGGGTCTGCACCAGCTTTCGCTAATGCAATTCGCATTAGCATCTTAGATGCTTCACGCATCAAACAGACCTAATTATTTTAACCCTAAAATCCCTATAAAGAAAACTTACCTTCATGCATCCCTTCGCATACAATTTTTCATAAGATTTCTTTGTTTGCTTATTTGGTATTCTGAACCAATTCGGTACCAGACAAATACCATAAATATCGCGCCGTCTATTTTCCCCAGCCGCGCCATATACCTTTTCATATACATTGCCTGGCAACCTTTTTTTGTTTGTCTTATCAACAAGCAACCCAAGCAGCTGCATATAATTAGCGCAATATACGCTGAAACCAAATTCTCCAGCATTTCCTAATGCAAATATGAACCCGGTTTCTATTGCAGCCAGAGATGCCATAAACATCCAATTTGCTTTTAGCACCTTTTTCTCCTAACGTCGAAAATAGCGACGAGGCATCGTATAAACATGACCCTCATTAAAGAGCGAACCATTTGGTCGCCTTTTCTTTTGTCCTTGCCTGTTTCGCTGTTCCTCTGCACGTGTGAATAGCATTGATCTCAACGATCCCACCTATACCACCATGAGAGACTTTACGTTTCCCTGGTGGTAGGTAAAAAACGATATCCTTATTGGAGAGGATATCGTTTGAGTATTATTCCATCCTCCGGCCACGCTGGTCGCACGGTGAAACTGCCGCTCTCCGCGCCACCAGCGGAGAAGCGTAAACAGTAACACGCGAATATACACCCGGAGTCGTGTGTGTTTTATTTTTCAACTCTAGGAAGTTTTAGTTTATTTTTCCACGTAAATTTATCCGTGAATCTATGAAATAATGTAAATTTATTGATCCCAAATTGTTTATTATCGAAAACATATAGTGCGGCAAAAATCGGTATACAATAGTCTCTTTGATAAAACAATATCCTTAAGTTCATACGAAGTGTTCAATAGTTTTTGTGAAAACAAATAAATCATACAAAAATGTAAAAGACAAACAATAAACAATTTATAAATTTCATTAACTGTTTGATTTTCAAAATTTAAAAGTAAATTAAATTCAAAACTAGACACATTTCATTGTTAAAGCGCGTTTCCTGTACCTGCTGCGATATTCGGCCAAACTTAATTAAATAATACATGATGGAGGAGGAAGTTAATCAGCGCCGTACGCCGGTGCACTTACTTTCCTACCCCACACATCCATTGTTTTCTCGTCATTTCTTAATTTTTTCATCAATTCACGATCGGAACTAGTGCAATGTACTCCACGACCCATTTTCACAAAATTTTATTTTTACTGTTTTTTTTTTTAGCAAACACTAAAACACAAGTCTAACAAATTTACGAAGATTTCAATAAAGACGAACCCGTAGTTTACTTCACAATCACGATTGAAGACTGTGGTGATGGTTTGTTTCTATTATTTTTTCCAGACAAAATATCCTCTCGCTTGCAGTTTTTACTACTAGACAAAAACAAAAAACTGATAAGAGCAATTTGATGCGCCATATCAAAGTACTGTTAGGTACGGTTCGGATATAGAATTGGTGTCGAAGATGAACCAAATTGTACGCAATTACTGATTGTTGATCGTTATCTAAATGTTTGTTTCTATTATTTTTTCCACCACCGTATATGGTATATTGCTCCTCGATAGTATAGTATACCCGTCTGTCACGCGGGAGACCGGGGTTCGATTCCCCGTCGGGGAGCCTCTGGCGCAAGACTAATGACCTTGCCCGGAAAAAACAAATCATTTTGGAAAATTTAACAAGCTTCAGGACTTGCTAAATAAGGCCAAGACCGTCTCCCGGTTGTAGTGCCGATGATGATGATGATATGGTATATTGCAGTTACTTTATCTTGTGGACAATTCATAGTGAACGATACATTTTCGAGGTGACTATAAAGATCATTTCGGAGCGAGTCTGAAATGTTCAGCTTGCTGTAGTATTTCTTAAAATCAACGACCTCCGCACATTCAATGTCAATCTATGTTGGTCTTTCTTATTTTAACACCCCTCCAATTCCACCGACATTCATCTAATAGTGATATTGCCCATAGTCGCAAGTTCCCGCCTGAATACGATAAGTATGTGTTTCAAAGCATTTATGTAAACAAAAGATAGCCGTCTACGCCTTCTGGATGGCTCCCCCATCGATACTATTCCGCGATAACGCCATCCATCACAACGGACAAACTAAGCAAAGCACCTCTGTTATCAATTATCAATTCAAATCCAAACCCAAAACACCAACAAAAAAAAAACAAATAATAATAAGGTTAAAAACAAACCAACAAAGCATTTCGTCTGAGTACACAAACTACTTGATATAAAAGTTTGTTTCAGTTTTATACTAACCCCGTTTACACGGCCCTTAGAGTTGCATTCGGTGTAAAGATGTCGCAGCAGGTTGCCGAAAAACAAACAATGTAAAAGAAAAAACAACAGATGCAAATGAAAATCAAAGATCGCAATGCAAAAATATTCAAGTTGCCGAGCAAAATAATGAGGATGACGACGGCCGACAAACAACGAGCGAGATAACACTTCACTCGGTATCTTCGTCCTTCGGTGGAAAATTTATGACTCCCGAGGACGACGCATTAAAAGAAAACGATTCGCGAACGCGACAATTCTGTTCCACGCGACGACGAGCCGAGCAGGATACTTTTGAGTCGAAAACAAATCAACAAATTGAGCGACTTCCACCTCGGCCGTCATCATCATTATTATTTGGCTGCGGATTATATTAATGAAGATTCCTGAAACTTACATCCATGACCACGGCGCTGGCGGCTTGTTGTTCCTTTAGAGAGAATACAAAAACAACACGCACGAGAATGTGGGTAAATGCAAAAACGAAGGGCGAGCGGGCCGCTGGACTCAAGAGCAATAGTCACGCTGGGGAGCACAAGTTGCAGTATAAACACAATTACGATATCGAACTAATTAAATGCACTAATGATTATAATTATTGAATTTGAATGATCATTAAAATTCATCTCTGACACTGCCGTGCAAAGACAAAACCACCGTCACCGTCACCGTCTCCGAATGTTAAACTCCATTTGTCAATGACACAACTCAGCGCGATGGCGGTCCCTATGTCATTAGACGTGAAAATCAATTGGCCGAGTTATCGTCGTCTTAAGGCGGTTTAATTAATTTATCTTATTTAGTCGCCGTATAATGTTTCGTCGAGCGATATAAGTATCTTTAACTGGTCGAGGGAAAGCACGATAACTTCGTTTTGTGAAGTTTCAAATTTTTTTGTAGCAACTATTTGCCATTGTGATGTGAAGTTTGGAGCGAGATGGCACTTGTTATTGACTGAGAGGGTGAATGATATAATTAAATTGATGGCAATGGAGTACACAGTTTGGTTCGTAATGACGTTCCTCTCTGGTATGGTGAGATAGTCGGAGCAACAGTATGCGGGTATGCGGCGGCTGTCTCGTTCACTCCAAGGGACTTTGAACAGATAACGATAATTGATGCTGTCATTTCGCAGGCATAATCATTATTTGGTTAATAGCTTTTATTTCTCTTTTGCTCTTTGGTGCTCAGTACTGGTGTGATGAAAGGAAAATGAATTACAGAGATCACAGCGCGATTGTCCTTTTTATTAGGAGAATTCCTACCAATAGGCAATCCAATGGTACACTTGACGATAAACGGTGATGATGGAATTCGAATACTGCATGTGGTTATATCCGGCGGTGATGGGATGTTGGTGCATGTACAGTGACCGTGAAAAACATTGATCGTCCTCTAAAAAGTCTTTTTTTACACATATTATTTTGCACTTTAACCTAAGTAATAGTTCCACCATCGGCTATGCCACAGCGACCTTATTCAAACTTTAATTCATGCTGCACAGTAAACACTAATTAGTGCTATATAATATTTTAAGTGGGAAGAGCATTTTGAATGTTCATAAATAATAAGTGATGTCGGTGGTTATGAAATCGCATGAACCCATTCACTGCCAGGCAAATTTATAATGTTTTACTCTGGACGCTAGGATTTTATTTAAAAAAAACAAAAAAAACAGATTTTGCATAAAATTTAATTTTTTTTCTTATTAGACTTCTCTCGGGAGAGGCGAACCTATAGCGCCGAGTGGGCGCCCCGAGATGCCACCAAATAACTCTTGCAGTTCTTTTTGAAAAGTTGCAGGTTGTAACGCTCCGGGAACACCCGCGTGGGAAGGTAGTTCCACGTTCTGTAACGGAACGAGTTCTGATGCATGGATATGCACGCCGTCAGGAGATGCACCGCAAACTGGTGCGATCCGTCGGATTGTCTTGTGAATCTGTGGGGTTGAAGATGTATTGCACCTGACACGGGCACGGATTCACTTTCTTCCCCACTGCACTCATCGATTGTTCCGTCGTAAATTGTTCAAGGGGAAAGATGGAATAAATGAAAATACACTGGTATTGTTTCGACGTTCAAATGTTTCTTTATAGTATTGTTTTTTTCTTTTTTCACTTAACTTAGAACTTATGACTATTAATATTACCAGATTTATTTTTTTATAAATATTATCCAAGAATGAGCACGTCTTTCCCGACACCGTGACCGCAGTCATGAAAATTTAAACTTGACTTATTAAATTGAATAGAGACTCGACGTTGCGACTGTTTGAGGACTGAATATCGACTGGTGCAAAATAAAATTTTCTCCACGAGCGACGGCGTGACCAACCGCCTTAAAGTATGACTAACGACTGACTGAATTTGGGATGAAAAATCAATTTTGAATTCGCGCAGCTATTAGCCAATCATCATTGCGCTCTTTTCATGAATCTTCTGATTTGCATGTCTCAGTGAGGTGAATAATACTCGCACATCATTCGACAGTCGCTGGACATGCGAAGGATGAAAAGAACACAAGAAAGAGCGCAATAACTTCGGGGTGGGCTTAGCTTCTGCGCTACTATCAAATGCAGTCTCTGAGAATGACCTACTGCCCTAGTGCTATGGCTGTGGTGATCTTAGAGTGCATTGAGCCCGGGGAAGATAAAAATGTGAAGGAGAGGAAAATATTCTGTGGCTATTCACCTGTGAAAATAGATCGTTGATCCCAAGCGAATGGATGATCTGGGAAGAGCCGAAGTGACGCTAAATTGGGTAGGGTAATTTATCGTGAGAACTAATTAAATATTTTGATATATTCCCCGGCGGTTGCATGATTATGCAACAGTGTCGCCTGATTCGACTTGTTGTTGCTAACCGACATGATGTGATTTCCGGTGGAAATCCCATGGGCGAGCAAAATGGAGTTGCCGTATGGTAAAAAGGAGCTGAATTCAATTCTGTATTATCTGCATAGAATTATGAATTCAGCTGTGCTTTCTTTTACAGGTAAAATAGCTGAACGGTGGGATAGGGGATAATTTGACGTGCTGTAGGCGGTCGAAATTAAGTTGGAATTGTGGGTTGGTTCTCCATGTAGTATAGAGAACCCCACAGATCGCATATAAGCCGAACTGCGTGGAACAATACCATGAATCTCCGAAGAACAGTACCCATGATAATATCTGTAAAACAGGCAGAGGTCGGCTACGCGTCTTCGGCGTGATAGCGGTTGTAGTCCCGACATCAGCGCCGAGTTCCCGATCAGCCGGATCACTCTTTTCTGTATGCTCTCAAATAGGTCGAGGGTATGTTTAGGAGCCGAGCTCCAAACATGAGAGCAATATTCGAGCGCGGGTCTAAATTGTGATTTATACAGGAGAAGAAGTTGGGCCGGAGAAAAATATTTCTTGGCTCTAAAAAGATAACTCAGTTTTCCTGAGGCAGACCTGGCGATGCTCGACACGTGATTATGTCACGATACATTACCAGAGACGAGCAATTTCAAGCTTTCCCCAGATTCGAAGGCCTGGCCATTCATCATCAGTTGTGGAACCGATGTTCCACTTTTCTTTGTGAATGTTGTATATTGTAGCGAGCTTAGGGTTCTCTGGATTAATTATTTTGAATAAATAAGAGCCGTTAAATCGATTTTGAATTAATGTAACACTTTATTAGTCCGTTAATAACAACCGTTACTTTTTAGCGTACACTTAACAATTTCTTGACTTATCGCTTCCGTACTTATCGCGTATTTCACTGCTTACTTATTACTCTCTACTTCACTGCTTATCGCTTGCTTCACTTTCTACCTCTTACTACTTATCTCCATGAGCTGTGTGCGACGTATTTATACCGTTTCCTCACATTCTGATTCGGTATTTCGTTTCCGTTCGTTCCATAATCTTGAATGTTCTATTATCCATAGTCTCCAGTTTTCCAGTACTTTATAGAATATTCTAGTACTTTGTTTTGGACTTTCCCGAATATTCCCGTACTGACTGTCATATGCGTCATAATATTGTGTCTTCGCTGCATTGAAGTCGACGAGATTGGCCCTTCCCCACTGCAGAACCCTATCTAGATCCTGATTCATAGAGTCAATCTGTCTACATCTCAGCTGGTGCGACGCAGATTGATCAATCGGCCGAACACTCGAAAAGGAGGAAACAAGCGTACTATCATCCGCAAAACTGAACACTTTGTTATCCGTTGTCTCCAACAAATCATTTATGTGAAGCAAACACATGGTTGAAGCCAAAATAGAACCTTGTGGCATTCCCGAATTAACAGGATACGTATCCGAACACTCACCGTCCACAACAACTCGGATCGATCGATTTTCGAGGAAGCTCTTCGTCCAGTCGCAAAGCTGCTAGGAAAGTCCATATGAACGGAGTTTGCTCAGCAATGCTCCGTGCCAGACGCGGTCAAAACCCTTGGAGATATCCGATGCGACGGCCCTTGACTCACCATGCCGCTCAACCGCAGTTATCTATATGTCGGTTATAAGTGTCAAAAGGTCCACTCCAAATACTTAATTAACTCAGTATTGATGATTTTTTCCATCACCTTAGATAACATAGACACTAATGCTATCGGACGGTAATTTTGCGGGAGACACTTTTTTTCGTCTTTGGGATTGGCTGAACTCGAGCGATTTTCCAGCAGGCAGGAAAGGTCGTCCGTGCATAAGATAAGCGGAAGAGTCTGCCAAAAACCGGCGACAGTTCTGGAGCACAGTTCTTAAGGACTATTGCTGGTATTCCGCTTGGATCGGCTGCCTTCCTACAGTCCAGTCCACGTAGAATGCGTTGAATAGTACGCGACACAAACCTCACATCCCACATCGAAGACCGTGCCGGCACAATCACAGGTGGCTCAAAAAGGCCGGCATCGAGGTTTGAATTCGCGGAAAATAAATTCGCGAACACATTAGCTTTATATTTTGAATTTGTGACTAACATCCCACTGCCCGCCACAAACGGAGGGAAAGAGGAGGATGCGAACTTACTGCTGACAGCCCTTGCCATTGACCAGAAGGACCGCGAACCAGTTGGGCGCTCAAGGGAGTTATTGGTTACTCTGTCGTTGTAGGCCTTCTTCGCGGTATCAATAGCCTGGTTGCACCCGTTTCTGATTCTAACTAAATTCGTTCTTATTTGAAGAATGTGGGTCACATGTTTGATGAAATTCATTTTTGGGGTATAAATGTGGTCTAATCGTAGTACCTTCTATTTGTATTCGAATATTCTGTGAATATCGAGAAGTAGGCTGGGAGTGTTTACTGCTCAGACTTATAGCTACTGCTTTGGATGGGTTAAGTCGAATTTTCCATCGACCCTAATAGGATACGTACGCCTTCCCCATATGGTCCTGCATATCTTAGAAACACACCCTGACCAAAGCGCAGATTATCAGACACCAAAGACGTGTTTGCTTACTACCGCACTCAAGACCCACCGGTCTTGTACGATTTCTTTCCCACCATCCCTCCATCCAAGTAGTTAGAGAACACTTGAAATAACCCTGTCCACACTCTCCTTAGAAACCCCTCCCCCTTTCTTTTCAGATATCTTGAGACTGAGCCCAACATCCTCATGGACGCAGCTGATTCTGGTTATCGCGAGATAACCAGAAGCCAGAGACAAGATGAAAGACACATTTGTCCTTGTCTCCCTAAAGTCGGCCTCTGGTCGCCCCATTTAGAGCAGTAGGAGTCGTCACAGGAACTCCTCGCCGCTCGGTCTTAACGAGACCACAATTATAAAGAGAGAATATAAAAACGAAACAGTTATTATAATAAATAAAGAATTAGATTAAGCAATTATAGCAGCGTGTTTTTATTTGCAAAATTGCAGATAATCGTGCTGGGCAAGACGATAACGCCCTTCTTCCAGAGCAGAGTCCGGCTATGGAAGTACGATACGCCCACCAAATAAATCGTTTGGCCGGCCAGTGCCGGATTATAGTCCACGCGAAGAGGGGGAAGCTGAGACGTCGCCGGAGAAGATGTCGTCCGCAGTTTTCAGTAACACATGTTGTGTCAGCGACCATTAGAGCACTAATGCGGTCGTATTTGACCGAGCGATTGACCGCTGGGACTCGAACTGTTACAATAGCAAGTCATCAGTTGAACACACGTATGCACAATGAAACGCATGACACAGTCTCCTTACCAACTCAGCAACCGAGGAAACAAAAAAGAGATTTGTAAATTGTTTTCAAACATCGATTGTAGCAAAAGTGTCGTATCATTTCGGCAAATGATATAAGCTAGTTTTTTAAGAACTTGTATAACATCTGCGGTGGGGGGGGGGGGGGGGGGTGGAAGCTAACATTCCGGGCAAAGTTACTGATTGCTTACAACCCGGCGAAGGCCAGGACGATCCTTGTTCCTGTTCAATCCAAGTTGACATGCAGTCTCTACGTGACACCCCTGGATAGCTACTTTGGCACCCGCCAAGTAGTGAACCAATGCATGCAGCGATATCCTGAGAAAGGTTGGCGCAGGGCTAATAACCATGCCCGTAAAAACGAATTATTATGGCAAATTTAACAAACCTCGGATATGGACCGGATACACGACGACGACCACGGAAACGAAAGTGGCTCAACGATTTAAGAATTTTTTCATGGAACGTCCGCTCACTATACAGAGCTCGAGCTGCGCAGCAGCTAGCCGATGCTCTGTCCGAATATAAGGCTGACATAACAGCATTACAAGAAATAAGATGGACGGGGAGTGGTGTTATTCAAAGAAACGAGTATGGCATTTATTATAGCTGTCATGCAAAACACCATGTGCTCGGGGTGGGCTTTCTAGTCAGCCAAAAACTGAAGCCTGCCATCATCGGCTTAAATGCAATAAACGAAAGGCTATCCACTCTTCGCGTGCGAGGCAAGTTTAAAAACATAAGCCTCATAAACGTTCACGGACCTACAGAGGAGTCTCCTGACGACGAAAAAGAAGAATACTATGAGAACGTCGAACGGGCCCTCAATGCCTGCCCAAGATACGATGTGAAAATCGTTCTTGGTGATTTGAATGCAAAAATAGGTCGGGAGCCGGTTTGCAGGCACTACACAGGTCCCCATAGTTTGCATGAGAACACTAATGACAATGGACTTCGAGTCATCGAACTGGCACCATCAAAGAACTTCGTCGTAGCGAGTACCAGGATTCCGCGTAAAGATATTGGCAAAGCCACCTGGGTATCACCTGATGAAGTCACTCGCAACCAAATTAACCACGTGTTGATAGATCGCCGCCATTTCTCGAGCCTGATGACAGTGCGAACGTACCGAGGTGCCAACGTCTGCTCGGATCACTATCTTGTTGGTATAGTTTTCCGAACATGGATTGCCTTACGTGGAACGTATTGTGTGGAGCGCATTGCGTGGAACGTATTTCGTGGAACGTATTGCGTGGAACGTATTGCATCCACGGATCAGATTCGGATCAACACGGCTGCCTTATACATTGAGAACACCACCAACACCTTTGGTCATGCGGTAAGACTCGCCCTCGAAGAGCCCGATGGAGAGAGAGTAAGTCCTGTGGCCAGAATGCCAGGCATAGAAGAGAAATGGACACGCCTTAAGAATATTGTCATTAGTACTGCCAACTCCATCTTGGGCAATAGTCGTAGAGATCGGAGCGACTGGTTTGGTGATGAGTGCAAACTAGCGACTGAACGTAAGAATGCCGCATACCGGGCAATGCAGTTGTCTCATAGGATGCGGGTGCGCGAGGAGAAATACAAAGAGCTCAGAAGATCTGAAAAAAAACTTCACAGACAAAAGAAAAGTGCCTGCGGAAAAAAACCTTGTCTGTGAAATAGAGAAAAATAGAGAGCGAGGTCCGCATCAGGCGCGGAAGTTCTACCAAATAATCCGCAGTATGACGCGGTACACACCACGCTGCACTTACTGCGAGGATAAAGAGGGTAATCTGATTACCGATCCTGAAGGCATTCTGGAGCGATGGGAAGTGCACTTCAATGAATTGCTAAATAGTCAGCTCACAGAAGAATTGGAGGCTCCACCAATGTAAGATCAAGACCAAATGTTGCCGCCACCAAGCATTGAGGAAACGTTAAAAGCCATAAGACAGCTCAAATCAAATAAAGCCCCCGGAGCTGATGGCATACCAGCTGAGTTGATCAAACAAGGAGGGGCAGTGTTACATCGCGCAATTCATAAGATCGTGGTGCACGTATGGGAGCAAGAGGAGATGCCGGAAGATTGGCGTCGTGGAATAATTTGCCTCTTACATAAGGGAGATATCACACTGTGCAGCAACTAGACGGGTATAACATAGCAGAGCACCGCCTATAAGATACTCTCCTCTATCATACAAGATCGGATAGCCCCATACGCTAAAGCCATCATTGGTCAATATCAGTGTGGCTTCATCCCAGGCAAATTAGCGATTGATCAGATATTCACCCTTAGACAGGCAATGGGAAAATGTCTGGAATTTAAGAATCCAATATATCATCTATTCATAAACTTTAAGGCCGCCAACGACAGCATAGCTAGGGCAGAACTGTGGCGGTTCCACGAACCGCACAAACCACTATAGGGCGAGATGTCGTCGTTCCACCAAAGACCATACCCACCTATAGCCAAACTCCACGTGCCCACAGACACGTGTCCCCGAAGTCCACCTACTCACCTGACGAAAGGTGACATTCATCCTGGAGTCAACAACCCGAACAATTTTACTACGCCTGCACGGCGATCGAAGGACATGACCCAGCACCGAAATTGTATATCGATCCATCAACTGGATATACACAAACGCCAGATGTCGACAAACATCACATCCCCGGCGATAAGCGAATTGCCGGAAAACCAATCCGTCGACAAAACCTTTGTGCCTGCCGCAATGCAGTTCGCCTAAACAAAGGCCGTTGCGGAGCAACAGCAATAAACGGAAACACTGTTCCCATAGGGCAAAGTAAACACGATTCCAGGATCGACTAATGTAAACCACACATTCGATTGTTTGCATAATCAATGCAACAGAAGTGTGAAAATTCGGGTGGACCCACGGACGGCAACCTCCGCGTCTGTATGTGTGAGCGTGATCTTCCCTGGTGGAGAGATTCTCGATTGAGAGAAAGTCACCACCCAGGGAAGGCGAAAGGAGAGAAGAAAACTATGGGGTGAATAGGATCATCCCCAGAGAAAGTAACCACAGTCGAGATAGAGAAGCTATAGGAGGAAGTCGAATTTGATGTGCGTGGAGTTAGAACCGATTTACCGTGAGACTTACTTGTTAATAGTGTCGTCGCGAATTTGTTTGGCGGTTTAGAAGTAACAGTGACGAACGAACTTGCGGTTTTTACGAGGTGATCCTCGCTAAGGACATACCAAAATTTGCGTTGGATTTTTCGAACAATTAAATTAAGTGCTGTCAAAAGGTTAAGACGATTCGAGGTGACAAGGAAGTTTGCGGCTTCCCTTTGGTACACCTCCAGAACGGTAATTATAAGTGAAAAAAAAAAAAAACGTTGTACACTAGAGGTAAGTAAGAGACAAACGAATTAATAAAACATACAAGATCAAGGACAAATAACTCAGTTTCGTGTTTTATTTTCGTGCCGCATGCGCTCCGTGTTCCAGGTTGTTCTTTTTGTGTGTGGGCAGTGTTCGGCGGAACACTTCAGAGACATCGACAAAAATCCGCCAAAGAACGATATAATGCCATGAGAGAGTTCGGCATTCCAAACAAATTGACACGACTTTGTAGGTTGACCACGCCCAACGTAACTAGTCAACTGAAAATAGTGGCATTCCTGTCCAACCAATAAACATCTTTATTGGACTCCGACAAGAGGACGGTCAGACCTGCCTCCTCTTCAACCTGGCGTTGGAGAAAGCAATTCGTGACTCTGGCGTTACAACAAGAGGGACTACTGTCACCAAGTCCAGCCAGATACTTGCCTACGCAGCTGACATCGACATCATCGGTAGAACCGAATCGGCTGTACGGGAATCCTTCACCCAGATCGAGCAGGTGGCACGAAAACGGACTTCACATTAATTAGGGAAAAACTAAGTACATGGTGGCAACTTCTGCGAAGAGAAGACCTAACGTTGGTCAAACTATCAGGGTAGTGGAGCACGAATTTGAAGTAGTGCAATCCTTTAACTACCTTGGGTCAATAGTATCAGCCGATAACAATATGGAAGAAGACATATGCGAACGGCTGAAACCCAGCAAAGCCTACTATGGTCTATCAAGGCTCTTTAAATTCCGAACTTTATCCAGAACATCCAAGCTACTACTGTACAACACCATGGTCTTACCAGTACTCATGTTTGGATCCGAGACCTGGGTGCTCAATAAAAGGCACTCTGAACTTTTAGCCGCGTTCGAGAGGAAGGTCTGAAGGAGAATTGTTGGCCCTGTATGTGAGGGAGGACGATTCCGGAGACGCTACAACCATGAGTTCTACGCAATCTACCTTAAAGCTAATGTAGTAAGAAAAATCAAGCACGGTAGACTCCAGTGGGTGGGACACCTAGCTCGAACGAGCGAAGAGGAGCCTGCCCGGAAAGTCCTTTGTGTCAGGATGTATGGAAGGAGACAGCGCGGCAGACCTTGTCTGTGATAGAGGGATGGCGAAGATCAGGACGCCCAGAGCCTGAGAGTGCCAAACTGGATGACATCGGCTCGAAATCGGGGCCAGTGGAAAGATTTGTTAAATAAGGCCAAGACCGGATCCCAGTTGTAGTGCCGACGATGATGATGATAACATCTGCAGCTTCTCAGTCCTGGCATCTCCCCTACCCGTCCGCCGACAGCCAGAATTCTTCATTACCATATGTTTGCCAATTGTCTCATCGAATCAATCAATCGATAACAATGTTTCACAAGCACAATGTTCCACAAGCACTATAAATGGGGTATTCTCCTACTTAGAGTAATGTAGATTTGGAAACAGTGTAATTCGTACTTGACGGCAATTCCCATGTCCGGACCATCTGAGTTTTGTATCTGGGTACCCAAACGATAATGCCGAAAAATTAAAATTCGTTCTCGTCAGAGGCAGAATCTCTCGTACGAGTTGCACTGTTGTGAACAAATACGTATAATACAATTCTGAATTTGATTCTTGATAAATTTGACCAGAAGCATGACGTTGTGACGTCCACAACCAAACTATATTCCTCTAGTCTGTGAAGGCTAGCCTTTATATTTTCATATCACCACGGTGATTCTAAATCCTTCACCTTTTTAATACATTCTGAATCGGTTGACCCCTTCATGAGCAATGTCGTCACTATGTAACAGTATCAGATTCTTCATCAATTGTTCCATTTAGTTTTAATTTTTTTTTGTTGCATCTTTTAGCATTTTTGTTTTCTTGATTTTCCTGTACCAAGAACAGAAATGATTTTTTAGACTTGTTCCTTTTGCCTGGGTTTTCTCCTTTTATTTCGTTGATATTTATGGTTTCATTTTTCTTCTCATTGGTTTTTGAAGACAAACTTTTTGCTCTCGGAACTCTCATACTTTGTAATAACATGAGAACAGCTGCAAGATCATACGCTTCCTACAAATAATGGAGCCAAAGGGCGTAGTCATATCAAATGGATAAATGAAGCTTTAGTTAAAAGAAGTCAACTAGTTATAGATACAAATAGATTACTGCGTGAGCGGATTACACATGTGAACGCAGCGAGATTCAATGAAGTGAATTTTCTCCTTCTTTGAAAGATATATCTGTTCTTTCGTTCACTATCGTCCTTTCACCTTCACGACCATTTATCTCCGGTAATTTCTTTTAAGGGGGTATTCTGGTCTAGACGCACGAATTTAACGCAATTTTCGAAGTGCTGTGAAAAAAAGCAATCAATATTATTACTATTCATTTTTTTTATAGGATGTTTATTAATATTTCAAGAATACAGTAAAGAAAATTGAAAGTAAAAAATTCAAAATTCAAAAAGTTAGCAGCTGATGAAGTGGGGGATCTCAAAAAGTTGGCACGCGACCATACCCACGATTCAACACTCCTAGCAATCTGAAAAAAAAGATTATTAATTTACAGAAATGCCTATATCGCTGGAACTAAAAAAAGTTGAGAAAAAAAATTTTTTAAACAAAATGGCGACCGCTTGAAAAAAAAATGTTTGTACCACTTTTTTTTTTAATTTTTCGAATTTTTAAAAAATAGCTAACATTTAAATTTGGGAATGAGAATAGTTCATGCAATAGAAAAGCCTATAAAGAAGACAGATACTAAATTTGAAGTAAATCCGTTCAGTATAACTTGAAAAATCGTGGGTATTGTTTTAAAAAAGACAGATTCGAGAAAAACGCGTTTAAAGTTTCACGTAAGGTATCTCGCGGTCTAAGTCATGAAATAATATTTTAGGCTTACGTTTATTCAATCTTCCATTCCTGCTGCATACATTGGACCTTTTTCGACGTCGAAATAAGCATCTTTCGCGCTTCTCTCTTCCAACCGAGCAGTTCTGGCCTCCTTTGATGCGTGAGACGCTCGTATCTCTGAGCGGTCAATCCGGGCATTGTCTCGTTTCCCAGCGAATGAATAAGCTTCTGGACCAATTTTGACTCCCATAATGTGCAGCAGCAATAAACGTAGCAATTTAAATGACGTGAGTCCCGGAATGAATATGTTTTGGCGCGAAAGTCCAAATCAAAGAGTTTAGAGACTCATTATTATTTTGAGTTTCTGAGCCTAAACCTCGAGTCAATAACTCCTCCGACGATAAGCTCTCGTAAATCGGCTTCATAACCAATACGTTCGCACATAGAGGAGGATTTTCGTGGTCAAACTCCTGTAATGTACCTTTAGATGCAGCTTTTTGCCACTTACACCAACTCTCTGCACCAGGTGGGCAATACATATGTTGCGGATTTTTATTTGTGGAACTATTATGATAATAAGTAGCCCAAATTGCATTTCTCATGTTCTCAACAGAATCAGGGTGCCGGCGAATCGCTAAACCATAATATAAAGACAATGTATTAATCACTTTATAGGTTAATTTGCCTCTACCAGGGGGAAACAGGGTCGCAGATTGACAGAAAGTCCCTAATGTCTTTTGTTCGATTCGTTCCGGCTGGGCCGGTTTAGACGGCGCGTCAGCAAGCCATGCCTCCGAAAATAATTTGAATTTTCTAAAATCCTTTTAAAGACATATTCTTAGAGGGTTAAGCTTTGAAAGTATGAAAAAAAAATGATTTTTTCTAATTTCTAGACCAGAATACCCCCTTAAAATTGCCTCATGGGAAGCATACCGATATATTCCGGACTATTCTAATGCATAGTTATTCTCGTACAGCCTTAAAACCACGTCTGTTTTTGAATTTTTATTATCAGGTTGTGGCGCAAGGCTAATAACCTTATTATGGAAAATTTAAAAAGCCTTAGACCTATTAAATAAGGCCAAGACCGGATCCCGGTTGTAGTGTCGATGATGATGATTATCAGGTTCACCTCGTCTTTCTTTAGCCGTAGTACTTAAATCCAGATTCCCTGCACTTCACTCTACGAATTGAGAACATTCAAAAACCATCTTCAAAACTTATAACTCTTACCTTCTTAACTCCTTCCAGCACCAATGATGCCCTTACAACACTATAGACGCAGAGCAATATGTCGTTTAAACCCTGCAAAAAGAAGCTAGGAAATCTGACGTTGGATTCAAGATCAAAATTGAAGTAGATTTCAGTGCAAGTTTCATGAATTCAAGTTTCGAATCAATGGAATAACATCCCACGCAGACCACACGAAAGAAGGAAATAGTTATGTCATACCTGTGTTAACAAACAACCTACATACAAATTAACTTGTATTTATTATCACAATTTTTCAATGAGGACACCACCAATTTCCAAAAAACACAAAAAAAAACTATATATCGTTGCACATTCCTTGAAGACTTTGGAATGAATGAAATCATATTGTGAAACTAGTTCTCAGTTGAAAGCATAAAGGAGTAAGACAACGGTGCAAATGCCAATCACCAGTCCTAAGATAACTGAGTCCCTCCTCTTTTTAATGTTTATTCTTTGGATTAAACTGTGGGAAAATACATATAGAAATCACATCTTTAAAATGAAAAATATTCATACATACCTTGATATAAGAGGGAACCGATTTGACATGTCATTGAATCTCGTTTGAAGGCGCTTAAATGAATGCCTTTGAGACAGCAAATGTTCCCTTGCCTCCATAGCAATACTAATTTGGTCATTAACCATTGTTGTCGAGCTAAGATACATATAAATCTTTAGCCATGCGAATTGTTACGCTTCGATACCTACCTATTGATATGGTTGCTTTCTTTTAAATACATTTCACGTCGACTTAGGCCGGAACTGGAGGGACTATTCATGCTTATCGAAATACCCGATCCTCGCAATAGCTCTTCTCGTTCCATGCGCGTAGTGTGGTTGGCACGAATTTTGTCGAATTCCTGTCGATATCCTTGAAGTATTTCCCTATGTCGTTGTAGTGTATGCCGCGCTGCTGCACTTGTGGCTGGAAGTTCCGACATACTTTCGTTGCATGCTGACAACTGCGAACGCAGAGGCAAGATATCAAATTAATTACTCTCTACACAGAGGAATGTGGGTTAATTAATAAATTACTTTGTCGAGCATTTGCGTTATTTCTTCTGATAACGAATCAATTACATGTTCGCCCAGGAGTGGTGAGGTGTCTGATGAATTGTGACCCGAACTCGTTCCCGATCCAATTTTACTGAATGCGACCAGTTTAACGTCAATTTCATTTTCTAAGCTTCGGGCTTGTTTGCGTAGCGCTAAAAGAGTATTTAACAATAAATCGTTGTATTTCTTGGTCACTTGTTTACCTTCGTAATTTGGACTACCCATCGGTATTGCCTGCAACACAACGTCAGACAAAAATAATAACTACTTTGACATTGGAAAAGGTATTTGCATAAATGACAGCACTGGAAAGTGGAAGTGTGCATCCATTTATTTCTTTCAAAACGATACAGAAAAGTGACATTACTACTGACTCAACTAATGTTTAAGTGATTTACAAGCTCGATTACAATGCGAAATGCCCAATGAGGATGAAGCTGGAATAGGTTTGTAAGGCGTCGTCAATAAACTGCGTAAAGTTTTATGCCACGTAATGTAAATGTAAATGCATTCAATTCCAAGGAGCTTGTTTAACGCTTGTTACGTGTAACTCCCCCACCGCCTTTGTCAGACGAGTATCATTTTAAAATATGTAACGCACATAAAAATATTAAACACGTAATACACAAAACACTACATTACTAATTACAATTGCAAACATAAAACAAACGTTTAATTTTCACATTTTTACACACAAAAATATTGTAGCGAGCCTAGGGTTCGCTCGATCAATTATTTTTAATAAATAAATCCGTTAAATCGATTTTGAATTAATGTAACACTTTATTTGTCCGTTAATAACAACCGTTACTTTTACCGTACACTTAACGATTTCTTGACTTATCGCGTCTTTTACTGCTTACTTCTTACTGCCCGCCTTGATCTACGTGCGACGTATTTATACCGTTTTTCCTCATTCTGATTCGGCGTTTCGTTTCCGTCCGTTCCATAGCCTCGAATTTTCTATTGCTCATAGTCTCCAGTTTTCCAGTACCTTTTAGAATATGCTAGTACTTTGTTTCGGACTTCCTAGAATATTCTAGTACTGATTGTCATATGCGTCACAATATTTAACATAAACATAACACAGACCACAATTTACATTTCAAATTAAACATATAACATACAAAACATTCATACTGTGGCGCATATGCAATTAGTACTAGAAAATTCGAGAAAGTCCGAAACAAAGTACTAGAATATTCTATAAAGTACTGGAAAACTGGAGACTAGGAACAGTAGAACATTCAAGGCTATGGAACGGACGGAAACGAAACGCCGAATCAGAATGAGGGAACAGTATAAATACGTCACACACAGATCATGGAGACAAGTAATAAGTGAGAAGTAAGCAGTGGAGAAGTAAAAGAGGCGATAAGTACGGAAGCGATAAGTTAAGAAATCGTTAAGTGCACGGTAAAAGTAACGGTTGTTATTAACGGATTAATTAAGTGTTACAGTAATACAAAATCGATTTAACGGCTCTTATTTATTAAAAATAATTAATCCAGCGAACCCTAAGCTCGCTACAATTGGTGTCGGAAGTGGGATTAATTATTGGTGAAGTAAATAAGTCTGTGAAAGTGTGTTGTGATGATGTCAGATCAACATTTGGAGGGTCTTCGCGCTCCTGAGTTGAAGAAGAAACTTGAGGACCGGAATCTGGATAGCAGAGGACAGAAGCAAATTCTTCGACAGCGTCTGCAAACAGCAATGGGGAAGAGGGTATTAATGTCGACACATATGTTTTTACGATTGGGCCAGACTGTCTGGATGGAGAGGAAACAGCGAGTCAAGAGGGTGCCGATGTCACGGAGAGGAGTTCGCCACAGTTGGACATTTCGGAGATGTTCGGGATGATGATGATAAAATTGGACGCGCAAGCAACAGATATTAATTCAAAATTGGATACGCAAGCTGCAGATGTTAATGTAAAGTTGGATGCCTAAAATTCAAAATTCGACGTCCAAAATTCAAAATTCCCAAAATTGAAAATTCGACGCACAAGCTGCAGATCTGATGGCAAAATTGGATGCCCAAAATTCAAAATTCGATGCACAAGCTGCAGATCTGAATGCAAAGTTGGATGCCCAAACGCAGTGGATGAAATGTAATTTTCAACACTTTAAGGAAGAAATTCAGTCAAAAATTCGAAACGAAGTAGAAAATCTGGATCTAAAAGTCACCGATGAAATAATGCGAATCGAAAAGAGACTTGAGTGTGTTGAGAGAAATAAAACATCGCCTAGCAATCAACATGACTACAAAGATACAAGGATACAACCGCCAACCTTCGATGGAACGGGACCCTTCTCCGTATTTATAAGCCAGTTTGACGCCGCGGCCAATTATAATAAGTGGTCGGATGAGCAAAAGTCAACATCACTAATCGTATCACTCCGCGGGGCGGCTGCAAAATTGCTACAAACCATACCAGCAGAGAAGCAAACAGATTTCCAAGCGGTAAGAGACGGCCTTGAAGCTAGGTATGGAGACAACCACATGTAGCAGGTGTACCACATGCAACTGCGAAGCAGAACGCAAAAACCTGGAGAAAGTCTTCAACAGTTGCAGGCAGATATTGAGCGATTGGTAAACTTGTCTTGTTCAAATATGACTAAGGAATTTCTGGATGGATGCATTTATAAACGCACTCCAAGATCGGGACTTGCAACAGGCCGTTCGTTTGGCGGGAAAGAAGACGACTAATGAAATACTGGCGTTCGCATTGGCATACGAATCTGCTAAACTGGCTACCAGGAGTACATATAGAGTCCGAGAAACGTCCGTCCAGGAATGTTCCTGCCAAAGAATCGGGCATGTACAACGGAGAACCCCGAGACCTGATATAAAGTGTTGGACATGCGCGAAGTCGGCCACATCTCTGTTGACTGTAGGAAACGTCGACGAATGAATGAAACATCAAGTGAGAATTGTTGTTCGTGCGCTAATCATAAGAGGAGACTATCAACGGACCAACCTGAGGTCAATAGCTCGGGAAACTTGTAAGGGCAGACTTTACGGGGCGAAAGTCGCCTGGTGGAATGTGCAGCCCCAGCATCGTAACGGTATCACAACTCCAACAGGATAACCAAAGTTTGGTTATAACTACGATTGTTAATGCAAGGACAACAACAGTGACAATCGACACTGGAGCAACGAGATCCATAATCCGGCCGGATGTCGTCGGCAAAATAACTCTTAATAAAAATAGAAGATACGCTTTGAGGACTGCCACAGGGGAATGTTCTACAGTCTACGGAGAAGTCGAGAGCATAATAGTGCTGGGCAATATTTCCATCCAATTTTTGGTTGCCGATATTACGGACGAATGCATTCTTGGAATGGATTTCATGAAGGACCATCAAGTCGTTCTAGATATCGGTCAAAGAACACTGCGAATTGGTAACTCGGAGGTTGCTATTACACTGCAGGACGAACAATTGCGAAGACTGAAATGTTATGTGCGTGAGGAGGATGAGATCCCAGCTCGTTCAGACTCGGTAATCTGGACCAGTCTCGAAAGTGATCCCGGTGACAATCGATTTTACATCACCGAAGCTGCACAAAATCAGCGTAAAGGGAACATCCTTGTTGGTAAAGCCCTTATCGACGCGAAGAAGCTTATCGTACCTGTCAGAGTACTAAATGCATCCGAGGAGCCGGTCGCAATAAGAAAAGGAGAGGTAATCGCAGAATGTGCACCTGTGTCAATGATAAGCTCAATTCAGACAAGGAGAGGACCATTCAATTCAACAGCCCGCGGGTGCATCCTCTATGGTTAATAAGTTGATGTCCCAGAAAATCGAATTAACAGACAGAGAAAAGGCAAGCGTTAAATCACTCCTGAACGATTTTTCTGATATTTTTGTGACGTAATGATAAATTTGGACGCACCGGTATAGTTAAACATCGCATAGACACGGGTGAGCCAAGCCCTATAAGGCAACCACCTCGTCGACTACCGTTGGACAAACAATCAGAAGTAGGCAATATGATTCGAGATATGGAAGAGCAAGGAGTCATCGAAAAATCATCGAACCCACGGGCTTCGCCGGTAGTGCTCGTCAAGAAGGATGGGACAACTAGATTTTGTGTCGACTACCGCCGATTAAACGACGTTACGAAGAAAGACAGTTACCCACTTCCTCGAATCGACGACACACTAGATACCATTTCTGGAACTCAGTGGTTCTCAACATTGGACCTAAAAAGCGGTTACTGACAAGTGGAAGTGAAAGAGGAGGACTAGGAGAAGGCAGCGTTTACTACCGGAAACGGACTTTATCAATTCAACGTGATGCGTTTTGGATTGTGTAATGCTCCGGCCATGTTTGAACGATTAATGAAAAATGTTCTACGCGGGCTTACATGGGAGACGTGTCTTGTGTACTTCGACGATATCATCGTTGTTGGAAGGAATTTACCAGAACACATCAATAATCTGCGTTCCGTCTTCGAACGACTAAGTTAGGCCAACTTAAAGCTCAATTCGAAGAAATGTGAACTCTTTCAAAGGAGAGTAAAATTCCTGGGACACATCGTTTCATCTGCAGGAGTTCAAACGGATCCTGATAAGATAGCAGCCGTCCGAGAGTGGCCTACTCCAGAAGACAAGCACCAGTTGAGAAGCTTTATGGGATTAGCCACATATTACCGACGGTTTGTTAAAGGTTTCGCCAATGTGGCTAAAACCCTACACGAACTCACGGGTAAAGACAAGAAATTCTATTGGACAGAAAAATGTGAGGCAGCATTCAACACATTGAAGGCCGAGTTATGTAACAACATTGGCATTCCCAAGGGCGGATCGCCCATTTATATTGGATACTGATGGAAATAACGCAGGAATCGGAGCACTGTTGTCACAGGAAGTCGATGGTAAAGAGAGATTTGTCGCATATTATAGTCCAGTTCTATCTAAGCCAGAGAGAAACTACTACGCCACAAGAAAGGAACTGCTGGCTGCTGTAGAAGCCGTTAAAAATTTCCATAAGTACCTCTACGGACGTCGATTCCACCATCGGACGGATCGTGCCGCCCTGAAATGGTTGTTAAGTTTTAAGAACCCGGAAGGCCAAATAGCTCGATGGATCGAACGACTTCAAACGTACGATTTCCAAATTTCCCACCGTCAAGGGAAGGTACATAATAACGCTGATGCTCTATCAAGAAGACCATGTAAGCCAGATTGTAAACATTGCCATAGAGCGAAAGAAAAACAAGAGGCGTACGACCTTCGAAATGTACAAGCAGAAGTACTAGATGGGTGGACGAGTGATGCTATATGCGCAGCTCAACTTCAGGATGAAGATATGTTGCTAATCCTGGAACACAAAGAAAAGAACGAGCGACCAACTTGGAACAATATTTCCGACAAGAGTGCAACATTTAAGGCATATTGGGCACAATGGAATTCCTTGCTGGTGGAAGATGGAATTCTTAAGCGTAAGTGGGAAGCCGCGGACGGAAAATCCCATCGAATGCAGATTCTAGTCCCACCATCAAAAGTGAAGGATGTACTAACAGAAATGCACGACGGGGCCTCCGGTGGACATCTGGGAGTTAATAAGACACTTTCAAAATTACGATCTCGATTCTACTGGCTTCACATGAGAGATGACGTCGAATCTTGGTGTAGGAAGTGCACAACTTGCACTGCGACCAAAGGACCAACAGCAAAACCAAGGAGCGCTATGAGTGCCCATGTCTTGGCACATTACGACAACCCACAGTACCTCCACACGCCAGTGTAATCCGGTTGGTTTCGATTCCTTGATGTGGGAGTCGGATTACCTGAAGCGCGACGATATCCATTTTATATTGTTTCGCGTTTTCTACGACCGTCTGTATCGCACCAGGTTTATATAACGTTCGAACATTCCACGTGCCTATGTGTATATCCCTTTTTTCCGTTTTCCCCTACATCTTCTTTTTGCCGAGTCGGTGTTTTCTTGATGATTTGTTCTCTTATGGTAGTGTCGGCTCATCATACCTACGCCTATCGGGTTTTTCGTGAGATGGTTTTTTGTATATTGATTATTCATTTTTGTTCCCACGAGTCTTGGGGTTTTAAATAGTCTGCTGTGATGTTTTACGTGGTATGGCAGAATACCGGGTGCCACGGGGGCACAGGTTCACCACGCTTGTCCAACCGTCTCTTTTCGTCTTCGGACTCCGTGAATTCAAACGCCGACTGTTTTCTATTTGTCCACACTTTATTTACATTATTAAATTAAAAGTTACATTCGTTTTGCAGTACACAATATCCAATTATTAAATTCAATGTCACATTCGTTTGAGATACACTATATCAAATTATTAAATTAAAAGTTACATTCGTTTTGAAGTACACAGTATCAAATTAGTAAATTCAATGTCACATTCGTTTTGAGATACACTATATCGAATTATTAAATTAATAAACGCACAATATTTAACTCAGCGCTCGTGGCTCTCAATCAGACTCAATAGACCGCAATTCAAGACTGTATAAATTAAGTTCGAAATCATTCTTTCTCAATTAACCAAAGATTAAGACTCTGATCGATTAAATGACAACACACGACGCTGTATCCCTTGGGACGCCCTACGAGGGATGTAAATCAACGTGAGGGCGCAACCTGCCCTCACGGAATCCGAATCGCGATTACCAAGTTCATCGAAGCGATAGAATACCACACATTCGATCATCGCTTCGATGACCATATAAGGTAAGGTATCCCTTTTGCGTTTTGTTCAACACAAAAAAGGGGTTGAAATGCACACACGATAATTGCTTTTGCTGTTCATCGTGTGTGTCCGCAAGTATGCAGACACAGCATAGATCCCATTTAAAGTTCGCAGCAGGTGCGAGTATCTCAGCTAAAAAAGGGGTTGAAGTGCTTACACGATCAACGTGTGCGTAAGGCATTATTGCCGATCGTGTACATTACATTTTCATGAAAGGATATGTTTATTCGACCATCACGGTGTGGAACTTCACGCTGCTTGGGCGCGCGTTGACGGCGTCCTCTGGTATGACTCGCCATGCGCGTGTGTGTGAAAATGCCTTCGTCTTATGCGCATGGATTCAGGGAATTATGTCGACCACGTGATGTTGTATTGAGCCGTATTTCAGGGGCATTTCGCTGGTGCCAACAAACTCGCTTGTCGATCGGGTGGTCGATCGATGTGGGTATACACGACCACAAAAAGGAAGAAATATCTCCTGTGGTATGTAGTAGACACATTAGGAGGTATTTCTTTGATACTTGTTGGGCAATGTTGATTGATGTATGTGCAACCGGATTGCCTTTAAGGAACATGATGCGTTTCGTACGACTATGCCCTTGTGGTGAATGTCCGTTGTTGCTGATGTATTTTACATATCAGCAGACATTATGTTTCACAGGTTTTTCTGTGGTTATGGTATGACTAAGGCAGATAAGTACACGCTTTTTATGAAGTAGGACGCGCCTGCAAATGGTTACCTGGTGCTAGATGAGCAGGTAAGTAAGTAGTGGCGTTCGAAAGAACCGCCACACTGCCATATCAGACCCCTTCTTTGATATGGTAAGGACTGCTTACTGCTCTGATTCGACCCGGTGTCAGAGAGGCGCCGTTATAATATAGCCGGTATACCCCTGGTTGCAAACCATCCAATGGGTACCGTGACTCTTAACACCCTGGATTAGAGGTGGTAGACCTTTGTGTGTTACTCCTCGCTACCCTATCTGACATGGGTGGCCCTACTGGAAACGTATGCTTCCGTCAGCATAGCCTCAGTGATTCATTGTAGTTTAAGCCCCCACATCACGTCAAGGTTTCTATCAAGGAGGGAGATCTAGGAGGTACTAGTGAACTTTAATAGATTGAGATGTTATCGATCGTCCGCGAACTGTGCGCTACCAAAAATGAGAGGAAACCGAAGAAATTTGAACAGCATTAACAAATTTATTGGGTCATATATTTCAAACAATTTTTTGTTTTGACTTGTCAAGGGGTAGTTTTTCGGGAGGAGTGCTCCTGTTGCTCTCTTTAGAGCAAAATTCGGTTTGGTACTGAACGCGAAAACAGTGATTCTTCATTCGAGCAAGAGCGGTTATGGAGTGCTACAATTAGGAACTTTTGTAAAACAATACTAACAGTTAACTAATGGCACCTTAAGAGCTTGACTCAACGCTGTAGATTCGCCTATTGATAAAAATCAGTGGACTTTGGACCAAAAATGTTATTCAATTTACTATTCTTATTTATAAACAATCACTTACAAGCTATATAAGAAAAAGATCAAAATAAAAATGTACATGAAATGAAATCACTTACAAGCTACTTACTAAAAAGACTTCGCACAACAATGACTCTCTATTGAAAACAATAGGGAAGTAGGAAACAATTCTAGATACCCATATGATATTTAATTTTGAAACTAGTCTTAAAATTAGTATGATATGTTAGATGTTTCTGATGCAACAGATCGACCACTGTTTCTCATCATAGTGTACCTTATTGGAGCTATCTCGACGTGGTCCCTTTCAAGTTTTTTCTTCAAACACGCTATTAGGAAACCTACGGCTAGCCCAATTAGGAGAACAATGATTATTGTCAATATAGTTACTAAAATGTATCGCCGACGCAAGAATTTTGGCTTTTCTTGACTCTCAGGTACAATATATTCTGCAGGCAAATCACATACATATTTTGGTCCTAAGCTGTCTATCGCCCTCCCTACCAAACCAAACGGGGAAGAACATCGGCCAAGCTCACAGTTGTTATGAGTTCTTATGTTGCAGATATAAACAATCTGCATGAGACTGCAATCGCATATCCAAGGATTTCCATTAATTCTAAGAGTCTGAAGGTCCGGCCAAGGTGACGCGAAATTAAAATCAGTCCATTGTTTGTTGGTGCTTAAATTCGTTCTGAAGGCTCCTAAATGGCAATTGGAGATATCCAACTGAAACAAAAACAAACGATAGGTTAATGCCGATGATCCCTCAGTAAAACAAAAAAAAATTTACTGTAGTTAATTTTGTGGAGTGTAAAAGACCTTCCATGTCGAAGTCAATTAGTTTCGGATTCTGATTAGCGAATAGCCGTCTTAGGGAAGGCAATTCGCTAAATGAACCGCTTTGTATCGTGACAAGATCAGTCATATGGCTGATGTTGAGCTCTTTTAGATTTTTCAATCCCTGAAAGTTGATATTTCTTATTTCTCGTATAGGATTAGCAGCACAGCTGAAAGACTCCAATTGGGTGCTAATAGCCCCAAAGTTGCCAGGAAGGACCTGAATCTGATTTCCTTGAAGAAGGAGCGTTTTTAAGTTGTGCAGGCTCCTAAGAAGGAGAGTTGGAATTGATTGAATCCGATTGTGCGACAAGTCCAAAAACTACATATAAAATCAAGTTATAATTAATTTCCAAAAAAAAAAATTAGTTAAAGTATGCTTCTGTAGCCATATAGAGAACACCAATGGGATACCATAGAAGCCTTACCTCCAGAGCCTTAACGTTGGTGATGGCCAAAGTTGTTGATCCTTCTAACGTCTCCAGCTGATTGAAGCCAATATTCAAAAGCTTTAGATGAGGGATGTACTCAAAGAGTGGTTGTTCCAAGGCTGTTATTGAGTTGTGACTTAATTCTAACTCCTGCAACGCTATTTCCTTATAGTGGTCGCTCTGAAATGCACCTCGAAAAATATTAGATGAAAGGACGCTTGACTTGAGCTCATTCCAGCTGAGGTCGAGTCGCTTTATGTTGTGCACGTCTATAAATGTTGGTATTTGGATTTCTCTTATTCCACAGTGGCGGCAGGAAAATGTCAATGCAGCATTCGTGGCAGGCAGTTGTTGTAGTAAACTAATATTGTTCTTGGAGAATATTGCAATTACTTCGGTTCCTAACGTATAATAATACCAAATTTGAATATTGTTGTCTTTACAATTATTACTTACTGCTTACCATTTTGGCCGGCATCGATTTTAGGCGGCCAATTGGCGAGTATATGAGTGAAGTTTTTCATGGAACAATCCAACATGTGATAGGTAGATTTATCGTTGAAGGTTGATGTTATGCAGGAGCATATTTTGCACACGTCGTCTACGTCTTCGTAAGGAGTGTCTTCATGGGCTTGAGCAGAGATTAAGAAAACGTAGCACTATAATAAAGATCAATATAAAAATAAATAAATAAAAGTGTAACAATTCTGAGTTTATCACTAGTAATAAGCACTACAAACTTTTTTTTAAATATTTTTATGCAAATATATCTTTCCACTATATAGATATAACAATTCTCTCTGGGCAAGAAAAAAAAAGGTTTTGTGGGATTGAAGTAGGTGCCTGACCCGACGCGGGTTCACTTCATTCCCCAAACAATCTAAAAGTTCCGCCGAGAGAGCACCACAAGAAGAAATGAAACGCTGGAGTTGTTGGTGATTGATGTAAATCGTGGCGAAGAACACTGAACTCCACACTCGAGTTCCAGGACACTGTACACTGCGGAATGATGACAAATTAAAACGCGGATGTTGTTATTCTGTAGAATGTTTATTTATTGTTTAGTTTATAGTGTAACACGTTGAGGTATAATTGTATTACAAATCATAAGAACTCTTTTCTTAACTTGACATGGTCCACCACTTTGAAAATTATTAATTTCTTTAATATCAAATCGTTGTACAGCGAAAAAGGAAACAAACACAAATAGTCACACAATGATATACCAGGCACCGCCTTAACACCAATTTCACGAGAACAGGTAACAAACTAAATTTTCTCCGAACACGGTTATTGCAATACTGACATTTCGAAAAAAACTGTATCTATTCGAGGATAGATCACTTGACAAAGTCCCACGACTCTGACGACGCGATAACCTGGGCACGTGTGTGGGCGGTAAAAATCTGACTCCACGATGCAACTGACATCCATCAGATTCAATGGCCGCGAATCGCATCGATAGGGGAGGATTCTATATGTGTCCGTATACGACAGGTACGTTGCCCTTCAGCCTGCGTATCGGAAATGACGAAAATGCACCTGAATAAACATGGGCTGGTGTAATGCATTGTAGGTTTTATAGAGATACATGATAGCGAAGATCGCCGAGGGGGGAAATAGGTTTCTGTGTCTTAAATAAACAGAAACGCTATTTCGAGGGCCATAAATCTTTGATGAGCTGCGCCTGAGAACGAAATGGGTTTTTGCTTTAAGATACACAAAAATGCTATTTCAAGAAACACAATGATATTGTGACGCATATGACAATCAGTACTAGAATATTCTAGAGAGTCCGAAACAGAGTACTAGAATATTCTATAAAGTAATGGAAAACTGGAGACCGTGGACAGTAGAACATTCAAGACTATGGAACGGACGGAAACGAAACGCCGAATCAGAATAAGCAAACGGTATAAATACATCGCACACAGACTATGGAGATGAGTAAGAAGTAGAAGGTCAAGCAAGCGATAAATAAGAAGTAAAATACGCGACAAGTACGGAAGCGATAAGTCAAGAAATCGTTGTGTACGGTAAAAGTAACGGTTGTGGTTAACGGACTAATAAAGTGTTATATTAATTCAAAATCGATTTAACGGCTCTTATTTATTCAAAATAATTAATCCAGCGAACCCTAAGCTCGCTACAATTGGTGTCAGAAGTGGGATTAATTATTGGTGAAGTAAATAAGTCTGTGAAAGTGTGTTGTAACGATGCCAGATCGACATTTGGAGGATCTTGGCGTTCCTGAGTTGAAGAAGGAACTTGAGGACCGGAACCTGGATAGCAGAGGACAGAAGCAAATTCTACAACAGCGTCTGCAAGCAGCAATGGAGGAAGAGGGTTTTGATGTTAACACATATGTATTTACGATTGGGCCAGACTGTCCGGATGGAGAAGAGACAGCGAGTCAAGATGGTGCCAATGTAACGGAGAAGAGTTCGCCACAGTTGGACATTTCGGAGATGCTCAGGATGATGATGATAAAATTAGATGCGCGAGCTGCAAAATTGGATGCGTGGGCTGCAGACGTTAATGCAAAATTGGACGCAGGAGCTGCAAAATTGGATGAGCGAGCTACAGCCGTTAATGCAAAATTGGACGCACGAGCTGCAGAGTTTAAGGCAAAATTGGATGCCCAAAGGCAGTGTATGAAAGAATTCTGGGACTCGGAAGCGGAGGAATCTGAGGATGAGGAGAAATTAGAGCCACATGAAAGAAGAAACTCAGGAAGAGCAAAGCTATGCCCGACAGCAGTGAGGAAGAGGAGGAAGATGACGATGATGTGTTATGTGAAGAACTGAAGGATCTCATCGATGATAACCCGATTGAAGAGGACGGCAGTGATGGTGAAGGCACTGATGCTTCAGGACGTTCCCTGAAACGGATTTACAATGATGATGACGAGTTGGACGACCGACTGGAAGACGGCGACTGTGACCTTATTGAAGAGAATCTTGGTTTGAAAGTCGGACGCAGAAAGTGTCCCAAGCGTCTGCGTCGTACACAGGACGAAGAAAGTGGTGGAGAGGAACAGCACGTCGATGAAGGTTCAGGACGTGAGGATGTAGCTGAACAGCTATTCGACGACGAAGACGATATTGAACGCCGCTCTGAACGTAATCCCAGGGAAACTGAGGCGGCAAAACATTTCAATGATGATGAGGAATGGGAGTCTGATGCTGAGGATTTTATTGTAGACGACGAAGGAAGGCCAATTGCTGAGAAGAAGAAAAGACGACTTCTAGTCACTCACGCGTCATTGCAAGACAGTTTCGATATAGATTTCGACTATGAGGATTTCACTAATTGTGACGAGGACGGATATGAATCCGAATACGAACCTAGTGAATTGGAAAGGGGTCACTTTACGGATTTGGACAATGAAATCCGTAAAACGGATATTCCTGAGCGAATGCAATTTCGCGAAGTTCCGGTTACGCCTGTTCCAGAGGGACCCAACGAGCTACAAGATGAAGCTGAATGGATTTACAAACAGGCGTTTTGTAAATCAACTGTTTCCGAACAAGAGAGATCAACGGATGTTGGAGGTCGAGACCGCTATTGTAAGCTACCACATACGGGGAGAAAAATCAAGCAAGCCCTAGATTGTGGGCATAATCAACAGCTAGAGGTGCCGTTCATTGCGTTCTATAGAGAAGAACACGTGAAACCAGAATTAACGTGCGACGATCTATGGAAAGTCTATTACTTCGACGCACGCTGGTGTTTACTGTCAGCTCCAAAGAACAAACTGCTCCAGTTATTTGAAAAGATGCGGAACTACCAGTTGGATGCGGTTATGAAATCGACAGATGCTCCAATACTAGATGATATGCGTGTAATTGAGGATAAAGATCTAGATCGCTTACGTGATTTTTTTTTTTTTTTTTTTTTTTTTTTTTTATTTTTTTTTTTTTTTTTTATTAGACTTCTCTCGGGAGAGGCGAACCTATAGCGTCGAGTGGGCGCCCCGAGATGCCATCAAATAACTGTTGCAGTTCTTTTTGAACAGTTGCAGGTTGTAACGCTCCGGGTACACTCGCATGGGAAGGGAGTTCCACAGCTTCCCCGCTATATAACGGAACGAGTTCTGATACAGGGATGTTCGCGCTGTCGGGAGATGAACCAAACAAACGGGTGCGATCCGTCGGATTGTCTTGTGGAGCGCATATAGACCGAATTGCGTGGAACAATATCAAGAATCTCCGAAGAACAGCACCCGTGATAATATCTGTAAAACAGACAGAGGTCGGCTACGCGCCTTCGATGTGATAGCGACTGTAGTCCCGACGTCAGCGCCGAGTCCCCGATCAGGCGGATCGCTCGTCTTTGTACGCTCTCAAGTAGGTCGAGGGTATGTTTAGGAGCCGAGCTCCAAACATGAGAGCAATATTCGAGCGCGGGTCTAATTTGAGATTTATATAGGAGAAGAAATTGGGCCGGAGTAAAGTATTTCTTGGCTCTAAAAAGATAACTCAGTTTTCCTGAGGCTGATCTGGCGATACCCGATACGTGTTTATGCCACGATACATTCCCACAGACCGTGACGCCGAGCAATTTCCCCAGCCTCGAGGGCCCGGCCATTCATCATCAGCTGTGGAACCGATGATCCAGTTTTCTTTGTGAATGTTGTATACTGGGTCTTCGTTGCATTGAAGTCGACAAGATTGGCCTTTCCCCACTGCAGGACTTTATCGAGATCCCGATTCAGAGAGTTAATCTGTCTACATCTCAGCTGATGTGACATTGATGCACCAATCGGCCGATCACTCGAAAAGGAGGAAACAAGCGTACTATCATCCACAAAACTAAACACTTTGTTATCCGTTGTCTCCAACAAATCATTTATGTGAAGCAAGAACAAGGTTGGAGCTAAAATTGAACCCTGGGGCACCCCTGAATTAACAGGATACAGATCCGAACACTCGCCGTCCACAACAACCCGGATCGATCGATTCTCGAGGAAGCTCCTCGTCCAGTCGCAAAGCTGTTGGGAAAGTCCATATGAACGAAGTTTGCTCAGCAATGCCCCGTGCCAGACGCGGTCAAAAGCCTTGGAGATATCTAATGCGACCGCCCTTGACTCACCATGCCGTTCAATCGCAGATGTCCATATATCGGTTATAAGTGTCAAAAGGTCTCCTGTGGACCGCCTGCCACGGAATCCGTATTGACGATCATTCAGAAGACCGTTGCACTCCAAATATTTAACCAACTCTGTATTGATGATTTTTTCCATTACCTTAGATAAAATAGACAGTAATGCTATCGGACGGTAATTTTGTGGGAGACACTTTTTTCCCGTCTTTGGGATTGGCTGAACTCGAGCGATTTTCCAGCAGGCTGGAAAGGTCCTCCGTGCATAAGATAAGCGGAAGAGTCTGCCAAGAACCGGCGATAGTTCTGGAGCACAGTTCTTAAGGACTATTGCTGGTATTCCATCCGGGCCGGTTGCCTTCCTACAATCCAGTTCACGTAGAATGCGATGAATAGTGCGCGGACGAAATCTCACATCCCGCATGGAAGACTGTACCGGCGAGATCACAGGTGGCTCCAAAAGGCCGGGATCGAGGTTTGAATTCGCGGAAAATAAATTCGCGAACACATTAGCTTTATCCTTTGGATTCGTGACTAACGTCCCGCTGTCTGTCACCAACGGAGGGAAAGAGGAGGAAGCAAAGTTACTGCTGACAGCCTTTGCCATTGACCAGAAGGAGCGCGAACCAGTTGAGCACCGAAGGAGCTTATTGATCACCCTGTCGTTGTGAGTCTTCTTCGCGGTATGAATCGCCTGGTTGCACGCATTTCTGATTCTAACGAAATTCGTTCTGTTAACATCGGTGGGATTGGAGCGCCATTGCTTAAAAGCTCTATTTTTTGCCGCAGTAATCAGCTCGCATTTTTTGTCAAACCAAGGTTTATCAGACGAACATCGTTAGATGGCATGTGGAATATACATCTCCATCCCCAGGAGAATAATCTCTGATACCGACTCCGCGCAAGCGTTAACATCGGAGTTTCCGAAGCACACCTCCGACCATGGAAAGGATGCGAAGAAATCTCGCATATCGTCCCAGTTAGCAGCCCCATACTTCCATACATGGCGAAGCTGCCTAGGCCGGTTATTCGCTTGGTATGCAAGTGCTTGCGCGACAGATACCAAGCAGTGATCTGAGTTTCCCAGTGGCGCAAAAACCTCTACGGTATAAATATTCGGTTCGGATGTCAAAAACAGATCCAGGGTGTTCGCATAATCGCCTCGGGAATCCGGTACTCGCGTTGGCTCTCCCACGAGTTGAGCCAAGTTGTGGCTTACAGCAAACATCACCGCCAGCCTCCCAGCCTCGTCGGTTCTGTTAGAATGTAACAACCAGTCGGAATTGTGCACATTAAAGTCGCCAAGGACAATAATTTCAGAAGCTGGGTGGTTGATCTGTATCCAGTCGACGGTATATGAAAGATGTTCGAAAAATGTCGCCGGTCGATCGTCATTCGGGGAGCGGTAAAGACAACAAAGAAATTTAACGGAATTCCTCAGCACGACCCTCAACCATATGATGTCCATATTATTGGGCTCCAACGCCTCCATCCTCTGGCAAGCCAGATCGGACCGTGCGAAGACGCAGACTCCGCCCTTAAAACGGAACCTCGAATGTAAGTCGTATCCTGAGCAACGAAGATATGTCGAATCAGTTGACGAATCGACCTGGGTCTCAGTTAGGGCAAGGATATCAGGTTTCGTTGTTTGCAAATATTGGTGGACGGCGTTTACATTCGTATTGGTGAAACCGATGCCCCTGATGTTACAAAATGCCGTCACCAGTCGAGCGTGGGCCGAGCCTCGAGAGCTAGCCCGGTTATGCGATGACGAACCTCTCAAAGTTCCATTATTTATCATGATATCTGCATGATGTTCCCCCTGACATAGTCCCCCCCCGGAGATCCGAATGGGAGACTAGTTTACCTCCGGTATTCTTTATATCAGAAGACACCATCATGACTTATCCCCTTGTCAGTCCGGGCCATCAGCCACACATCCGAAACACCGTCGAAGATTTCTCTCGGCGATATCGCGGAATGTACAGCGTGACGGGGTGGTATCTCACCTTGGGACCGACTACCACCTAACCAACCTTTTCTCGAACCGGTCCATCAGCCAAGCTCCGAAAGATGGCCAGGGATTTCTCCCGACCATTTCACGGAGCCTAAAGCTTGATGGGGTGGTATTTCACCGGGCGCACGGGGCGTTGGGACCCCGGCTACCACTCGGCCTTTAGTCGCCTCTTACGACAAGCTGGCCTAGCTGTGAGTATATTCTAACGCCCTACTCACAGAGCATGAACTCCAGAAGAGCTTAAGGGTGTACACATGCATTTTCTCTTATACTATTCGCATGAGATCCCTAAAATGCAAGAGGAATTCCGTCGTCAGGAAAAGGAAGAATGGCGGCAGGCCAGAGCTGAGGCGAAAAGGAGAGCAGTAGAAAATTTGGAAGAAGGTCAAGAGCTTCCACCGCCAAACGCCAAGATGAAAGTGGTACATCGTGACCGACTGGCGGCTTTTGTTGGCCCGGGAGACCAGTGAACTTAGTTCGCGACGAACTAATCTAGGCGGAGGGTAGTGTGACGCATATGACAATCAGTACTAGAATATTCTAGAGAGTCCGAAACAGAGTACTAGAATATTCTATAAAGTAATGGAAAACTGGAGACCGTGGACAGTAGAACATTCAAGACTATGGAACGGACGGAAACGAAACGCCGAATCAGAATAAGCAAACGGTATAAATACATCGCACACAGACTATGGAGATGAGTAAGAAGTAGAAGGTCAAGCAAGCGATAAGTAGAAGTAAAATACGCGACAAGTACGGAAGCGATAAGTCAAGAAATCGTTGTGTACGGTAAAAGTAACGGTTGTGGTTAACGGACTAATAAAGTGTTATATTAATTCAAAATCGATTTAACGGCTCTTATTTATTCAAAATAATTAATCCAGCGAACCCTAAGCTCGCTACAATATGCACATCGTGTTTACTCAGGCGTTCATGATAATGCCGTTGTAGACTATACATTCTGGTGACGATAGGTCAGCCGAAAATTTGGGTTTTGTTTGCAAGACGGTGCCGGTACATGAGTATAATGCCGAGGAATTAGCCTTGCAGATGTACATCTCGCCCAGGGTAGCCATTGTCACACCCCACTACTTATCATATTATACTTACCGACTACCCAGGTGATGCACTTTCACCATTCGTTTGATATCAAAATAAATAACAATAAATATTCCATTGTCCCAAACATTTGCATACGAAGCCATACTCCACTCAATTCATATCTCCATCAATCCAAGATATGCAATTCATTTCTTCTTCAGAAACAATATTCACTCATCCCAATTCAATTCACAAATCTCATTTTCAATTCGATGTAAACAAACATCTGCAGACACAGCAAAATGCACAAGCGAACCGAACAAATTGAATCGTTTAATCGTTCGCTCAAGGTCGTCGCAATTTAGGTTACACCAACAGATGTAAACATACGGCGGCATTATCATAAGCCACAGTAAAACGATTCAACGGCAGCAAACTGCCTACACATGCGGAACGGGAATTGAGTTACTGAATTCAAAGTATGGAGCAATGCTAGGAAATTGGAGCGGACGTTGGCTCCGCAAAACGTTTAAACGTTTAAATTGATTCGTGTGCAAGTTTCACAGGTAAAGCAATTAAGTAATTGGTAAAACCTATACCGAAATAGCTTTTTTGCAGAACTAAACGATTGAGCAATGACAGGCGAATAACCTCGGAATAGGTTATTCGTTGGGTATGTGGAAGTGCATCATCTGCAGTATTTACGATTCTTTAATGGTATATAAAGTGGTAATCGAAAACAAGAAGTCTGCGGCCACCCATAAGTAGAGCGGGGCTTCTTGTGAGTAAAATTACTTAGGTCAAAAGTGTAATAAGCTACAATCCGATAACTTACTAATAAATGATAGCATTGGAGATATAAAAAATCCAAATTGTTACATTTTGGCGCCCGAGCAGGGACCTAGGGAAGCCCAAGTTTAACAGCTTGTAAGCGCTTTTAAAGAGCCTAGCCCTAAAATAATAACACAACTCATTTTGTACCGGGCAAGACACCTCACCCCGTCACCCGAAGTTGAGCCTGGCTTCGGGGGTACAATTTGATAACTTATTTCGTTAATTAAAATCGCAAATACCCCGTTTTAAAGCTAAAACCCACACGACGTTTGGGAACTGTCCAGCGTCCAAAGAAAGACTTCAACTCCCACAACTGACGTCATTCTAACGGGACTCTATTTCATGGATTGCAAGGACCCAATCACCGAGGACCTCATCAACACTGAGGTGCCCGAACAAATCAAATACTCGTCTAATCTGGACCAAACGACGAACAAATACGAGTACATTCCCGACTACCCGTCGACCCCAGTCCGGTACATTGAGGACGCCTTTGAATCGGACCCACTCCTCAATAGGATCATCGCACACCAACTCCGCAACATATTCCCCAAACCAACGAAATCCATTGCGGGAAACCCGACACATAAGGAAGGAAAAAACAGTACCAACTCAGAGGCAGAGGTAGAATCACTCCTCGATGGGATCATGGCGCACCAGCTCCGCACCATATGCCCCGAATCAGCAAAATCCGATGTAGAGAAACTAACGCACGAGGAAGAACAGACGGGCACCAACCCGGATGTGGAAGATAAAATTGAAAGGGCAACGAAGAGCGCAATTTCACCGAAACGTCCCCGGTACTTCCCTTATAAAAGGAAACACATGCGGCAATAGGTCCTTACTGCTACCACAAACCACTGTCCACGAACAAGGGGACACCAACGAACGGCAACCACACCATAAACTCGGAGCAATAATAAAGACCAGGGTAACCCCCAACTATAGGGCGCGAAGCCTACCTGGCAAAAATCAAATACCACAACAACAAAACAACAGGAAACCGCAGCACAACCACCAGTCCGACGAAACAACCACGGTAACAAACAACAAACAGCCCTGAGTAAGAAATTTTTTTTTTACAAAATCCATTTTTTTTTTTTAAAAAACCAATTGTTTTAAAAACACTGTTTGACCATATTGTGCAGCCATAAATCTTAGGGAAGAATTTCCACTAATATACAAACAAATTAACAGAGACGTTTACGGGATAGCAACTGTTTTAGAGATTAATTAATTCCTTCTTTTTATTACCATACGACCTCGTCTGCCACTAACACTCCCTCCAATAAACACTACTTAACCGCGTCACTCTCTATCGAAAACATGACTGTTGATTTCGTTAAAATCGCCAAGCTCACGTCACAGCTTGTGCCGGTATTCTCAGGCGGACAGGATCCTGTGACAAGCAATGAGCTGAAAACGTTTTTGGGATGCTGCAGGAAGGTAATCGAATGTCTACCTGCAGAGGAACATTCCGCGTTCCTGACAATTTTCCCCACGCGATTGCGAGGTGAGGCATACATACTAATTGCCTCAAACTCGCCAAAAACCTTCGAGGAAGCCGCAAGACTCCTCAAACAAACCTACATGCCTAGGGAGACTTACCAAGAATTGGTAAGTCAATTAATAACGATCAGACAGCAACCCTTGGAAACGCTCATCGCTTTTACCGCAAGGATAAAGCAGATGCTGTTGTTATGCAAGGAAGCTGCTGATCATAAGTATGGCACAAAGGCAGCCTCCAAGCTGAACGCACAACTGGAGGACTTCGCCAAAAACTCATTAAAAGGTGGTGTTAGTAATCGCCACCTGTGCCAATACTTGTTAACCCTGGGAAACATCGCGTTGGATGACTTAATACAAAAGGCACTAGATATGGAAAGGCTGCAACAGGTCGCATTTCAACCACAACCATATAGTTTCATGTTAGGTTCTGCTAAACCAGAAACTTCGCTGATTCCTAACAATCTGACGCTTCCGCACAATCTAATAAGCACAAAAATCTTACCGTTCACCCCGATTGCTCCAAGAAACTCAAGCGCTCCTAATACAGATCCGTTACAACGAAACAGAGACAACGGCACTCCAAGCCACAGGCAAAACGATCCATTTACAAACACGAAACACCTTCATTCGATTACCGCTAAAATAACATGTAATTTCTGCCACAAACAAGGGCATACTTATAGCGACTGTCTCACACGGAGAAACACTCCGTCCCATAATCACGACTGCCACAATAAATACACAAATATCGCAAATACAAACTATTCAAGAAATGGAAATCAACATAGGGCCACCCCCGTAAAATCCCCTAAAAGCGCCCACATTAATAACACGCCTAGGGTTTACAAATTAACATTAACCTGCGATTTTTGTGGTCGACAAGGCCATCGCATTCCAGAATGTCGCCATAGAATTAAATGGGAATCCCGGATTAACACATCCGCCCCAACAGAATTGCGAAATAATTACCATTCAGAATGCCTTCAGCCGCCACAAACCCGTGCACCCACAGTGAACCTCCCTCTGGATATAGGTCTAAACGACCATGTTCAACTAGTGGTAGACACAGGCGCTGAAGTGAGCATCATCACTGAGCAAGCACTCAGAGATGTTAAAATCAACAAAAATGATACAAACACTTTAAAATCTCCATATGGAATAGGAAGAACCCTAGGGAGTTGCCAAGGAAACTTCAATCTAAAAACTAAAATTCCTTGCAAATTCCAAGTCGTACGCCAATTGCCCGGTTTAACCGAGGACGGACTACTAGGGAACGACTTCCTTTCAAAGAATTGCATTGTAGAAGGTCCAAACCAACAACTTAGGTTTCCACGCACCAAAAGCAATCTGGAAGAATTTAGTATCCCACTAAACAAATATCCACGCCACAAAAAGACAGCCATAGAGAGGCAACTTATAGAAAGAGCGGGACCCAATACGGTCAGATATACCGCCTATAAAGCCCCCAAAAATTCTTCTACACAAGAATCCAGCTGCAGAACCCCAGTGGCAGTGGAAAATTCCCAATTAGCGAAATTAGCTCCGCGAGATACTATGAAGAGGTCTAAAAGCTATCAAAAGGTAAAACGATACCCCACAGGAGTAAAGAAAGAAAACCCATATCCCAACCAAGAATTGAGTAATGAGGACTCTCCCCACAAAGCTATACTATCAGGAAACGCCACTTACCCTCCTCGTAATCATAACCAAACAAACAAACTAGCAACAACTTCTAAAACATTTCATCCATTCAAAAAACATCTAACAACTCCACTGATAAACCAGGGAGCATATTCGTTAAGGAGTGATCACGGTTCGAATATCCAGAGCATTCGATACCTTTTCACAGAGAAGGAGTCTGCGGACGAACCAATCATCCAATCAGCGAATCGACAGTTGACCTCACAGCATACTAAACAAAATTCGACAGAATTCAGGATTCGCCTGAAAAGTAAAACCACAAGTCCCCATCACACATGGACAACCGATGCGAGACAAGTTACAGCAATAGCGGGACCTAAAACGGTCAGACATACCGCCTGTAAACTCTCCAAGGTTTCTCTTACTCCAGCGACAGGGACACCCCACCGACAAGTGGAGGTATTTTCAGGTAGAGCTGTTTACGTGCCCATGCGATCTCAACAGGTCACAGCTGTTCCAGTGAAGCCAAAGGAAGAAACGCTCTGTCTGAATCAGAAATCAGACGATGGAGCCTTCCTATCGGACACATCACTGACAGAAAGTAAAACCACTAAAATGATTTTAATCATACGCAAATCCTTCAGATTAAAATCTGAAAACCACAAGAGGAACCCTAAGTCAAGCGGCAAAAGCCCTAGCTCCTCTCCAAACAAAAAATTGTGGAAAAAACCCACAATAATCAATAAACAAAAGCAAGATAAAGGCAACACCTTTACATGCAAAAGGAGAAACACAAAAGGTACACTTTCGAATTTATTCACTACCTTATCTCAAAACGAAGACAACGAAGTATTATTAATACAAAAGCCAAATCAAACATCCCATGAGTACAAAAATCCTAAGGACAAAACACCCCTGCGAAAGGTCCATCCTTTCGTTACAACAAGGCCCAACAAGACAGCCATCGAAGTAGGCCAGAAACTAATAATAGTTCGCAATGGCAGGTTAAAACTTTATTCCAAAATTGGTCAATTTAGATTCCCACCTACTAGTCTTTCTAAAAACCCTGAACACTTGCTATCTCAAGGCTATACCACACATCTAAGACCGTTCCCAGCATAATACCCAACATGGTCAAATACAGAGATTAGGCAAAACATTATATAAATTATCTTTGGTGGAGTTAATAAGCGAATAATGTCTTTTATCACCCAACCCTTATGTTAATGAATGAATCTAATTGAACATGCAATTATTATACAAAACAATGTACAAATAATTATTATTACTATGAATACTATTAGTAAGCACAACGATGCCCATTAAAACTAAAACTATCTAAAACTACTAGTAAACACCAATATCTAAAAGAAAAGAAGAATACATATACATAACGAAATTATCAAACTATAACTAACCTAACTTTTAAGTACCCATTCCTCATACATACTACTAACACACAAAAATATATTCGCAAACAAAAAGAATTACAAATATATATACAATTATTAGCTACTCAAAGTTATATTACCATAAAACTACAAAAAATTAAATAAAAAACCGTATATAACATAGTTACTACCAACTCACTAATTCAAGCGTACACCAGAAAATTTTAATATTATTAATTAATTACACATATACCTACGGAATTAATTATATAAACTACATGTTACACATTAAATCAGAACCAAATTTTTACATATGATTAGTAAAATTATCAATAATCAAACATATATTGTTAATAATTAAATACAAAGTATAAAGAACTAAGTACATACATATAACGAAAATTAGTTAATTACATACATACATATAGACTTTACAGAAATCATTACAAATAGTAAACCGATTATAGATAAATAAGTACTAAGCAAACATAGACAGTAAAGTTGTCAATAATTAATTGTTTAAATTCTAAATTACATATTATACATATATTAAGTTTTACCTAAATCAAAAGAAAAACTAAAATTTTACATATTCCATACTCCACACATGAATAGTAAATCATTTCCACACATTGATAGTAAGTCATATAAATATACAATTAAGCAAACTGTAGAGGAATAACCAAATAGATTAGTTACATAGATAGCACAATTGTTAACATACATACATACATATAATTTTTTTTAACTATATAAAACAAAAAGAAATGTTAATGAAGAACATATGTAAACACCAGCTTTCAACTCACATCTGCAACCACCTACGTACCACAGAAAATCACTCGTACCGGTGATTTTCTTTCTTTTCAGAGGGGAGGAATGTCACACCCTTATCATATTATACTTACCGACTACCAGGTGATGCACTTTCACCATTCGTTTGATATCAAAATCAATAACAATAAATATTCCATTGTCCCAAACATTTGCATACGAAGCCACACTCCACTCAATTCATATCTCCATCAATCCAAGATATGGAATTCATTTCTTCTTCAGAAACAATATTCACTCATCCCAATTCAATTCGCAAATCTCATTTTCAATTCGATGTAAACAAACATCTGCAGACACAGCAAAATGCACAAGCGAACCGAACAAATTGAATCGTTTAATCGTTCGCTCAAGGTCGTCGCAATTTAGGTTACACCAACAGATGTAAACATACGGCGGCATTATCATAAGCCACAGTAAAACGATTCAACGGCAGCAAACTGCCTACACATGCGGAACGGGAATTGAGTTACTGAATTCAAAGTATGGAGCAATGCTAGGAAATTGGAGCGGACGTTGGCTCCGCAAAACGTTTAAACGTTTAAATTGATTCGTGTGCAAGTTTCACAGGTAAAGCAATTAAGTAATTGGTAAAACCTATACCGAAATAGCTTTTTTGCAGAACTAAACGATTGAGCAATGACAGGCGAATAACCTCGGAATAGGTTATTCGTTGGGTATGTGGAAGTGCATCATCTGCAGTATTTACGGTTCTTTAATGGTATATAAAGTGGGTGCGATTGAGTTGTAAGAACACAGGTAATCGAAAACAAGAAGTCTGCGGCCACCCATAAGTAGAGTGGGGCTTCTTGTGAGTAAAATTACTTAGGTCAAAAGTGTAATAAGCTACAATCCGATAACTTACTAATAAATGATAGCATTGGAGATATAAAAAATCCAAGTGTTACACCATGGACCAGCGGCCGATTAATAGGATAAACATAGTGATGCTACTGTGTGTTTGTTTGTTTAACAGGCCGGTGCATCGTTAGGCATGATCTGGGGTATGATTATCTAACGTCAATCATATTAGTGCCCAAATCCTATGATCGGTAGATAACCGATAAAGGAAATTGGTCGCAAGTGTTGCGAACCTCGGGACTGGGGCAATAAATGGTAATGAACCGTAGCAAAACCCATCGGCTACAACTGTGTCAACAATTACGCTGGCCAGCGAGTATTTATCTATTATAATTGCTGCCAAGCCGAGCCGATGGCGATATGGTACGGTTCATATAATAATTCAATGTGATGCATGCCTTAATGAGGTTCAACTTTCAGGTGAAAGTTATTTGAAAATGAGCTTACACTGCTCGAATGCAGGTAAGTATAGTGGTTTATGGAGTGAGGGAAAGATAGGTTGTTCTAAAGAAATGGATGGTTCTTTAGGAAGGCTTTAAAGAACCGTCACAGTTTCTCCGCTCGGAGATAAAAAAAAAGTATTCTCTGGGCCACAAGCGCCTTTTTACACTCCATCGAAGTGCGACAAAAAACTCTATATACTCCGACTATTCGCGGAGAGAAAAAAAAATGAAAAGAAATTTTCCCGTGTGGAAGAAGAACAAAAATTATCACTAAAATCAGATTTGTGCACCCGTTTCGAAAGAAATAAAAATTGCATCTTCACCATCACATTTGGTTACAATGAATTATAAACCACACATAAAATATGTTGCATTCCACTACATGAACCCCATGCGACAGTCAATTAACTACATAAAACCCCATTCCGCAATCAATTAACATAGCAACAAAAATGGGCACTTATACGTCGAGTGTCTGAAGAGGTAAAATACGCCCTTCCGCCGGGATTGCAGGCAGTATGGGCATAACATCAAGGCCCGCCGTGCATGCCAGGCACCACAACGCAGTCTCGGTCCTCTACTACAGATTAGGTCACCACATCAGCGGAGGGAGTGCCAGAGGAGAACCGCAGCAACCCTCTGCAACTGAAAAACCGGTAACATCCAGCCCAAGAGTTTATAGCGTCCGATGTTGCTACGAGTTTTGTGGCCGTAAAGGTCACACGTAGAAAAGGTGTGGAGGTGTGGTTAGGTGGGATATAACACCAATACATATAATGGACAATAAATTCCCGAATTACACCCATCTTAACACACACCCTAGTGGCCACGACTAAACGTCAGCGCCAGATCCCACAGACTTGTACAGTCATAGGTGGCAGGAGGTTAGAAGACAAATCCCAAAGGGCCCCAGAAACAACCGCGGCAAAAGCGGGGAAGACTGAAAACCCCGGTCACAAAGCCATCGGCCCAAAGAAGGCCAAACTAGCTCTGTTTCTGCTACTTCAGAGTCTCATAAGACTCAAAAGCAGAGCAGAGTAGACGCTACCATGGGCGGCAAACGCCAAATGCTCAGGCCACAACAGTGTCGGCCCACGGCAGGCGAAAGCCGCTCTAGCTCTGCCAGTTCGGAGTCTGCTAAGGCTCAAAGGAGAGGAGGGGCGCACCTAAGGGCTACATGAGCCGGAGGCCATCTACGGACTCCCTGAGTTGGAAGCACCATCCAGAGCACCGTCGGCCCAAAGCAGGCCAAAGCCGCTCTAGCTCTGCTAGCGCGGAGTCTACGGAGGCTCCAAATGAGAGCAATCACTCGCGAAAGAGTGAAAGACAGTGCGATTTTTGCGGTCGACACACACACACGGCGGCAGTGTGTCAACAAAAAGCAAAATGGGAGCGGTCGGAAAACTCCCAGAGGTCGGGTCGGGAGACCCCAACCCGACTGCACTAAACTCGCGACTCAGCAAAAGCTATCCTCAGCTTTCGCCAACTGAAGTCCCGATTGTCCAACTCCCTTTGGACATTGGCCGTAGAAACACTACTCGCCCAATCGTGAACCCGAGCGTTGAGATCAGCCTCTTAAAGCTGAAGGCACTCCACCCGAGGCATGTTGTGGATGTGCAAAAATCCACGACACTCCAGACGCTTTTTGGCAAGGACAAGTCAAGGGGATGCTGCCACGGGAATTTCATGTTACACCACGAGATTTCCTGCAGCTTCCAAATAATGGACTCCTTGCCGGAGTTGTCGGAAGACGGGTTGTTGGGTTACAACTTCCTATCGAAGAATTGTAGTTTCCCCGAACAACCGTAAATCCCGAAAATTTTTCCGTTGATTTTGCGAATAATAACACAGGAAGAATTTAACATACGTCGTTACCAACACGTCAAAGAGATAAGACGTATACCTGACAACAGAAGAAAGCAAAAGAAAGGAAAAAAAAATAATAAATAAATAAATTCGTCGCGCGAGTGTAAGTGAACAAGTGTGGATTACACAGTGTGGCGGCCACTGAGAGCGGTTGTTTAAAAAATAAAAAAAAATAACAAAAAAATAAAAAAATTAAAAAATTAAAAATTATGGAAACAAACAAAGTGCTAAAGAGCTCGTCGCCTTTCATGAAAAGGGGCCAGGCAGACCTGAAAGCGATGATACGGAGCCGACTCGAGCGACAGCCTAGTATTATAACAAAGCGGCACAAGCCAAATTCGGACGGCGAAAAAAATGCAAAAGGAAAGAAAAACGAATACACAGGCGCAGGTAACCAATTCAACGAATTGGTTGACCTTGACCCAAGTGAAATCGAATTACCTGCTGAGGAAGAAAACAATATCACAGGTACTGCAACAGATCCGGCGGAATTAGAAAAACTCCTTGCGGATATTGACACAAAAAAAGAGGAACTCAATAAACAAAGAGAAGCAATCCTCAAATTAAAAGACCTGGTGCAGCAACAACAAAGCCAAGAAAATACAACACCACAACGGAAAAATCAGGAACAACATCAGGAATCAAACAAAAGGCAGCAAACAAAGGAGATACAGAAGCAGCAAACAAACCAGCACATCGTAACCAACAAAAAGGAAAAGGCACCGTCTATAATACTTACGTCCATGGAAACAAAGGACGTTATAAAATTAGGTGAGTTAACTTGCAAAAATTTCAAAACAAAAAAAATTAATAACTCTAAAATAAAATTAATGTGCGATGATATTGAAGGTTATCGCAAAGTAATGACTGCTTTGGGTAGGACAAAAAGCGAGTACTACACGTACACCCCGAAATCGGAGAAAATAATCTCCATGCTCCTAAAAGGCGTTGATCCATGTTTTTCCCCTGAGGAGGTATTAGAGGAATTAAAAAATGTCGAAACCGACAATTTAAAATTTACAGGTGTGAAACCCTTCTCTACCGCCAACTCCAGAAAACGCAATTGCAAATTGCCTTTCTTTATTGTATCACTGAGTCCCAACAGTAAAGTTGATGCTCTCCGATACATCAAACACCTCAACCACCAAACAATAAGTTGGGAAAAAATTAGAAAAATCGATCGCGTATTGCAGTGTATGCGTTGTCAACGCTTCGGGCACGCGGCATCAAACTGCCACATGCAATTCAGGTGCGTAAAGTGCCTCTCCGACCATACCATTGGTGAATGCCCCTCGGGCAAGGAACAGCTTCCAGATAGGAAAACACTGTCCTGTGTCCTCTGTAAAAATACAGGTCACACTGCTAATTTTAGAGAATGTCCTAAATTTCAACAAATGAAATTAAAATTGGAATCCAAAAAGAAACAAGTTGAAGAAGAGAAAAAAATGGAAACTCGTTCTTACAACAATTTCGTGGCTCCTTGTGTGTCATATGCACAAATGGCCGATGCTCCTAAGCAACCAGCATCCATGGAACATACATATAGTAATGGGAAAATGCCTGCACCAGAGGCACATTCAGAAATAATAACAATGTTATTAACCATGCAAGGACAATTTGCCGAATTTCAAAGAACACTGACTGAACAAAGAGCACGAATAGATACTCTCTATTCAACCCTGTTCTCAAATAACTCTCCACATCAAAATCTTCAACCCTCCGTCTGAACTTAACCTAAAAATTATAGCTGTGAATGTAAATTCACTAATCCACATCGAAAGAAGGGATAATTTAGGCAATCTGCTCCAAGCCGAATGCCCAGATGTGCTCTTGGCTAGCGAAACTAAGCTAAGCCAAAGGCACAAAATGGGCTACAAAAATTATAACATAATTAGATGAGATCGACCACACTCTACTCGAGGGGGTGGGATCGCTATCTTAGTTAAGAAAGGTCTTCACCATAAGGTCGTTTACAGCACGGAAGTACACAAATTCCAGGTGCTAGAGGCATGCATTATAGACATTTCGCTAAAAAGTCAAAGGCATCTATACGAGTATATAGTCGCTGTTTACGCTCCTGAATCTGTTCAAGGTACCCAATTTATCAGTGAAATCGATACGCTTTTCCGAAGTCTCAAGTTAGATTTGGAAAACAATTACTTTTTAATGGCAGGTGATTTTAACGCCAAGCACAGTGCCTGGGGCAATCTGACCTCGAACACCAGAGGCAATGCCTTGTTTGATTGGTGGCAAACAAATGCGATCGAGCATAAACTAGAATTGTACGCTACAAGTACACCGTCTTATCCAAGAGGTAACTCCTTCCTGGATTTACTTATGACAGATGATCGAATTCAGTTACCAGATACCGAGGTAACTACTCGAAATTGTCTTCGCACAATTGAGTACGATAGCGATCATTACGGAGCCGTAATACACGTGCCAAACGAGTACCATCTACTTGAGCAGTACGACCAGGTACACTCTTTCGATTTCCGAAAAGCACATTGGTCGCGTTTCGATCGCATAGTAAAAAGAGAAATACGCAACATTGGCATAGACCCACCGACTAATAGAAACCTCCGTAATGATGAAATCGATCATTACCTCCTAACTATGAACGATATTGTTACTAACACAATGAATCGTTCCATCCCCAAAGTAGCTCATATGGATGGCTATACCCACTGATACAGAAATGCAACTATCGATGCTTTGTATAGGCTCCCTACTCTCAAAGCTGAAATGGTGCTATAGGCAGTTCAGTGACCCAAATAGCAATGAAATCAAAACAATCAAGTCCTTGATTAAAAATCTTCAAAAACTGATCCGGGAAAATTACCGAGCAGTAATAAATGAGGAGTGGAGCAACAGAATTCGAGCTGTCCAAGCAAACGGACCGAACATGTTTTCACAAATCAAGAAAATATGTCGAAGAAAAGATCACAATGACATTCCCTGTCTCCGAATTCCACGGACTCCCGAGAATTGTCAGATAATGCTGAACGCAGGACTCACCTTACAGCACATCAACTCCAATGATGAAGTAATAGTAGTCGAAGATCCGCAAAAGAAAGCGAATTCAATTGGAGCCTGTTTCGAAGCAGTGTACAGAGTTAATGAATCAGTTCATGCTAACACTGAAATTGAAAGCAATGCCCGTCAAAGACATTGCTCGCTGCGCAATCAACTTCACAACTGGCGATCCGAAAACCATAGTTTCATCACATTCGGCGAAAATAATAGGGCGGATTCTCCCGCCAGAAATGAAAATACAAATATGTTTGTGCGCAAGGATGAACTTAGAAACATACTTAGCTCAATAAAAAATAAGAAATCATCTGGAATAGATAGCATTCCAAATGTGGTTCTAAGGCATTTGCCTCGCGAAGCAGTGAACATATACACTACTTTGTTTAACAACGCTCTAAACAATGCACACTATCCAACCCATTGGAAGACTGCAGTAGTCCACCCTATCCCCAAAAAGGGTAAGGATAAGAGCAATCCAGCTATTCTGCGCTCGATCAGCCTGCTTCCCAACATCAGCAAGGTATTCGAAAAAATTATAAACAAAGCACTTATAGGTTGGTGTGATGAAAACGATATCATCCCCAACAACCAGTTTGGCTTTCGAGCGCGACATGATACAGTACATGCAGCGACGAAACTTGTTTCCGATATACAGTGGAACAAGGCAAAGCGACAATGTACAGGCGCCTGCTTGGTTGACTTTGAAAAGGCTTTCGACACCGTATGGTCGCAATATCTGTTATACATAATTTATGATATGATAATGGACAAACATTTTGTGGTGAAATGCGGGGACATACTCTCCAACAAGACCTTCCAGATTAAAAATGGCTTACAGCAGGGAGCTGTGAATTCTCCTATTCTATTCAATAATTACACTAGTGATCTAGTGAGTTCTCTCGGAAACGCCATTGCGTACGCCGATGACATAGTGGTGTACAGAACAGGAAAAAAATAGACGTCATCAATAGGCACCTTCAAGATGACTTCAACAAAATAAAACAATTTTGCGACGACTGGAAATTAAAGATTAATTTCCAGAAGACCGAGACTATCCTTTTCAGTACGCCCCTATCCAGGGCCTCGAGGGATACAAAATACAACTGGAAACACTTTTCTATTGTAGGTAACAATAACCTTCCACTGCAAGTGAAAACTGTAGTTAGATACCTTGGTATCTGGCTAGACCAGTATTTATATTTTGACAAGCACGTAGTAGCGTCCCTCTCCGCAGCTAAAAGCGCATATTCTATGACAAGAAGTCTATTCCGGAGTAGTCTTCTTGACCCCAGAGTCAAAATAATTTCGTACTCGGCATTCATCCGACCAGTTTTGATTTATGGCTGTCCAGTATGGTATAATATATCTCCACTTTATATGGAGAAGTTTCGTGTGATCGAACGGCAGTGTTTGCGTTCCTGCCTCGGACTTTATAGAACACCAGAGTCGCAATACAAAAAATTCTATCCCAACAAAATCCTGTATAACAAATCAGGGTTAAATAGGATAGACAATTTCACAATTAAAATTATTCGTGGTCACACAGCAAGGGCAATGTGCAGTGACAATAATCTTATCTCGGGAGCATTCTATCCCAATGATATGTATCTGGAGAATAGCCTCCAGAATGGGTTTATTCCCCCAGAAGCGTTTCCTTTCTTGAATCAAAAAGGCCTTATCCAAGACATGCATGGAGTCCCGATTATTTACCACGCTCTTCGTGGTGCCAGGGACAAACGAATTCTCCATGATAGTGATATCTCCAATGCCCCAGACCGCATGCGTTTTAGCACGGCGATCAGTGAAAGAGATAAATCAGCCACAGATCGAACATCTCCCAAATGGTGGTGGCTTCTCAACGAGGAGAGGACTTCACTTCCTCAGATATAGTATGCCTCTCAAGAGCAACGCTCTCCTTCCTCTTCTCCCCCCTCCCACTGTCCGCCTTTCCCAATTACTTTTGTGTAGTTCTTTTATTTAATTTTTATTTCTTATTTTATGTTTTATTCGTTTTGTTTTGAAGTTTTTGTTTGTTATAATAATTTAAAAAAAAAAAAATTGTAATAATAATATATACATGTAAACGAGGAGTCCCTCTAATATATGACTTATATCATATATATATATATATATATATATATATATATATATATATATATATATATATATATATAAGAAACAAAAAAAAAAGATGTACGCCGAAAGGCATATATAAAAATCAAGATGTAATGTGTAATTTAGAGAGCTCGCATAGAGCCAGTAAGTTAATTTAAGGATTGTGATTGTAGAAAAGGGTTTAACATTTACCCCTAATATTATACATGTAAAAAGAATTAGGAAAATAATGTGGTTTAAAAACTAAAAAAAAAAAAAAGTTCGGTTATTCGTTTGAAATGCAAGTGGTTGTAAGACCAATACCAAGTAGTGATCTGAGTTTCCCAGTGGCACATCAACTTCCACGGTATAAACGCTCGGTTCGGATGTTAAAAACAGATTCAGGGTGTTCGCATAATCACCCCGGGTATATAGTACTCGCGTAGGTTCCTCCACGAGTTGAGTCGAATTGCGGGTAATAGGGAACATCACCGCTAGCTTCCCAACATCATCGGTTCTGTTAGAATGTACCAACCAGCCGGAGTTTTGTACATTAATATCGCAAAGGACGACAAGCTCAGAAGCCGGGTGGTTGATCTGTATTTAGTCAATGGTACGTGAAAGATGGTCGAAAAATGTCGCCAGTCGATCGTCATTCGAGGAGTGTTAAAGAGAACTATGTAGTTTAACAGAATACCACAGCATGACCTTCAAATATATGATGCCCAAGTTATTGGGTTCTAAGGGCTCTATCCTTTGGCAAGCCAAATCGAACTGCGTGAAAATGAAGACTTCGCCCTCAGAACGGAATCTCGAATGTATGTCGTATCCTGAGCAACGAAGATATGTCGAATCAGTTGACGAATCGGCCTGGGTCTCAGTTGGGGCAAGGATATCAGGTTTCGCTGTTTGCAAATATTGGTGGACGGTGTTTACATTGATATTGGTGAAACCGATGCCCCTGATGTTACAAAATGCCGTTACCAGTCGAGCGTCGGCAGAGCCTCGAGAACGAGCCCGATTATGCAATGACGACTCTCGTAAAGTTTGGTTATTTATCATAATATTTGCATGATGACAATAGCCCCCCCCCCCCCCCCCTCGGAAATCCGAATGGGAAACTAATTTACCTACGGAATTCTTTATCTCAGAAGGTACCATCATGACTTTTCTCTGTGTCAGTCCGGGCCATCAGCCATATATCGGAAACATAGTCGAAGATTTCTCCCGACGATATCGCGGAATGTACAGCGTGACGGGGTGGTATTGTGGCGGTTCCGCCAAACCTCACGGTTCACCACTTCCTAAAAAAAACCCCACAACGTTCACCCAGTCTGCATAAGCTTTCGCTAATGCAATAGCATTAGCATCTTAAATGCTTCACGCATTAAAGAGAACAAATTTGTAATCGAAAAAGCCCCTGGAAAAGAGAATTCTTACCCGCATGCATAACTTCGCATTTAAAATCCCATATAAGAGTTCTCTCCAAGCTTATCATAAATTCCCTGAAAGAAAATTCATCGGTTCATATATAATACAACCGCATAATCAGGAAATATCACCCTTGAGTTGGCTTATCCCATCTTCATCATGTGTATCATAAATTACCAGACAAACACATTGCCTGGCGACCTACGCCCAAAGGACCAAAACAAATACACTCATCTCTTGGCGCCAATTAAATTCTACAGCATAAGCAAATGCAAATAGGAATTCAATACTTACCCTCACCAGTGATGCCATAAACACCATTTCCCGGTAATCTAGCCAAAATCCATTAACACCATTTCTTCGATGCGTTGCGTCTATTTATTTAGCCGCGACGCACATCTCAAATAAAGACCCAATTAGCATCCGACGAGTTTCGGTTTTGTTTGCTTTGCCAGACTCGCATCCCATGAATGCACATTATCCCTTTCTTTGTTTAGAGTCTTTCCCATGGCTTTGATCCATAAAAGAACCAGCGTACACACATACATGTGTACTATGGCAATCTTCTGTATGAGATCTGTTTGGTTACCCCAAAGAGAGACTTTACGTCTCTCTTGGAACAGGAAATACATCCTTAATTTAAGAGAGCCCGTTTCACTGGCTGAATTTGTTTTAACAACGATTGAATATCGTTGAGTCGTTTTCCACCCGCTGGCCGACACGGTCACGCGATCTCCCGCTCTCCGCCAATGCGGTAACGCGTAAATAATAACCATAAGTCGAGTTTTAACTTCATAAAGGTTTAGACGCACGGAAGTCGGTTATGTACAGTGTAGTGTTTGCAACCGCCATGTCGAATATTATATTTGCCACAGTCTTCGGAGATTGTGTTTTTATTGATTTCACGTTGTAACTTTCACGCAGTGCTACCATAAAATGTTAGCATGCAATAAGAAAATGAAACGGAAACAATAATCCATGAATTCAAACAAGTTATTCCAATAGTAGTGTTTTTCTTTAACATAGGAATAAAGCTAAACAAAAGAAATAGTGTTTTATTTTTTTACTTGTGTGATCGCGTTTGTGCTTTTCCTACGGCGCTGTACTTGTCGGAACCTTTAGTGATTTGTGGGGACGAGGTAGAACTCTCGCCCATGCTGGCGTCGCGACTTCGTACCCCCACATTATCTCACCTTGGGACCGACTACCACCTAAAAAAATTAATTACTACTTTAGTTTTAAGTTAGTTTATAAGGATTATATTTATTGTAAGTAAGCTTCAATGAAGCCGAATAAATAAAATAAATAAACCAACCTTTTTTTGAACCGGTCCATCAGCCAAGCCAGAGATGGCCAGAGATTTCTCCTGACTATTTCACGGAGCTTATAGCTTGATGGGGTGGTATTTCACAAGGCGGCAGGGCGTTGGGACCCCACCTACCACTCGGCCTTTAGTCGCCCCTTACGACAAACCTAGCTATGATATTATTATTGGCCCTGTGAGTAGGGCGTTAGAATATACTCACAGCTAGGCCAGCTGATGGCCCGGACTGACACGGGGATAAGTCATGATGGTACGTTCTGATATAAAGAATTCCGGAGGTAAACTAGTCTCCCATTCGGATCTCCGGGGGGACTATGTCAGGTGGAACATCATGCAGATATCATGGTAAATAATGGAACTTTAAGAGGTTCGTCATCGCATAACCGGACTAGCTCTCGAAGCTCGGCCCACGCTCGACTGGTGACGGCATTTTGTAACATCAGGGGCATCGGTTTCACCAATACCAATGTAAATGCCGTCCACCAATATTTGCAAACAACGAAACCTGATATCCTTGCCCTAACTGAGACCCAGGTCGATTTGTCAACTGATTCGACATATCTTCGTTGCTCAGGATACGACTTGCATTCGAGATTCCGTTTTAAGGGCGGAGTCTGCGTTTTCGCGTGGTCCAATCTGGCTTGCCAGAGGATGGAGGCGTTGGAACCCAATAATATGGACATCATATGGTTGGGGGCCGTGCTGAGGAATTCCGTTGAATTTCTTTGTTGTCTTTACCGCTCCCCGAATGACGATCGACCGGCGACATTTTTCGAACATCTTTCATAAACCTTCGACTGGATACAGATCAACCACCCAGCTTCTAAAATTGTTGTCCTTGGTGATTTTAATGTGCACAATTCCGGCTGGTTGGTACATTCTGACAGAACCGATGAGGCTGGGAGGCTGGCGGTGATGTTTGCGGTTAGCCACAACTTGACTCACTCGAGGAGAAACCAAAGCGAATGCCGGATGTCCAAGGCGACTACGCGAACACCCTGGATCTGTTTTTGACATCCGAATGCAGTATTTATACCGTAGAGATTTCTGCGCTACTGGGAAACTCAGATCACTGCTTGGTATCTGTCGCGCAAGCACTTGCATATCAAGCGAATAACCGGCCTAGGCAGCTTCGCCATGTATGGAAGTATGGGGCCGCTAACTGGGACGATTTGCGAGATTTCTTTGCATCCTTTCCATGGTCGGAGGTGTGCTTCGGAAACTCCGATGTTAACGCATGCGCAGAGCCGGTATCAAAGACTATTCTTCTGGGGATGGAGATGTATATTCCACATTCCATCAAACGAAGTTCGTCTGATAAACCTTGGTTTGACAAAAAATGCGAGCTGATTACTGCGCCAAAAATAGAGCTTTTAAGCAATGGCGCCCCAATCCCACCAATGTTAACAGAACAAATTTTGTTAGAATCAGAAACGTGTGCAACCAGGCGATTGATACCGCGAAGAAGGCTCACAACGACAGGGTGATCAATAAGCTCCTTCGGTGCTCAACTGGTTCGCGCTCCTTCTGGTCAATGGCAAAAGCTGTCAGCGGTAATTTCACGTCCTCCTCTTTCCCTCCGTTGGTGACAGACAACGGGACGTTACTCACAAATTCAAAGGATAAAGCTAATGTGTTCGCAAATTTATTTTCCGCGAATTCAAACCTCTATCCCGGCCTTTTGGAGCCACCTGTGATCTCGCCTGTACGGTCTTTGATACGGTATGTGAGATTTCGTCCGCGCACTAATCAACGCATTCTACGTGAACTGGATTGTAGAAAGGCAACCGGCCCGGATGGAATACCAGCAATAGTCCTTAAGAACTGTGCTCCAGAACTATCGCCGGTTCTTGGTAGACTCTTCCGCTTATCTTATGCACGGAGGACCTTTCCTGCCTGCTGGAATATCGCTCGAGCTCAGCCAATCCCAAAGACGGGAAAAAAGTGTCTCCCACAAAATTACCGCTCGATAGCATTGCTGTCTATTTTATCTAAGGTAATGGAAAAAGTCATCAATACAGAGTTGGTTAAGTATTTGGAGTGCAGCGGACTCCTGAATAATCGTCAATACGGATTCCGTGGCAGGCGGTCCACTGGAGACCTTTTGACACTTATAACCGATATATGGGCATCTGCGATTGAACGGCATGGTGAGTCAAGGGCGGTCGAATTGGATATCTCCAAGGCTTTTGACCGCATCTGGCACGGGGCATTGCTGAGCAAACTTCGTTCATATGGACTTTCCCAACAGCTTTGCGACTGGACGAGGAGCTTCCTCGAGAATCGATCGATCCGGGTGGTTGTGGACGGCGAGTGTTCGGATCTGTATCCTGTTAATTCGGGGTTGCCCCAAGGTTCTATTTTGGCTCCAACCTTGTTCTTGCTTCACATAAAGATTTGTTGGAGACAACGGATAACAAAGTGTTTAGTTTTGTGGATGATAGTACGCTTGTTTCCTCCTTTTCGAGTGATCGGCCGATTGGTGCATCAATGTCACATCAGCTGAGATGTAGACAGATTAACTCTCTGAATCGGGATCTCGATAAAGTCCTGCAGTGGGGAAAGGCCAATCTTGTCGACTTCAATGCAACGAAGACCCAGTATACAACATTCACAAAGAAAACTGGATCATCGGTTCCACAGCTGATGATGAATGGCCGGGCCCTCAAGGCTGGGGAAAGTTTGAAATTGGTCGGCGTCACGGTCTGTGGGAATGTATCATAGCATAAACATGTGTTGAACATCGCCAAGTCAGCCTCAGGAAAACTGAGTTATCTTTTTAGAGCCAAGAAATATTTTACTCCGGCCCAACTTCTTCTCCTATATAAATCCCAAATTAGACCCGCGCTCGAATATTGCTCTCATGTTTGGAGCTTGGCTCCTAAACATACCCTCGACCTACTTGAGAGCATACAGAGACGAGTGATCCGCCTGATCGGGGACTCGGCGCTGACGTCGGGATTACAGTCGCTACCACATCGAAGGCGCGTAGCCGACCTCTGTCTGTTTTACAGATATTATCACGGGTACTGTTCTTCGGAGATTCTTGGTATTGTTCCACGCTATTAGGTTTATATGCGCTCCACAAGACAATCCGACGGATCGCACCAGTTTGTGGTTCATCTCCCGACGGCGCGAACATCCCCGCATCAGAACTCGTTCCGTTACAGAGCGGGGAAGCTGCGGAACTCTCTTCCCACGCGAGTGTTTCCGGAGCGTTACAACCTGCAACTGTTCAAAAAGAACTGCAACAGTTATTTGATGGCATCTCGGGGCGCCCACTCGGTGCTATAGGTTCGCCTCTCCCGAGAGAAGTCTAATAAAAAAAAATTCGAACGCCCTATTCACAGTGCTTGTAATGAAATGTCGAAGTAAATTAACAAAAGACTGCATTCCGGCAACGCTAGCTGACACTTAGTCAGTAAACTCCTGAAATCCAAACTGATATCACGTTGTATAAAGCTCCGTGGTTAGCTGCATGATGAAACCAAGGAAGCCAGAGCAACCCTTTGCCAGCATCGCTACCCTCTTGTCCTCTCAAAAATACGCCAGGGGGCGGGCACTCTCCCAAATACGCCGGGCACATCTGACAGTTTGCAAGCAATCCCCCGTCGCGTCAAACCCGTGGGCGCCAAGTGAGTACCCACTCTTTCTAAAAATATATATATTTGTGCGATGAAAATAAGCCTAACAGCTTTCGGAAGACACGTTTTAGTCATTTACACTAAAAGGTGCTGCTCAATTTGTTATACTACGCCTCCATTCTACCTGGAGTGTTTTTTTGCTCGAGAGACAGTGTTTGCATTCCTACGGACGAATGTACAATACACCAAAGTCGCAACATGAAAAATTGCCAATAATGTTCTATGACAAGGCAGGTATTTTATCTCAGTATTAAAATGATCTGTGGTCACGTTGCCAGGACAATGTGCAACGTAAAATGTCTTATTTCAGGAGCACTCCACACCCATGAGACATATTATTCTTTCCACAAAGAGTTTATTCCCCTAGAAATGTTCCCTACCGTGGATGAAAAAGGGAGCACCCAAAACAAGCATGTCGTCCTTTAATTTGTCGAATAACAGCGCTATCTCCAAAATTCCTCGTCGCCCCCCTCAAATTTTATTAATGTCATCATCCAATGAGATAAATCATAAAGAGAAAAATCATTGTGGCTAAAGGAGACCATTTAAGTTCCTTTAATATGAACACAGCTTCCATTCTACTTTTATGTACTTATGGATACTGTTCCATTTAATGTTTTATTCTCTTCTTCATTTGCTCGCTTTGTTTCATAATTTATGATTATTGTAATATTAATTAAACAACTCAACTCAATAATGTAGAAAAATAATGTAACCAAGGACATTTTACAAATATATATAACATGTTTTAACAGTAAAATAGGAAGCCCTTAATATATTATTGTGTTAATTAGAAATTACGAAAAAAGAAAAACATTTCTACAACGAAAGAAATTTTATCTCCAGTTATAAAAATTGATAAAATCTATATGACGTATCTTTAATAAATTGTAAAAAAACAACTCGCGCCGTAAAGCCCAAAATGAAGTCACCTGTGGAGATGCCGGGGTTTGAACCCGGGACTTCTCACATGCGAAGCGAGCGCTCTACCACTGAGCTACATCCCCGACGATACTATTCTAGTTAAATACCATACTAAGGTACAGCACCGTTAAGAATATTTCAAATAAATACTAATCTTACAATTAGTTAATTCTTTTATTTAAGTCGCCGTACAAGTCCAATATTTTATTTCTTAACATTATATCGTAAATCCCCTAAGATACTAAAGCAAATGTTAATTTAATATTCGATGATTATTTCCAAAGTAATCATTTGTGATTGTGAATAATGTTCATCCATTTCAGATTTACGTAGGATTCACAAAAATAAAACTTCGTTTTTGTTTTATTCAAATTAAAAAAAATAAAAACAAAGACATTACAATTCATATAGCCGCTAAATTGAATTCCAATTTCAGATTTAAATTGATTATCTCACTTTAATTTCAAATGTTTTAGTTATTCAAATAAATTTCTAATTATAAAGGATAGTTAAAACGGTGCGAAAGAGTTAATCGATTATCGAAGAGGGTCTTCAGGTTTAGATTGTCGTCGATTTCTGTCTGCAATGTACTCTTCAAAGAAGTAACTGGTGGACAAAGAAGAAACTAATATTTTTCCAGTAAACATTTCAATGGATACATTGATCAAGGCCACCAGAATTCTGTATCTTAGTTTGTTATGGTGTGTGCCGTCGATGATTGCTCTCCGTTGGTGTTTTGTACAATTTATGACCTCGAAACCCAAGACAGAGAAACAGAGGCATTACGCAGTTAGTTCCAAATTAACTTCGTAAACATTAACAACCCAATATTATTTCGAGTCATAGGTTAGTTTGGATGGGATCATTTATATATATTGGGTTGCACCATGCATCGAAGACCGTACCGGCGTGATCACAGGTGGTTTCAAAAGACCGGCATCGATACTTGAATTTGAGAAAAATAAATTCGTGAAAATATTTGCTTTATCCTTTGAATTTGTGACCAACGTCTCGCTGCTCGTCACTAACGGAGGAAAAGAGGAGGAAGCGAAGCTGTGGTGGTTCTACGAACCACACAACCAACTGAAGGTTGAGATGTCCTTTCTGCCAAGGAACATACTTACCTTTATCTATTACACGTGCCCACAGACACGTGTCCCAAAGTCCTTAATCATACCTGTAACAAAGGTTATATGAAATTGCAACGACATTGAACCCGATATCAAAAACCAAGGAACTTAACGTTCAAAAACTTCCAATACCGAGTTAACGCATCCATACATCATATGCAAAACCAATCCAAAAAGGCAAGAAAAGCATCGCATCTAAGCAATGCGCTAATGCAGAAAAGCGTCGCCTGTAAATCGATCACCCAGCCTAAGTATCAACGCGATTTTATCCCACGAAATATCATTGTCGGTAAGTAAACCGAACAAGGGATGCATACTCGGGTAGCTAAATGCAATTAGCACCCAAATCCCTTGCATGACCTAATGCTAAGGCACACTTGCGCAAACAAACGATTCGTTGCGCCGCTGATTAGCAGGCGAACAATCATAAACTCATAACACTATCCCTGATAGATGTTTATGATTGAAAAGGCAAACAAAGCCTTACATCCCACAATCCGTGTACACATCCGAAATGCATGCGATCCCTTGCCTGCATGCCAGATGTGCAGTTCAAATAAACCACGGAAAGATCGGAGAATAAGCGGCGGCATCCGATCCTTAAACAAAAGAAAAAAAGATTCCGACCACCAGCAACGAATGATGAGGATAAAGATCATAAGTAAGAGATCTCCTTTTCCAGATCCGATGAGAAATTCTCCTTTTGAGATGCCAAGGGAAATTTTAGGCTGTTTACAGATACGATGGGGAAAATCTGTTGGCAGACAGGATGAGAAATTTTCTTGTGCAGATGTGAGGAAGTAATTAGAACGGGATATTTTTAAGATACAGACGAGGAGTCTAGCGAATACCGTCGAATTGGTGAGTCGACTTATAACATCCATCCTGAGTAGAAACACTGAGGAACCCCATCGCGGAGGTTTTAGGAAATTCGAGAAACAGAATAAATCCAAGTAACATGAGTTTTGTGTAGTGTGAGTTTCACGTCTTTAGAAAACAAACTAGTAGTGTCGATTAAGAAAATCTTGTGTACTCAAACATTAACAATTCGAGTAGTGATTCCGTAATATCGTGGCGAATAAGAAAGTGGTGTGTGCACAAACATTGTCAAATTGAAATAGTAAACCCGTAATATCTACATGTAGGCAAATAAAACCTAAATTAAAACAATAGCAAAGGACCAATGTTGTGGATTGGCAATTAAATGTGCTGAAATGTACTGGAGAAATCTAGTACATTCGCATGTATACCAGTTGCGCAGCAGCTGGCACCAACTGGTCGATTGTCACCACGATGGTGTCATAGCGTCGCTTTTTGAATTGGCAGTTATGAATATCTGTAATGATTGTGATCAGTCTCCTTATTTAATAACCCTGTCTAGAAAATTGACCTGAGGATCTTAGATCGTGCTGAAAGTCATATTCATCATCATCGGCACTACAACCGGGAACTGGTCTTGGCCTTATTTAACAGGGTCTGAGGCTTGTTAAATTTTCCATAATGATTCGTTTTTTCCGGGCAAGGTCATTAGTTTTGCGCCAGAGAGTCCCCGACGGGGAGAAAGACATATTATTACTTTCAAAATTATATTTTACAGTGGTCAATCATGCGATTTTTCCTTCCTATCCAATTTTATCCGTAAGAACAAGTCCAAGAAGTGTAGAAACGAAAAGTGTGTGCAATTTATGGTGTGGAAGAACACACGACTTCAATCCAACTGATATGCCGGCATTCGGTGCGTTCGTACATTCCTCAACACAAACATCATAAATCCTACCCAAAACTGAAGCATGGTTACTTCGTCGGCTTCGCTGACAATGTTGGGGGATGTAACCATCTCACTGAGCTAGTGGAGAATATACTTGATGCCGTCAAAGAAGTAAGGCGAGAAGTCCAGATTGAAGACAACGTCCACGGTATAAAGCCGGATAACTGTAATCTGGGTCAGCTAAATCATGGAGATGAATCAACTATCAATCTACATGATGTGAACTTTGAAATTGTTAACAATAGCCGCAGTGGCGAGGGTAATCAAAATGATGTATCGGGTTTTCCAATAGGGACTTGACAACTTTGAATTTAATTTGTGAACGCACCCTTTCGCGGTGGCCATATGAACGAAGTCGAGTTCCATTCATAATAGAAGGTGGAGACAATAGACTTTATGACGTTCTGCGGGCTCCTCTCAAGAAACGGTTTCGAAGTGCGCATAAGTGTCAGATGTCTATGACTGCCTTAACAAATACACATGGTTTCGTGGCTGAGAATAAAGAGTCTTTGACGTATGAGGAGGGTATAGCGTTTGAAATAATAGTGAAGAAGAACGTGTGATTCGAACTGACGCTATGACAGTTTGAATCAACAAAAATTGAACCTAAGCGTTACCCATCAGACCACTGGCCGATTTTAGAATTCGATTTTTAAACTCGACTATACTCCACTGATGTGAATTGTTAAGTTATCGCTATGGTATACGGCTCTGGTGTATTTTTCTTATTCGATTTTCGTTCGGTGTTCTTCACTATTTTGCTTGTGAATTGTGTGTGTATCTGTTAGAGACGCCACAGGGGCATTGAGACTTCAACATCAAATCATACTTGGGATTTGGTGATGTCGCCACACATGGTATAACCACAAACTACGCACCCTTTGTAACAAGAGGAACAAGTTGTGGAACACTTTCCTAAACACGCGTTCTCCCCTTGACTACTCCAACTATCTGGGTTACTTTTACCAATTCACCGAGCTTTACAGCTCCCTCTACCACAATTACCTTGCCAAAGCCCAATTCAACCTGATTAACGACACCAAATCTTTCTTCCACTTCATCAACCACAAACAGAAATCTTTTCTACGGCTCATCTACTACAACGGCCTCCCAAACCATATCCAATCTTTTCGCGTCCTTCTTCAAACTATCCTTCACGGAGGACTCGTTCGAGCCTAACCCCTCCTACTTTACTGGCATGTCTGAATTCTCCCTCGGCTCTCTCATCCCTCTACACATTCAACAAACCAAGTCATAAAAAAACTTGAAGAACTGAAAGACGATTTCAGTCCCGGCCCAGACGGGCTCCCTGCTATCCTCTTAAAAAAATGTTCCTCTTCTCTCTCTCTCCCGCTCGCGTCAATCTTCAATCTATCCCTTGCACAAGGTCTATTCTCGGAGTTTTGGAAATCCTCTTACATAACCCCCATACATAAAAAGGAAAAAAAACGATATATCCAATTATCGTCTCATTGCAAAGATTTCGCACACTCCCAAACTGTTCGAAGGCCTTCTATATGAGGCGTTATGTTTTCGCTGCGCACCCATCATTTCTCCGAACCAGCACAGCTTCCTCTCAGGTAGGTCCACTACTACTAACCTTATCGAATTCGCATCCCACACACTCCTTGCCCTGGAAAACGGCGATGAGGTCGATGTAGTCGCTACCGACTTTAGCAAGGCCTTCGATTTATTTTAAATCTCCCATAACCTCATTCTCTTCAAGCTATCTTCCCTCGGTTTCGAACCCCTGCTGATTAAGTGGGTCTCATCCTATCTCAGTTGTCGAACCTGCCGCGTGTGATTTAGATCCACCCTCTCTGATCCTTTTTTTTTCAAAACCTCAGGTGTCCCCCAGGGCAGTCATTTCGGCCCTCTCCTATTTATCCTAACCACAAACGATATTGGCTCTTGCATTAATCACTCCTTCATCTCGCTTTACGCGGATGATTCCAAAATTGTCAAGACAATCCGCTCCCCCTGGACTCCTCACTTCTCCAATTGGATTTGACAGCTTATCGACTTGGTGCCAAAATAATTGCCTAGAAATGAATATCGCCAAATGTCACACAATCACCTTCTCTCAGAAGAGTTCCCCCACTCATCCACGCTCTTATCTCTTACTGAACCAACCGATAACATCGGTTGAATTGATTCGCGATCTGGGCGTCCTATGCGACAAGGAGCTCAAATTTACCGCACATATTGATTACATAATCCTCAAGGCCAACACCGCCCTTAGGTTTGTCAAACGCTGGTCGAAGGAATTCCTTAACCCCTATGTCACCCGATCACTCCACACAACTTTTGTCCGGCCACTACTCGAATACGCTAGTCAGGTCTGGTCCCCACATCAAGTGACTCACATTCGCAGGATTGAGGGTGTTCAACGCCGTTTCTTGCGCTTTGCCCCCCGCGGACTAAACTGGGCAAATCCGCTAATTCAACCACTATACACAAGCCGGGTCCCTCGAATCAATCTAAACACACTTGAAGAGCGCAGATTCCATGCCGACATCATCTTTATCCATCGCCTTCTGTCTGGCTCAATCAATTGCCCAAGCGTGCTCTCCACTTTAACATTGCATACAAACCCCCGTAACGCACGTAACCCTCGACTGTTTTACGTACCCGCTCATCACACTTCTTACGGCGCTAACGAACCCATCTCGCGTATGCCGACAGGACTCTTTCCCCACCTCCTTCGATTTCAACATCTCCACTCCCGCTCTTAAACGACGTCTCAGAACAAACCCGTCCTAAGTCCGCCCCCTCCCATCAATAACCCCTCTACCCTGCAATCCTCTCCTCTCACTCCATCTAACTAGTTCTCCCCTACACCTTCCCAACCCCACCCACAACCCCCCCCCCCCCCCGCCCCATAACCACCGCCCCCGTATCAGTTCGAACCCATGCCCCCACTGTCGCACAAAGGCCGCGTTTACAACCCCCACATACACTCGCTCTTCCCTGGCCTCCTACCTCCCCTATCGCCCAGTAATCTTCAACTTCTTGGTTTTCTTCTTCTTTTTTTCGATTGAATAATTGATTAAGGTCTTAACCACTACTCTAGATTTTAAGATAGTCTGTAAGGTTTTATGTTAAGTTAATTTTAAGCTTCCATTAAGCTAAATAAAAATGGGGGTTCCGCCTTCAATCAATCAATCAATCACAACAAAACAGCCATTGACGATCAATAGATATTTCAAATCAAAGACACTGCAAGTAGTGAATCCCAAAAGATATCGCGCAAGATTAGTTGCAAAAGGATTTTCGCAACAACAAAAAAAAGGCGTGGACTATTGTACAAAGAGACTTTTACCCCTGTTGTTAAATTTGCATCCATAAGGATGATTTTGGCAATTGCAACGGGTGAAAACACGAATTTAAAGCAATTTGATATAAAAACTGCTTTCCTCTACGACGACTTAGAAGAGGAGATTTATGTGACCCAACCGAAAGGATTTGAAGACGGTGGCGAACGAGCGTGCAGAATAACAAGGAGCATTCCTGGTATGAGGCAGGTGTCTAGATGCTAGAACAAAAAGTTCATGGATTTTCTATACTCTTTCAATCTAAAACAATCGGAACCTGATCCCTGTGTGTTGGTAGGAGTAAATTTCAACATATTAGATCGTACTGAGTCGTACTACAACTTTCAAAATTATGTTTTAAATATGTGTCCATTATGTGGCACAAAAAGTCAAATGTAAACAATTTTCCTTACATCAACATCTGTGAGTAAGTGGTATTACTCTCGTGAAGATCTGTATAATAATGTGGTAGAAACTGATTCAATAAAACAATGCGATTGTTTAGCTGTTCTGTTATTAACTAGATACGTACTCAAAGTCATGGTGGGCAGTTTACATTACCATGCAGCTTTTAGCATGTAGCTTTACATTCTTTTCATAAATGTGACATGCTATATCAAACTACTAACAAAACTGTTTAAACCGCTTATCAGGGCAAAGTCCAAGATTTGTTTTTCCAATTTTTTGTCTAGCTTATAGTGGTTTGAACTTCTTACACTATTTGAATATTAATCAATGAAATATTACAAATCCTATATATAATCAGAAAAATTTCTATCACAATTACCACATACCGAGAACGATATTAAATGCCGCATATTGATATCGGATTTCACAAATATTTCACTCCGTAATGTTTGTATAATAATTAATCTTCGTTTTGCACAAGTGCTGCAGTTCCACCGGAATGTATTTCAAATAACAAATCTTTACTAAGCAATTAAACAATTTGGGTGTTTTAAAACAGAGTATTTTTAAACTTATCCATTGACCAATGAATTTAAAGAAAATTGCATTTGTTTATTTATTTATTTTTCCAAAAACACCGCTGAAATGTATGAGTCGTTCACGCTGACTCAACTGATACCCAGGTACAATATATTGTAAGATAAGATAGCAATATCTTGTGATAGTAGAAAAATTACATGGAAAATAATGTGATTTGTATACAGACTATGCTTTAATCAGTGTTCCACATGACTGCGAAATATACGCTTTCATTTCTCTTTCTCCTGAATCCGATAACAAAAATTAGCTTAGAATAAGGAGCGTCATTGGCCTTTATCGATTGAATTGAACGTGTTCATAACAAAAGTCCAATATTTACCACATGGAAATGATAATAAACCACGAAACTATTTCAGATAGCACCTTGAAATGCCAGCTGCAGCCGATTGATTGAACAAAGCCTTCGCTTTTTGGATAATAAGATATAGTACTACATCGTCACATCTCTGTCAGATTCCCTATTTAAGTTGTCGACTGATCAGACAATTCGAAGTGTTCCAATCAACTCATGTTTGTGTACTGATTTATGGTATCTCAACGTCGATTGCCATATTTGTGTTCCCATGCAGTTTCTCTTTTCAAATAGAATATCTGGTAAGTGGCCCGTACCAAAATGCCGGGGCTTTTGACTGTCTGACAATATAATAAATGTTACTATTTTGAACGATTCGCTGAGTGAATTGTGTATATTTTTTTTTTGACATTTCTTAGAAAAGGCGAACATATACCACGGATTTAGCGGCCTGAGGTGGGCACAGTTTCTCGAACTGGTCCAATAGCCGAGCTCCAAAAAGTCGTTAGGGATTTTTCACAACTATTTCCCGGGACGTATAGACTGATAATTCACCTGCCAGATAACCAGTGGGACCCAACCTACTACTGAACACTAAAGCGCATTTGTAATAGATGCCAAGGTAAACCCTTGACCAGTGACTCCCTTGAGAACAAATAAAACGAATATAATTTATAAATTTATTTACAAAAATTCAAATATCCGTCTAATTAATTAGATCGTCGCCTTATTTTTTCGAAATTTTCTATAATTCCAAAAGAAATTGCAATCAACGAAAGTCGCAGTTGTATACATTCATATGTTGTCTATTGCGTTTAATTACATTTTTTTTTTTTTTTTTTTTTTTTTATTAGACTTCTCTCGGGAGAGGCGAACCTATAGCGCCGAGTGGGCGCCCCGAGATGCCATCAAATAACTGTTGCAGTTCTTTTTGAACAGTTGCAGGTTGTAACGCTCCGGGAACGCTCGCGTGGGAAGGGAGTTCCACAGCTTCCCCGCTCTGTAACGGAACGAGTTCTGATACAGGGATGTTCGCGCTGTCGGGAGATGAACCACAAACGGGTGCGATCCGTCGGATTGTCTTGTGGAGCGCATATAGACCGAATTGCGTGGAACAATGCCAAGAATCTCCGAAGAACAGCATCCGTGATAATATCTGTAGAACAGACAGAGGTCGGCCACGCGCCTTCGATGTGATAGCGACTGTAGTCCCGACGTCAGCGCCGAGTCCCCGATCAGGCGGATCGCTCGTCTTTGTACGCTCTCAAGTAGGTCGAGAGTATGTTTAGGAGCCGAGCTCCAAACATGAGAGCAATATTCGAGCGCGGGTCTAATTTGGGATTTATATAGGAGAAGAAGTTGGGCCGGAGTAAAATATTTCTTGGCTCTAAAAAGATAACTCAGTTTTCCTGAGGCTGATCTGGCGATACCCGATACGTGTTTATGCCATGATACATTCCCACAGACCGTGACGCCGAGCAATCTCAAACTTTCCCCAGCCTCGAGGGCCCGGCCATTCATCATCAGCTGTGGAACCGATGATCCGGTTTTCTTTGTGAATGTTGTATACTGGGTCTTCGTTACATTTTACAAAGGTGGTAAAAATGAGTAAATCTCCAGCCTGTATATCCCATTTCAATCATAAAGATATCAACAAGTGTAATACACCTTTCCCACCAATAGCCATAACTTTATATGTTGAAGAACGATTCTATTCAGTGTAACCCCGACTCTGGAGCAGCTGACGTCTACTTGTGTTCACTGGCACTGAACGAATACACACTGTTCGTTGAGTATGCAGTATAAAAAGAACGCAATTCAGGCAACCCCCCCGCCTTTTTTTTTTTGTTTGACACACTACAAACACGCACACATACACACTGACCAAAGCGCAGATTATCAGACGCCAAAGACGTGAACTGCGTTTACTACCGCATTGAAGACCTACGGGTCTTGTACGATTTCTTTCCCACTATCCCCCCATCCAAGTAGTTAGAGAACAATTGAACTAATCCTGTCCACACTATCCTTAGATACGTCCTTCCCCTTTCTTTTCAGATATCTTGAGACCGAGCCCAACATCTTCACGGATGTGGGTGATTCTGGTTATCGCAAGATGACCAGAAGCCAGAGACAAGTTGAAGGACACATTTGTCCTTGTCTCTCTAAAGTCGGCCTCTCCCCAGCCTTTTTTTTCACTCGGTCCCCCCATTCACTCGCCGATCGTTCATTCATTCAGTCATATTCATCATGTGCTCGTTTATAAATAGATTTGAATTCGTCAACGTTAAGTCGTCATAGATCTATCGCGGCTCACATCGAATCCTGTGACCTTGTGTAATTTTTGTGTTAATTGAAAAAAAAAAAAAAAAACTCAAACACGTGTAATTTTCGCTGAATGTTGTAGTCGAAATCTGTCTTCTCAGATGCCAGACAACGAACCGAGCACTACACGGGATTACATATTATAACGAAAGAGAAGAGTCAACGAAACTCTTCAAAACTTAGCGAAGAAGACCAAAAAGATGGAAAGTCAAGGAAAATACATTGATTACGAAAAAAAAATTCCACGAAGCTGTGGAATACATCCAACAACTTACAACGACTCCAGAAGGAAATTCTCTCCCTAAAGCAACCCACCAAAAATAGTGACGATGCCAGTATGGAAATAACGCCCTTTCCCAGCTTAAACCATCAAACAACTATCACCAACCCGTAAGGAATCCACCAAACAAGCCAAGCCAGCACCGAGTCCCATGCCTGCCCAGCACAAACATTTTAGACCACCACCAATCTACATAAAAAACGTGACCAGTATAATCATAATACTAGGAAATGACCTAGGACACCGCAACTTCACCACAAACACTAAAGGCTCCTCTATCTCCATTGCAACAACAACTCTGGTTGATCACGAGAAGACCGTTAGAAAACTTTCGGAACTGAGACACCAATTTTTTACCTTCCAACACCATCAGCTCAAAACAACAACATTCATCATTAAAAATAACTTAAGGAACCTAGGGTTATCCAAATCCCCCCAAATGAAGACACCAACAAGCTCAAGCAAATTAAGTATTTGTTTACGCATAAGATCAGTATCGAGGAGCCCCATAAACAAAGCATCCTCCATTGCAAGAGATGCCAAGGCTCGGGTCACCTGGCGGTAGCTTGTCACCTAAATCTACGATGCGGCAGATGTGCCGATGAACACCAACCAGGAGAATGTAAAGTCAATCCCCAAGGTATGGAACCCAGAAAAATCCAAACCACAAACCCCGATGTATCTATTACCTCTAAGGAAATCGCTGTGACATACTGTAACTGCGGAGGTCTACATCCAGACAATTTCTCCCAGTGGCCTCATAAATTGAAAACTCTTCAAAGAAGAATAAAATCAAGTACAACCAAGAAATCCGCACCAAACAAATCCACATCGCAGAACACATTACCACAACCTAGAAGACCAGGAACATCATATGCGAATGTCATCAAAAACAATCCAAACACGCTGACGTCACACAGTCCCAACTCCATTGGCCGCAACCTGGACATCATGGGCTACATCAAGAGTCTACAAACTATACAAACGTTGAAGCATATGTCGGATCTCGAAAAAAGCTCAGATTCTCTCCTTCAATCGCTGAACTAACTATAGTCGGCCACAATGCAGAATCTATATACTCCAACATCCGTAAGCAACACTTACGGTTGTTTATTAAAACCTTTTCCCCAGACAACCTTCTCCTCTCAGAAACGTGGCTTGAGTCCAACTTCCGAGTATCCATCCCCAATTACACATTTATTTTAAACACCAGAACTATTGGATCCCATGAAGGTACCGGCATCCTACTAAATAATAAACTCCAATTCACCGAAATCAGGTTGCCAATGTTTTCAATATCGAACACACGGCAGTTAAACTTTTTTGTGAAAACAAAAAAGTAATCATATTAACATCCATTTACATCCACCAAACACGAGAACCAGACTTCCCTGACTCTGACATATCTCAAATAATCAGACAGCCTCTCCCCCCACTATTCATAATCGGTGGAGACTGGAACGCTCGTCATAGAGCATTCAACGACATCAAGAACAACAAATACGGGTGCCAACTTTTGGACCTCCTCTCATCTCAGCCATATACGTACATCGACAGTCCACTGCAACCAACTCGTGTCACCCACTCGACGCAATTAACAATCCACTTCCTCCTCAAGTCCACTGATGTCTACTCAACGAGCCCCCCACTTCTTTCCTTCCTTTTTCCCTCTGATCATAGTTCCGTTCACACTTCGATCAAAGTCCCCTCCTTCTAACTGCTCTACTCACACAGTCATGTCCCGCACTTCTCCATGACTAACTGGAAAAAGGCCAATAGAGAAGTCGCCGCAAGTTTTCCTAACCTGCAAATCCCTGAATCATCTAACCTAATGACTGCTGACATCGATCGAGCAGCCCTAAAATTGAGCAGACACTCGAGGATGCCCTCACCAGCAATACACCCACCACCATCCCTCATAATAATTTAGGAAAACCTTTGCGCAGCATCCTAACTAAATTGCTGCGTCTCAAAAAACAACTCCGTCGAAAACTTCATATAAGATTCTGCCCCTTTATTAAAAGTCAGATCCAACTCCAACGGGAAAGAGACCGACAGGGCGACCGCGACCGAGATGAGAGGACAATGTTAGGTTGGACCTCGAGGAGATCGGATCGGATGGTCAAACGTGGAAGGAGAGAGCACGGGACAGGGAACAATGGCGGAGTCGATTCGGTGAGGTCAAGAACTTTCGGGTTCCTACAGGCCAATAAATAGTAGTAATAGATCCAACTCCTGACCAGCCTAATAAATGAACATTTAAAAAAGTTCGCAGATCAGACCTATACCTCTACACTTAACAATATCAAACCCAACCGTGATCTCTTCAAAAACACCAACCTACTAACTGGTCGAAAGTTTAAGCCCCGAATCGATCACCTTATAAGCCCACTCAGCAACAGTCTTATCCAATCCGACACGGACATAGCCAATTGCCTCGCTGATCACTTCTCAAAGATCCATCAACAAAACGATTCTCTCTCAGTCCCTAATTTTCGAAACACTGTAAACGAATATATCTCACACAGATTACCCGCACCATATACTCCTTTCATATGGGAATTTAACGACACGAACAATGCGTCACATCCTTCAGGCAACAGCACATTTCTAACCACAAATGAATTAATCAAGTTCAAAAAAACCGACCGGTCTAGATGGAATACCATACCTTCTATTTAAAAGACCGCCGGCCAAATCGACTTCACATTCTTGTCCTTCTTAACCATACCATAAATGCTTCACATTTCCCAGACAACTGGAAAAATGCGGTAGTAATCCCTGTAAAAAAGTCCGGCAGTTCCAATAACACCTCCAACATCTTTATTAAACACCCTAAGCAAAATATTAGACTGTAAGATCTACCAAAACCTTCTCTCGTTTGCCAGTGTTAACGCTCTCATTTCTAATTCTCAGTTTGGCTTTCGTGAGCGACACTCCACTTGCCATGCTCTACTAAAACTTACACACGATGTTACAACTGGTTTGGAAAACCAACGCCCTACCGTATGCACATCTCTCGATATTTCCAAAGCCTCGGATTGTGTCTGGATCTCAGGACTTCTTTATAAGCTACACTACTTATTTGGTCTAAATTACAACATCACAAAGCTCTCAGCATCTATTCTTTCTGGTAGGAAACTCATGGTCAGAATAAACGTTTCCCTCTCACAAACGCGTAACATAACCGCGGGTGTTCCCTAGGGATCCATTCTCGGATCACTTTTATATCTTCTATCATCATCATCATCATCAGCACTACAACCGAGAATTGATCTTGGCCTTATTTACCAAGTTCTGAGGCTTGTTAAATTTTCCATAATGAATGGTTTTTTTCCGGGCAAGGTCATTAGTCTTGTCTCGAACCCCGGTCTCCCGCGTGACAGGCGGGTATACTAACCACTATACTATCGAGGAGCTTTATATCTTCTATACACATCCGATATTCCCCAACCTCCACCTAGTGTTGTAATGCTAAATTATGCTGACGATACTTTAATCTACTCTAGCAGTAGATTTGTTAAAGCGGCAAGTAACCGCGTTAACAACTTTCTCCCGCCCATCTCAACATACTTTAACAAATGGAAAATTCGCCCCAACCCAACCAAAACCCAGCTAATAGTGTTTAAGGACAAAAACGCCCACTGCACAAACAACATTAAACGCTGCCACAACAAAATTAAACTCAAGCTTAATAACACCCTCATAAAACCTTCCAAAACTCTAAAATATTTGGGAGTAAACCTTTCCAACGACTGGTCATTCTCAACCCACATCAAAAATTCCGTTCATAAAGCCTCAATACAGCTTAACCTCTGCAGACGAGTGTTGTGGAAACCTAAAGACCTGTCTCTCGAGGTCAAACAGCTCATCTACAAACAGATAACCAGACCCACTTGACCACCAAGCCGTGATGTACAAAATATTACCGCACAGGGGATTCATCACTGGCAAATTGGCGAAGAAAGCCCAAAAAAATGGGCGGAAGGAGAAGGACCTCGATGCGGAACTGCTCGATTATATACTGGAAGACCAAATCGCACAGCTTGACACAAAGGCCTATGCGAACAGGTAGGCTGGAAAAGTCATGAAGTGGCTAACTACCGCTGTGATGCTTCTGTGTCACAAAAAAGACAACCAGCAGGGGCTATCAAACCAGTGTATTGGTGGAACTCAGAAATCGCCCATGTACGATCGGAGTGCAACAGGTTACGACGCTTGCAACAAAGAGCAAGAAACCGTAACATCTACCCACAGTTGCATGCGGAATTCGTCAACAAACGAAAAGAGTTGAGGAATGTAATCCGCAAAAGTAAATATGACGCGTTCTGCTCCCTAAGGGATGATTTAAATAACAACCCATGGGGCAGCGCCTACAGGATAGTAATGAAAAGACTACACACCAACAGTAGTCAAATGCAAAAAAGTAAAACTGACATGGCCAGAATCGTTGCTGTCTTCTTCCCGCAGTGTAATGAGGTGCTGAGAGTGCAAGAGGAGTGAAGTATCACTGAAGAAGAGATATGAGGGACCACAGGACCACAGGAATATAAAATAGTAGCGGGTGTGCCTCAGGGATCTGTATTAGGTCCACTGTTATGGAATACCATGTATGATGTTGTGCTCACGGTCAATGTACCAGAAGGGGTTAGAATCATTGGGTACGCAGATGATTTGGCAATAGTGGCCCTAGCTAAACACCTAGATGACCTGGAGAATATTTGCTCCCAAGCAATCCAGAGCATTAAATACTGGCTAGATATGGCCGGACTGAAACTAGCTGGACATAAGACGGAGGCGGTTTTAATAAGCTGCCACAAGAAAGAAAAAGGCGTTCAAAGTTTCAAAATGCTATACGAGGGTCGGGTGAAAAGTTTGCGGTTTGCCCACCGATGGCGCCAGCAGATCTAATTACTGTGTCAGATTCTATAGTGCTATGTCTCATTAGCTTGTATATACATTTTCAAGTCGATTGCTCTGTTAGTATACATTTGCGAGCCTACTGAACAAGACGCCTCGAAGTGAAAATAAACGGTCTCACTTGACCTCATTATGGTGTAACTTAAAAAAAAAAACAAAAACAAATTCGTTTTTGCAAAACTGGTTTTGGGGACTTATTCGGCTAAAAAAATAATGAAAAGAAAAAAAGCGATGTTTTAAAACTACGACGGTTTTCGTATACTTCTGGAATTGTGAGACGGTTACCCGACTTATCTCCGAAATATCAATTCTTGTATAAGCGACTCTAGGTCTAAGATTTACAGCTGATTATGATTAACCCAAGCTCTCCGTGAAGTATAGAGAAAGACCTAACTATTTTCAATTCGTTCGTTCAAAGGCGAGTTCGGGCCCTCCAACGGTCATCCAAATCCTACAAGCTATATTGACTGCCAACAAACACAAGTTGATAGCAACCAAATATAACATTACTACTCACAGAATATTTCGGGATATTTAGAAAAGTTACTTTTATAATGAGAACATAGACACCGTGAAGAGCGATCTTAAATTACCAAATGCCATAGAGTAAGATTCTGAAGGTGAATTCCAACCTATACCATTGCGAAATGTTGAAAAAGAAAAAGAAGGAAGAAGGAGAGGAGCCTAAATGCAGTAAAACATGCGGCATGGATTAGGTATGTTCGGTGCTATTCTGTTGCGTCTTGAGAAAATCAAAGAAGAAGAGAGTTTGATAAGGTGTCAGTGTTGCATCTCGCGGCATGGATTCCCTAAATCATCAATCAACCAGCCCCACTCAATAACCAGTTGACGCCTCTTCCAACGGGCAATTAATGTTCACATCGCATACGTTGCGATATTCATTGGAATACACCATTAATTGCCTCAGTACCCAGAGCTACATGCTCATCTTATCGTGAATACTCATGTTAACGCTCACCGTATCATTTGATTTGTCCATTAACGGGCAATTAGCTGGCGCCTAATATCACACTCCCCACGGCATGAGATTGCATAGCGGCGACTTTATGTCCACCACTGGGACCCATGCTGGAAACATGACACCGGCAGCATTACCGCGGAAAACAGAAGCAACAAAAGTGAATACAAAACTGACATTTCGACACGAAGCGTGCCAGTCATACATAACAACAGAACCGTTGAACGGAATAAATGCAATCTATCGTATTTCAATTGACTTGGGCGGACGCACTTAACGTTTAAGCGGGCGAATGACCTAACCATGGGAAATCGTTTATGATTTAGTGGGGCAATCGTCGAATTGGCGTAAGCCGTTGCTCCATTGGAAGGCCAATTAAGTTAAAAAGCTAATTGAGCCATATCGGCGGCTCATGGTGGGAAATCGGTGTCAATACAGGTCATGCGTTTTGGTTCAAGTCCGAGTTGGGGCAAATGCATCGTTTGCTCCACACCCAATATGTAGGATATAAAAGGAGTAGTTGCAAATGGTCTAATGTCCACAACATCGTAACCACGATCGTGTCTCTTTGTTAGTTCCTAACTGTCGCGAACACTGTGGCAGAAATACTTCTTGTAACACTAGCGTTATTTAAAAATCCGTATGTACTTTTTCTTTTTTTAATTTTTTTTTTATTAGACCTCTCGGGAGAGGCGAACCTATAGCGCCGAGTGGGCGCCCCGAGATGCCATCAAATAACTGTTGCAGTTCTTTTTGAACAGTTGCAGGTTGTAACGCTCCGGGAACACTCGCGTGGGAAGGGAGTTCCACAGCTTCCCCGCTCTGTAACGGAACGAGTTCTGATACAGGGATGTTCGCGCTGTCGGGAGATGAACCACAAACGGGTGCGATCCGTCGGATTGTCTTGTGGAGCGCATATAGACCGAATTGCGTGGAACAATGCCAAGAATCTCCGAAGAACAGCATCCGTGATAATATCTGTAGAACAGACAGAGGTCGGCCACGCGCCTTCGATGTGATAGCGACTGTAGTCCCGACGTCAGCGCCGAGTCCCCGATCAGGCGGATCGCTCGTCTTTGTACGCTCTCAAGTAGGTCGAGAGTATGTTTAGGAGCCGAGCTCCAAACATGAGAGCAATATTCGAGCGCGGGTCTAATTTGGGATTTATATAGGAGAAGAAGTTGGGCCGGAGTAAAATATTTCTTGGCTCTAAAAAGATAACTCAGTTTTCCTGAGGCTGATCTGGCGATACCCGATACGTGTTTATGCCATGATACATTCCCACAGACCGTGACGCCGAGCAATCTCAAACTTTCCCCAGCCTCGAGGGCCCGGCCATTCATCATCAGCTGTGGAACCGATGATCCGGTTTTCTTTGTGAATGTTGTATACTGGGTCTTCGTTACATTTTACAAAGGTGGTAAAAATGAGTAAATCTCCAGCCTGTATATCCCATTTCAATCATAAAGATATCAACAAGTGTAATACACCTTTCCCACCAATAGCCATAACTTTATATGTTGAAGAACGATTCTATTCAGTGTAACCCCGACTCTGGAGCAGCTGACGTCTACTTGTGTTCACTGGCACTGAACGAATACACACTGTTCGTTGAGTATGCAGTATAAAAAGAACGCAATTCAGGCAACCCCCCCGCCTTTTTTTTTTTTTGTTTGACACACTACAAACACGCACACATACACACTGACCAAAGCGCAGATTATCAGACGCCAAAGACGTGAACTGCGTTTACTACCGCATTGAAGACCTACGGGTCTTGTACGATTTCTTTCCCACTATCCCCCCATCCAAGTAGTTAGAGAACAATTGAACTAATCCTGTCCACACTATCCTTAGATACGTCCTTCCCCTTTCTTTTCAGATATCTTGAGACCGAGCCCAACATCTTCACGGATGTGGGTGATTCTGGTTATCGCAAGATGACCAGAAGCCAGAGACAAGTTGAAGGACACATTTGTCCTTGTCTCTCTAAAGTCGGCCTCTCCCCACCCTTTTTTTTCACTCGGTCCCCCCATTCACTCGCCGATCGTTCATTCATTCAGTCATATTCATCATGTGCTCGTTTATAAATAGATTTGAATTCGTCAACGTTAAGTCGTCATAGATCTATCGCGGCTCACATCGAATCCTGTGACCTTGTGTAATTTTTGTGTTAATTGAAAAAAAAAAAAAAAAACTCAAACACGTGTAATTTTCGCTGAATGTTGTAGTCGAAATCTGTCTTCTCAGATGCCAGACACCGAACCGAGCACTACACGGGATTACATATTATAACGAAAGAGAAGAGTCAACGAAACTCTTCAAAACTTAGCGAAGAAGACCAAAAAGATGGAAAGTCAAGGAAAATACATTGATTACGAAAAAAAAATTCCACGAAGCTGTGGAATACATCCAACAACTTACAACGACTCTAGAAGGAAATTCTCTCCCTAAAGCAACCCACCAAAAATAGTGACGATGCCAGTATGGAAATAACGCCCTTTCCCAGCTTAAACCATCAAACAACTCCCCATAAACAACTATCACCAACCCGTAAGGAATCCACCAAACAAGCCAAGCCAGCACCGAGTCCCATGCCTGCCCAGCACAAAAATTTTAGACCACCACCAATCTACATAAAAAACGTGACCAGTATAATCATAATACTAGGAAATGACCTAGGACACCGCAACTTCACCACAAACACTAAAGGCTCCTCTATCTCCATTGCAACAACAACTCTGGTTGATCACGAGAAGACCGTTAGAAAACTTTCGGAACTGAGACACCAATTTTTTACCTTCCAACACCATCAGCTCAAAACAACAACATTCATCATTAAAAATAACTTAAGGAACCTAGGGTTATCCAAATCCCCCCAAATGAAGACACCAACAAGCTCAAGCAAATTAAGTATTTGTTTACGCATAAGATCAGTATCGAGGAGCCCCATAAACAAAGCATCCTCCATTGCAAGAGATGCCAAGGCTCGGGTCACCTGGCGGTAGCTTGTCACCTAAATCTACGATGCGGCAGATGTGCCGATGAACACCAACCAGGAGAATGTAAAGTCAATCCCCAAGGTATGGAACCCAGAAAAATCCAAACCACAAACCCCGATGTATCTATTACCTCTAAGGAAATCGCTGTGACATACTGTAACTGCGGAGGTCTACATCCAGACAATTTCTCCCAGTGGCCTCATAAATTGAAAACTCTTCAAAGAAGAATAAAATCAAGTACAACCAAGAAATCCGCACCAAACAAATCCACATCGCAGAACACATTACCACAACCTAGAAGACCAGGAACATCATATGCGAATGTCATCAAAAACAATCCAAACACGCTGACGTCACACAGTCCCAACTCCATTGGCCGCAACCTGGACATCATGGGCTACATCAAGAGTCTACAAACTATACAAACGTTGAAGCATATGTCGGATCTCGAAAAAAGCTCAGATTCTCTCCTTCAATCGCTGAACTAACTATAGTCGGCCACAATGCAGAATCTATATACTCCAACATCCGTAAGCAACACTTACGGTTGTTTATTAAAACCTTTTCCCCAGACAACCTTCTCCTCTCAGAAACGTGGCTTGAGTCCAACTTCCGAGTATCCATCCCCAATTACACATTTATTTTAAACACCAGAACTATTGGATCCCATGAAGGTACCGGCATCCTACTAAATAATAAACTCCAATTCACCGAAATCAGGTTGCCAATGTTTTCAATATCGAACACACGGCAGTTAAACTTTTTTGTGAAAACAAAAAAGTAATCATATTAACATCCATTTACATCCACCAAACACGAGAACCAGACTTCCCTGACTCTGACATATCTCAAATAATCAGACAGCCTCTCCCCCCACTATTCATAATCGGTGGAGACTGGAACGCTCGTCATAGAGCATTCAACGACATCAAGGACAACAAATGCGGTTGTCAACTTTTGGACCTCTCATCTCACCCATATACGTACATCGACAGCCCACTGCAACCAACTCGTGTCACCCACTCGACGCAATTAACAATTCACTTCCTCCTCAAGTCCACTGATGTCTACTCAACGAGCCCCCCACTTCTTTCCTTCCTTTTTTCCTCTGATCATAGTTCCGTTCACACCTCGATCAAAGTCCCCTCCTTCGAACTGCTCTACTCACACAGTCCTGTCCCACACTTCTCCATGACTAACTGTAAAAAGGTCAATAGAGAAGTCGCCGCAAGTTTTTCTAACCTGTAAATCCCTGAATCATCTAACCTAATGACTGCTGACATCGATCGAGCAGCCCTAAAATTGAGCAGACACTCGAGGATGCCCTCACCAGCAATACACCCACCACCATCCCTCATAATAATTTAGGAAAACCTTTGCGCAGCATCCTAACTAAATTGCTGCGTCTCAAAAAACAACTCCGTCGAAAACTTCATATAAGATTCTGCCCCTTTATTAAAAGTCAGATCCAACTCCAACGGGAAAGAGACCGACAGGGCGACCGCGACCGAGATGGGAGGACAATGTTAGATTGGACCTCGAGGAGATCGGATCGGATGGTCAAACGTGGAAGGAGAGAGCACGGGACAGGAAACAATGGCGGAGTCGATTCGGTGAGGTCATGAACTTTCGGGTTCCTACAGGCCAATAAATAGTAGTAATAGATCCAACTCCTGACCAGCCTAATAAATGAACATTTAAAAAAGTTCGCAGATCAGACCTATACCTCTACACTTAACAATATCAAACCCAACCGTGATCCCTTCAAAAACACCAACCTACTAACTGGTCGAAAGTTTAAGCCCCGAATCGATCACCTTATAAGCCCACTCAGCAACAGTCTTATCCAATCCGACACGGACATAGCCAATTGCCTCGCTGATCACTTCTCAAAGATCCATCAACAAAACGATTCTCTCTCAGTCCCTAATTTTCGAAACACTGTAAACGAATATATCTCACACAGATTACCCGCACCATATACTCCTTTCATATGGGAATTTAACGACACGAACAATGCGTCACATCCTTCAGGCAACAGCACATTTCTAACCACAAATGAATTAATCAAGTTCAAAAAAACCGACCGGTCTAGATGGAATACCATACCTTCTATTTAAAAGACCGCCGGCCAAATCGACTTCACATTCTTGTCCTTCTTAACCATACCATAAATGCTTCACATTTCCCAGACAACTGGAAAAATGCGGTAGTAATCCCTGTAAAAAAGTCCGGCAGTTCCAATAACACCTCCAACATCTTTATTAAACACCCTAAGCAAAATATTAGACTGTAAGATCTACCAAAACCTTCTCTCGTTTGCCAGTGTTAACGCTCTCATTTCTAATTCTCAGTTTGGCTTTCGTGAGCGACACTCCACTTGCCATGCTCTACTAAAACTTACACACGATGTTACAACTGGTTTGGAAAACCAACGCCCTACCGTATGCACATCTCTCGATATTTCCAAAGCCTCGGATTGTGTCTGGATCTCAGGACTTCTTTATAAGCTACACTACTTATTTGGTCTAAATTACAACATCACAAAGCTCTCAGCATCTATTCTTTCTGGTAGGAAACTCATGGTCAGAATAAACGTTTCCCTCTCACAAACGCGTAACATAACCGCGGGTGTTCCCTAGGGATCCATTCTCGGATCACTTTTATATCTTCTATCATCATCATCATCATCAGCACTACAACCGGGATGTCTTGGCCTTATTTACCAAGTTCTGAGGCTTGTTAAATTTTCTATAATGATTTGTTTTTTTTTTCGGGCAAGGTCATTAGTCTTGTCTCGAACCCCGGTCTCCCGCGTGACAGGCGGGTATACTAACCACTATACTATCGAGGAGCTTTATATCTTCTATCATCATCATCATCATCAACGGCACTACAACCGGGAACCGGTCTTGGCCTTTTTAGCAAGTCCTGAGACTTGTTAAATTTTCCATAATGATTTATATCTTCTATACACATCCGATATTCCTCAACCTCCACCTAGTGTTGTAATGCTAAATTATGCTGACGATACTTTAATCTACTCTAGCAGTAGATTTGTTAAAGCGGCAAGTAACCGCGTTAACAACTTTCTCCCGCCCATCTCAACATACTTTAACAAATGGAAAATTCGCCCCAACCCAACCAAAACCCAGCTAATAGTGTTTAAGGACAAAAACGCCCACTGCACAAACAACATTAAACGCTGCCACAACAAAATTAAACTCAAGCTTAATAACGCCCTCATAAAACCTTCCAAAACATAAAGTTCATAAAGCCTCAATACAGCTTAACCTCTGCAGACGAGTGTTGTGGAAACCTAAAGACCTGTCTCTCGAGGTCAAACAGCTCATCTACAAACAAATAATCAGACCCACTTGACCACCAAGCCGTGATGTACGAAATATTACCGCACAGGGGATTCATCACTGGCAAATTGGCGAAGAAAGCCCAAAAAAATGGGCGGAAGGAGAAGGACCTCGATGCGGAACTGCTCGATTATATACTGGAAGACCAAATCGCACAGTTTGACACAAAGGCCTATGCGAACAGGTAGGCTGGAAAAGTCATGAAGTGGCTAACTACCGCTGTGATGCTTCTGTGTCACGAAAAAGACAACCAGCAGGGGCTATCAAACCAGTGTATTGGTGGAACTCAGAAATCGCCCATGTACGATCGGAGTGCAACAGGTTACGACGCTTGCAACAAAGAGCAAGAAACCGTAACATCTACCCACTGTTGCATGCGGAATTCGTCAACAAACGGAAAGAGTTGAGGAATGTAATCCGCAAAAGTAAATATGACGCATTCTGCTCCCTAAGGGATGATTTAAATAACAACCCATGGGGCAGCGCCTACAGGATAGTAATGAAAAGACTACACAACAACAGTAGTCAAATGCAAAAAAGTAAAACTGACATGGCCAGAATCGTTGCTGTCTTCTTCCCGCAGTGTAATGAGGTGCTGAGAGTGCAAGAGGAGTGAAGTATCACTGAAGAAGAGATATGAGGGACCACAGGACCACAGGAATATAAAATAGTAGCGGGTGTGCCTCAGGGATCTGTATTAGGTCCACTGTTATGGAATACCATGTATGATGTTGTGCTCACGGTCAATGTACCAGAAGGGGTTAGAATCATTGGGTACGCAGATGATTTGGCAATAGTGGCCCTAGCTAAACACCTAGATGACCTGGAGAATATTTGCTCCCAAGCAATCCAGAGCATTAAATACTGGCTAGATATGGCCGGACTGAAACTAGCTGGACATAAGACGGAGGCGGTTTTAATAAGCTGCCACAAGAAAGAAAAAGGCGTTCAAAGTTTCAAAATGCTATACGAGGGTCGGGTGAAAAGTTTGCGGTTTGCCCACCGATGGCGCCAGCAGATCTAATTACTGTGTCAGATTCTATAGTGCTATGTCTCATTAGCTTGTATATACATTTTCAAGTCGATTGCTCTGTTAGTATACATTTGCGAGCCTACTGAACAAGACGCCTCGAAGTGAAAATAAACGGTCTCACTTGACCTCATTATGGTGTAACTTAAAAAAAAAAACAAAAACAAATTCGTTTTTGCAAAACTGGTTTTGGGGACTTATTCGGCTAAAAAAATAATGAAAAGAAAAAAAGCGATGTTTTAAAACTACGACGGTTTTCGTATACTTCTGGAATTGTGAGACGGTTACCCGACTTATCTCCGAAATATCAATTCTTGTATAAGCGACTCTAGGTCTAAGATTTACAGCTGATTATGATTAACCCAAGCTCTCCGTGAAGTATAGAGAAAGACCTAACTATTTTCAATTCGTTCGTTCAAAGGCGAGTTCGGGCCCCCAACGGTCATCCAAATCCTACAAGCTATATTGACTGCCAGCAGTCGCGAAGAGCGATCTTAAATTACCAAATGCCATAGAGTAAGATTCTGAGGGTGAATTCCAACCTATACCATTGCGAAATGTTGAAAAAGAAAAAGAAGGAAGAAGGAGAGGAGCCTAAATGTAGTAAAACATGCGGCATGGATTAGGTATGTTCGCTGCTATTCTGCTGCGTCTTGGGAAAATCAAAGAAGAAGAGAGTTTGATAAGGTGTCAGTGTTGCATCTCGCTGCATGGATTCCCTAAATCATCAATCAACCAGCCCCGCTCAATAACCAGTTGACGCCTCTTCCAACGGGCAATTAATGTTCACATCGCATACGTTGCGATATTCATTGGAATACACCATTATTTGCCTCAGTACCCAGAACTACACGCTCATCTTATCGTGAATACTCATGTTAACGCTCACCGTATCATTTGATCCATTAACGGGATACCAATACCAAGAATCTCCGAAGAACAGTACCCGTGATAATATCTGTAAAACAGACAGAGGTCAGCTACGCGCCTTTGATATGATAGTGACTGTAGTCCCGACGTCAGCGCCAAGTCCCCGATCAGGCGAATCGCTCGTCTCTGTATGCTCTCAAGTAGGTCGAGGGTATGTTAAGGAGCCGAGCTCCAAACATGAGAGCAATATTCGAGCGCGGGTCTAATTTGGGATTTATATAGGAGAAGAAATTGGGCCGGAGTAAAATATTTCTTGGCTCTAAAAAGATAGCTCAGTTTTCCTGAGGCTGACCTGGCGATACTCGACACGTGTTTATGCCAAGATACATTCCCACAGACCGTGACGCCGAGCAATTTAAAACTTTCCCCAGCCTCAAGAGGCCCGGCCATTCATCATCAGCTGTGGAACCGATGATCCAGTTTTCTTTGTGAATGTTGTATATTGTGCCTTCGTTGCATTGAAGTCGACGAGATTGGCCCTTCCCCACTGCAGGACCCTATCGAGATCCTGATTCAGAGAGTCAATCTGTCTAGATCTCAGTTGATGCGACGCAGATGCACCAATCGGCCGAACACTCGAAAAGGAAGAAACAAGCGTACTATGATCCGCAAAACTGAACACCCGGTTATCTGTTGTCTCCAACAAACCATTTATGTGAAGCAAGAACAAGGTTGGAACCAAAATACAACCCTGGGGCACCCCCGAATTAACAGGATACAGATCCGAACACTCGCCGTCCACAACAACCCGGATCAATCAATTCTCGAGGAAGCTCCTCGTCCAGTCGCAAAGCTGTTGGAAAGGCCATATGAACGAAGTTTGCTCAGACGCGCCCAAAAGCCTTGGAGATATTCAATGCGACCGCCCTTGACTAACCATGCCGTTCAATCGCTGATGTCCGCATATCGGTTATAAGTGTCAAACGGTCTCCCGTGGACCGCCTGCCACGGAATCCGTATTGACGATCATTCAGAAGTCCGTTGCACTCCAAATACTTAACTAACCCAGTATTGATGACTTTTTCCATTACCTTAGATAAAATAGAGAGTAATGCTATCGGCCCGTAATTTTGTGGGAGACACTTTTTGCCCGTCTTTGGGATTAGCTGTACTCTGCGATTTCCCAGCAGGCAGGAAAGGTCCTCCGTGCATAAGATAAGCGGAAGAGTCTGCCAAGAACCGGCGATAGTTCTGGAGCACAGTTCTTAAGGACTATTGCTGGTATTCCATCCGGGCCGGTTGCTTTCCTACAATCCAGTTCACGTAGAATGCGTTGATTAGTGCGCGGACGAAATCTCACATACCGCATCAAAGACCGTACAGGCGAGATCACAGGTGGCTCCAAAAGGCCGGGATAGAGGTTTGAATTCGCGGAAAATAAATTTGCGAACACATTAGCTTTATCCTTTGAATTTGTGAGTAACGTCCCGTTGTCTGTCACCAACGGAGGGAAAGAGGAGGGCGTGAAATTACCGCTGACAGCTTTTGCCATTGACCTGAAGGAGCGCGAACCAGTTGGGTTCCGAAGGAGCTTATTGATCACCCTGTCGTTGTGAGCCTTCTTCCTGGTATCAATCGCCTGGTTGCACGCGTTTATGATTCTAACAAAATTTGTTCTATTAACATCGTTGGGATTGGAGCGCCATTCCTTAAAAGCTCTATTTTTTGCCGCTGTAATCATCTCGAATTTTTTATCAAACCAAGGTTTATCAGACGAACTTCGTTTGATGGAATGTGGAATATACACATCCATTCCCAGAAGAATAATCTCTGATACCAACACCGCGCATACGTTAACATCGGAGTTTCCGAAGCACACCTCGAACTATGGAATGGATGCAAAGAAATCTCGCAAATCGTCCCAGTTAGCAGCCCCATACCTACATACATGGCGAAGCTGCCTAGGCCGGTTATTCGCTTGATATGCAAGTGCTTGCGCGACAGATACCAAGCAGTGATCTGAGTTTATAGCGTTTGAAATAATAGTGAAGAAAATCGTGTGATTCGAACTGACGCTATGACAGCTCGAATCACGAAAAAAATTTTACCTTAAGCGTTACACACCAGGCTACTGACCGAGTTTAGAATTTTATTTCCAAACTCAGGTATATTCCACTGGTGTGAATAATTTTTATTTTATCGCTTGGTATACGGTTCTGATGTATTTTTCTTATTCGATTTTTTTCGTTCGGTGTTCTTCACTATTTTTGCTTGCTTGTGAATTGTGTGTATCTGTTAGAATCGCTACACACTCCCGCCGCAGTAACTTCGTTACGATCAGATTCGTATGCGGACGACGGACGAACGAGAGAGAAACGAGAAAACGTCGGAGGCTGGGCTCTATGCGGAAGTCGTGACCGTGTGTGAAGTTCTGCTTTACTATGGGAAGTGAATGCTCCGTGTACAAGATCACGTCGGGGTCACCAATTATATAGCGTTAAGCAAGGATAGTGAAGAAGGTGAATTGAACACACGATGAAACGATTGAAAAGCGAAGCAGTGAAGCATCAGACTACTGACCGTGTTTAGAATTTTATTTCCAAACTCAGGTATATTCCACTGGTGTGAATAATTTTTATTTTATCGCTTGGTATACGGTTCTGATGTATTTTTCTTATTCGATTTTTTTCGTTCGGTGTTCTTCACTATTTTTGCTTGCTTGTGAATTGTGTGTATCTGTTAGAATCGCTACAAGTTCCCCACTGGCGCAGAAACCTCTACGGTATAAATACTCGGTTCGGATGTCAAAAACAGATCCAGGCATAATCGCCTCGGGCATCCGGCACTCGCGTTGGCCCCTCCACGAGTTGATTCAAGTTATGGCTTACAGCAAACACCTCCGTCAGCATACCAGTCTCGTCGGTTCTGTTAGAATGTAACAACCAGCCGGAATTGTGTACATTAAAATCGCCTAGGACAACAATTTCAGAAGCTGGGTGGTTGATCTGTATCCAATCGACGGTATGTGAAAGATGTTCGAAAAATGTCGTTCGTCGATCGTCATTCGGGGAGCGGTAAAGACAACAAAGAAATTTAACGGAATTCCTCAGTACGGCCATCAACCATATGATGTCCATGTTGTTGGGTTCTAACGCCTCCATCCTCTGGCAAGCCAGATCAAACCGCGCGAAGTCACAGAATCCGCCCTTAAAACGGAATCTCGAATGTAAGCCGTATTCTGAGCAACGAAGATATGTCGAATCAGTTGACAAATCGACCCGGGTCTCAGTTAGGGCAAGGATATCAGGTTTCGTTGTTTGCAAATATTGCTGGACGGTGTTTACATTGGTATTGGTGAAACCGATGCCCCTGATGCTACAAAATGCCGTCACCAGTCGAGCGTAGGCAGAGCCTCGAGAGCGAGCCCGGTTATGCGATGACGAACCTCTCAAAGTTCCATCATTTATCATGAGATCTGCATGATGTTCCCCCCGACATAGTCCCCCCCCGGAGATCCGAATGGGAGACTAGTTTACCTCCGGAATTCTTTATATCAGAAGGTACCATCATAAGTTATCTCCGTGTCAGTTCGGGCCATCAACCACACATCCGAAACACCGTCGAAGATTTCTCTCGGCGATATCGCGGAATGTACAACGTGACGGGGTGGTATCTCACCTTGGGACAGACTACCACCTAAGCAACCTTTTCTCGAACCGGTCCATCAGCCAAGCTCCGAAATATGGCTAGGGATTTCTCCCGACCATTTCACGGAGCCTAAAGCTTGATGGGGTGGTATTTCACCGGGCGCACAGGGCGTTGGGACCCCGGCTACCACTCGGCCTTTAGTCGCCTCTTACGACAAGCCGGCCTTTATATTCGAACGCCCTACTCACATAACCTACTATTAATAACAAACAAATTTTTAAAAGCTTCAACATTCTAAAATCGATTAAACAATTAAATATGTGTCTTTTGCCATCCCAGAACGTTTTGATTATAATTGAAATTGATTTTACAAATGAAAAAATTGTAGTAATATAACGTACACTATTTTTGTGCACTACTGTTTATATAAATCCGGTTGTCACAAAAATCAGTTCTGTCACGTTATCGTGAGAATTTCAAAATTTGACGTTTTCGAGAGCCTCGTTCGGGTTATTTATTACCGCATAGAAATTGGTAATCAAATTAAAGAAATAGTAAATAAACTACAATGGTACTGCAGTCCCCAACAGCAACAGAACCGCCGAAAAAACCGGTGATATTTTACAATACTGAAATGGATGACATGGCCAAACATTTCATAGGCAACTTCCAAAGGTTCGCATATAAAGAAATTCATAGAATACCATCAATGTTAATCATTCTTATTACAGATTTAGAGAAAACATAATAATACCCAAGAATTTGGGACCAGTTCAGATAAAAACCGACCAAGAGAAGATGGTTGAATCAGCTCTGGAAAGTTGCACTTTCAAGGGGATGATGGCATGTGCTATGGGTATTCTGCTGACTAGAACAATTTATTTGAATGAAGCTTCATACGGTTATATTTAAGGGTACGGTTTGGGTGCTGCTATCGGTTTGTTTAGTTCCTCAGTTAATCCAAGTGTACCAGATCCATTAAGTAATGAAAAGCCTCAGACTGCGCGACAAGTTTTCAAGGAGATGAGAAGTACGACACATTCGTACGCAAAAAATTTTGCTTTAATTGGAGCAGTGTTTTCAATTGTGGAATGCATAATAGAGACGGTACTTCTTTAAACAAAATAACTAACCAATTCTTGATCAACTAACTTTGTTTTTACAGAATCGGGGGAAGACAGATTGGAGGAATGGAACTTACGCTGGAGCAGTGACAGGTGGTTTAATTGGCCTTAGAGCGGGCATTAAAACAGGCATCTTTGGAGCGATTAGTTTTGCGGCGTTCTCAACGGCTATTGATTACTATATGCGGCATTAGTTAAACGCGAATAAATTTGTTTTAAGTGTACTACTATCAGAAATATAGGGTGTAAAAAAAGAAATCAAATGATTCAAAGGTAAGAAATTCTCTCTGCAATTATTTCCAGAGAATATAGATATACTGGAAGGTATTATCTATTCACCTGCTCGTACTGTTAAGTACTTTGTAGTGTGTTTTATCAAGATACTTATATCGTAAAGAAAAGTGTAATTAGTCGGCATATGTTATTCTGCTACATTTTGGTGGAGTCGAGAACCAACTTAACTAGGATCCGAAAATAAGGTAACTAGAACATTGCTCTTATTAAACTTCCTGATATTTATCGAGCCGGGAATCCTTTGTGGCAGGATGTATGGAAGAAGACAGCGCGGCAGACCTTGTCTGCTATGGAGAGATGACGTAGACCAAGACGCCCAGAACTTGGGAGTGCCAAACTGAATGACATCGGGACGGGTGGAGAGACTTGCTAAATAAGGCCAAGACTGGATCCCGCTTGTAGTGCCGATAATAATGATATTTATCGGCTACGATTGGATTACACGAAACGTAAAGCAAATTTCGAAAGTTCAACAATCTACGAGGGTGGCCTGAAAAGTTTTCGACCTCGACGTGAAAATAGGAGCACTCGTCAATAAAACCTAGTGGGTGTGTGGTGTCTCTAACAGATACACACAATACAATAGTGAAGAACACCGAACGAAAATCGAATAAGAAAATACATCAGAGCCGTATGCCATAGCGATAACAAAACAATTCACATCAGTGGAATATACTTGAGTTTAAAAATCGGCCAGTAGCCTGATGTGTTACGCTTAGGTTCAATTTTTGGTGATTCTAACTGTCATAGCGTCAGTTCGAATTACACGTTCTTCACTATAATTTCAAACGCTATAGATGTAGTTGTGCATCTTTTGACAGCTACTCACCAAATTGTCATTTTAGATGCGTAGTTTTTATATGCCAGTCGATGAGTCGATGTGAAATGGATAAAATTGAGTATCGAGCTGTCATTCGATTTTTGTCCTTGAAAGGCAATGCGTCTACGCAAATCAAAGATGAGTTGGACTCTGTATATCGGTTTTGAAAATGTCCAAAGAACGTGTTTGTCCATATTAAATTAAGATTTGGGTATGAGAAGACTGTCCGCGCGTTTGATCACGTTAGACCAAAAACGTGTTCGAATGAACATTTCCGATGCTCTGTTGGGGCAGTTTATGCGCAATATATCCGAATTTTGAAGCAGATTAATTGCTGTCGATGAAACTTCGATACACAATTATACGCCCGAAACAAAAATGCAGTCAAAACAATGGACTGCAAAGGGGGAATCGGCTAAAAAAAAAGCCAAAACTTTTTTCGGCTGGGAAAATGAAGGCGACTGTTTTTTTTTGGATAGTCAGATCTTAATCGATTATCTTCAAAAAGGAAAAACCATTATAAGAGCGAGCGTACTACGCATTATTATTTGACCAACTGAAAGCAGAAAATGTAGACAAAGCCACATTTGCAGAAAAGTAAAATCCTATTTCACCAAGACAACGCGCCGCCTCACCTCATGCGTTGCCATGGCGAAAATACACAAATTACGGTTTGAACTGCTTGACCATCTGCCCTACTCACCAGATCTAGCCACAAGCAACTTCTTTTTGTTCCCTAATCTAAAAATTGCGCTCGGAGGACAGAGATTTGCGTCAAATGAGGAGGCAATCGCTTTCGCGAACAGTTATCTTGCAGAGAAAAACACCGAGTACTATTTGGACGGGTTAAAGAGATGGGGGCATCGTTGGGAGAAGTGTGTACAGTTACGAAGAGACTATTCAGAAAAATAAAAATAAACTTTTCAACCCACCCATGTATAAGCGATGTTAACGTGTGATCTAGCTCACGTATGACTGAAGAATAATCTGAGCGCAACCCGTTTTATAGTATATGCTAGTGTTTCAGGACGCGATCCTGATGTGGTGGGGCGACCAGAGAAGTGATGTCCAAGATGATGCGCTATAATTCTCTTCAGGAAATCACTGACTTTCAATTATAAACTAACGGACATGCAACCAAACTAGCTACACTGCAGCCCAGAATGTCTAACCACTATTCTCAGTATTTAACTTAGTAAAGCAAATGAATTAATCCTATTTTAGGGAGTTTGTTTCGATTAAATACCATGACGCTGTTTGCTGTGAGAAAACACGACGTGTTGACTAGCAAGCGGTGCACTCGCGACGACGAGCTGGCAGAAACTCAACTGAAAACCGTCGGTCACATTTAAAAATGGTGACAGTCCAATGGCGTCCCTAGGCGATGACGCATTGTCACTTGGCGGCTGCCAGGCGTATGGTGAATATGCTGGTCGGGGAGTGTACTAGATGGTGAACGTACTAGATTCTTCCCACTATATTTATTGTGAATCCGCTATAGATAGCGAGGAAAACTACTTATATTTTATGGTATATGGTATGATTCTTAAATTTATTTAAATTATGGTATATAGTGTTATTACGAATTCACAAATGAATGTACTGGAGAAATCTATCTATCATCTACCTGCCATGTGCCAACTATCACCCGCCAGCTGGTCACCAGTTAGTAAAAAGAGGGTTTCACTTAAGCGTCACCTGATTTTAACGAGCTCAACAGATGCTCCACCAGTTCCTATTCATTTTATGGCATGTGCACACTGCCTTTTGTTACTTTCTGAAACTGTATCGAAAAAAGAAAGTGTTTAGCACCAGTAGTTTACCATTCGTTTAACTGAAGTAATAAACTTGCAACTGTGACTGGAGACATCGCAGAAACACTATATATCGGGTAGGCCATAATTTTTTGCAAATGCTAACACTTGATTTCTTAAAACCCGATAGGCGGGGGGGGGGGGGGGGGGGGGTGTGCGATTTTAGTCACTGTGGAGCACTTCACGGGACAACGGCGTGCTTTTTGTGTAAAACACTTTTACAAAAACAACGATTCCTACGTTACTGTACGATGCCTATTTAGAATTGAATACGGATTACGCCGTGTAAGTGAGCACCCAAGTGTTAATTTAATCAAAGCTTGAATCAAGAAGTTTGAGCAAACGGGCTCGACAACGAATATTAAACAAACAGGGCGGCCACGTTCAAGAAGAAGCGATGAGAACATTCGGGAGGTTGAAATTTCCGTAAAGAATTATCCAAAATCAGCATGTGTCAGCGAGTTTTCCAAAGTTTGCGTAGTCGATTGCAGGTGTGCCAACGACGAGATGGGCGACATCTCGACGATGTCATTTAAAAAAAATTAATTTCAATAAACGTTTATTGCGTTAAATAAATGATCAACAAAATAACATTTGTAGTTTTATTTTTATTCAAGTTTCAAATGTGCAAAAATGTATGGCCCACCCTTACAAGAGGGGAGTGAACTCAGCAGATAAGGTGGCTTCATTTAGAGTATGCCGCGCATTCCGGGCGGTAGCCGAAGATTTTCATATGAGAATTGCCGGAGAATGCGGTCACACTTGAAGCTTTCAAACCTAAGAGAATGGAAACGAAGGTAGGATTCTTCCTCCAAAGGAGGTAGAAACCTGGGTGAAAAGAAAACATGGCGAAGTGAACTACCACTTGACTCAGCTGATATCAGGAAATGGATGCTTTCGGCAATACTTGCACAAGTATAAGCATGTCAATCACCTATACTGCTGGAGCTGCGAAGGCAAAATATAAAATTCACGTACTCACAGAGTGCATGAGATTGGAGACTGCACGAACGATATTGGAGAGACATAAGAGACGAACAATTACTTCGACAGAAGTAATAGAATACATGCTAAGTTCCAAAAAAGCATGGTCCGTAGCAAATGATATTCTAAGTCATGATGCATCAGTTGCGTGGAGACGAGCAGAGTAACAGGTAAATTCCGTCCCGCCCCGCGATGGAAAATTCCTAAATGACAGTTCCGTGGCGATCAACAGGAATATGCGTGGTGGAATCCGATTCCTACGTTACTGTAGGACGCCTATTTAGAATTGAATACGGATTACACCGTGTAAGTGAGTGCCCAAGTGTTAATTTAATCAAAGCTTGGGTCAAGAAGTTCGAGCAAATGGGACCGACAACGAATATTAAACAAACAGGGCGGCCACGTTCAAGAAGAAGCGATGAGAACATTCGGGACGTTGAAATTTCCGTAAGGAACGTTCCAAAGTCAGCATGTCTCAGCGAGTTTTCCACAGTTTTCGTAGTCGATTGCAGGAGTGCTAACGACGAGACGGGGTAAATCTCGACTGTCATTTAAAAAAAATTAATTTTAATAAACGTTGATTACGTTAAATAAATGATGTTATGGGCCTCGCGTCCATGTCCTCGCCCAACACCCACTAATTTCCTCAAATTTCCCCTCTCTACCTGTAAATGAAATAAATATCGTCAGGTAGCTAATTTGCATAAACTACTTTATGCAATTTCTACTTGGCAGAAAATATAATTAAAAAAAATGCGTTGACGCCGAATAAAAAATAAAAACGTCAACGGCAAATGTTGCGGATTCACAACTAAATGCAGCGGGCAAAATCTAGTACGTTCACCGTCTAGTACACTCCCCAACCAGCACACTCACCACGCCTGTCAGTCACCAGCTGACAATGCGTTACCTGCCTAGAGAAGCCATCGAGCTGTCACCCATTCAAACGTGACCAACGGCTTTTAGTCAGACTGCAACCAACTTTCATCGCGCGCAAACCCTCGGAAGAAGTGTCCTTCGCACCAGTCAAACCAACAAGTTATATCCGATAAGTAATAACAAAATAAATTTGACCATAAAGAACGACCTCGATTTCAGAGTTTCGTTTTTTGTGCTTCCTCCTTGCTGCTTTCGTCGGGTTTCTCTCGCAGCTTGCATTAGCGGCATCCCGCCTTCGATACGCGTTGTGTTGTGCGACTAACCGGGCAACGGATCTCCAACAAGGGAGCAGTGACTGACTCCGAATATCCCTGCACAGCAAAAATATAATGAATTACGAAAAATATCAGGAGAAGGCGAGAGACCACAAAGAAAACAACAAAAACTAATTTTTATTAGTTCGTGGTGTAAGACTTACTTTCAATATTAATAGTTATCAATAATAATATCAGATTAAGTGATAAACAAACTAGTCAGCTGAACAGGGTGTCACAAGGATCAACGTCCCCTGCACCCTGAATACCGGTCAACAAGCAACGACCGCTCCACGGTCCGATCCGTACCCTTACTATATTGTTTACAAATCGTTAAAATATTATACAACAATGATCAACAAAATAACATTTGTAGTTTTATTCTATTCATGTTTCGAATGTGAAAAAATGTATGGTCCACCCTATATATACCTGTATTGGTGGCGAACGGACGGCCAAGTTGCTGCCAGCCTGGTCGTCTGTCTCAGCTGAAAGAGTGAAGGTCCAGGTGGAGGCGGTCTAGGTAGAGAGTGCCCACGCAACTTCGCTTTCCTTTTGTATTCTGTCGACAGTATCCTTATAGATTCATAAGTTATGCGGTACGTCAAGTAATAAACACAGTCATTGGTTTCAATGTTTTATGTTTATTTAGCCACGATTTCAAAAACGGTAATGAACATTGATGGCGTCCCTAGGTGATGACGCATTGTCTGCTGGCGGCTGACAGGCATGTGGTGAATATTCTGGTTGGTGAGTGTACTAGGCGGTGAACGTACTAAATTCTCCCCGCTATATATATATATATATATATATATATATATATATATATATATATATATATATATATATATATATATATATATATATATATATATATATATATATATATATATATATATATATATATATATATATATATATATATATGTATATATATATATATATATATATATATATATATATATATATTGTGACGCATATGACAATCAGTACTAGAATATTCTAGAGAGTCCGAAACAGAGTACTAGAATATTCTATAAAGTAATGGAAAACTGGAGACCGTGAACAGTAGAACATTCCGTTTTGGCGATTTGGCATGGCCAGCAAGATCGCTCGATTTAACCATGCCAGACTTCTTTCTATGGGGTTACTTGAAGTCTCGGGTTTATGCCAACAAGCTTCAGTCAATCGCAGCCGTAAAGGAGAATATTTGACAGGACTGCGAACAGTTATCACCGGAAATCTTGCGCAAAGTTACGGAAAATACGATAAAACGGGTACAAATGTGTATCAACACTGGCGGCAGCTACTTGACGGATATCGTCTATTCCACTTAACAGAAAAAATTGCAAATTGCAAATAGAGATTTTCATCACTCAAAATTGTTTTTTTTATTTAGTAAAAAAGTAATTCGAAAACAAAATTGGATGATTAATTTTGCGCCACCCTGTCATCATCATCATCGGCACTACAACCTGGATCCGGTCTTGGCTTTATTTAACAAATCTCCACCGGTCCCGATTTCGAGTCGATGTCATTCAGTTTGGCACTCCCAGGCTCTGGGCGTCCTGGTTTACGCCAACCCTCCATCACAGGGAAGGTCTGCCGCGCTGTCTCCTTCCATACAACCTGCCACAAAGGACTTTCCGGGCAGGCTCCTCTTCGATCATTCGAGCTAGGTGTCCCGCCCACCGGAGTCTACCGAGCTTGATTTTTCTTACAGCATTAGCTTCAAGGTAGATTGCGTACAACTCATGGTTGTAGCGTCTCCGGAATCGTCCTCCCTCACATAGGGGGCCAACAATTCTCCTTAAGACCTTTCTCTCGAACGCGGCCAAGAGCTCAGAGTGCCTTTTATTAAGTACCCAGTCCTCGGATCCATACATGAGTACTGAAAAGACAATGGTCTTGTACAGTAGTAGCTTGGATGTTCTGGATAAATTTCAAGATTTAAGGAGCCTTGATAGACCATAGTAGGCTTTGTTGGATTTAATCAGCCGTTGGCGTATTTCTTCTTCCATATTGTTATCGGCTGATACTATTGACCCAAAGTAGTTAAAGGATTGCACTACTTCAAATTCGTGCTCCCCTACCCTGATAGTTTGACCAACGTTAGGTCTTCTCTTCGCAGAAGTTGCCACCATGTACTTAGTTTTTCCCTCATTAATGTGCAGTCGCAGTTTTTGTGCTGTCTGCTCGATCAGGGTGAAGGTTTCCTGTACAGACGATTCGGTTCTACCGATGATGTCGATGTCATCTGCGTAGGCAAGTATCTGGCTGGACTTGGTGACAAAACGTTGCTTTCTCCAACGCCAGGTTGAATAGGAGGCAGGCCTGACCGTCCCCTTGTCGGAGTCCATTAAAGATGTTAATTGGTTTGGACAGCAATCCCGCTATTTTTACTTGACTAGTTACATTGGTCATGGCCAACCTACAAAGTCGTATCAATTTGTTTGGAATGCCGAAGCCTCTCATGGCATTATATAGTTCTACCCTGGCCATGCTGTCGTAGCCGGCCTTAAAGTCTATAAATAAATGATATAGTGGAATCTTAAATTCCTGACATTTGCCATCGCCTGCCTAAGGGTGAATATAGGATCAATCGCTGATTTGCCTGGGATGAAGCCACACTGATATTGACCAATGATGGCTTTAGCGTATCGAGCTATCCGATCTTGTAGGATAGTGGAGAGTATCTTATAGGCGGTACTCAACAATGTTATACCACTATAGTTGCTGCACAGTGTGATATCTCCCTTCTTATGTATGGGGCAAATTATACCCCGACGCCAATCTTCCGGCACCTCCTCTTGCTCCCATACGTGCACCACGATCTCATGAATTGCGTGATGTAACGCTGTCGCTCCTTGGTTGATCACGCTTGTTGATTAATCCGCGACGCTCCATATTTTCAAGTGCTTAGTTAAGCTTTTGTCTGACACTCATTGGTATTCGCCGGTTGACTTACAGATACACTATTTGGCTTTAATTCTGATGAGCATCTATTTGGGAATCGTCCATTACCCGAAAATACAAGGCGGCGCAAAATTAATCACCCTATCGGAAGATGTTATAATTTCTGCAAATGGCGTCGTACGTCAATCATATTTGACATTTATGAACTAGACAGCTGCAGTATACAAATAGACAAGCAACGGATCGCTATACTTCGCAAGAGCGTAGAATAATCGTGTCGAATACTCGGTCGGTGGTGTTAGCAAAGCGTGAATTTCGACGTCGATTTTCTAGTCGTGTCACGCCAACTGGGCAAACATCCCGGCGCTTAGCTACTCGACTCGAACAGACTGGGACCACAGGAGACCATGTAGGGCATGACCGCCAGTGGACTGGCCGCTCGGCCGAGAAATTCGCGGCTGTGCCTGCCGATGTCGCTGAGAACGAAGAAACATCAACTTGACAACGGGCCACGCAATTGGGCAGCACCAGACGGATCCTACAGCGAATTTTAGTGAAATACTTACACATGTTCCCGTACAAAGTGCAAACAGTGCACCAGTTAATGCCTGCCGACCATCAGTCGCGTGTGAATTACTGTCAAGCCATCCTTAATCTCAACAACAAAGAGGACGATTTTGTGTCGAAAATCATCATGAGCGACGAGGCGCATTTACACTTAAGCGGATGCGTTTTATATTATATATATATATATATATATAGTGACGTATATGACAATCAGTACTAGAATATTCTAGAGAGTCCGAAACAGAGTACTAGAATATTCTATAAAGTAATGGAAAACTGGAGACTAGGACCAGTAGAACATTCAAGGCAATGGAACGGACGGAAACGAAACGCTGAAACAGTATAAATACGCCGCACACAGAGCATAGTGATGAGTAAGAAGTAGAACGTGAAACAAGCGATAAGTCTCGAGCGAGAAGTAAGCAGTAAACTACGCGATAATTACGGAAGCGATAATAAAGAAAACGTTAAGTGTACGGTAAAAAAAATAATTAATCCAGCGAACCCTAAGCTCGCTACAATATATATAGGGGAACGGGGTGGAAGCGAACGTACAGGTAAAAGTCTCTGCTTTCAACCCGGCAAAGGCCACTTCGACCCTTGTCCCAGTTCAATCTAAGTTGACATGCAGTCTCCACCTAACACCCCTGGATAGCTACTGTGGCGCCCGTTAAGTAGTGAACCAAGGCATGGTGCGACATTCTGAGAAAGGTTGGCGCAAGGGTAATAACTTTGCCCAGAAAAACAAATTATTATGGACAATTTAACAAGTCTCGGGTATGGACCGCATACCGGTGGAGAGACTTGATGATGATGGTATATATACATATACATATATATATGTTTGTTTATAACTCTACGTAGTCCGCGTGCAAACCAATAAAACTTTGTCGTAGGAGACAGAACAACAAAAGGGCAGAAGTGAACTTGAAGGCAGCTTTACTAATTGATGTATTGATTGACAAATATTGACCGATGGTGTTTATTCAGTGAATGTTGATTGTAGACTGACTAATTGGCATAACTGCCAATTCAAAAAGCGACGCTATGACATCATCGTGGTGACTGCGCAACTGGTATACATGTGAATGTACTAGATTTCTCCAGTACATTCCAGCACATTTAATTGCCAATCCGCAACAATATATATATATATATATATATATATATATATATATACATATATATATGTATATACATGTGTGTGAGTGTATATATATACCATATATATATATATATATATATATATATACAGTGGTGCCCCGCATAACGAACGCCTCGCACAGCGAACGCTGCACACAACGAACTTCCTTTTCGTTCATTTCACGATTCATACAACGAACTTCGCTGCACACAACGAACTTCGCTTCACACAACGAAGTCGCCCACTTCACACGATCACTGCCGATTTATTGCATCCTTCCGCGCAGGCAGTCGTTAGTCACTGAGCAGTACGCTTAACTTACGCACGTGTCGCAGGAATCGTTCATCATTACGAATTAAATCGCACACGTATCACGGCAGTCGTCCTTTTAAGATAAACTCAACATTTTTTTTATATGATGGGTTCTAAAAAAAGCAGGAAGGTGATTTCTCTTGAAATGAAACAGGAAATAATTAGAAGGAGTGAATGTGGGGTAAAACAGTGTGACCTCGTCAAAGAGTTTGGCCTCAACAAGACCACCATTTTCACCATTTTGACAAACAAGGATGCAATAAAATCAGCCAAAGTAGCCAAAGGAGTATCAAAACTATTTAATGAAAAACATAGATCTTCAATCCACGAGGAAATGGAGAGGCTATTAGCGATTTGAATTAAGGACAGGCAGGTGAAAGGTGACGTAACAACCCAAGATATTATCTGTCACAAGGCCAAGATAATTTATGAAGATCTAAAGAAAAACATCCCTGGAAGTAGCAGCAATCCAGATAATAAAGAAGATTTCAAAGCCAGCAGGGGGTGGTTTTTTAGATTTAAGAAAAGGTATGAAATCCACAGCGTTAATATGCATGGTGAGGCTTTCGGTGCTGATAAAAAAGAAGCAGAAAAGTTCTCTATTAATTTTCAAAAATTTATTATGGATGAAGGATACTGCCCACAACAAGTGTTCAATGCCGATGAAACGGGTCTTTTCTGGAAAAGAATGCCGAGCAGAACCGAGCAGAAGAAAAGAGAGAAACAAACGACTTTGGACAGGTTTTTCACTGCACCATCGGCCAAAAAGCGGAAAATGGATGAAGATGTGCAAGATTCGATTATTTCTTAAAATTAAAAAATGTGTGTTTTTTTCATTATGTTTTTAGATGTATCTAAATAAAAATAATAACAACAAATTTATCTTTTTTTTATGTCATCTTACCATATTTTATGCTACAGAACGAATTATTTTTTTTAACATGTATTGTTATGGGAAAACGCGTTTCACATAACGAACTTTTCGCATAACGAACTTGCTCCTGGAACGAATTAAGTTCGTTGAGTGAGGCACCACTGTATATATATATATATATAAAAGGTATAACGTTTTCCAGTACAATTACTGCTTTCTTTTGTACCTAGTCTTGCAGCATGAACTTTGGTGCTGCTACAGTCCTGAGCATCTGCTATTTTACCGACTGGAAAGCTGCGCTATAATACGCCCAATCTACGGATACAGATTCAACAAAAAAGGGGTAGAGAATAGTGCTACCCGCCACAACATATTCCAGAAACATTGGTCCCACGAGCCGGATCCAGACTTATGGATTAAATAATGAAAGTGCGAGTGCCCAGCAGTGGTGAAAGTGCTTTTCAGCTACAGTGTTAACAACGCATCGCTCTTTCTTTCGTAGGTGGGCTTAGCTCCCAGCTCCGATGTCCTTCTCTTGGTTGTGTCGTTGATAAAGACGGGGCACTTTCACGACGTTTCTGTTAATTCCAAGTGATCACCGTGGCGAAGATTGAGGAGCATATTAGCCCTCAAATCTCGGCGCAAAACAAGATTTCTCGCGCTTTCCTCAACCTCCAGGACAAAGGACAACCAACGCTGACCACGTTAGTAACGCTCAATCGTGACCTTCACCTCTAATGGTGGCACGGAGAAAACATGCATATGGCAGACCCTGAACATCAAAACCAAAAATACTTCGCGGAAGACTTCATCGTCGAGGGCGAGGAAGTGTATCTCGACGAGCAAGGTAAGCTCGTCGATGCCCAATAGAAGCTTGACTCAGACTTCCAGGCAATATCCACAGCTCCCACAACAGCCCCGACCAACGTCATTGCCAAGCTAACTTTGTAAGAAAAATCACCTAGCTTGAATGGGCGAAGAGAAGCCTGCCCGGAAAGTCCTTTGGGGCGGGATGTATGGAAGGCGACAGCGCGGCAAACCTTGTCTGCGATGGGGGGATGGCGTAGACCAGGACGCCCAGACCCAGGGAGTGCCAAACTGGATGACATCGGCTCGAAATCGGGATCCGTGGAGAAATTTGTTAAATAAGGCTAAGACCGGATTCCGGTTGTAGTGCCGATCATGATGATGATGATGTACTTACTTCGACCGAAACATTCTTTAACTCGTACCACTTTAGTTATTCTGCCAAGGTCAATGCTCCCAGTTATCCGAAACATGTTTCTAGATCTCTTATAACTTTCTTGGGGCCTCTGTGACAGACAGGGAACACCCTGCAGCATTTCTCATTCTTCCCTGAAAGGCTTTTCGGCTACCCATGTAAATGAAGGCAGACGCTGTACCTCCATACGATCTCTAGACATTATTTTTCACTGGCATCACTAAAATATGACTAGATCGTCTGCTTCCAATGACTTTTGAGATAACCTCGCTACTCTTTAAACTAATTCGTGTATATCGCTCTTCTTCTTACCTTTCTCGTAAATTGCCATTCTTCTTCACCAGCGCTATCCAGCTTTCAACAGCTTGAGCTCTGCTTGAGTCAATCTAGCTCTCACGTTGGGTATTTCTAGTTCTCGCTTGGTGACCACTCTTTTGCCTTCAGAGTTCTCCCTAATGATTGAACTGAGCGTCGATTTCTCGCTGTTCTTCCCTTTAGGTGACAGTGGCAGTCGCGAATCATGCATCGTTCTTCTCAGTAGCCTTTTCTCTCCGACGATATAGACCAACGACTACTGCACCAAACCGGCTGTCTGGGTGGGGTGTAGAACGAAGCGAGTTTCCCTTCCGATTTCGTAACGGGTATAGTGTAATTGGCTTCTCGATAGTATAGATGATGATAGTGTAATTAACTATAAGGTACGGAGGCGACACTCGTCCTTCGACGACTATTTAAGTTAAGTTAAGTTAATGAGAATGAAGAACGCTGATCTTGTATTTTGTTATTCTTTTTTACATTACGATTGCCTCTATACTGTTGTAGTCGCTTTTTCAAGCATCAAATATGGAAATAATATAAATACCAAGTTGCATACTCATTCTCGAAATAAAGCGAATTTTTGAGCTATTGCATTGTTAAATTTGGTTTGTAAATTTTCAATTTTTTATCTATTAAAAAACATGTATAATGACCCAATATATAATTTTAATTTATTAATTGCTTTGAGAAATAGCATCACTCTGAAAGAACACGTTTACTTATTGTTTAAGCCTTACGATCTAGCGTAATAAATTATTCACCACCATGATCCATAGTCTAACTGTTTGTCAATACTTAATAAGGTAGTGTAATTCGCTCAACAGCCAAAGCACAATTCAGATAACTGACATACGGTTACAATCATATACTGTTATACCAGCTTTATTTAATGCTGTTATCGAGGTTTATATTCAAAGTTACTTAGATTTATATGAAAGTAGGATTTGGCCTTATATCAGTTTTATCTAGACTTAAAAAAAAAACAACAAAACCCAAAACAAGTGTTTTTGTAACAGAATACAATTTGCTGCATTCAACCCTCCAAGAACCTGCTGATTTTGACGTAATTAGAGGTGAATTAAAAGAAGTTGCCGGACCCTAAGCAATACGTGATAGGGAGTAAGCTAACTGCCTAAACAGTTTTTAATTTCGTCGAGGGCGGTTGTTTTTAAAGTGTATGTGTTTTGTATATGTCGCGTACCAAGCTATTGATTTTAGTTAGAAATGCGAATAACAAGAAAAAACTCCGAAATGTTTTTATTGTGGACGGTATGTTTATTGAGTCGTTTAGTGATACAGATTGGCGCAGATGATATTTGGACAAAACCAGATGAATCATGGATTGCACCAGATCCATGGGAACGATATAAACCCTTGGGTGAAGTATCTACGTCCTTGGAAACATCCCACTCTACGCAACCACACACGGAGTCATGCGATGAGTGTATGCTTTCTTCAGTATATTATAAAAAACTTGTTGCAAAGCTATTTGACAAGAATGCACTTCAAGTATGATTTGTAAATATTGATAAATTACAATAAGTGTTGTTCGATTCCGTGTATAGATAAACTATAACACCGGTCACTATCAACGGGCAATATATTTCTCATTGTCCAAGGATCAATTGAGGATTATTGAGGAAGCCAAGAACAACCGCGATATAGATGCTGTAATATCTTTAGTTTTAAGTACTGCCAAAGTATCCAACAACGAACCATGTTTGGAAAGACCAAGCAAAGGCTTTTTAGGATTGATAAAAGAAATCATCAAAGATAATGTGCAATTGTTCCAGTTGTGTATCACACCAGAGGTAAGATAACTGAAATCTATTTGCGAATATTTTATTAAAAGACGATTTGTTATTTGCAGTTCCGTTTTACATGTCTCTTCTTTGGATGTATATTGCTTATCCGATACGTCCAATTGAGGTATAAATGGAGATTGATTTCCCTACTTGGATTGGTGTTTTTCATAGGTGGATACTATATTTCATTCCTCGAGTGCAACAGGGTAAGATGTGACTTCACAATCAATTTGAAGCAGCGATGAACTGAACACTTCCCCTTTTTTCTTGACTAGACCATTTATTTAATTTTTTTTTTCTTGACTATTAGTTGCCTTGAACTAAATTGAACTAACAGATTCTTACTCTGCAAATTTGCTCGCCAAACTGTAACTGATAAAAAAAGTGAGGGAATACCGACTGGGATATAAGGATAGATGTACCCGTTATCGTTATTTATGTTTTTACCATTATCATCCACATTCCTGAGAAAGGCGAACGAATTATATAAATTTAGGGTTTCTAAGAGTTTCTGTCGGATCCCCGACAGGAGTGTATACGAAGAAATCCCCTATCTTTCCCAGAAAATTGAACTTACGCCAACTCGTGCTTCTGCTCCTCCGTTTGTCGGCCCTACAATACCCGTCAAAAGTGTCCGAGTTTATTTGCCTAAGCAAAATGTAAAATTCCAGGAACACAGTCTTTGACGAAAATAAAAAAAAAAAACACGCAACGCAATCCAAGTTATAGACAAATGTGTTGGTATCTTCCAAGGAATTACCAGGTGTACCGGTATGAAGTGAGCGTTTTTAAAAAATAAAATACTAATTTTAAATGGGAAAGTAAAAAACATTTTATTCGAAGTATTGGCCATTGCTTTCTACACATTTCGACCACCTTTCTGGCAATTTGTGGATACCACGCCAATAAAACCGGTCCTCTTTTGAGGCAAACCATTCGGGGACCCAATTTTCGACTTCTTCGTAGGAATTGAAATGCTGCTCAGCCAATGCGTGTCCCATCGATGAAAAAAAAAATGGTAGTCAGAAGGAGCCCAGTCTGGTGAATACGGCGGGTGGTGTAATACTTCCCAGCCGAGAGTTTCTATTGTTTCTTTGACGGGTTTTGCTGTATGACTCGGTGCATTATCATGCAACAAAATTACCTTTCCGTTTCTTGTGGCCCATTCTGGTCTTTTTTCGACCAATACATAAATCAAATTGATCATTTGTTGTCGGTAGCGTTGCGCGTCAACAGTTTCGCCAGGTTTTAGAAGTTCATGACACACCATCCCCTTCTGGTCCTACCAAACACAGAGCATTGTATTTTTTCCGAACCAGTCGGTCTTTGCAGTCGATGTTGACGCTTCTCCTGGATGTACCCATGATTTTTTGCGTTTAGGATTTTTAAAATAAATCCGTTTTTCAACACCAGTCACAATTCGATGCAATACTGACTTCCTTTCGTGTCGTAGAAGCAACGTTTCACACGTGGTGTTTCGCTTTTCCATCTGCCTGTCATTAAATTCATGTGTCACCCAGTTACCACACTTTCGATCTTTCCCATAACTTTTAAACGGTCAGAAATTGTTTGTTGTGCAACATTTAACATTTGTGCCGTTTGTTTCTGACTTAAAGTGTCATCTTGATCCAATATTACTTGTAATTCGGCGTCTTCAAACTTTTTTGGTGGTCTTCCACGTTCTTCATTTCGCACATCAAAATCATTATCTCTGAATCGCTTAAACCATCTTTTGCATGTTGTTTTCGATAGAGCATGATCACCATAAGCCTCGACAAGCATTCGATGCGACGCTGCAGCACTTTTCTTCAAATGAAAACAAAAAATTAATGCTTTCCGGAAATCATCATTTTCTGGTACAAAATTCGACATTTTTAACAGGATTAAAAAAAAAAGATGTTTGTACAATGACTTGATGCATACTAAATATGTTTGACAGATGTCATAGCAACCAAATAAACAATATATAAGGGCTCGTTCACAACAAAGGATCCCTATCGATACATTTATATCTTGACGCTCACTTCACACCGGTACACGTGGTATGATGAATCTGTGGGGGAAACTACATCGGACTATTCTTGCGTCGTTTGGCTCTGGATTCGCCAGTAAATTGGATAAGTCGCGATTGATATGAGACCATTTATATTGGCAAATCTCTCAAGAGCTCCGCGATATTATTGGTACGCTAGTCTTCCTCAATGTGTTGCAGATTGGTACGTCAACAAACCATTGGGTTGTACCACATGAAATGTCCGAGTTTATAGTAAACATTTAAAACCCAATATTATTTTTTCGTAAACTTTTATTCAATCATAATAGGATCCGTTGGCATCTATGACATTCTTCCAACGTGATACAAGGTTAAAAATTCCTTTTTCGTAGAAGTACTGACTTTTTGAGGCAATGAAGTCTTCAAAGTCTTTTATGACCTCTGCCCGGTTCCGGAAGACCTTCTGTCGGCAAAATGAATCCAGATTGCGGAAAAGATGGTAGTCCGCTGGGGAAATATCAGGAGAGTACGGTGTCTGCGGAAGAATTTCAAATCCCAATTGCAACAGTTTTTCGACCGTTATAAGTATGTATGGAAGAAGACAGCGCGGCAGACCATGTCTGCGATGGAGAGATGGCGTAGACCAGGACGTCCGGAGCCTGGGAGTGCCAAACTGGATGGCATCGACTCGAAATCGGGACCGCTGGAGAGATTTGTTAAATAAGGCCAAGACCGGATCCCGGTTGTAGTGCCGATGATGATGATGATTTGTGAGGTATAGGGTCTAACATTGTCATGCAAAAGGATCAGGCCTTGCCTATTGACCAACGCGGGTTGCTTTTCAGCCAATTTGGCATGCAATGTGTCGATTTCCTCACAATATTTGATAGCGTTTATCGTTTCTCCTGGTTGAAGAAATGAAAAGTGGATTGGTCCGTTCGATGTCCACCAAATTGTCACCATAACCTTTTTTGGGTGAATATCGGGCGTGGGGTATGCTTTGGTTTTTCACCTGCATCCAACCACTGCCCAGGTCTTTTACGGTTATCATACAGAATCCACTTTTCATCACAAGTGACTATCCGGTTCAAAAATGGTTCAGTTTGGTTTTTTAATCTAGGCGATGCGCAGATTTCCAGGCGCCATTGTTATTGGGACCCATTCAGTTCATGGGTTACCCACTTATCGAGTTTCTTTACCTTTCCCATGAGAGAAAAGTATCGACTTATATTATAAAAAATAATGCACTTGTAACGAACCCTAAAATTCTCACACGTCAAGCACACGTACCACTTTACTTTATAAAAAAAGAAAATTTAACGTTCTGGCACAGATGTTCACTCGAGAACTTCTTATTTCCGACTGAGCGAAAATTGGACATTTCGCGTGGTACAACCGAATACATCGGACTACTCCTGCGTCGTTTGGCTCTGGATTCGACAGTAAGTTGGACAAGTCGCAAATGATATGCGACAATTAATATTGGCAAACCTCTCAAGAGCCCCGCGATATTATTGGTATGCTAGTCTTCCTCAATGTGTTGCAGATTGGGAAGCCAACAAAGTATTTACAACGGTGGCCTGAAAAGTTTCCGACCTAACAAAGATACAAGACATTTTTTCCTAAAATTTATTTATATTTTTCTAAATAGTCTCCTTGTAACTCTACACACTTCTCCCAGCGCTGCTCCCATCTTTCTAACCCGTCCAAATAGTACTCGACGTTTTTCTCTGCAGAATAACTGTTCACGAAAGTGATTGCCTCCTCATTTGACGAATATCTCTGTCCTCCGAGCGCAATTTTCAGTGTAGGGGACAAAAAGTAGTCGCTTAGGCCTAAATTTGGTGAGTAAGGTGGATGGTCAAGCAGTTCAAACCGTAATTCGTGGATTTTCGCCATGGCAACCGCTGAGGTGTGAGACGTCACACCAGGATCACATCCTAAAACACTATCATACACTATAAAATGGGTTGCGCTCAGATTATTTTTCAGTCATACATGAGCTAGATCTCACATTAACATCTCTTATACATGGGTGGATTGCAAAGTTTCCGACCTAACAAAGATACAACACATTTTTTCTTAAAATTTATTTTTATTTTTCTTGATAGTCTCCTTGTAACTCTACACACTTCTCCCACCGATGCTCCCATCTTTCTAACCCGTCCAAATAGTACTTGGCGTTTTTCTCTGCAAAATAACTGTTCACGAAGGTGATTGCTTCCTAATTTGACGAAAATCCCTGCCCTCTGCGCGCAAGTTTTGGATTAGGGAACAAAAAGAAGTCGCTTGGGGCTAGATCTAGTGAGTAAGGCGGATGGTCAAGCAGTTCAAACCGTAATTTGTGGATGTTCGCCATGGTAACCGCTGGGGTGTGAGACGGCGCGTTGTCTTGAAGAAACAGGATTTTCTTTTTCTGCAAATGTGGCCGTTTTTCCACAATTTCTGCCTTCAGTTGGTCAAGTAATGATGCGTAGTGTGTTCCTGTAATGTTTTTTTCCTTTTTGAAGATAATCGATTAAGATAACTCCATGACTATCCCAGAAATCAGTTTCCATTACTTTCCCAGCCGAAAAAAACAGTTTTTGCTTTTTTTGCCGATTGCCCCATTGCAGTCCACTGTTTTGACTGTATTTTTGTTTAGAGCGTGTAATGGCGTATTCAAGTTTCATTGACAGTAATTAATCGGCGCCAAAACTCGGATTTATTGCGCCTAAACTGTGCCAACAGAGCGTTGGATATGTTCATACGAACTCGGTTTTGGTCTAACGTGATCAAACGCGGCACCCAACGCGCGGACAACTTTCGCATGCCTAAATATTGATTTAATATGTGACAAACACGTTCTTTGGACATTTTCATAGCCTTTGCCATCTCTCTCGCTTTAATTTGGCGCTCGTCTACCACCCTTTTTATGAACTTTAGCGATGTTATCGTCAGTTGTTGCAGTTTTTGGACGTTCCAAACGTTCATTGTCTTCCAAGCACTTTTAATTTCAGCTTCTTGTGGTTTTACTCCGAGTGGTGAGCAAAAGATGGAAACGTGTATATACTTATATTCGTTGGGATATTACTTGTTGGACAGAGCTGTTTTAGGCTATTATCCACACCTGTCTGCACCCAGTGGCTGCCCGCCGTTGTCGCGCACAACCTCCCTCTGTTTGCCGGAACCTATTTAAGTGCTGGTAAGGGGGCTTACCCGAACTCTCCAATATTTCAAGTCCAACGACGTTCGGGACAGCCAGCCTTCGTTATGATGGCAGTCTCAGTTGCTCGCCAGTGTCTCCTGCCAACTCAAATTCAAACAATGATTTGCAATCAGTCCCTCATGGACGCGTTCTCAACTTTATTAATTTTTTCTTTCTTTTACTTCCTTGTAATTTTTAAACTTTTCTCCTTTACAACGTTTCAATCAAAAAAAATCCACGGGACGTTGCACTTTCTTCCTTTCTGTCTTTTCAAAAACTGTCTTTTTTTACACATTCACCGTATTCAAAAATGTTCTGTTCGACAACTGTCAACAACGGAACCATAACATACCGAATTTCAACATCCCCCTGTCTCTCTCATTTCGCTCTCCATTCACGTCCACTTCGAAAAACAAATTCGAACTCGAAGAACTGCACGATCCACACCCGAATCAGGGTGGGTTCAGAAACTCACTTCAGGATCATGCAATTCTTCCACCACCTTACCATCATACTATGTTAAAACAAAGTATTAAATTCAATTATTATTATATTTACTAAATGCAAATTATTAAATGATGGTGGTGGCCGACGTACGTAACACACCTCCCCCCCCACAAGACTGCGTGGCATTCTTAGGAGAGGAATGTCACGCCGGAGAGTGGACGGCGGAGAGCAAACAAACAAACAATTAACAAACCAACCAATAGATAAATAGACAAATAAATAAACATGCCTAGGTGTTAGGGTTAGTAAGGATTTTCTATATATTTCGAACTACTTATACATTAGGGTTAGTGGAACAAAATAAATAATGCTTAAGTGCTAATGTTAGTACTGATTATACTACTTATATATCATTGTTAGTAGGAAATAAATAAATCATGCTTAAGTGCTAATGTTAGTAATGATTATACTACTTATATATCAGGGTTAGTGCAAATAAATAAATAAATAAATAAATAACACGTAGGTATTAATATAAGAGGGGGAACAACCGACAAGCACTTCACAAAACCAAGGACAACACAAATGTCCGCGGCGGGTCCGACACTCAATCCGACGATTCGACCAAAAGCTCGACCGCCCACACGATCCGGTTAGGACTCCCCCGCCAAGGCGAGGTGATCCCCTCTCGCTCAACCACTCCAAAATGTCACCCGGCCGGCGAAAACGTCCCGCTCTTATACATCTGATTTAGTCCTCCTCTTTTGGACTCGGTACTTGCCCCGGTCCATGGGTTGGTAGATCGGGGGGTTTGTCCCGTTTCGGCGGCAAAACCTACCATCACCCGACATTATAGTGCGCTTTCGCACTTTCATATATGCGATCCAACCTCTAGCACTGGGGTTTGCCTCTGCAGTCTGCGCTGGGACTGCGCCTGCAGCATTAGGCCTGGCCTTAAAGACTTTTCGTCAGACTCTCAAGTTGGTATCCCTCGACGAAGGTCCTTTACAAGGACGAAGATTCCGGAGGGTAACCAGAGTCTGGCCAGCTAGGATCAGGGGCTCCAAGTTACCGGAAGGCTTAACCTTTCCGTAATTGTTCTTTTATAAAAAACGTTGTCTATAACTATATGTTATTAACGTCCACTGTTTGGGGTTCATCCGGATGACCACGTGGGTAGCACGTGGTTGAACAGCTTTTCGCAGCCCTCCCCTGTATGGGTAGGGTCTCCGGGCGAGTACCTGCCGCAGTATCGACCTTAACAGGTCCCTTTGGCACGTCTCCCCGTTTGGCTGCCACACGCTCAACCCTTCCCGTCCCATTGCTGATAAATTGAATGGAGAATGGCACGGGATTTACGGTCGTTCGGGGAAAAACCAAACAACCACCCGGCCCGTCTACCTTACAATTCCGAGACAGGAAGTCGTACCCCAACAATCCGTCTTCCTCCAAACCCGGCAAGGAGTCTACTATTTGGAAACTGCAGGGAATCTCATGGTGCAACTTGAGATTCCCAGTGCAACATCCCCTCGACTTGCCTTTGACAAACAGCGCTTGGAGCGTTGTAGATTTATGCACATCCATGCCATATCTAGGATGGAGTGCCTTCAGCTTCAACAGGCTGATCTCAGTGCCGGTGTCCACGATTAGGCGCGTAGGGTTCCTACGGCCAATGTCTAGAGGGAGAGCGACAATCGGGACTCGTGTCGGCGAAAACTGAGAACAGCTGGAGCTGGGTTTCGTTTCTAGTGCGGTCGGGTAGGATCTTGCCGACCCGACCTTGGGGAGTTTCCCGAACTCTCCCATTTTGCTTTATGTCGACACTCTGCCGCCTTATGAGTGTGTCGACCGCAAAACTCGCACAATGTTCCGCTCCCCCGTTCAGGAATATTCCGCTCGGGAGTCCCATTGGACTCCGAACTAGCGGAACTGGAGCTATTCTTTCTGCCCACTTTGGGCCCAATGCGCCGGGGCTGCCATTCCCGGCTCCCCGCGCTGCCTGATGCGGCATCATGCCTCGCATCCGTCTTTGAGGATTTTGAGTCCATGGAGTCGGGTCGCTTACCGCCACCGCTCGACACGGACGATCGTCGCCCATCATCTTTACCTACTTTCCGGGAATCCTTACTCTCCGCGCTACCATTACCGGTGCTTCGATTTCGCCGACGCTGCCTCCGACGCCCTCTGCGCCTATTTCTCGCGCTTGCCCCAGTCTCCACACGGGTGTCTTGTTCTCGGCTCGCAACAGGTGCTGTTCCGGCGTGCCGCTTATGGGGAGAACCCTGGGAACTCTGTTGTTGTTCCCACCTTTGCCTGTATTCGCACCCGTGCAAGCTATGACCTTGGCGGCCACAAAACTCGCAACAGCACCGGACGCTGAATACTCTGGGGCCTGATGTCGCCGGCCCGCCGCCCGTAGACGGGGGCTGCGGCTCTGGTAGGGCTCTCCGCTGAAACTGTGGTCGCTGATGAGGCGGTTCCTGCCGTGCGAATCCGCCCTGCTGACCTCTACCCCTGTATGTGGTCTGGGGACCGCGCGTCCTCGTCGGACGATCCGGGCAGTCCACTATATCGTGGCCATACCGCCAACACTCGCGACAGAAGGGAGTGTTTCGTCTTTGTAGACACTCGTCGTACACGTGACCCCTCAGATTGCAAAAATTGCATATTGTCTGGGATTCCAGGGGGTGCGCCGATCGACCAACCGGATCCCTGAACGGATTGTCCCGACCCGATCGATCCTGTGGCACATACGTCCCCTGAGCCAAGCTCTGCGACTCTCCACTCTGGCTTGGCATGGCATTTGACCACGCTCCCTCACCAGAGGAGGCCGGAGCATAGGCACCAGCATCCCGTCGATAATTGAGAGGTCCGCACGACTGCTCCCGAACGAAACCATCCTCCCCCCGTCGACGACTATCAGGCTCTTCGGCCGGCAACACGAATGACACCGCCCGGGGATTTAAGTTCGATAAAACCGGCACCGGCGCCGCGGTGTAATCCCTAGAAGTGGAGGGTGAACTTTCCAAAAGGGTCGAGCAACTTCCCGGTCCTATCTCTAATGTTTCTGACGCTGTCGGCCGCGCATCCACAAACAGGTCGTCCTGCCTCAGCATTTCCCTTCGAGCTCGCTCGAATCCGGTTAGGTGGTCCACCAGGCTACGAAAAGGGACATTACCCAACGTGAGGAGGAAGTGCTTTAGTCCTTCCTCCCTCAGACCCCTTACCAACACCGGTTTGGCCATGCCCTCAAGCTGGCTGGCGAAGACGGACCTACCCTGGCGACCATAAAAGCGCTCAGCTGCCTCCTCGCACCGTGCCACGGCCCGCTTCACTCGGGAAACAAAGCCTGTGGCATCCTCGGAAGGAAGTTGTCGCATTTTGGAAAGTTGTGCACACAACTCCTCATACGACACCCGGGGCTCGTAGGCCTCTCTAAGACGCTGTTCCGCTTCAAGGAATGTCGTGGGTGGTCTCTCCTCGAACATCCGATAGGCCTCGCCGCTCAGCCTAGAGGGCAGCCACCGGAGGAAGGTATGTTCCTCCTCCACCGCCAACCCATCCAAGGCCCTTCTACAGCCCTTGAGAAACGAAGAGAGTCTCTCGGCAGTATCCGGTCCTTCCTGTCCAGAAAACATGGGGACCGCCTTCGACACAAGGTCGAAAACCCTATCTGTGCCCAGCATGGTCCGTACAGGACATGGTTGTGGGCCCAGTTTAAAATACGAGGGCATCGGCGTGTCCTCCACGCTCCCGACAGGCTGTTTGCCGACGGTGGGAGGGGGGCGTGTTGGCGATCGGTTGTCCACAAATTCGTCACGCGAATCATGGAATGCCTCCGGATCCACCTCGTCAACCGGCGGCTCGGGAAATGCCTCGGGCCGCGCCCGGGCAGGGGTGCCCTCTCGGACATCTCTTTGACGCTGCCTCGTTTGCATTTATAACCTTCAAAATTTCTCGCTGCTAGGACCAAACCCGGAACCCCGAAACAAAACAACACCCGGTATCCTCCAAGAAACACAGCAATAAACAGAATATCCCCAACGAGAGAACCAACCCGAACGCGACAGAACCAATCCGCACACGAGACGGCTGTATTTTGTTCCCAAAGCGCCCGAGCCGATAGTGCTCTATCTCGAAATCTCAGATCACTAAAAGGCCGCACACGAATCGAGGGGGCGCGAAAAACAACAAGGAATACGATCTCCACGAACAAACACCCTCAACAGGGAGAGAAGGAGAAAAAAAAAGAAACACACACACCACACCTGTCGGTCAAAACAAACAAAACACAAAAACAAAAAAAAACAATTCAACGAACAAACGCAGTCCTCAGTGGGCGAGAAATGGATAGAAAGAATCCATCAAAGCTCGATAAATCCAACACAAATCCAATCGAATGCGCAATAAAAATTCCCAGGAGAAGAAACCAAACCACGTTTGAAGACAACTCAAAGAAAAAATTACGACAATTTACAATCACATCAACACCACAACGCCCGTGAGAAGAGAGAGAGAGAAAAGGGGAAACCAAATATAATAACCACTTTTTGGTCACCTTTGCAACACAACAAAAAAAAACGAAATCCAAACGCGCAGCCGAAAAGGAAGAAAAGCAGAATCACAATTCCAAGCAAAAAATTTAGAGCTCGATCAAAGTTAATATTGAAAATCACAAAAAATATCTCCCATTGACATCTGGTACACAAAATGAATAAATAAATCAATAAATAAATAAATAAATAAGTTAAATCGAAACATCAAAGCCACAGCTTAAAACTAAAACCAAAACAATTCTACTATAATTAACATACAAATCTTTCCACTTCACGGTAAAAAATTTAAATAAATAAATAAATAATAAACGTTAATCGATTCAGAGGAGGAAAAAGATAACAATAAAAAAAAATTTACTTCTTTTCCACGCCCTTCACTGCTGTTCTCTGGTGTCGTGTTGCATACCGTGGTTCCACTCTGTATCAGGGTGATTTCCTTTATCTACACCTGATCCTGTCCGCAGCGCCAATTCTTGTGGTTTTACTCCGAGTGGTGAGCAAAAGATGGAAACGTGTATATACTTATATTCGTTGGGATATTACTTGTTGGACAGAGCTGTTTTAGGCTATTATCCACACCTGTCTGCACCCAGTGGCTGCCCGCCGTTGTCGCGCACAACCTCCCTCTGTTTGCCGGAACCTATTTAAGTGCTGGTAAGGGGGCTTACCCGAACTCTCCAATATTTCAAGTCCAACGACGTTCGGGACAGCCAGCCTTCGTTATGATGGCAGTCTCAGTTGCTCGCCAGTGTCTCCTGCCAACTCAAATTCAAACAATGATTTGCAATCAGTCCCTCATGGACGCGTTCTCAACTTTATTAATTTTTTCTTTCTTTTACTTCCTTGTAATTTTTAAACTTTTCTCCTTTACAACTTTTCAATCAAAAAAAATCCACGGGACGTTGCACTTTCTTCCTTTCTGTCTTTTCAAAAACTGTCTTTTTTTACACATTCACCGTATTCAAAAATGTTCTGTTCGACAACTGTCAACAACGGAACCATAACATACCGAATTTCAACATCCCCCTGTCTCTCTCATTTCGCTCTCCATTCACGTCCACTTCGAAAAACAAATTCGAACTCGAAGAACTGCACGATCCACACCCGAATCAGGGTGGGTTCAGAAACTCACTTCAGGATCATGCAATTCTTCCACCACCTTACCATCATACTATGTTAAAACAAAGTATTAAATTCAATTATTATTATATTTACTAAATGCAAATTATTAAATGATGGTGGTGGCCGACGTACGTAACAAGCTGCTCAAGATTTCACTGTGGTAAATGATGGTGCAGAGTCCCCATACATCCCACATCTTTGATTTGCGTAGGGGTATTGCCCGGCGAAGGCCAGGACGATTCCTGTCCCTGTTCAATCCAAGTCGACATGCCACGTGACACCCCTGGATAGCTACGTTGGCACCCGCCAAGTAGTGAATCAATGCACGCAGCGACATCTTGAGAAAGGTTGGCGCAAGGCTAATAACCTTGCCCGGAAAAACAAATTATTATGGACAAGTCTCAAATAAGGACCGGATACCGGTGGAGAGACTTGCTAAATAAGGCCAAGATCGGATCCCGGTTGTAGTGCCGATGATGATGATGATGATGATTGCCTTTCAAAAACAAAAATTTAATGACAGCTCGATACTCAATTTTGTCCATCTTCACAAAAACACTCACATCGACTCACTCAAACGACTGTCAAATAAAAACTACATGTCCAATTTGGCTGAAATTTTGGTGAGTAACTATCAAAAGATGCACAACTACACCCACTAGCTTTTATTGACGAGTACTGCTATCTTCACGCTGAGGTCGGAAGCTTTTCAGCTCACACCCGTATCTTGTCTCCTCCACAGGTACGCTACCGACATAAGGAGTCTCTAACACGTAGATTACATTACCCCAAAAAATCCCAATAAATGAATAATCAATGTACAAAACACAATCTCACGAAAACCCCGGTAGGCGTAGGCGTGATGAGCCGACACTACCATAAGGGAACGAATCTTCAAGAAAACACCTACTCGGCAAAAAGAAGGCGTAGGGAAAAACGGAAAAAGCGGGATATACCTCTCGGCACATGGAATGTTCGAACGTTATATAAACCAGGCGCGATACAGACGGTTTTAGAAAACGCGAAACTATATAAAATGGACATCATCGCGCTTCAGGAAGTCCTACTCCCGCATCAAGTAATCGAAACCAACGGGTTTACACTGGCGTGTGGCGGTACCGATACACATAACCTCGGAACCGGCTTCATCATAAGCAAAAAGATTACGCCGATTCTACGAGACCCCAGGGGAAGTATTTGACGGGATCTCATCATCCGATGTTAAAATCCTCCCCGGGCCCTCAATGCGAAAATTGGAAAGGAAGATATCCTCAAACCAACTATTGGTAAAGAAAGCCTACCCGACGTTTCAAATGATAATGGAATTCGAATTATTATGTTCGCAGCGTCAACAGATCTGATAGTGAATGCAAAAGCAAATCCATAAAGCCACTTAGACATCACCCGACGGCGTAACACGTAACCAAATAGACCACTTCCTCATAGACAAAAGACACCACTCGAATATCCTTGACGTACGATCATATAGAGGAGCAGATTGCGACTCCGATCATCTTCTAGTGATGGGCAAAATTAGAAGTCGGCTCGCAACAAACCCACATGGGCAATCACGGGAGACAAGCAAAAAGTTCCACATTGATAAACTAAAAGACCTACACAAAAGGGCTGAATATCAAGAGGAACTAACGAACAGATTTAGCATCCTAGAGAATGGGAGTAGTGAGGAAGAGGAAACCAATAATTTGGGCACTAAATGGGCATCGATCAGAGACAATCAAACAAACAGCCCAACAGGTATTGGATACGCGACAATTCGGAAAGAGACAACGAGACTTTTCAAACGCAAAAAACGCGAATGGGAGAAGACTAGGATCAAAAAAATCCTAGAAAATGCTAGAGCAAAGAATATCAGAGGTATGTATGCCGGCATAATTTCAATTAGAAATGGCCACCGAGGGAGAGCCAAAATAATCCGAGACACAAACGGCTATCTGGTGACAGAAACAAACAATATCGTGACAAGATGGAAGCAATACTTTTAAAACCTGATCAATGTGCGTACCCATCAACCACAAATAAACACACCAGACGTATATACAGCCGAGCCTCAGATCCCAGAGCCCTCTTTCAACGAAGTTGTAGACGCAATAAATCGATTGGAAAACAACGAGACTCCTGAAGTCGACTGTATACCGACAGAGCTTGTGAAGCATGGAGGAAAGGCAACCGCTCGAAAGATCCACCAACTCATCAAAATAATATGGGATAAGAAAATCACTCCGGAAGAATGGAAAACCTCAATAGTCGTCCCCATTTTCAAAAAAAGTGACAGATCTGACTACGACAACTACAGAAGAATATCATTGCTACCAACCACATACAACATACTAACAAATGTCATTCTGGCGAGAATCACACCGTACGCAGAAGAAATACTAGGAGACTACCAATGCGGATTCCGTAGGAACCGGTCAACAAGCAGCCAAATGTTCGCAATAAGGCAATTGCTGGAAAATAAGTGGGAATACAGAAAGACGGTTCACCAATTGTTCGTTGACTTCAAAATAGCCTACGACTCTGTCGCAAGGCTAAGACTCTACCATATTGTAGTTGAGCTGGGAATCCCAAAAACAATATGCCACCCTCATTCAAATTTGCATGAACGAAAACAAAGAGCAAGTTAGAATAGAAAACCACCTCTCAGAACCATTTGAAATCCGGGACGGACTAAAACAGGGGGATGGTCTCTCACCGAGTCTTTTTAACATTGTGCTCGAGTATGTTATCAGAAAGGTACAAGAAGACAACATGACTGGATCATCTCTGAACGGGGTCATACAAGTGCTCACGTATGCGGATGACATCGTCGTTCTGGGCGATAATCTAGAAACTGTAAGGGAAAATTGTGAAATCATCATGCAAGCGGCAGAAGAGGTGGGCCTAGAAATAAAAGAAGACAGAACAAAATACATGATTACCACGAGAGCAGGTGAACCTCAGGGAACACATATAAACGTCAGAGGCAAGATATTTGAAAAAGTTGAAGAATTTAAATATCTGGGAACGATACTGACGGTCAGTAATGAAATGTCGCAACGCTAGTCGGCACGCAGTCAGTAAACTGCTATCACGTAACATAAAGCTCCGTGTCTATAGAACCATAATCATGCCGATTGCTCTATATGGATGCGAAACATGGGCTCTCACAAAACGGGAAGAAAACAAATTCCGCGTATTCGAGAATAAACTTTAAGGAGTATTTTTGGTGGTAAATATGACGAGGAGGCAGGACAATGGAGGAAACTCCACAGCCACGAATTGGAAGAGCTATACCGCAAACCTACAATAGCGAGAGTAATCAGGTCGCGAACATTAAGATGGTTCGGACATGTGGCGCGAATGGGCAACGATAGGACCGTGCATAGAATTCTTGACGGTAGACCAACGGGAAAGAGACCGACAGGGCGGCCGCGACGGAGACGGGAGGACAATGTTAATCTCCTCAAGGTCATTGTTTGACCTTGAGAAGATCGGATCAGATTGTCAAGCGTGGAAGGAGAGTGCATGGGATAGGGGACGATGGTGGAGTCGAGTCGGTGAGGTCATGAATAGTAGTAGCACTAACACGTAACTTAATTCTTATTAGATGAAGATCAGTTCTTTGTTCTCTCTTATCATATGATGGGATCAGTTCTTTGTTGTGATTTGTCACCTATCCAAAGTTTTTAGCAGCCTATTATCTATCGATGTTATTGTAGTAGAATTGTCCGAGGTAATTCTCAACAGATTTTATTGCGAATCCCCAACAGGCTCTATCATGGGGTATGAAAGTACGATAAACACACACTAGCCATTTCACTATCCTTTTGTTACGTTCTTATCGACCAATGGATCACTGCAGACACACTCAACTAAAGTTGTCAACGCATGACTTTTGGTAGAATGCTGGAAATACGTGTTACCAGATCTTAATTTCCTTCGTTCTGATTGATATTCCAGGGGGTCACGGCTTTTTCTATACCTCCTGTCCCATTGATCGTACATCAAGGTTTAGAAAATATCCAGCTACCCAACCATCTTTTGTCATATTAGATTTTGTTGTTATTTTAGTCTTGTATATATTTTACATTTATATTTTACGTGTAAACTGTCTTTTACAGAGCACCATCGAAGTCAGATGAGGCGCCAATATGTAGGTATGCAAAGCCAATCTATGTACTCAGTTATTTCTTAGTCTCTTCTTGTGCTGTTTGAACGATATCTCTTATGTAAAGGCATATTGTAAGAAAAGAAAGGATTCACTCGATTTTGGGTCAACCTACGTTTCTCTATCCTCTTATTTTATTGTTTAAGCTTCTTATTCCCACAATGTAAAACGTACGCGCCTTCCGCTCTTAGCTACTAATAAATCTGCGTATGTTTCTATCATGAAATATCCCGGTTTGTTCCACCATCTATTTATAATTGTTCTTTTAATATAAATTACCCTGGGTGTATTGCTTTTATTTATTTTATTTATTTATTATTTATTACAATGTAAGTAAATTACATAGTAATTTAAATCTAGTAGTTCTAGCAACTAAGGCTTTCGGCTAGCTTTTGTAAATATATGTCTGTACCTTTTGTATCTTTGTTTTCAAATCTTGTTTTGTATCTTAACTAGGGTTAGTAATTTGTAGATTTTGTCAATGTTGGGTGAAGTTGGCTTGGAGATGATGTTGATGATGTCTTGAAAGTCTAGTTGAGCCAGGGTTTTCATGCCCACCCATTCTAATAGGATATGTTTGAATGTTATACTGGAGTTGGAACTTCAAATATGACAGGTGGGTGGGTTAGTTTTGTTGATGATATCTTGGTTGGTGATAAGCGTGTGTCCAAGGCGTAGACGGAGGAAGCATTTGATTTTTTGCACTGACGATGTTGTCGGGTAGATGGTTGGTTCTCTTTTGTTATTTATTGTTTTGTAGATGTGATTGTATTTTATCCATTCCAGTTTTTCTATCTTTTGGAATTCTATTTTAAAGTGCCTATCGATGTCTTTATTGTTGTGCACATAGAAGGTGGTTAACGGTTCTCTTATAGCTAATTTGGCAGCGTATTCGGCTGCTTCGTTGCCCCTTATCCCACTGTGACTAGGAACCCAGAGCATTTTGACTTTGGTTTGCTTCTGGATTAGCTTATCCTGGATCAGATTGATGACTTTGATTTTGTTGTTTGTGTTTTGAATTGCTTGGATGGTGGATAGGCTGTCGGTGCAAATTAGTGTCTTCTTTTTTTCCACTAGTTTGATTGCTTTGAGGACTGCTGTTGCTTCGGTTGAAAAGATGGAACAAAATACTGGTAACAGTCCCTTTTTTAGCACTGTATTATTATTGTTTACTATTGCGGAGCCGAGTCGGTGAGGTCATGAACTTCTGGGTTCCTACAGGCCAGTATATAAAAAAAAAAAATTGCGAATGATGTTCCTTCTTTTGTTTTGGAACCATCGGTGAAGAGTAACTCCCACCCCCGGTGTTGATTCTTAATTGATTGGAAGTGTTGCTGGTATACCAAGTTGTTTGTTTTATTTTTGGGGAGCTGCGATAAGTCCTCTATGATACATTCTGTTGGTAATAGGCATGTCGGGTAATGCATTCGTTGTCGTTGTGGTTTAGTTACCACATGGAGCTGGTTAGCCAGTTCTATTGCCTCTCTTAGTGCCGAAGTGAATTTCAGAGGACGTTTTCTCCTAAGTATCTGTTTGACATCGTCTAGGATGGGGGTTGAAGATATTGCGGGAAATTTGCCAGCTAATTTCAATAAAAGCTTTTTTTTTTCTATTTTCTATGGATGGAAGACCGCTTTTAGCCAGTATATTGATAATTGGGGTGGCTCGAAATGCCCTTGTGCTTATGCGGGCTGCTGCGTGGTAGGGAGATTTGATCATCTGTAAGGTTGTTTTGCTGCAGTTGCCGTATATAGGTAGACGATCGTCTATTTTAGATAACAGGAGTGCTCTAGTGATAGTGATTAGTGTGTTAGTATGAGCTGAGCCGCTTTTACATGCCAGGTATTTAAGAATATTTAACCTTAAATCTAATTTTTTCTTAAGGCCGAAACAATGGTTCTTAAAATTGTATTTACAGTCAAATTGTAAGCCGAGGATTTTTAAGGTGTCGACATTACTAATCATAGCGTTTTCAAAATTTACTATTAGATTCTTGTTACAATTTTTCTTTTTACATATGTGTAAGATTTTGCTTTTTTCCTTTGAAATGTTTGAATGTCGCATCGAATGTTTTACTAGCTACTTTTAAGTCGTTAACATTGGTAAAAACGATAAGGTCATCGGCGTAGAGGCAATGTTTTACAATTTTATATTTCGAGATTATGCTATTTAATTCTTCAAACGCTATTTTAAATAATACTACTGATAACGGTGACCCTTGAGGGATACCCGTTTTTACATTATGGACATCAGAAAATACGCCGTTAGCTTTGATTCTAAATTTTCTGTTATTTAAAAAGAAACTAAGATTATATAAAACAAAATCGTATATAAAAAAAATGTTCGCTTACTCGGGTCTGTTTTGGTGGGTTGACTGCTGCTGCTGTTGTTGCTTTCTCCTTACTGTTGACGTGGTGGTAGATAGCCGCTGTTACTTGGGGTTTGCTGTCTTTGGTGTTTTGCGTTGCCAGGTAAGCTTCACGCCCTACAGTTGAACATTTTGACCTGGTCTTTTATTGTTTTTATTAATTTTTATTGATGATTTGAATAGTAGATTGTGTTTGAATTGTGGTCCTTTTATTTTGACAAAAAACAATTTTTTTTTCTTTTTGTGTTGTGGGCTTTGGGCTGCATCTCCAAAGCTGCCTTGCATGGTTTTGCCAGTAATTGGTTGGCATGTAATTGTCGTCCGCGTCCCGGGAGTAGGGGCCTCTGGTCATCTGGTTGGCGATCTTCAGGGTTTTGTGTTGGTTTTGCGCTTCGCAATCTGGTCCTCCGTCACCAGTTTTGCGAACTGTCCGTTTCGGATTGATGTGTGTTGATTTCTTTTATTTTTTTATTTTCAGAGTTACGATACGTACCTACGAAGCCAGACTCAGCTCCGGACGCAGAGTAAGTGTGTCTTGCCCAGTACGTTCGTTTTATTGTTATTATACAGGACTAGGTTAGTTATCAGAACTTGGGCTTCCCTAGGTCCTGTCACGTTCGCCAAAATGTTATATCAAAGTTTGATATTAACATTTAAATAGTTAGTTAGCTTATTGGCCAAGTTTGTTATACTAGTTATTAATTTTCTATGGTTATTACAATGTAATACCTGAGCGTAACCCCAGATATTAACATTTATTAGTTAATTATTAAAATGTAACACCTGAGCGTAATCCGAGATGCTATCATTAATATTTTGTTATTGAAAAGTGAAGTGGAGACAGGTGGACAGGGTCCGGGGAAGTGTTATATTCCCTACTCGGGAGTCACTGTAACACCGTTAGCTGAAAAGTAATTTTTACCTTGAGTTGGTTCTTCCTGTAGGGGCGACTTCTCCTTCTCTGTGATGCGGCTTCTTTAACTGTAGGCTTCGGCAGGTTTCAATGAGAAAAAACTCTGAGTACACACTGTTCACACTACTCTACTACTTGTAATCCAATGAAGATAAGAGGTCCGCTGTGCAGTTCCGTTGGCCGCAACCTCTTGTCTGATAGGTTAGATCACTACACAATGCTAACCCTAATAATAATTTTTTATAGATTGGCATTGGATTTGTGACTGATGACTGGGCTCTACGTTGTGCCCCTGTTGGTCAGCAGAGTCGCAAATCTGCTCTATGTGTAGGATTCTTCTACTGGTTGTACTTGTGGGTACGGTTGCATCTGTTTGCAGTGGACTGTTCGATAGGAAGGCTCCATCGCCTGATTTCTGATTCAGACAGAGCGCTTCTTCCTTTGGTTCCACTGGAACAGCTATGGTCCGTTGAGATCGTAAGGGCACGTGAACTTCTTCTACCAGACGACTGTTTGCCACCATTGCTGAGGTTTCGCAGCAAGCTTCTCGAGTAAGAGAACCCTTGGAGAGATTACAGGCGGTATTTCCGACCTCTTCAGGTCCCGCTATGACTGTAACTTGTCTCACATCGGCTGCTCGTTTGTGATAGGGGCTTTTGTTTTTAGATTCCATGGGAATGCTAAATTCTTCTGGGTTTCGTTCCGTGCGTGGAAAGGACAACTGTTGGTTACTTAGGTTCGCTTGTTGAAAATTTTCCCCCGTCACTGGGGTTTCGCAGCTAGATTCTCGTTTGGAATCCTTGGGGGTGCTATAGGCGGTATATTCGACCTCCTTGTCTATAACTTGCCCTACACCGGCTGCCCTTTTGTGGCGTGGGTATTTGGTCTTGGGATTTAGTGGTATACTAAATTTTTCAAAATTTTGTTTGGTACGTGGGAACGTAAGTTGCTGGTTTGGGCCTTCTACAGTACAATTTTTTGAAAGGAAGTCGTTCCTAGTAGACCGTCTTCGGTCAAACCGTGCATAGTGCGCACGACTTGGAAGTTGCAGGGGATTTTAGTTTTTAAATTGAAGTTTCCCTGGCAACTCCCTAGAGTTCTCCCTGTTCCATATGGGGATTTCAACGCGCAAGTATCATTTCTGTTAATTTTAACATCCCTGAGTGCTTGCTCAGTGATGATGCTCACTTCAGCGCCTGTGTCTGCCACTAGTTGAACATGGTCGTTTAGACCTATATCTAAGGGGAGGTTCACTGTGGGCCTTTTGGCGGCATTTAAAAATTGTCGTCCGCGTCGCGGGAGTAGGGTCCTCTGGTTATCTGGTTGACGATCTTCAGGGTTTTGTGTCGGTTTTGCGCTTCGCAAGCTGGTCCTCCGTCACCAGTTTTGCGAATTGTCCGTTTCGGATTGATGTGTGTTGATTTCTTTTATTTTTTTATTTTCAGAGTTACGATACGTACCTCCGAAGCCAGACTCAGCTCCGGGCGCAGAGTAAGTGTGTCTTGCCCAATACGTTCGGTTTATTGTTATTATACAGGACTAGGTTAGTTATCAGAACTTGGGCTTCCCTAGGTCCTGTCACGTTCGCCAAAATGTTATATCAAAGTTTGACCTCTGATATTAACATTTAAATAGTTATCAGACGGCTTATTGGCCAAGTTTGTTATACTAGTTATTAATGTTCTATGGTTATTACAACGTAATACCTGAGCGTAACCCCAGATGTTATCATTAATATTTTGTTATTGAAAAGTTCTTGTGGTTTTACTCCGAATTTGCCCTTCGGCGACCAATTAATCCACATTCAAGGAAAATGTAATAAGAGCTTAGAAACATATATGTTCGCTACTTATGTTTTCTTATTTATAAAACGATTAGTGTAGGTGTCTGGGATTAGTGACGAATCCGCTGAGAAATCTTCTTTTGGTACTCCTGGTGACGAAGGTTGTGATGTCGATCATTTCGCCGATCTCGGTGCTTTTTCAGTATCCATAATCAATTAAGCGTTTAATTTATTGATTGCTCCTGGGTTTTGTGCAAGAGGGGCCACTTCCTGATGACCCTTTCTTCTCTTCTCTCACAACAAACATGACTTTTATTAAAATAAAAACTCTTTAAAACAAACTGTTAAGTAGTTACACTGTTTAATATTCTTAGTTTTTCGAATCTTTCGTTGGATGATACTTCTCTTCCGCGGCTTTTTTTTTTTCTACCTTCAACTGTCTTTCCTTTCAATCACCGTCTTCCAAAAATTGTTCTGTTCGACAACTGTCAACAACGGAACCATGACATACCGAATTTCAACATCCCCCTGTCTCTCTCATTTCGCTCTCCATTCACGTCCACTTCGAAAAACAAATTCGAACTCGAAGAACTGCACGATCCACACCCGAATCAGGGTGGGTTCAGAAACTCACTTCAGGATCATGCAATTCTTCCACCACCTTACCATCATACTATGTTGAAACAAAGTATTAAATTCAATTATTATTATTATTATTAAATGTAAATTATTAAATGATGGTGGTGGCCGACGTACGTAACACACCTCCCCCCCGCACAAGACTGCGTGCCATTCTTAGGAGAGGAATGTCACGCCGGAGAGTGGACGGCGGAGAGCAAACAAACAAACAATTAACAAACCAACCAATAGATAAATAGACAAATAACTAAACATGCCTAGGTGTTAGGGTTAGTAAGGATTTTCTATATATTTCGTACTACTTATACATTAGGGTTAGTGGAACAAAATAAATAATGCTTAAGTGCTAATGTTAGTACTGATTATACTACTTATATATCATTGTTAGTAGGAAATAAATAAATCATGCTTAAGTGCTAATGTTAGTAATGATTATACTACTTATATATCAGGGTTAGTGCAAATAAATAAATAAATAAATAAATAAATAAATAACACGTAGGTATTAATATAAGAGGGGGAACAACCGACAAGCACTTCACAAAACCAAGGACAACACAAACGTCCGCGGCGGGTCCGACACCCAATCCGATGGTCCGACCAAAAACTCGACCGCCCACACGATCCGGTTAGGACTCCCCCGCCAAGGCGGGGTGATCCCCTCTCGTTCAACCACTCCAAAATGTCACCCGGCCGGCGAAAACGTCCCGCTCCTATATATTTAATTTAGTCCTCCTGTTTTTGGACTCGGTACTTGCCCCGGTCCATGGGTTGGTAGATCGGGGGTTTGTCCCGTTTCGGCGGCAAAACCTACCATCACCCGACATTATAGTGCGCTTTCGCACTTGCATATTTGCGATCCAACCCCCAGCACTGGGGTTTGCCTCTGCAGTCTGCGCTGGGACTGCGCCTGCAGCATTAGGCCTGGCCTTAAGGACTTTTCGTCAGACTCTCAAGTTGGTATCCCTCGACGAAGGTCCTTTACAAGGACGAAGATTCCGGAGGGTAACCAGAGTCTGGCCAGCTAGGATCAGGGGCTCCAAGTTACAGGAAGGCTCATCCTTTCCTTATTTGTTTTTTATAAAGGGTGTTGTCTATAACTATGTTATCAACGTCCGCTGTTCGGGGTTCATCCAGATGACCCTTTGGGTAGCACGTGGTCGAACAGCTTTTCGCAGCCCTCCCCTGTATGGGTAGGGTCTCCGGGCGAGTACCTGCCGCCGTATCGACCTTAACAGGTCCCTTTGGCACGTCTCCCCGTTTGGCTGCCACATGTTCAACCCTTCCCGTCCCATAGTTGATAAATTGAATGGAGAATGGCACGGGATTTACGGTCGTTCGGGGAAAAACCAAACAACCACCCGGCCCGTCTACCTTACAATTCCGAGACAGGAAGTCGTACCCCAACAATCCGTCTTCCTCCAAACCCGGCAAGGAGTCTACTATTTGGAAACTGCAGGGAATCTCATGGTGCAACTTGAAATTCCCAGTGCAGCAACCCCTCGACTTACCTTTGACAAACAGCGCTTGGAGCGTTGTAGATTTATGCACATCCATGCCATATCTAGGATGGAGTGCCTTCAGCTTCAACAGGCTGATCTCAGCGCCGGTGTCCACGATTAGGCGCGTAGGGTTCCTACGGCCAATGTCTAGAGGGAGAGCGACAATCGGAACTCGAGTCGGCGAAAACTGAGAACAGCTGGAGCTGGGTTTCGTTTTTAGTGCGGTCGGGTAGGATCTTGCCGACCCGACCTTGGGGAGTTTCCCGAACTCTCCCATTTCGCCTTATGTCGACACTCTGCCGCCTTGTGAGTGTGTCGACCGCAAAACTCGCACAATGTTCCGCTCCTCCGTTCAGGAATATTCCGCTCGGGAGTCCCACTGGACTCCGAACTAGCGGAACTGGAGCTATTCTTTCTGCCCACTTTGGGCCCAATGCGCCGGGGCTGCCATTCCCGGCTCCCCGCGCTGCCTGATGCGGCATCATGCCTCGCATCCGTCTTTGAGGATTCTGAGTCCATGGAGTCGGGTCGCTTACCGCCACCGCTCGACACGGACGATCGTCGCCCATCATCTTTACCTACTTTCCGGGAATCCTTACTCTCCGCGCTACCATTACCGGTGCTTCGATTTCGCCGACGCTGCCTCCGACGCCCTCTGCGCCTATTTCTCGCGCTTGCCCCAGTCCCCACACGGGTGTTTCGCTCTCGGCTCGCAACAGGTGCTGTTCCGCCGTGCCGCTTGTGGGGAGAACCCTGGGAACTCTGTTGTTGTTCCCACCTTTGCCTGTATTCGCACCCGTGCAAGCTATGACCTTGGCGGCCACAAAACTCGCAACAGCACCGGACGCTGAATACTCTTGGGCCTGATGTCGCCGGCCCACCGCCCGTAGACGGGGGTTGCGGCTCTGGTAGGGCTCTCCGCTGAGCCTGCGGCCGCTGATGTTGTGGCCCATGCCGCGCGGTTCCGCTCTGCTGACCACCACCCCTGTACGGAGCCTGGGCTTGGCGCGTCTGTCTCGGACGATCCGGGCAGTCCACTATGTCGTGGCCATACCGCCAGCACTCGCGACAGAAAGGAGTGTTCCTTCTCCTCAGGCACTCGTCGTACACGTGACCTCTCACTTTGCAGAAACTGCATGTTGTCTGGGATTCCAGGGGGCGAGCCGATCGACCAACCGAATCCCGGACCGGATTGTCCCGACCCGATCGATCTCCAGGCACATACGCCCCTTGAGCCAAACCCTGCGACCCTTCACCCCGACTCGAGGAAGAGACGGTATTTGACCACGCTCCCTCGCCAGAGGGGGCCGGAGCATAGGCACCAGCATCCCGTCTATAATTGAGAGGCCCGCACGACTGCTCCCGAACGAAACCATCCTCCTCACGTCGACGACTATCAGGCTCTTCGGCCGGCAACACGAATGACACCGCCCGGGGATTTAAGTTCGATAAAACCGGCGCCGGCGCCGCGGTGTAATCCCTAGAAGTGGAGGATGAACTTTCCAAAAGGGTCGAGCAACTTCCCGGTCCTATCTCTAATGTTTCTGACGCTGTCGGCCGCGCATCCACAAACAGGTCGTCCTGCCTCAGCATTTCCCTTCGAGCTCGCTCAAATCCGGTTAGGTGGTCCACCAGGCCACGAAAAGGGACATTACCCAACGTGAGGAGGAAGTGCTTTAGTCCTTCCTCCCTCAGACCCCTTACCAACACCGGTTTGGCCATGCCCTCAAGCTGGCTGGCGAAGACGGACCTACCCTGGCGACCATAAAAGCGCTCAGCTGCCTCCTCGCACCGTACCACGGCCCGCTTCACTCGGGAAACAAAGCCTGTGGCATCCTCGGAAGGAAGTTGTCGCATTTTGGAAAGTTGTGCACACAACTCCTCATACGACACCCGGGGCTCGTAGGCCTCTCTAAGACGCTGTTCCGCTTCAAGGAATGTCGTGGGTGGTCTCTCCTCGAACATCCGATAGGCCTCGCCGCTCAGCCTAGAGGGCAGCCACCGGAGGAAGGTATGTTCCTCCTCCACCGCCAGCCCATCCAAGGTCCTTCTACAGCCCTTGAGAAACGAAGAGAGTCTCTCGGCCGTATCCGGTCCTTCCTGTCCCGAAAACATGGGGACCGCCTTCGACACAAGGTCGAAAACCCTATCGGTGCCCAGCATGGTCCGTACAGGACATGGTTGTGGGCCCAGTTTAAAATACGAGGGCATCGGCGTGTCCTCCATGCTCCCGACAGGCTGTTTACCGACGGTGGGAGGGGGGCGCGTTGGCGATCGTTCGTCCACAAACTCGTCCCGCGAATCGTGGAATGCCTCCGGATCCACCTCGTCAACCGGCGGCTCGGGAAATGCCTCGGGTCGTGCCCGGGCAGGGGTGCCCTCTCGGACATCTCTTTGACGCTGCCTAGTCTGCATTTATAGGACCTTTTTCCAAACCTAAGATTCACGATCCCAAGATTAAAATCGGAAACTCAACAAACCCTACGGCAAACAGTAAAGCCGGGAAACACAGTCTAACTCCGAGCTCTAACAAAAACACAACAACAAACACAACTCGTCCAACGAGAGAATCAACTCGAACGCGACAGAACCAATCCGTACACGAGCCGTCCGGATATCGGACACAAACCCAAAATGTCTGTTCCGAACAACGTTCTATTTCGATATTTTCCGACTGCTAAAGATCGCACACGAGTCGAGGGGGCGCGAAAAACAACAAGGAATACGACTTCTAGAACAGGCAACAAACACTCCCAAAGGGGGACTACCACTCTATTCGCAGCCGCAAAACTGCAGACCGCGCGAAAGACCGCACAACACAAATGACCACTACACCATACGAGAAGAGAGAGAGAGAAAGGGGGAAGCAAATATAATAACCACTTTTTGGTCACCTTTGCAACACAACAAAAAAAAACAAACGAAATCCAAACGCGCAGCCGAAAAGGAAGAAAAGCAGAATCACAATTCCAAGCAAAAAAATTTAGAGCTCGATCAAAGTTAACATTGAAAATCACAAAAAATATCTCCTATTGACATCTGGTACACAAAATGAATAAATAAATAAATAAATAAATAAATAAATAAGTTAAATCTAAACATCAAAACAACAGCTTAAAACTAAAACCAAAACAATTCTACTATAATTAACATACCAATTTTTCCACTTCACGGTAAAAAATTAAATAAATGAATAAATAACAAACGTTAATTGATTCAGAGGAGGAAAAAAGATAACAATAAAAAAATTTACTTCCTTTCCACGCCCTTCGCTGCTGTTCTCTGGTGTCGTGTTGCATACCGTGGTTCCACTCTGTATCAGGGTGATTTCCTTTATCTACACCTGATCCTGTCCGCAGCGCCAATTCTTGTGGTTTTAATCCGAATTTGCCCTTCGGCGACCAATTAATCCACATTCAAGGAAAATGTAATAAGAGCTTAGAAACATATATGTTCGCTACTTATGTTTTCTTATTTATAAAACGATTAGTGTAGGTGTCTGGGATTAGTGACGAATCCGCTGAGAAATCTTCTTTTGGTACTCCTGGTGACGAAGGTTGTGATGTCGATCATTTCGCCGATCTCGGTGCTTTTTCAGTATCCATAATCAATTAAGCGTTTAATTTATTGATTGCTCCTGGGTTTTGTGCAAGAGGGGCCTTTTCCTGATGACCCTTTCTTCTCTTCTCTCACAACAAACATGACTTTTATTAAAATAAAAACTCTTTAAAACAAACTGTTAAGTAGTTACACTGTTTAATATTCTTAGTTTTTCGAATCTTTCGTTGGATGATACTTCTCTTCCGCGGCTTTTTTTTTTTTCTACCTTCAACTGTCTTTCCTTTCAATCACCGTCTTCCAAAAATTGTTCTGTTCGACAACTGTCAACAACGGAACCATGACATACCGAATTTCAACATCCCCCTGTCTCTCTCATTTCGCTCTCCATTCACGTCCACTTCGAAAAACAAATTCGAACTCGAAGAACTGCACGATCCACACCCGAATCAGGGTGGGTTCAGAAACTCACTTCAGGATCATGCAATTCTTCCACCACCTTACCATCATACTATGTTGAAACAAAGTATTAAATTCAATTATTATTATTATTATTAAATGTAAATTATTAAATGATGGTGGTGGCCGACGTACGTAACAAAGTGAAGTAGAGACAGGTGGACAGCGTCCGGGGAAGTGTTATATTCCCTACTCGGGAGTCACTGTAACACCGTTAGCTGAAAAGTAATTTTTACCTTGAGTTGGTTCTTCCTGCAGGGGCGGCTTCTCCTTCTCTGTGATGCGGCTTCTTTAACTGTAGGCTTCGACAGGTTTCAATGAGAAAAAACTCTGTGTACACACTGCTCACACTACTCTACTACTTCTAATCCAATCAAAACAAGAGGTCTGCTGTGCAGTTCCGATAGGTTAGATCACTACACAATGCTAACCCTAACACACTGCGACTGCAACTCATTTTCAATCACTTTATATACCGTTTAAATCGGCTAAATGTGCAGATGGTACACTTTTCACACCGAACGTGTAACCTATTCCGAGGTTATTCGCCTGTCATTCGTAATTCGCAACTTTTAATGGCCACTTAATTGCCGTTACAAAAATGCAGGCGAATTAATTTAAATGTTCATTCGATTTGCAGTAGCAATGACCGAACCAATTTTAGTACATTGCTCTACGTGCAAATCGTACAATACGTTTTATTTCGCCTGTTGCTACGTCCAACACTTTCGCTGCATTCAGCATCTCACCGACGTTCAATTTTTTTTGTATTGTTTGCATTGTATGCAAAATACGAGTTTTAATGGCTGGAAAGGCGAGTATTGCGTTGTACGCAGAATACTTTGATTAATGACTTCATGATTGGAGTTCTTTTATTTGAGGATGGTTGTTTGAGAAGATATCTGAGATGGTGTGATGAAGCTTGTAGTGTTAATTGCTTTGTTTAATAGGGGGTGTGTAGTGGGGTGTAACAGGGCGTAAACTGCTAATTGTGTCGGTTGTGGAGTTTGGCTTTGGCAGAGGAATAATAATGGCTTTTTTCCACATTTGAGGTATGATGCCTGTCGTGTATATGGAATTAAATAGATTTAGGCGGCGGTCCTTCACAATCTGTGGACTGTGTTTTAGCATTTGATAGTCGATTCTATCGAATCCGGGAGTTTTTCCTTTTGTGGTATGAAAACTAGATTCTAGTTCTATATGGGTTATGGGGGTTTCGATAACTTTGTTACGGGGGTTACTGGTGTTGCTCAGAGGTGTTGGCTGCACTTCTATTTGGTTTTTGGCGGTATAGAAGTCTGGGTGGAAATTGAAGTTGGCGGGCGTATTTGCCCAAAACTCGGCCAAGTATTTGGCTATTTTTCCAGGACATGTAAGTATGCTGGATCTGTGTTTATTGATTTAATATTGGGTGGGCTGTAGCTGCCTGTCAGTTGAGTGTTTCTTAAAATGTTTCCACGCCGACTGCTTTTCTGCGCGTATATTTGCCAGATCTGCGTTCCACCATGGTACGACTGATTTATAGAACCTTTTCCTTGTCTGCGGGATGAAGCCAATGGCGGCTGTTCGAATGGCTTTTGTAATAATTGCTGTTTCTTGGTTTATGTTAGTTTTAGTGTTATGGAAATTGAGAAATTGTGTGCTAATTATTTGGAATTTGTGCCAATTTGCTCGGTCAGATTGGAACTTGGGCAGGAGTTTGATTTTTTTTCTTATTGTTGTTGCCAGTTGAGACAGAGATATTAACCGGGAAGTGATCACTTCCATGCAGATTGTCTAATATTTCCCAGTTAGTTATGGGGGAAGTTGGGCTGATATTATGGAAAGGTCTACGTTTGTAAAGGTTTTGTGTGTGGAAAAGTGGTTGGCTTGCCGTTATTCAGTATTGCCAAGAGGGATTGTAGCACAAATTGTTCAACGATTTTCCCTCTTTTGTTTGTTGTTCGTGATCCCCATATTGGGCTCCATGCATTGAAGTGGTGTGTGCATGTTTTGAATTATGTTATTCAGATCCGCTAGATTGAATGATTGTTTGGGTGGGATGCAAATTGAAATAACAGTTAAACTTAATTTACCTGTAAGTTCGATTGCGCTAACCGAGAAAGGGGAAGTAATGTTGAGGTGTCTATGGTTAAGGGCCCTATGTATTAGTATACCGGACCTTTGTTTATGGGGTATTGTTTCCTATGTGGTTACCTATGAGGTTGTTGAAGTAAGCTATATATTCCCGAAGCATTTTAGCATTTGAGGACTGGGGTAAGTGGGTTTCTTGCAATGCTATGATCGCTGGTTTTAGTTCCTTTATGAGGACCTGTAGTTCATGTTAGTTATTGTGGAACCCATTCAGGTTCCACTTGTGCATTATAAGATCGTTTGGATTGTTGTAAGTGTTTTTTGTGGTGTTCAAGGTGGGGGAGTCAATATGACGGTGGTTGGTTATCTGACTCCGCGCCGCACAGCTCGTTTCACTTAGTTGTCCAATCCGCTCGGATTGGTTTGAGTGAAAGTCGCTCTGTGCCGCGGAGTCAATGTGTTGATGACAGAGATTAGGATCATATCTTTCTATGATCAGGTAAAGGGAAATTTTCCGTTGAGTCTAAGCGGGATATTTGCATTTCTGCTGGAGTGTGTTTCGATTTGTTTGTGTGTTTGAGTTTGTGTGGGAGAAGCGTTTTGGGTTTTGTTTTTTATTCTGTTTTGTTGTACGATAGGGTGTTTTCTCTTTTCAATTTCCTTTAAGGTTGCGTAAGAGATAGCTCCTCAATAGTATACTGGTTAGTATACCCGCCTGTCACGCGGGAGACCGGGGTTCGATTCCCCGTCGTGGAGCCTCTGGCGCAAGACTAATGACCTTGCCCGGAAAAAACAAATCATTATGGAAAATTTAACAAGCCTCAGGACTTGCTAAATAAGGCCAAGACCGGTTCCAGGTTGTAGTGCCGATGATGATGATGATGATGATGATTGCGTAAGAGATGGAGGGAAATACGTGTGTTTCTTTGCTAGTAGTTTTGTTTACGGGTATTGGGTCTTGTATGTGTTTTGTTGGGACTGAATTGGTACCAGTTGGTGTTTTTAGTGCGGAAGTGGTTTTCTTTATTTGTTCCGATTAGAGATCATAATTTGTTGTTTGTATGGGATTTTGTTCTCTGTATATGCGTTTAGCGTCGGATAGGGATGTTTTATTTTTTGTTTGTATTATTAAAATTTGTTGGAATTGCATATATTTTGGGCATGTGGAGAAGATGCCGGGTGGGGGCCGTGACAGTTTGCAAAGGATGTTCTTGTGCATTCAGTTTCAGGGTGGGGTGAAAGATTGCATGTATTGCATGCCGTTGTATTTTTGCAGCATTTTGTCGTATGGCCTAGTAATTGCCATTGCCGGCAACGCATAGGCCTTGGAAAGTATTCCTTGACCTTGATGTTGTACCAGCCGATTTCAATCGTTGTTGGTGGCTGAAGACGGTCAAATGAAAACAGCATTAGGCCCGTGGGCTTCCGTTCTCCATTCATCATTCTGGTGAATTTAAACACATCAACAATGCTTTGAGAACTCATTTCTGCTGTTATATCAGGTTCTGGGACGTTTATAAGACAGGGGGCATAAACAATTCCTTTAGAGACGTTTTGTTTGGGGTGTAGTCTTATGTCGACCGGACAGATTGATTCGAATCGTTTGGAATGGATGAATCTATCTGCTGTATCTTGGTCTTTGACTAGAATTAGTATGGAACCATCCCTAAGCAGGGTGATTCTTTCGTACTGCGTACTAATAGAATCAATTATTCTCTTCAGCACAAAGACGTTAACAGATGTTAGTGGCATTGAAGCATCGGTTGGGTGAATTTGAATAAACCGAGGTGTTTTTGAAGTTGCCTTGTTCGGCAAAGCAGGGAAATCGAAAGACAATGGGCTGCCGGATTGTCTTTTCTTTTTTTGGGCACGTTGGTTGCAGAGCCTGAGAGTGAGCATTCTCCCAGTTCTAGGAACCTGTTGCCGGTATGCCCTAGGGCCATATTTTGGGTTTCTTACCTAATGTGTCCTTGTTGTGTTTTGTTTGTGAATTCGAAGGAATTTTATCTGTTGTCAATAATTACTTTTGAAATACTTTTACTTTTTAAATAGGTAGAATAATTCACTTCACTTTTTAACTGGCGCACTGTTAAAAGGTGTTCTCTGTAAGAGAGTTCGCGGGTGACTGACTTAGTTTATTGTTTAAGCTTCTTATTCACACAATGTAAAACGTACGCGCCGTCGGCTCTTAGCTACTAATAAATCTGCGTATGTTTCTATCACGAAATATCCCTGTTTGTTCCAAGATCTATTTATAATACCCAGGGTAAGGGTGTATTGCTTTTATATTTAATAATAATATTCCTTGTTAACCTCGTTTACATAGAAACTGGAAGCCGAATCCATTGCTGAATTTATGAAGCAAAGTCAATCCGATGCAGAAAAAGGTTGGATTCAAAGGACATTCGATAATATTTATAAAAGCTGGAAGTCAAACGAGCAGCTATTAGAGCTCGAGTAAGTTGTAATGTTAATCTTAGATTAGTTTATTTATTTATTTAAGATATTCGCCACCAACGATTTTTGTTTTTATACCAACGACTGCACAACAGGGAATTTTGAGGTATTGTTTGAGTACTTTGGGGTTTTCTTATACTAGCACTAAATCTGTTATATTGATTTATGCATAACCGTCTTTGTTAATTCTAATGATTCATTACAACATTATAAACTTTTGTTTTAGGAAACAGAACAAAGTGCGTCTTCCCTTCTGTCGACCTGACCACGTAATGATGATCTACTTTAATGATATAATTTTCTATCAGTTCCATATGTTGATTGAAAAATTGGTGGATATGACAGTAGTACTTCAAGGTATAAAACCTCTTAATATTTAGCTATCCAATGTTTTTAAATAATTCCTTTTTTTGTTTTGATCCTATTTTTAGAAGGATTGCCATTTCCTTATAATTATCTCAGCATTGTACTTGCACCCTTTCTTCTATTTAATTTGTTTGGGTTAATGTTACCGCATGTGATGAATCCGCGCTTATGGCGACGGCATTCTCTAAGAGAAAATCAAAAGGAATCGGAAATGCATACAACAGATCGGATATCGGGACAAAATTTGAGAGAGCTTCTGTCGTTATTGAAAGATACCAAGATGAATTCGGACAGCATGGCGTCAAGTGTGCAAGAAGTAACTGAGGCCATAGAAGAACCTTCAAGTAACGAGCCAAATAACACCAAAAGTAAAAATAGTGTTGACTTGAATAACACTATGGAAAAGAAAAAAAACTACAGCCCAGTGAATGCGAGTTCATTGGCGTCATGTATTCTGTAACAATATTCTTATGATTCAATGAGTTTTGCTAGTACCGAGACAAGAATTACATGCATAAGTAGCCCTTGGAAAATTAGCAAATACTGTAAATTGATTCAGCGAAGGCTACTCAAATTAACTATGTGATTATTTATTGCTCTTAAAAATAATTACTTAACAATGTTTGTAAATTGTGTTAAATATTTTAATTTTATACATGATTAAATTAATTTGTTTGTCTTTACTTTAATAACGTGCGTTCGAAAAGCGTTTCAGAGTTGTGGGTATATTAATAATCAATTTATTGCAAAACACTTACTGTTGCTGATTCGCAAATAAATAGCCGAGAGAATCTAGTATGTTCACCGTCTAGTACATTCACCACCCAGCATATTCACCACATGCCTGTCAACCGTCAGCTGGCAATGCGTCATCACCAAGGGACGCCATCCAACTGTCAACGATTTGAAATTGCATTTTGCCGCCAACCATCACTGGACTCACCTCATTCCGGTTCTTTCGCTGCCACCAACGCCACGGATATTCCTGAGGACTCTAGAATCAATCAGTGAAAGTACAACATCACCAGTGCCAAGTTATCAAGTAATTCGCCCGGATTTTGGAAAGCTGTAAGGCGGTTTAATTCAATTGTGGTAGAGTTTCCCTTCACCGGGGGAAGATTAGGAACCGAGCGTCGACCAGGAGCCTCGGGCAACGGCACCGTCGTCGAACATTTCCCTCAAGTATCGTTGTCGGAGTAGTGCCTTACCAGGGACAACTTCACTTGTATCATTGGTGGCCATCCGTTCGCCACCGTCTTCTGGTCCTTCGAGCCGGATCCAGCGACGCCCAGTTCGCGGCACAGGACACCGTGACACCCAGCCAAAGGAGGACGCTGACGCCGAAAAGGCCACAAATACCACTCGACAGACACCATGATCGAGCAACTCATCGCCGCCCAGTTCGGGGCACAGGACCAAAATAAAAAATGTGCGGCTTGTGATTCGGGTGGGTTGACAAGTGAAGAATCCCAACCCCCAGTCAACGATGCGTGCACGACGAAATCCCATGTCATCACACGGCAACCAAGGGATCAGTTGAGGCGACAACCTCCAGTAGACCGCACACCACCGACAGCAACCAAAACAAAATAGAACCTTGGGGCACCCCCGAATTAACAGGATACAGATCCGAACACTCGCCGTGCACAACAACCAGGATCGATCGATTTTCAAGGAAGCTCTTCGTCCAGTTGCAAAGCTGTTGGGAGAGTCCATATGAGCGAAGTTTGCCGGAAGTAGAGGCTCCACCCGAAGTGGACGCCCCGTTAGAAGTGAGTGCTCCGCCAGAAGTTGTGAACACACCTGAAGTTCCGGAAGTTTCTTCGCTTGTATTTTTAAGGTCAGAATGACCAAACGCTTCCTTGCATATTGTCCGGATTCGCTCAATCGTGGCTGTGGTCGGGACATCTATCCCTACCTTTTTTTTTTTTTTTTTTTTTTTTGTATTAGACTTTTCTCGGAGAGGCGAACCTATAGCGCCGAGTGAGCGCCCCGAGATGCCATCAAATAACTGTTGCAGTTCTTTTTGCACAGCTGTAGGTTGTAACGCTTCGGGAACACTCTCGCGGGAAGGGAGTTCTACAGCCTCCCCGCTCTGTAAGGGAACGAGTTCTGATGCAGGGATGTTCGCGACGTCGGGAGATGAACCACAAACGGGTGCGATCCGTCGGATTGTCTTGTGGAGCGCATATAAGCCGAATTGCGTGGAACAATACCAAGAATCTCCGCAGAACAGTACCCGTGATAATATCTGTAAAACAGACAGAGGTCGGCTACGCGCCTTCGATGTGATATCGACTGTAGTCCCGACGTCAGCGCCGAGTCCCCGATCAGGCGAATCGCTTGTCTCTGTATGCTCTCAAGTAGGTCGTAGTAGTAGTGTATATTTACAAGCCGAGCCCCAATCATGAGACCAATATTCGAGCGCGGGTCTAATTTGGGATTTATATAGGAGAAGAAGTTGAGCCGGAGTAAAATATTTCTTGGTTCTAAAAGGATAGCTCAGTTTTCCTGAGGCGTGTTTATGCCATGATACATTCCCATAGACCGTGACGCCGAGCAATTGCATGCTTTCCCTAGATTCGCGGGCCAGGCCATTCATCATCAGCTGTGGAACCGATTATCCACTTTTCTTTGTGAATGTTGTATATTGTGTCTTCGCTGCATTGAAGTCGACGAGATTGGCCTTTCCCCACTGCAGGACCCTACCTAGATTCTGATTCCTGACCTCGTGCAGGGCTTCCTTCATCTTGTTCTTCCTAGGTCTATCGGGCATCATTTTGATCGGTGATTAATTTGATTATGTTTGGTGATCAGCTGAAATTTTATTACTTACTTTATGGTAAACCCTACACCTGATATTTTAAGACTTATATTTTTATTTAAATTATCGGCATTCACAATTTTAATTTCTTTCTTACGTCTGTTATAGATTTTATACAATTTGAATATATTTAAATAATATATATTGTAGCGAGCTTATGGTTCGCTGGATTAATTATTTTGTATAAATAAGAGCCGTTAAATTGATTTTTGAATTAATATAACACTTTATTAGTCCGTTAATCACAACCGTTACTTTTACCGTACACAACGATTTCTTGACATCGCGTATTTTCCTTCTTACTTCTCACTCGAGACTTTCGCTTGCTTCACTGTCTTACATATAACTCAACTCCCGATCCGCGAGCGACGTATTTATACCGTTTTTCCTCATTCTGATTTGGTGTATCGTTTCCGTCCGTTCCATAGTCTTGAATGTTCTATTCCAGTTTTCCAGTACTTCCTAAAATAATCTAGTACTTTGTTTCGGACTTTCTCGAAGATTCCAGTACTGATTGTCATATGCGTCACACTACCCTCCGCCTAGATTAGTTCGTCCCGAACTAAGTTCACTGATTTCCTGGGTTAACAAAAGTCGCCAGTCGGTCACGATGTACCACTTTCATCTTGGCGTTTGGTCTTCGCTGAATCCTATAGACAACGTCGTTAATTCTTGTGAGAATCTTATACGGTCCTTCCCAATGTTGCTGCAACTTCGGAGTCCTTCCTTTTTGCCGATGAGGGTTATAAAGCCACACGTTATCGCCTGCATTAAATCCGGATGCGTTGGCTCGAACGTCGTACCTTGTTTTCATCCTGTCACTGGATACCTTGATTTGCTTTCGAACTAAATGATGAAACTCATCGAGGCGATTTCTCCATTCGGCTACGTAGTCTTCGGTCTTATCTATGGCGTCTAGAGGTATTCCGAATCGCAGATCGGCTGGTAATCGTATCTCTCGTCCAAATATAATTCTTGCTGGAGAATGGCCCATCGTATCGTGATTAGCCGATCTATAGCTCTTGAGAAAGGTTTGTACATATTTGTCCCAATCTCGTTGGTGATCACTAACGACCTTCGATAAATGCTCTTTCATTGTTCGGTTGAACCTTTCGACCATTCCGTCTGACTGCAGATGTAAGGGTGTGGTCCTGGTTTTCCTTACGCCCAGTGCCGCACAGATGCCTTGAAATATCTGCGATTCGATCGGAATGAAGCTCATAGGGGACTCCATATCTGCTGATCCAATTATTGATAAGCTGCTCAATGACGGTTGTTGCTTCTTGTTTTGGAATTGGAAGGACTTCCACCCACTTGCTGAAGTAATCCATGATAACCAACATGTATTTGTTGTTGTCGTTTGTTTTTGGGAATGGTCCTGAGATATCAACCGCAATTCGCTCGAAAGGGGCACCCACGTTGTACTGCTTCATAGCGCTCCTTGGTTTTGTTGTTGGTCCTTTGGTCGCAGTGCAAGTTGTGCACTTCCTACACCAAGACTCGACATCGTCTCTCATGTGAAGCCAGTAGAATCGAGATCGTAATTTTGAAAATGTCTTATTAACTCCCAGATGTCCACCGGAGGCCGCGTCGTGCATTTCTGTTAGTACATCCTTCACTTTTGATGGTGGGACTAGAATCTGCATTCGATGGGATTTTCCGTCCGCGGCTTCCCACTTACGCTTAAGAATTCCATCTTCCACCAGCAAGGAATTCCATTGTGCCCAATATGCCTTAAATGTTGCACTCTTGTCGGAAATATTGTTCCAAGTTGGTCGCTCGTTCTTTTCTTTGTGTTCCTGGATTAGCGACATATCTTCATCCTGAAGTTGAGCTGCGCGAGTTATGGTTTTTGGTTTTCGTAGAAAATTAATTAGATACTCGACGCCAAGAGAATAACAAACAATTCTTTCTTTCCACACATTAACAGTTATTATAAAAAAAAACAAAACTCAGACTCACTTTTAATTCTTTATTCAATCTTTATTGTTTCTATTTTTACTATTTCGTTCAAAGTCGTATACACTGATTGCGGCTTACAACTAATTCTTTACCACAAACACAATATGTTTTAATTAATACCTTATTCCAGTGTTAGTATTATTGCTTCACATCTATTAACTTTAGTCTATTAGTGTTTAATCCACTTTTGTCTTAATACTAATATTGATTTAATAATTTGTTCCAGTTGCACATCTTTTTACACTTATTCGTCTTTAACATATTATTCTTAACTTCACTCTTATTCCAGTTTCGCTCTAACCGTTCGTTTTAGTTTTTTTTTTTTGTTTTATTAGTCGTAAGTTCATTTTTAATTCAATTACAATGTCGCCTAAACAATCCGTTTTAATTTTCGACTTATTAGTCTTAAGTCCACTTTTAACTCAATTACTCTCAACCTTCCAACGCTTCGTTTTTAATCCTCTTTAGGATCTTTCTCCCACGACCCAAACACCGACTCTCTGTCTTTACCTCCAAAAATCAACTGCCTAATTCAATCCCTATCATCATCCAAAACCCCTACCCAAATCATTACCTCTTTCGCAACACCTTCCGGGGTTAACACCTTTCGATTCACATCAGCAATTTGGGTTTTAATTGTCCCAATTACCGATCATCGGCTTTAGTTCATAAACGCCTCATATTGATGAGCTGGTCAATACTTTTTCATCGATTCGGACTCGAGTTGAACTTTTGCGTTCATGAATTGACCCAGTTAATTGCACTTATGCCGATTGTGCTGGAACATGCAGTTTGGATGTTTCCGTATTTTAATTGTTCCAGCTTGTGCAATCGTTAATTGGTTTGATAAATGCAATTAACCGTTTTTCTTTGACCGATTTGTTAATTGAGTTTTGATTGCAATTATTTCGAAATATTGACTTAATTGCACTACTGTTCTGTGGGGTCATCTGAGTTTAGAATTTGGTGGCGCTTTTTGTTTGAGTGTGTCAATGATCTCCTGAATGTTATCTTCAGGTATGACATCATCGACACACTTAACACGCGTATAGCATCACTAGTCCACCCATCTAGTACTTCTACTTGTACATTTCGCAAGTCGTACGCCTCTTCTTTCTCTTCCGCTCATTGACAATGTTTACAATCTGGCTTACATGGTCTTCTTGATAGAGCATCAGCGTTATTATGTACCTTCCCTTGACGGTGGGAAATTTGGAAATCGTACGTTTGAAATCGTTGGATCCATCGAGCTATTTGTCCTTCTGGATTCTGAAAACTTAACAACCATTTCAGGGCGGCATGATCCGTCCGAAGGTGGAATCGATGTCCGTAGAGGTACTTATGGAAATTCTTTACGGCTTCTACGACAGCCAGCAGTTCCTTTCTTGTTGCGCAGTAGTTTCTCTCTGGCTTAGATAGGACTCGACTATAATATGCGACAATTCTCTTTACCATCGACTTCCTGTGACAACACTGCTCCGATTCCTGTGTTACTTCCATCAGTATCCAATATAAATGGGCGATCCGCTCTTGGGAATGCCAGTGTTGGAGTCTTACATAACTCGTCCTTCAATGTGTTGAATGCTGCCTCACACTTTTCTGTCCAATTGAATTTCTTGTCTTTACCCGTTAGTTCGTGTAGGGTTTTAGCTACATTGGCGAAACCTTTAACAAACCGTCGGTAATATGTGGCTAATCCCATAACGCTGCTTAACTGTTGCTTGTCTTCTGGAGTAGGCCACTCTCGGACGGCTGCTATCTTATCAGGATCCGTTTGAACTCCTGCAGATGAAACGATGTGTCGCAGGATTTTGACTCTCTTTTGGAAGAGTTCACATTTCTTCGAATTGAGCTTTAAGTTGGCCTGTCTTAGTCGTTCGAAGACGGAACGCAGATTATTGATGTGTTCTGGTAAATTCCTTCCAACAACGATGATATCGTCCAAGTACACAAGACACGTCTTCCATGTAAGTCCCCGTAGAACACTCTCCATTAATCGTTCAAACGTTGCTGGAGCATTACACAATCCAAAAGGCATCACGTTGAATTGATAAAGTCCGTTTCCGGTAGTAAACGCTGTCTTCTCCTTGTCCTCCTCCTTCACTCCCACTTGCCAGTAACCGCTTTTTAGGTCCAACGTTGAAAACCACTGAGCTCCAGAAAGGGTATCTAGTGTGTCGTCGATTCGAGGAAGCGGGTAACTGTCTTTCTTCGTAACGTCGTTTAACCGGTGGTAGTCGACACAAAATCTAGTTGTCCCATCCTTCTTCTTGACGAGCACTACCGGTGAAGCCCATGGGCTCGATGATTTCTCGATGACTCCTTGCTCTTCCATATCTCGAATCATGTTGCCTACTTCTGATTGTTTGGTCAACGGTAGTCGACGAGGTGGCTGTCTTATAGGTCTTGACTCACCCGTGTCAATGCGATGTTTAACTATACCGGTGCGTCCGAATTTATCATTTCCTGTCACAAAAATATCAGAAAAATCGTTCAGGAGTGATTTAACGCTTGCCTTTTCTCCATCTGTTAATCCGATTTTCTGGGACATCAGCCTATTAACCCAAGGGGATGCACCAGAGGTATTTTGAATTGAATGGTCCTCTCCTCTTGTCTGAATTGAACTTATCATTGATACGGGTGCACATTCTGCGATTACTTCTCCTTTTCTTATTGTGAACGGCTCCTCGGACGCATTTAGTACTCTGACAGGTACGATGTGCTTCTTCGCGTCGATAAGGGCTTTACCAACAAGGATGTTCCCTTTACGCTGATTTTGTGCAGCTTCGGTGATATAAAATCGATTGTCACCGGGATCACTCTCGAGACTGGTCCAAATTACCGAGTCTGAACGAGCTGGGATCTCATCCTCCTCACGCACATAACATTTCAGTCTTCGCAATTGTTCGTCCTGCAGTGTAATAGCAACCTCCAAGTTACCAATTCGCAGTGTTCTTGGCCCGATATCTAGAACAACTTGATGCTCCTTCATGAAATCCATTCCAAGAATGCATTCGTCCGTAATATCGGCAACTAAAAATTGGTGGGAGATGGAAATATTGCCCAGCACTATTATGCTCTCGACTTCTCCGTAGACTGTAGAACATTCTCCTGTAGCAGTCCTCAAAGCGTATCTTCTATTTTTGTTAAGGGCAATTTTGCCCACGACATCCGGCCGAATTATGGGTCTCGTTGCTCCAGTGTCAATGGTCACTGTTGTTGTCCTTGCATTAACGATCGTAGTTATAACCAAACTTTGGTTATCCCGTTGGAGTTGTGATACAGTTACGATGCTGGGGCTGTACATTCCACCAGGCGACTTTCGCCCCGTAAAGTCTGCCCTTACAAGTTTCCCGAGCTCTTGGCCTCAGGTTGGTCCGTTGATAGTCTCCTCTTATGATTAGCGCATGAACAACAATTCTCACTTGATGTTTCATTCATTCGTCGACGTTTCCTACAGTCAACAGAGATGTGGTCGACTTCGCCGCATGTCCAACACTTCATATCAGGCCTCAGGGTTCTCCGTTGTACATGCCCGATTCTTTGGCAGGAACATTCCTCGACGGACATTTCTCGGACTCTATATGTACTCCTGGTAGCCAGTTTAGCAGATTCATAAGCCAATGCGAACGCCAGTATTTCATTAGTCGTCTTCTTTCCTACCAAACGAACGGCTTGTTGCAAGTCCCGATCTTGGAGTGCATTTATAAATGCATCCATTACTACCTCGTGCAGAAATTACTTAGTCATATTTGAATAAGACAAGTTTGCCAATCGCTCAATGTCTGTCTGCAACTGTTGAAGATTTTCTCCAGGTTTCTGCGTTCTGCTCCGCAGTTGCATGCGGTAGGCCTGCTGCATGTGGTTGTCTCCATACCTAGCTTCAAGGCCGTTTCTTACCGTCTGGAAATCTGTTTGCTTCTCTGCTGGTATGGTTTGTAGCAATTCTTGTTATGTTTTTATTTTATAACAATTAAATTTATTTAGGGTAAGAAGGGGACTTACTGTGATTAAGTTAGAGCGACCGTTGAGCGGTCGCTGTGCTGTTGTTGTTGTTTTGTTCCGAAAGTCTGCAAGGCATCTAGTTCATCCACAATCTTGTCACCTTGCACTATTTTATTTATCAACGGGCTGTTATTACATTCTGCTTTGATCTCCTTGATCTCCTCTTCGTCAGATGAAAGAAGATACATTGCACCTTGGTAGTGTGGGAGTCTCATCACAAATTTGCGGGATACGACTCAAGGCATCCGCGTTAGTGTTGTATTTACCGGGTTTATATTCGATTTGGTAGTCGTACTCCAGTAGTTTGCGATTGAACCTTAGTAAACGTTACGTGGGGTCTTTCACGTTGAATACTCCCTTTAACGGTTTGTGGTCCGTGTATATATTAAATTTTCTCCCTTGTAAATAACAACGGAAATTCTTAGTCGCCCAAACAATGGCTAGTAACTCTTTTTCAATCGTAGAGTAGTTCTTTTCCGCCTTATTCAAGGTTCGACTGGCATATGCGACTGGCTGGTCCTTACCGATTTCGCCTTGCGACAGTACTGCGCCCTGTGCTTCGTAGCTCGCATCCGTGGTCAGATTAAAGGGTTTGGTAAAATCTGGATAGATTAACAGTGGCGGCGAGACCAATAACTCCTTTATGTTATCAAATGCTTGTTGGCATTTGTCTGACCAGGTGAATTTGACGTCCTTCCTTAACAAATTTGTTAAGGGGCGTACTATCTTCGAAAAATTTTGAACAAATTTTCGATAGTAATTCGCCAAGCCTACAAACGATTGGACGTGCTTTACCGTTTTGGGAATGGGGAAATCCCTGACACTAGCTGTCGTGTCTGGATTTGGCATTGCCCCTTTTTCGGAACAAACATGTCCCAGATATACTACTTCCTTCTGGAGGAACTTGCATTTCTCTGGTTGCAATTTGAGGTTGTGGGATCTAATTTGATCGAATGCTTTCCGGAGTTTGTCATTATGGTGTTCTAGGTTTTTTCCATATATGACCACGTCATCCAGATAAACAAAGCATTCGATTCCTTGCAACCCGGTTAGGACATGGTTCATGAGTCTCTGAAACGTAGCTGGTGCTCCCTTCAGACCAAATGGCATACGTTTGAACTCATAGTGCCCGTAATTTGTGCTGAACGCTGTCTTATTTTGATCCTTCGGATCTACTAAGTCTTGGTGGTAGCCGCTGGCTAAATCGAGCGTGGAAAAATAGCGTGAGTGACCGAGCTGGTCTAAAATGTCCTCTATTCGAGGGAGAGGGTACGCATCACCGATGGTTTTATCGTTCAGTTTTCTGAAATCGACCACAACTCTCCATCGGGTTTTTCCATCGGGGCCCGCCTTCTTAGGAACTACCAAGAGTGGTGAGTTCCACGGACTTTTGCTTGGTTGAATGATGTCATTCTCCAGCATCTCCCGTACTTGCTCGTTGATCACCTCTTTCTTGCTCTCAGGCAGACGGTACATTCTTTGATTTATCGGTGCTTGATCCTGTATCACCGGTATCTCATGCGTTATTGCACTGGTATATGTTAGGAGATCACCTTTAAGGTGGAAAATATCGTTAAACTCCTCACATATTTCCACTATGGATTAACATTCTTGAGGACTTAGGTTTTTACCTAAGTGGAGTTCCTCGTGTAATTGTGTCAACCTTGGATCTTTTGGTAATTCCTCCTGTGAGAATAAATGTCGGATATACTGGAGGTTGTCTCCCTCCGAAAGTTTTTTATCCGCATTGTATTCCGTAGAACGGTTGTCCTCATTTTCCAGCGGAAAGGTGGAAAAGTCCTTCATTGGATGTAACTCCACCATGATTCGGTCTATGGTTTGGAGGTAGTTTGCGATATTGAGTACCTCTACATGGGCACTCTTCGCTTTCCCTACAATACAATTGGATATGAAAATCCCGGATTGTATTTGTTTAGGTACTAGCATTACCACTTCCCGAATTTTTATGGGAAGTCTCAGCATTTTTCGTGAACGTGCCGGTATTATTGCCGGTTTGTCCAGAAAAATTTCTACCTCCGAAGCGTTTGGAAGTGATTGTTTCACCACTGTTGCTTCTTTGTTAGCTTTCTTTGGTTTGTCAGCTATTAATGTGGGGTTGGAATGCTTGGAGCCTGACAAAATCTCGCCCCCTTTCCCCTGTTTGGGTAGGGTATCCGGTGTATTCCCGACCGCGGTCTGGACCTCTATGCATCCCCTTGGCTCGGGTTCTCGACTGGTTGCCTTATGTCTTGGCGTCCGCTTCCTATCTTTTGTAAATTCAACGGAAAAACTTACCGGATTTAAATTGGTTTGGGGGAATTCCAAACAATTCCCGGGTCCGTTGACTTTGCAATTCCTAGCTAGGAAGTCGTTTCCTAATAACCCATCTTCTGACAATCCCGGTAGGGTGTCCATTACCTGAAAGTTACAGGAGATTGGTTGGGGCAGTTTGAATATTCCCTTACAAAAACCCTAGACTTTCCCTTTCCAAAAAGCGTTTGGAGAGTAGTGGCCTTTTTTGTATCCAGTGTTGTTCCATTTTGGAGTGCCTTCAGTTTAAGAAGGCTCATCTCCGCACCTGTGTCCACTATTAGACATGTAGTGTTTCTACATCCTATGTCTAATGGGAGCTGGACTATTGGAACTTTTGTTGGTGGTTGAGGACAGTTTTCTTTATTTGGCGGCTTTAATTCGGTCGGGTTGGGGAATTCCTGCCCGACCTCTGGGAGTTTTCCGACTTCTCCCATTTTGCTTTTAGTCGACACACTTTCGCCATGTGGTTGTATCGCTTACAAAATGTGCACCATTCCCCGTTCTTTTGTCGCCTATGTCCCTTTTTTGGCGTCTCTGACGCGTCCGTAGCGGTTGAATTCGACTGGTTACGGTTCGATTCGGGTCGATGGCGTTGTTTTATTTTTCGAGCCTCCGAGTGTTCAGTACTGCTCGTACTAATACTACTCTTGGCTCGAGTCTGTTTACCGCCTTTGTCGCATGGCTGTTTGCTGTCCTTTGACTTTTTTCCTTTTTGGACTGTCTGCCATTCTGTATTGACCGTGCAGGTCTGTGGGGTGTGGTCACTACGTACAGACTTAACCACATTGGGTGTCTTTGTTGGCTTTTGTGGTTTTATCCACTTTGCCTTGATACGACACTCGTCCCCTGTGTGACCCTTTCGGCCACAAAACTCACAACAACATCGAATGCTGTACACTCTACGATTCGATGTAGTTGCTTGTTTTGATGTGGGTGGTCGTTCCTGCTGGTTTGAGGTATTCACCGGTGACTTCCTTTGGTTCTGTGACCTTATTTGTGTAGGTTCAGGATTCTCCGCCTTCCTTTGTGTATTAAGTGTCCGACAATCCTGGGCATCGTGCCCATGTCGATCACACTTTGTACACTTTGGTGTGTTCCGGCGTCGAAGGCATTCGTCGTATACATGCCCTTTTCTATTGCAGAAGCTGCAAGTCATGCGTGCTACCCATGGATTTGGTGTACGCTTGTCCCTACCTTGACTAGAGGAGTCACTGAGATAATCACCTCCGCCTCTTTGAAGGTGTCGTGGTGCCTCGGGCTTCTTTGGCCTAGACCCGGTTGGCCTTTTAGAAATGTGTGGTGGTGTATCCGACCTAAACGGGTTTTTCCCTGGTGGTGAGCGTGTAACGGGGTGAGATTGTTCTTGGAATCTAGTGTTAGAGTTCCTATTCTCTGCTACCCGAGACGCATCGTGTCTAGGGCTTATTCTGCCTTTGTCTCGATTCCTGGGGTTTTGGTCGAGTATCCCCGTAGGTCCTATCTAAAACCCTATTTCTTTCCTCTGGGGGATCTTGTTCCTCCTCCCAATAGTAGAATGGATTATTCTTAAGCATTGATTGCCTATTTGATGAGTTGGGAGCATGGTATTCGTCTTTCCTTTCAGGTGAAGGTGACTGGTCATGATACCTCGTTGGTATTTCATAACATCCACTTTCGCTCCTCATCTCATTCTCGGTTTTCTCTAACTCGAGAATCCTAGCTATAATCTCATCTAAAGGGTCTTTTTCTGATTTTACTATCAGATGTCTCAGTTGGTCGTTTCTGATTCCTACCATCAGAACCGATTTAGCTAATCTTTCGTTCTGGAATATGAACCCTATGTTATTCGTAGTTCCATACTTACGTGTTGCCGCTTCGTTGCAGTCCTTTACTGCTTGCGTTATGCGGTGGGTAAATTCGGCGACATCCTCTTCGCGGGATTGTCGTATACGAGAGAGTTTCGAATGTAACTCTTCGTATGACACGTGTGGTAAGATTGTTTTTCGGAGTCGCTGTTCAAACTCCTTGAAAGTCGTTGGGAGTTGTTCTTTGAACATGCGGCGAGCTTGCCCAGTTAGTCTCATGGGTAACCACCGCAGGAAAATTTTTTCTCCTCCTCCGATAAACAGTCCAGTGTCCTGTCACAGCTTTCGAGGAAACCATGTAGTTCCCTCGCTGCGTTAGGCCCTTTCTGGCCACTATATACCTCCACGTTTGCTTGGACTAGGTCCAGAATTTTTTCCGCACCCAACATAACGGCGACGGGTTCTACCGATATAATTTCCGCGGATAGCTGCCTTGTGTGGCTCCTCGTCTGCATTAACGGTAATGCCAACACGCGTTTAATTAATTTCGTATGGAGGCTACTCGGATTATTCTGACCGTAGTTCGCTTTTTCCCGTAGCGAACGAAAACACGATAGTGGAACAATAATCAACGATGAGGGGTTAAATCTATTTAAATTATTTAAATAAACTTCCAACGATGAGGGTAAGAACAATTTAAACGACCCAACGATGAGAGACTAGACCCAATCTATATAAATAAAAGAAAGAAGAAGACAAAAATCTGAAAAGAGAACACTAAAACAGTGGAAAATTTTTTTTGGTAAACTATCTCCAATTTTTCTTCCCAACGTTGATTTCGTCCTCTTTCCTGTAATTGGAAAATAAACCCGAGAAAAGGAGAATTTATTTTTTTATTTATGTTATTTGTTATTTCGGGTGGCTTTTTTTTTTTTTTTTTTTAAACCTATCCGCTAGTTCCGCTAGTCGGCGTAGGGACGTTAGAGCCTCGGGGCTCTTCCACCACTAGATTTATATCCCCGACGGCTTTGATATAAATTTCCAGCTGGTGGTTACCGGCTGCGCCAATTTGTTATGTTTTTATTTTATAACAATTAAATTTATTTAGGGTAAGAAGGGGACTTACTGTGATTAAGTTAGAGCGACCGTTGAGCGGGTCGCTGTGCTGTTGTTGTTGTTTTGTTCCGAAAGTCTGCAAGGCATCTAGTTCATCCACAATCTTGTCACCTTGCACTATTTTATTTATCAACGGGCTGTTATTACATCTGCTTTGATCTCCTTGATCTCCTCTTCGTCAGATGAAAGAAGATAGTCTTGTATAGGTAAAGCCGTTCTGCTTTGATCTCCTTGATCTCCTCTTCGTCAGATGAAAGAAGATAGTCTTGTATAGGTAAAGCCGCAACGCCAGAACTTTCACCTGCCTCGCCGTGGTTCTGTTAGAACATATGTATTTGACCCATCTTTGCTTAATGTGTCACGTCGTTTGTGAATCACTTCCTTGCGTTTTCTAATCTTCTCTTTGTTCTCTTTGTACTTTTTGACTTCCAATTGATTATATATGCGATCCTCTAGGTGTGCAAAACATTCGAAGATTTACGACGAATTGTCATTTTTCCGAATTTATTTCCGGTTGTTATTTTATTTTATTATTTTTTTTTCTCCACCAAGTAGAATTTGCATAAAGTAGTTTATGCAAATTAGCTATTTGGCGCGTTATTTCCTTTTACAGGTAAAGAGGGGAATCAAAGGAGGATTAGTGGATTCTGGGGGGACCTGGACTCAATGTCGGTCCGCTGGACTCAATGTCGGTCCGTAACATTCTGCAGCCGCCCCGCGGTGTGACAAGATTAGTGATGTTGACTTTTGCTCATCCGACCACTTATTATAATTGGCCGCGGCGTCAAACTGACCTATAAATACGGAGAAGGGTTCCGTTCCATCGAATGTTGGCGGTTGCATCCTTGTATCTTTGTAGTCATGTTGATTGCCTGGCGATGTCTTATTTCTCTCAACACACTCAAGTCTCTTTTCGATTCGCATTATTTCTTCGGTGACTTTTAGATCCAGATTTTCTACTTCGTTTCGAATTTCTGACTGGATTTCTTCCTTAAAGTGTTGAAAATTACATTTCATCCACTGCGTTTGGGCATCTAACTTTGCATTCAGATCTGCAGCTTGTGTCCCGAATTTTGAATTTTGGGCATCCAACTTTGCATTAACATCTACAGCTTGCGCGCCCAATTTTGAATTTTGGACGTCGAATTTTGAATTTACGGCGTCGAATTTTGAATTAACATCTGCAGCTTGCGCGTCCAATTTTATCATCATCATCCTGAGCATCTCCGAAATGTCCAACTGTGGCGAACTCTTTTCCGTCACATTGGCATCATCTTGACTCGCTGTATCTTCTCCATCTGAACAGTCTGGCTCAATAGTAAAAACATATGTGTCGACATCAATACCCTCTTCCTCCATTGCTGCTTGCAGACGCTGCCGAAGAATTTGCTTCTGTCCTCTGCTATCCAGATTCCGGTCCTGAAGTTCCTTCTTCAACTCAGGAACGCGAAGATCCTCCAAATGTCGATCTGACATCATCACAACACACTTGCACACACTTATTCACTTAAACAACAATTAATCCCACTTCTGACACCAATTGTAGCGACCTTAGGGTTCGCTGGATTAATTATTTTGTATAAATAAGAGTCGTTAAATTGATTTTTGAATTAATATAACACTTTATTAGTCCGTTAATCACAACCGTTACTTTTACCGTACACAACGATTTCTTGACTTATCGCTTCCGTACTTATCGCGTATTTTCCTTCTTACTTCTCACTCGAGACTTTCGCTTGCTTCACTGTCTTACTTATAACTCAACTCCCGATCCGCGTGCGACGTATTTATACCGTTTTTCCTCATTCTGATTTGGTGTATCGTTTCCGTCCGTTCCATAGTCTTGAATGTTCTATTCCAGTTTTTCAGTACTTCCTAAAATAATCTAGTACTTTGTTTCGGACTTTCTCGAAGATTCCAGTACTGATTGTCATATGCGTCACAATATTTTTAATTTATTTAAATACTTTTTAATGGAAGTGTAAGAGACTTACTTTGGTTGACTGTGGAGCGGTCAGTTAGTGTTGCTGTTGATGCTGCTGCTGGCAGGTTGCAGGGGGCGTTGAGCTTAGTGCACGCCTGTTACGTTTCCAGTTGGTTGTTGATTGATAGTCCTTTGAGCTCACTTGTTTCCTTTTCAAGGTTCTTAATTTGTCCTCGAAGGCCAGCAAATTGGTTTTGAAGGCCCTTTAAAGTATTTTGAGTTTCGTGTATACTTTGTTGCAGATTTAGTATTTCTTACTTATTTGAATTTGTCGTTGTGGAGATGAATGCTTTGGTCTTCGTCATCATTATCGACACTAGACGGCTTCGATTTGAGATCAATAACTTTATTCTCAAGTTCTAGCAAAGTTTTACGTTGAATTGTCGTGCATTCGATTCGAAGATTTACGTCGAATTGAATTGTCGAATTATTTTTCGCCGTTGACGTTTTATTTTTTATCCGGCGCCAATGCCGTGTTTTATTATTTGTCTGCCAAGTAGAATTTGCACAAAGTAGTTTATGCAAATTGGCGATTTGTTTTCCCTTTACAGGTAGAGAGGGTGAAATTTGCGAATGGGAATTAATGGGTGTTAGGAGAGGACATGGACGCGAGGTCCGTAACACGTCCACCCGCCGTGACTACTCGAACAAGAAGAAGGCAAAGAACCGGAAGTCCATCCATTATCGTCCTATTGTACTAGGGTTTACATTAATGATTGGCTTACATTGTAAGGTCTAGCGAAAAATTATGTGTACAATTTTATTTTTTTACTACAGTTAACTTTTTTTTTTTCAGTCCAAGATTAGATCACAAAAATCTTACACATGCCTACAGCGAAATTCAGTAAAGTGAATGCTATTTCTGCCCAGAAAATATTCACTTCCAAGCTAGTTTACAGCGAAGTAATGTATAAATATAACAATAAATTGCACCAACATATAAACCCTCTAGTTTTTGAGATCTTTGCTGCTAAATATTAATACAGAATAAAGTGAACCCAATACGCTATTCGATTAAGTTTTTTTCTCGTATAGAACTAGACTCTAATTTAAATGATAATTTAACAACACTGTAATGTAAATGATATCCAATGAGGATAAATTAGTCTTTTAAAAGAAAACTCAAAAGTATTCCTAAAGGAATTTGCTGATTAAAAATCATAATGATCGTATAATTTACAATTCTGACTTTATACCAATTATTACATTCAATAGAAAACTGTTATAAGAGTATTTTGCATTTCGCCACAAGAGAAAAGCTATGACAGTTGTCAGTTTATTGTTTTGGAGAGCTGGTGCAGAATTATTTACGATTCTATTGCACCTTAATTTTCTGATTGTGGTGCATTTTTGAATTGCGTGCAAAATTATAATTTGTTTTCACATTCCTTTAGAAATGCTCCGATTGGAATAACAACACGAGTGTTGCAAAAAATAGTAATCATGAAATACGTAATACTGGTGTGCTTGCTTAGCACAGCATGCTTAGGTATGTTTCTTGCCACACCCAAATACAGAGTTGATTCGTAATATAGAAATTTAATTCATAGTTAATTGCTTGGATAGTGGAAAAGGATGTACCATGCCAAAAATATTACAAGGATCGTGGTTTTCTTGGGAAGTTGGATTGCCTACACAAACTGTTATAGATTCCAATTCAATGTCTAGACGAGGTTATTGCGTTGACATGGAACGTCATGGGGCTGATTACACTTTTGTATTTAAGGACAGGACTGGTTGTTACCATTGCGTAAAAACGTTCCCTAGAACATGGAATGTGTTTGAAAAATTCGAAGGTAGCCTTTCTTATATATCCATTAATTGATTTCATTAAACTATAAGAAATATTTACAAAATATTAGGATCCTGTGTTTCTCTGCCATCGGATATTGAACCGAGTGTGCAGAATGTTTGCAGAGGAATTAAGAATGACTCGCAATTGATAACACATTTTAATGAAAACTTCGTTCCGATTAATTGTCGTTCGTCATTGGAAGGCGTGTGGCATTTTACATACCAAGTAAGTAAAACCTTTCAACATTTATATTGACTTCAAATGACTTGTTGCTTATTTGTTGACTGACTTACTCCGCGGATTTGTGCAACATGTTTTTTTTTTTCAAACCAGCGCATTTATAATTGGGGTACAGTAAGTTCGATCCGTTTTCATAAAACTGCTCTTTCGTTTAGAGGTTAGGTATCTGTTGATAATATTTAGTTTATATCGTTTTGAGTTTCATACAAAAATTTTGTTTTTTTACTGTACTGAATATGTCAAATTTTGTGTTAACTAATCAGTATTTGTTGGAGGTTTTATTTTCGGCCGTATTTCGAAGAAAAGTGCAGATGAGGGAAGTTTATGGCGAAAATGCTCTAACTGATTCATGCCCGGGAATGGTTTTGAAGTTTCAAGATTAGTGAGTTCATCGTTTAAGACGGGACTCGCTCTGGACACTCAAAAAGTTGGACGAAATATTCGACGAAGACCCGAGTCAAGTGCAAGATGATCTTGCTGAATCATTGGTGGTGACTCAACAAGCAGATTCATGAAATAATTTAAAACCAAGACAATTGGTTGCCGTATCAGCTAACGGCGAGAGACGTTGAAAGGCGATGTCTCACTTGTGAGCAGCTGATTCAAAAGGAACAAAGAAAAGATTTCTTAGATGGGATTGAGACTATGGGTGAACAATGAATATTTTACAACAACCCAAAAAGAAAACGTCATGTCCTGTCAATCGTTGACATCGACCTTAACATTAACACCGAAGTAATATTCATGGTTTGAAGGTCATCTTCAGTATCTCGTGGGTCTAAAACGCTATTAAGCATTAGAAGCTCCTACAACCTGGCTAATGGCATAGTTTACAGTAGAATCTTTTGAGCCGTATATTACGAGAAAAACTGTTGGAGTTCAAGCAAAAACATTGGAAAATTATTCTTCTGAAAGACGACGCTTGACCCTGTAGCGGTTCTACGAACTATACAACTCACTACAGGTTGAGGTATCCTTTCCGCCAAGGAACTTTACTCACCTTTTTCAGCAGACGTGCCCACAGACACATGTCCCAATAGTCAGTAACTATACCTGAAACAAAAGATTATAGGGTATGCAGCGACGTTGAACCCGATATCAGAAAGCAAGGAACTAAACGTTTAAAAGCTCCCAATATCGAGTTCAACGCATCCATACATTGTATTCAACCCAATTCCAAAAGGCAGAGAAGCATCGCATCTAAGCAAGTGCGCCATGCAGGATAGCGTCGCATGTAAATCACTCACCCATCCTAAGCATCAACGCGATATTTCCCATGAAATACCATTGTCGATAAATAAACCGAACAACGGATGCCTATTCTGGTAGCTAATGGAAATTAACATCTAAATCCCTGGCATGACCCTAACGCTAAAGGCACACATGTGCAAACGACATATCGTTGCGCTGCCGATTAGCAGTCATGCAGCCATAAACTCAACACTACCCGCGATAGATGTTTATGAGTACAAGTAGAAGTACAAACAAAGCATTACATCCCATAGTCCTTTGTACCCATCTGAATAGCATGAGAACCTTTGCTTCTCAGGCCAGATGTGCGGTATAAACAGATCCTAAGGAGAAGATCGGAGAATAGCGGCGGCACCCGATTTTAAGACAAAGGAACAAGAGTCCGATAACCAACAGTTAATGATATTGATGATCATGAGGAAAGATTTCTCCTTTTCAGATACTCTCGGAAATTCTCCTTTTCAGATGCAATGGGAAATGTATGCTGTTAACAGATACTATGGTAAATTCTGTTAGCAGATATGATGGGAAGTTCTGTGCATAGATGGGGGAGGGTTTCCCTTGCCGATGGGGAATTGGAATTTAGTCAATCAGAAGGAGTCGTGAAGAAGAGTTACTTGGAGCTGCAGTCTAGAGAAGTCGTCTTGGAAAACCGAAAGAAGAGGATTATTAGTTTTCGTGTACGTTGGTGTGAGACCTAGTCCTGAAAGGTATTCGATTCAGCACCGTCGCAAATTCGTGTTCTTTTGTAAAGTAACGTCGAGTGTCAAAGTAACTTGTATTACGTTGGCATCAACGTGCTCATCATTAACGACTCCCCGACGACATTCCTCGTTCGGTGGAGCATCAAATAGGATCTCGGCTGACGACATTACTCGTCAGGATCGAGATACACAACATTTTTTCTGGTCCTTCGAGCCGGATCCAACAACCTGTGGATCTATATCATCGCCGCCCAGTTCGCGGCCCAACAAAAACAATCAATGGAACGTGCGAATACAGTTGTGTACCTGTACCTAGCAACAAAAAAACAAAAAAGGTACAAATAAGAAGATCAAGGCAGCTCAACATTTTCAACAAGCTGAACATACGCAGCAGTAGAAATATCAACCACAGGCCTAGTTGAGATAAGCTATTTCGAAGTGAATTTAAAACGTATACACGTAATTGAACACTGCAGAAGCTTAGTTTATCAGAGAAACTATTTCAACCAATCGAATGGTCTAACATGACGGCCAACTCAAAACCGATAAGGGTTCAGCAACGCATACGAAGAGCAGATTCATCAATAAATCGAAAACGTTTCGCGTAGTCCTGCTCTCTGCGCCGTAATTGCAAAAAAGAAAGTGTACCTTCAATCGCTTGTGTACTAACCATTTAGTACACGTATTTATATCTTGTCCAAGATCATTAGATTTCATATTTTCGATTTGAAGTGTTGAAAATTGTACACCATTACAATGATGTTCACGGGGACTACTCAAGAGCAGCCACAGAAGACAATTTCAACAACGACAGTCATATCAGTGACGACTTCACAACGCAGTTCATCTACTGCATCAAATCCAACAAACGGTGGTAATAGTGGTGCACAATCATCCTCGGCATTCAGTAAAAGTCCTTTGGCAAATAAGGATACACAACGCCAACAGAAACAGAAAGTAACAAAGGCTGCATTGGCCGAACGCCAAAGACTCGCCAAAGCAGAACGTTTAGCTGAACTTAAACGTCAAGAAGCTGAAGAATAGCGTAAATATGCAGAACAGCGCAAAGCTGAAGAAGAACGTTTGTGTCAAGCACATGTGGAAGCAAACAGCAACAAAGAACAACAAAGTTCACCTATAAAGCTGGCAAATACAGCGAAAAAACAACACAACGGTTCCCCGACGACACTCCTCGGTCGGCGGAACACCAAAGATCTCGACCGACGACATTCCTCGCTCGGAAGAGATCATACATTTGTTTACACTATGCGTAACGGAGCCGACAATGGTAACGACAGTGGTGGCGGCGGCGACGGCGACAACTTTGACAACGATTCCCCGATGACATTCCTCAGTCGGCGGAACACCAAAGATCTCGACCGACGACATTCCTCGGTCAGCAGAGATCATACATCTTTTCACCACCTACATGAGTCGAGTAAAAATGTAAGGACATACATAATTGAAGATGACAGTTCCAAGGATTCCTTAAGTCGTGGATCGGCGGACAGCGGCAGCCAGATGATCATTGCAAATCAAACGCTGGGTGATTTGTTGGATAAAAATTCACCGGAAACCGCTGTTGCTGCAAAACGAAATCAGGACGACGAACTTTCTACAACGATAGTTCAAACCAACGTGCCCTTAACAGCTGCTCCAATACAACAACCGACCACGATTGAGGAACTCATCGCCGCTCAGTTCGCGGCACAGGATACTATCGCTCAACATGCAGGACAAGGGACAACCAACCCTGACCAGGATCGAGATAACCAAACATGCACTCCGCACCGATTGGGAAGCCATCTCCAGGCGGCACTACAAAATTTTCTACATGGCGGCACCGGAATATCTACAACATGCGTACTTCGCGGAGGATTTTTTCGGCGAGACCGAAGAAATATACCTCGAGGAACAGACGAAGATCCTCGAGGCCCAGTACGCGCTTGGTTCAGCCTCCCCAACCATGGCCAACAGCGCCAATCGCCTCCACCCTAGCGAGCTGCCCCCAGTGCAGCTGCCAATGGTCGACATTAAGTCAGCGGAAAAGAAACCGCACCCCAGAACAGTGGGTAAGAGTCAGCAGGCCGCCGACCAGAGTGCCGCCTGCCCAAAGTCCAACCTACCCCAGGTCCCGATGATCGACCCAATGCCGAAGCCCCCACAGAAGACGATGCCGCGCACACATTGTGGGGCACACCATGACATGCCCGTTCCTCTTGGGTTGCGAACGTACAACTCCGACCCAGAGGAACTGGTTCCCTTCACACCGCTTCCAGAGAAAGCAGTTGGCTCGGCGCACATAGGATCCGTGCCAGCACTAACGCCAATGCCTCCCACAAACACGCCTTCGACTGTTCCAGCAACAGCTGCCGGCCCAATGACTAACCAGCCCCGTGTACCGAGACACAAAACACCGCCGGCACCCCCAAGGCAACAGGCCGCTTGCACATTCTGCAGGGCCTCACACACCATCTACGCTTGCGAGGGCTTCCGATCACTCACAACTGGCCGTCGGAAGTCCTTCGCACAAAAACGAAACTTGTGCACCAACTGTTTGGGTCGCCATCGCCTACGCGGCTGCCACTCCAGCAAGACGTGCCGTCGATGCCAGCGGAGACATCACACTTTGTTGCATGTCCGAACTACCGCCACCGACGGGACAACATCACCGCCGCAACGAGCCAAAGGATCCGCCCCCCGGATCGACCGTCATGAAAGGGCCTGCACACACACGGTCAGCACCCCTTCACAGCATTCCGCGTTGCTACCAACAGCGAAAGTCATCGTGACGTCGGAGAACCAACGAAGGATTGAAGTCCGTGCTCTGCTGGACCCCTGCTCCAGCGGCACTTTCATTACGTCATCACTAGTCCGAAGGTTGCACCTCCGACGTCAAGCATCACCCGTTCCCACCTACGGTGTTGGGGGCACTCGTGGCTTTGCCACCAGGACCCAAACCGCCATCAGCATCACTCCTCGCCTCCACGGCTCGAAACAATGGACACTGAGGCCCTTCATCCTGTCAGGGCTCTCAGTGTATGCACCACCACCACAATCAGCGACGAGGGATCTCTCGTTTATAGCGGATCTGGAGCTTGCCGATCATCGCCTCCACTGACAAGGTGGACATCATCCTTGGGGCAGACATTTACCCCAACATCATCGGCGAAGGTGTAAGGAAGGACCAACGTTCCGGCCTCGTCGCGCAGGCCACTGAACTGGGATGGGTGCTAACAGGCGCAGCACCCACCATATCATCCAGCGTAAAGGTGACAAAGCCTGTCACCAGCCATCACATGGCCATTCCTCGTGGGTTACGAATTTACAACTCCGACCCAGAGGAACTGGTCGAACGTATGACTGAGAATCGCAGCTTCCATCAGCGAACGAAAAGGAAGTCTCGCCGGCATCGGCCCCAGGGACAAGCTACGAGACCCATGCAACTACCAGCCACCGACCATTTGTGTAGTCCAGCTACTAGACATGTTCCTCGCCCGCTGAGCCACCGCAAGGGCGAAAGGCAACCGAAGAACCAGCAGTCTGCCCACCCAAGGGATTCAAGGCACCACACCACAATAGGGATATGAGCGCGCAATGCCCCGCCTGGTGGGCGACGTTCCCCAGCATGCAGGGATAAACAGAATCCCAGCGAACCAGCACGTCTCTCAGTGCATCAACAGAGGTTGCACTCCAACAACCCCGGGGGGCACTTGGCCCGTGACTGCCATTCCGCCACGACACGCGGACAGTGCCAAGGACGACACCGCACCCGACTCCACGCTACAGCGTCATACAGCAACGGCCGCATCCCGCCGGCCACTCACTCCAGACGGACGCCAACGTGCGTAGTACATGGCACCATCACCGGTCTCGATGGAACTAATAAAAAAATAATAATAAAAAAGAAATATTTAGAAACGCTAAAGCGGAATATTTTATCGCGGACATTGCTCTTTCTATTGCTGATTGTCCCGATGGATATGGTTACCGGTTCACTTTTTCGCAGATATGTTATATAGATGGGGTTTTATAGATGGATTAAAATGTTATATAGATGGTGTATTATAGATGTGTTGCATAATTTCCTACCGACCAATGGTGCAATAATGGAGTGCACCGTAAAAAGGTATGCGTCAGTCGCAACGTAATTGTGGTGATATATGAATAGCCAATTATGGGATATACAGATTGAGGGAATTGCAATATAATGAAATGCGGTGTATAATAAATATGCTTCGGCTGTTGCGAAAATGTGTTGAGGAGAATGAGTAGAAATGATGATGTATGCACCAACTGCGCTAAGTGTAACAAACACTGGTTCTGCTCCTTGTGCGCCGTTGTTTCAGTCGTAATGGAATAAAGTTATGATGATGCAACGACGGAACTTTCGTTGGTTGCCATAAAGTAATTTATAATAAATGGTGTTATTGTTGTAGAAAATATATTGTTGGTTGTGGGATGACCATGGTTATCTGCGAAATCTACGGGCTGTTCGAGTCACTGTTGCAACAAATGTTAAATGTTATATATTGTCACCACCGTAGATGGTGGGCCGATTGTTGTATATTGTGTTTGGGTGATGCGGTATATTGTGATGCAATGTGGTCATGATATATATGTATATTGTATTGTAAATATCAACTGGGTCCGTTGTTACAATGTCCGGATCGTTGGATTATCTGCCACGACCGGCACAGACAAACCAGGAGCGGAACAAAAGCCTGCCAGCTGTTGGAAGAAATCTTGCCAACACCAAATTAGGGGAATTCTTCCATAAGCAGTCGGGTGGCCGAGTGTAAAATGATAAAACAGGTATTTCCAACGGTGGCAGCTATACAATCACCGGTGAGTGTTCCGCTATTCACTACATTTACTCGTCCTGGGTAAACGAATCCAGCGCAACGATCCGTTGCGTGCTGTTAGCAGTCGCCCGATTTGGTAACGGGGCGACCACGGTTTCTATTATACCGCACTTACCCTTCATTTCTGGGGACTTCAATAAGGGACCGTCTCCTCTTGTACTCGTGCGGATGTGCCTCGGTCACCAGCAAACCAAAAACAAGAACGAGGTATTTTCTAAACTGTCCTTATTCTCTATTCTGCATTTAACGTAACAATTCTTTCCCGAACCGGCTAACTTAAACTGTTCTTTGTTGTGTAATTAACTTGACATTTTTCTTACTTTTAAATATACATCCAACGGCGCATTCAATTCGGAATTATCGTCTTATTCCCTATCAATCCCTCGTGCAGCCGCGCGTGTGCTCTACCAAAACAAGAGCGACGGGCGAGTTACTCACGTAACAGATATAGAAAATTGGCTCCTAACCTGGATGGCCTCAAAAGACGTGATCTTTTTTGGAAATGGAATTCGAAAATTACTTATGAGGTGGGACAAAGTAGTGTCCAGCGACAGACAATACTTTTTTTTATTTTTGTAAATGTACTTCTCTCAGGAGAGGTGAACCTATATTGCCGACTCAACGCCCCGAGTAACGATTGGAGTCCTTTTTAAACAGTTCCAAGTTGTAGGCTGACGGAAACACTTGCGCAGGAGGGAGTTACACAGCTTTTTCGTTCTGTAATGGAACGATTTTTGGTATAGAGATGTACGTACTGTCGGAAGATGAACCGCAAATTAGTGGAATTCGTCCGAAACCAAACTTCGCGGAATAATATAACGAATCTCAGAGGAATAGTCCCCGTGATATATCTGTAAAACACACAAAGGTTCACTACCCCCCTTCGATGTGATGGCGACTGTAGTCCCGATGTCAACGCTGTGTCCTCGATCAGCTGAATTGCCTGTCTCTGTATGTTCTCAAGTAGGTCGAGAGTATGCTTAGGCGCAGAGCTTGAGAGAAGTGAATCATATTCGATCTTTTTTGTTTTCTTCAGATTCAATGGCCTGGGCATTTGTCATCAGCTGTGGAACCGACGATGATCATTGCACATTGCGTTTTCGTTGCATTAAAGGCGACTAGGTTGGTTTTTCCCTATTTTAGTATTCGATCCAGATCCAAATTCAGAGAGTATATCTGTCTACATCTCAACTGGCGCGAGGTTGATGCGTTAATCCACCGATTATTTGATAATGAGGAAATAAGTTACTATCATTCGCAAAACTAAATATGTTGTTATCTAATGATTCTAATAAATCATGAATGTAGGGTGGGCCATAAATGTTTGCTAATGGCAACACTTGATTTCTTAACAACCGTTAGAGGGAGGGGCGAGCGAATGGCGGGGAAATGTTTATTACGTTGTTGTTGGAATTGGTACACGTTTATTACGCCCCGCCACTCGCGCGCCCCTCCCTCTAACGCTTTTTAAGAAATCAAGTGTTGCCATTTGCAAAAATGTATGGCCCACCCTATATAAAGCTAAATCAAGTTAGGCACCAAGATAGAACCCTAAGGCTCCCCGAATGAATAGAATACTTATTCGATGACACGCCGTTAACAACAACCCGGATTGATCAGGAAATTCCAGGAAGCTTCTAGTCCAGTCGCAAAGTTGTTGGAAAAGTCCGCATAGTAATGGAAGAATGCCTGCGCCAGAGGCACATTCAGAAATAATAACAATGTTTAACCGTGCAAGGACAATTTGCCGAATTTCAGAAAACACTGACTGAACAAAGAGCACGAATAGATACTATCTATTCAACCATGTTCTCACATAACTCTCCACATCAAAATCTTCAACCCTCCGTCTAAACTAAACCTAAAAATTATTGCTGTGAATTCACTAATCCACATTGAAAGAAGGGATAATCTAGAAAATCATCTCCAAGCCGAATGCCCAGATGTGCTCTTGGCTAGCGAAACTAAGCTAAACCAAGGGCACAAAATGGACTACAAACATTATAACATAATTAGACGAGATCGACCACATTCTACTCGAAGGGGGTGGTGTCACCGTCTTAATTAAGAAAGGTCTTCACCACAAAGTCATTTACAGCACGGAAGTACACAAATTACATGTGCTAGAGGCGTGCATTACAAATATTCCTCGAAAAAGTCAAAGACATCTATATATAGTCGCTGCTTACGCTCCTGAATCTGTGCAATGTACCCAATTTATCAGTGAAATCGATACGCATTTCCGAAGTCTCAAGTTAGATTCGGAAAACAATTACTTTTTAATGGCGGGTGATTTTAACGCCAAGCACAGTGCCTGGGGCAATCTGACCTCGAACACCAGAGGCAATGCCTTGTTTGATTGGTGGCAAACAAATGCGATCGAGCATAAACTAGAATTGTACGCTACAAGTACACCGTCTTATCCAAGAGGTAACTCCTTCCTGGATTTACTTATGACAGATGATCGAATTCAGTTACCAGATACCGAGGTAACTACTCGAAATTGTCTTCGCACAATTGAATACGATAGCGATCATTACGGACTTGGAGCCGTAATACACGTGCCAAACAAGCACTATCTACTTGAGCAGTACGACCAAATACACTCTTTCAATTTCCGAAAAGCACATTGGTCGCGTTTCGATCGCATAGTAAAAAGAGAAATATGCAACATTGTCATAGACCCACCGACTAATAGGAACCTTCGTAATGATGAAATCGATCATTACCTCCTAACTATGAACGATATTGCTACTAACACAATGAATCGTTCCATCCCCAAAGTAGCTCATATGGATGACTATACCCACCGATACAGAAATGCAACTATCGATACTTTGTATAGGCAAAAGAGCACCCTGCTCTCAAAGCTGAAATTGTGCTATAGGTAGTTCAGTGACCCAAATAGCAATGAAATCAAAACAATAAAGTCCTTGATTAAAAATCTCCAAAAACTGATCCGGGATAATTACCGAGCAGTAATAAATGAGGAGTGGAGCAACAGAATTTGAGCTGTTCAAGCAAACGGACCGAACATGTTCTCACAAATCAAGAAAATATGTCGAAGAAAAGATCACAATGACATTCCCTGTCTCCGAATCCCACGGACTCCCAAGAATTGTCAGATAGTGCTGAACGCAAGACTCACCCTAGAGCACATCAATTCCAATGATGAAGTTGTAGCGGTTCTACGAACCACTCAACCCACTATAGGGTGAGGTATCCTTCCGCCAAGGAATATACTCACCTTGGCCATTACACGTGTCCACAGACACGTGTCCCCATAGTCATTAACCACACCTGAAACAAAAGGTAATATGACATGCAACGACGTTGAGGTCGATATCAGAAATCAAGGAACTAAACGTTCAAAAGCTTCCAATATCGAGTTCAACGCATCCATACATCGTATCCAAACCAATGCGCCAAATGTAGCTAGGCATCGCATGCAAGTCAAGCACCCATTCTAAGCACCAACGCGATTCTTCCCATGAAACACCATTGCCGGTAAATAAACCGAACAACGGATGCCTACACTGGTAGCTAATAGCAATTAGCATCTAATTCCCTTGCATGACCCTAACGCAAAAGGCACACTTGTGCAAACAAAGCATATCGTTTCGCTGCCGACCAATAGTCATGCAATCATAAACATCTTAACGTAGATCGCTCGCTAGATGTTTATGGTATGGAAATGCTGACACAGAAACTATACCAATCCCACGGTTCTTTTATGACCCATCTGAAGCGCACAAGAACATTGTTAGCTTAAGCCAGATGGGTAACCTAAACAAATCTCACGAAAAGATCGGAAAATAAGTGGCGGTACGATCGATCGTCAAACAAAGGAACAAGATTCCGATAAGGAAGACAGAAAGGAGAATGATGGCTTGATTATGGGAAAATTTTCTTTACAGAAATTCTGTTAACGGATACGATGGGAAATTCTGTTTAGCAGATTGGATGGGAAATTTTCTTTCGCAGACGCGGTGATGAGAAGTTCGGATTGTATTTTAAAGATAGAGACAAGGAGTCTACTTAGAGCATCCGTCGAGTAGAGAGTCGACCCGAGAATCCGGAGGAATAGGTATTAATTTTCATGTGCGTTGGTGTGAGACCTTTTTCCGAAAAGTATTCAATATCGCGCCGTTGCAAATTCGTTCTCATGTACAAAGTAACGTCGAGTGACAAAAGAACTTGTATCTCAGCCAGGTGATCCGTAGTGTTGACAAAGTTTAATGTGCAAAAGTTCCCTGATTGGTACTGTACCATCAGCCTCCCGAAAACGCTCGGTGGAGTGTAGCTCGTATTGTGTATTGACATTGAAGCAGTTCTCATAGGATCGCCACGGGTGATCAAGTGTTGTAAATCAGTATTGCATGTAACAATAAAACAGAATTCATTAAACAATAAAAATAAATGGAAAGATTCCAAACTATTCTCTCCTTGACAGTGACCCCGTGGTCCAGGTTGTTCTTTCGTCTGTGGACAGTGTTCGGCGAAACACTTACAACTAATAGACCAAAATAAAACCGCCAAAAAGTAATAATAGTCGAAGATCCGCAAAAGAAAGCGAATTTGTTTCGACGCAGTGTACGGAGTTAACGAATCAGTTCATGCTAACACTGGAATTGAAAGCAGTGCCCGTCAAAGACATTGCTCGCTGCACAATCAACTTCACAACTGGCGTTCCGAAAACCATAGTTTCATCACATTCGGCGAAAATAATAGAGTGAATTCTCCCGTCAGAAATGAAAATACAAATATGTTTGTGCGCAAGGATAAATCTTAGAAACATACTTAGATTAATATAAAATAAGAAATCATCTGGAATAGATAGCATTCCAAATGTGGTTCTAAGGCACTTGCCTCGCGAAGCAGTGAACATATACACTACTTTGTTTAACAACGCTCTAAACAATGCACACAATCCAACCCATTGCAAGACTGCAGTAGTCCACCCTATTCCCAAAAAGTGTAAGGATAAGAGCAATCCAGCCCATCTGCGCTCGATCACCTTGCTTCCCAATATCAGCAAGGTATTCGAAAGAATTATAAACAAAGCACTGATAGGTTGGTGTGATGAAAACGATATCATCCCCAACAACCAGTTTGGCTTTCAAGCGCGACATGATACAGGTCATGCAGCGACGAAACTTGTTTCCGATATACAATGGAACAAGGCAAAGCGACAATGTACATGTGCCTGCTTGGTTGACTTTGAAAAGGCTTTCGACACCGTATGGTTAGAAGGACTTGTCTATAAGTTACAAGATAAACCCCAAACCTGGGTATGCCGCAATATCTGCTATACATCATTTATGATATGCTAATGGACAAACATGCGGGGACACTATCTCCAACAAGACCTTCCAAATTAAAAATGGCTTGCAGCAGGGAGCTGTGAATTCTCCCATGCTATTCAATATTTACACAAGTGATCTAGTGAGTTCTCTCGAAAACGCCATTGCGTACGCCGATGACATACTAGTGTACAGAACAGGAGGAAAAATATACGTCATTTTCAGAACGCCCCTATCCAGGGCCGCGAGGGCTACAAAATACAACTAGAAACACTTTTCTATTGTAGGTAACAATAACCTTCCACTGCAAGTGAAAACTGTAGTTAGATTGTGGCGGTTCCGCCAAACCCCACGACGCACTTACCTGAAAAACCCCCATAACTGCATCCCAATCGGCATAAGTTTTCGCTAATGCAAGTGCATTAGCACCTTAAGTGCTTTACGCATCTAGGTTATCAAATTTATAATCTAAAGCTAAACCCCACGGTTCACTTACCTAAAAAACCCCCATAGCTTCCATCCAATCATATAATTTCGGTAAGGCAATCGCATTAGCATCTTAAATGCTCATATACAACGATACACAGTGACCGAGTGCGGACGTGTTTTCGGTTCAGCGGTCGAATTAAATGAAAAAAGTTGCTTTTATGTGTCGCGAGTGGCTGAAGTATTATAAAGAGACTATTTGTGGACAAATAAATTACAGTGATAAAAACAGTCAAAACAAAGTAAATATAAATAAATAGAATCAATTAAAAGAGAACGAAGCCACGTGTTGTGACAGTTTAAACGAAGAACACAGTTTAATACAAAAAGTGTGTGAGTAACACGTTAACGGTATCTACGTGTGAGCGCGCGAACATTGTGAGTGTGTGCGCGAGGCCACAATCTGTTTGTCAAAAAAAAGTGAAAAAAAAGAATAAAATAAAAAAATAAAAAAAAGTGAGAACACGCGGTCCATAATATGGACGTAAAACAAATGGATGCCAAAATGGTAAATCGGAGAAGGCAAAATACGGACCTAAACCTAAAGACTAAACGCCTTAGAACAAGTGAAAATAAAAATACAGACACGTCGATTGTCACCAGCAATGACGAAGACAACACCCATGGCGCCCAGTACTCAGGGGCTGGAAACCAATTCAAAAAACTCGATGTCAGCCAATCAAATGCAGACGCTAGTAATCAGATCGAGGTCCTCAACAGACTCATCCATGAGATTAGTCGTAAAAAAGAAGAACTGGATAGACAAATAGACGAAGTTGTTAAACTAAAATACAACCTGAGCCACAACGAGCGAAAAACGAAAATGCTAGAACAACAACAGCAAGAACAAAGACAACAGCAACCCACGAAGGCAGAAAAAACATGGCTAGATAAGGAAACTAAACAGAAGGATTCACATCAACAACAACAGCAGGAACCAAATCAACAGCACGAATCACACCAACACCAGGAAACATCTCAGCAGGTGCCAGTCAAAAAAAGGAGAAAGTACCTCCTATTTACATCAGCTACATGGAGACAAAGGATGTCATAAAATTGGGTGAGTTGACATGCAAAACTTTTAAAACAAAACGAATAAATGATTTTTTGATAAGTTTAACATGTGAGGATTTAGAAGGGTATAACAAAATTAAATCGGCATTAGGGAAATCGAAAAGCGAGTACTACACGTACACCCCTAAATCGGAGAAAACTGTCTCCATGCTCCTCAAAGGAGTTGACCCTTCCTTTACTCCCGAAGAGGTGCTCGAAGAACTAAAAAGCTTCGAAAACGATACCTTGAAATTAACAGGTGTGAAACCATTTTCTACAGCAAATTCTAGAAATCGCAACCGTAGGTTGCCTTTCTTCATTGTGTCGCTAAGCCCCAATAGTAAAATTGACGGACTTATATATATTAAATACATTAGTCACCAAACAATAAGTTGGGAGAGAATAAAGAAGTGCCACCGCGTATTGCAGTGTATGCGCTGTCAACGCTTCGGGCATGTGGCAGCGAATTGCAATATACATTTCAGATGCGTCAAATGCCTAAATAAGCATATCATTGGAGAATGTCCATTGGGCAAAGAACAGCTACCGGATAGAAATAAACTATCCTGTGTCCTCTGTAACAACTCAGGTCATCCTGCTAGCTTTAGAGGTTGCCCTAAGTACCAACAACTAAAACAAAGTTGGAAGCCAGAAAGAAGCAAGTTGAAGAAGAGAAAAAGATGAAAACACGCTCTTACAACAACTTCGTGGCACCAAGTGTGTCATACGCTCATATGGCAGATGGAGTAAAAAATCCACCAATCTTAGAACAATCACGCAATATCATTAAAACGCCTGCTCCAGAGGCACAAACTGATATAACAGCAATATTACTGTCCATACAAGGACAGTTTGCTGCGTTTGATAAAAAATTCAGAATGATCGAAAAAAAACTGACGGAGCAGGTGGAACGAACGGACATTATCTATTCGACCCTGTTTCCAGACGAACCCACACTCTAATCACAACGTTCACTGCGACTGAATTAACCCTAAAAGTTATTGCTGTGAATGTTAATTCACTAATCCGCATGGAAAGAAGGGATAATCTCAGCAATCTGCTGGAAGCTGAACGCTAGCGAAACTAAGCTAAATCAAAGGCACAATTTGGGCTACCCAAATTATAAAATAATTAGACGAGATCGTCCATATTTCACTTAGGGGGGCGGGGTCGCTGTCTTAGTTAAAAATGGTCTACAAGACAAAGTCGTTTACAGTAGAGATGTATACAAGTTCCAGGTACTAGAAGCCTGCGTTATAGATATTCCTCTGAAAAGTCAAAAGCGTCTATATGTTATCTCTGCTTATGCTCCCGAAGCGCCACAGTGTATACAGTTTATCAATGAACTTGATACCCTTTTTCGAAGTCTCAAGTTAGACTTCAGAAAATAATTATATCTTTATGGCGGGAGATCTCAATTCCAAGCACAGTGCTTGGGGTAACCTTATCACAAACACAAGAGGCAATGCGTTGTTCGACTGGTGGCAAACAAACGCTATCGAACATAAACTAGAATTGTACGCTACAAGTACACCGTCATATCCAAGAGGAAATTCCTTCTTGGATTTACTGTTGCTGGACGAGCGAATACAACTATTAGATACGGATCTAACTACTCGAAATTGTCTTCGTACAACCGAATATGTTCCCACAAATAAATAAAGTCTTTCGAAGGAAAGATTATAATGACATCCCATGTCTGCGAGTTCCGCGGACTCCCGAGAATTGTCAAACGCTGCTGAACGCAGGACTTACCCTGGAACACATCAACTCTAACGAAGAGTTCATAATAGTCGAGGATCCGCAAAAAAAGGCGAACTCAATTGGCGCTTGTTTCGAAGCAGTGTATAGATTGAACGAATCGGCTCATTCTAACCTTGTCCTGGAAAATAGGGCTCTCCAAAAACATATTTCGTCACGCAATGAACTTAACAATTGGTGTCTCTTAAGTCGAAGTTTCACTATCTTTAGTGAAATTAATAGAGCGGATTCCCCGCTTAGAGATCTAAACACTAGTATATTTGTACACAAGGATGAACTGACGGACATTCTTAGATCGATTAAGAACAAAAAATCTTCTGGAATAGACAGTATTCCAAACATTGTTCTAAAGCATTTACCTCTTGAAGTAGTGAAGGTTTACACTATTTTGTTCAATAACGCTCTAAATAATGCATATTATCCAATCCAATGGAAATCTGCAGTAGTCCATCCCATCCCCAAAAAGGGCAAGGACAGGAGCAATCCAGCCAATCTTCGCTCGATTAGTTTGCTTCCGAACATCAGCAAGGTATTCGAGAAAATTATAAATAAAGCATTGACTGACTGGTGTGAGGAAAATGGTATTATCCCGAACAACCAATTTGGTTTTCGATCGCAACACGACACAGTTCGTGCTGCGACAAAACTTGTTTCCGACATACAGTGGAACAAGGCGAAGAGACAATGCACAGGGGCCTGTTTGGGTGACTTTGAAAAGGCTTTCGACACCGTATGGTTGGAAGGGCTTGTATATAAGTTATCAAAAGTATGCCCGAATATTTATTATACATTATCTACGATATGATAATGGGTAAACAATTTGTAGTGAAATGTGGAGATATAATCTCTAACAAGACCTTCCACATCAAAAACGGCTTACAACAGGGAGCAGTGAATTCTCCCATTTTATTTAACATTTACACTAGTGATCTAGTGGGTTCTCTCAACCATGCAATTGCGTATGACGACAACATTGTGGTGTATAGATCTGGAGAAAAGATTGATGTCATCAACAGACTTCTGCAAGATGATTTCAACAAAATCAAACGTTTTTGCGACGACTGGAAACTAATAATAAATTTCCAGAAAACAGAGACTATCCTTTTCAGAACGCCACTGTCCAGTGCATCAAGGGACACAAAACGGAATTGGAAAACATTTTCTATTGCGGAAGTAATAATCTTCCACTACAAGTAAAAACTGTAGTCAGATACCTTGGAATCTGGCTTGATCAATATCTTCACTTTGATAAGCATACAGCAGCTGCTCTTACAGCAGCTAAAAACGCATATGCAATGACACGAAGACTCTTCCGTAGTAGTCTGCTGGACCCCAAGGTGAAAATAATTTCATACTCAGCATTCATCCGACCAATATTGGTGTATGGCTGCCCGGTATGGTACAACATATCCCCATTTTACATGGAGAAGTTTCGGGTGTTCGAGAGGCAGTGTTTGCGTTCCTGCCTAGGAATGTATAGAACCCCAGAGTCGCAGTATAAGAAATACTATCCGAATAAAGTCCTGTATGACAAATCAGGACTATACAGGATAGATAACTTCATTATCAAGACTATTCGTGGTCACAAAACAAGGGCAATGTGCAGCGAAAACGATCTTATTTAGGGAGCATTCTATCCCAAAGATATGTATATGGAGAGTACTCTCCAGAATGGGTTCATTCCCCCAGAAGCGTTCCCTTTTTTGGATAAAAAAGGACTTATCCAAGACAAACGTGGAGTCCCTATTATTTACCACGCTTTCCGTGGTGCCAGGGATAAACGAATTCTCCACGATAACGATATCTCTAATTTTCCAGATCGTCTGCGTTTTAGTATGTTGATCGGTGAAAGAGATAAATCAATAAAAGATCGATCCCATCCCAACTGGTGGTGGATCAGTGATGAAGAAAGGACTACACGTCCCCAAACAAAGTATACCACTCAGGCGCACCGCTTTCCTTCCCCCTATCCCAAATTCCCAACTATTTTTATTTTATCTTTTAATTTTGTTTTTAATTTAATTTTAATTTTTTATTTTTTTATTTTAATTTTTATTTGTATTCCTTTATTCCTTTTTTATGTTTGTCCGTTTTGTTTTATTTTTATTTTGCTTGTCAACCCCCTATATATGTAATTAAAAAAAAAAAAAAATTATCAATAATACAGGATGTAAAAAAAATAGAATAAATTTTAAAAGAGAAAACAAATCAATTATTGTGACATGTTGTAAAAACAGTTATTGTACGCCGAAAGGCATATGAAATATGATAAAGTGTAATTTAGAGTGCTTGCGAAGAGCCAGTAAGTTAATGTAAGAATGTTATTTGTAAAATAGATGTTAACATTTAGTCTTAAGTGAAATATGTAATTGAATTGTTGAATAAATGTGGATATAAAACAAAAAAAAAAAAAAAACACCTTAAATGCTTTACACATCTAGGATTATCTAAGGAATAATCTAAAAAGTCCCTGTAAAAGAAAACTTACCTTTCATGCATCTTTTCGCATACAAATTCCCTGTAAGAATCCCTTTCTACCTTTTCAAGGATCCCAAAATCTATTCGGTACCTTCGGTTGCCAGGCAAATTCCAACTTTCCCACACCTGCATTGCAATCTCCACCCAGCATAAACATTTCCTACTACAAGGACATTAATGCTTTCAACGCATTACATAAAAATTCCTGAAAGAGCCTGTTCACACATCTAATGCATCATTAGAATTCGCTGGAAAATAATTCGTCTGCATACATGTATTATAAGTAGGAAAACTATTCCGGCACCATTGTTTGCCAAGCAATATTGTTCCTCATGTGCACCCTTATCTTCCCACATGCACGTATCTTGCAGACCCTTTTTCCAAGGGACAAAAGCAATACGTGCATCTAGCGTCTGGTGCCATAAAACCGAATTCCTACGCATGTAAACATGCATAATATGCAACCAATGATTTGTTTTCCCACTAATAAACAATATCCAATTCCTTTCTCTGCCGCAACGAATTACCCTGCATATACAAATGCAAGCAAGGGATTCGTGCGGCCGCCAACCCATTAATACCATTTCTTCGATGCGTCGCGTCTATTTATTTAGTCGCGACGCACATCTCAAACAAAGATCCAATTAGCATTCTTTGTCGTTGATTTGTTCTCATGGCTTTGATCCACGAAAGAACCAATGTACACACATACATATGTACCCTGACGGTCTTCTCTATGAGATCGGTTCGGTTACTCCAAAGAGAGACTTTACGTCTCTCTTGGAATAGTAAAATGCGCCCCTTAATTAAGACAGCCAGTTTCACTGGCCGACTTCCCTTGTCAGCGAGTGAATATCGAGGAGTCAAATTACATCCGCCGACCACCACGGTCGTTGCCGCCCCGGCCCTCCGTCGCGCGGCGGAGAAGTGTATATATACAGAAGTCGGGTCGTGAAAGAAGTGTTTCACCTTGTTTAAAATTCATAAAATTCAGTTTAATATTAATAATAAGTTTAAGTGAAGTATAAAAACACTAATATATTTAATAATGGCTGAGAACAAAGTGGTCTTTATTTAGAGAATAAAACTGAACAAATAAATTCCGTGCGTTTCATCTTATTCTCCCGTGTTTCATTTAACTAGTTTACTGTGTTGTGAAGTTTTATTTTGTGTTGTCTTCCTTGCGAACAGTTATTTACGGAGGACCCTTTAGAACTGGTGGAGACGAGGTAGAACCCCGTGTCGTGCGCCGGCACAATGACCTCGAACCCCACAAGATACCTTGGTATCTGGCTAGACCAGTATTTATATTTTGAAAAGTACATAGCAGCGTCCCTCTCCGCAGCTAAAAGCGCATATTCTATGACAAGAAGTCTATTCCGGAGTAGTCTTCTTGACCCCAGAGTTAAAATAATTTCGTAGTCGGCGTTCATCCGACCAGTTTTGGTTTATGGCTGCCCAGTATGGTATAATATCTCCCCACTTTATATGGAGAAGTTTCGTGTGTTCGAACGGCAGGTTTTGCGTTCCTGCCTCGGACTTTATAAAACACCAGAGTCGCAATACAAACAATTCGATCCCAACAAAATCCTGTATAACAAATCAGGGTTAAATAGGATAGACAATTTCATAATTAAAATGATTCGTGGCCACACAGCAAGGGCAATGTGCTGTGACAATAATTTTATTTCGGGAGCATTTTATCCCAACGATATGTATCTGGATAATACGCTCCAGAATGGGTTTATTCCCCCAGAAGCGTTCCCTTTCTTGGATCAAAAAGGCCTTATCCAAGACGTGCATGGAGTCCCGATTATTTACCACGCTCTCCGTGGTGCCAGGGACACGAATTCTCCATGATAGTGATATCTCCAATGCGCCAGGCCGCCCGCGTTTTAGCACGGCGATCAGAGAGAGATAAATCAGCCAAAGATCGAACATCTCCCAAATGGTGGTGGCTTCTCAACGAGGAGAGTGTGGGGGTTTTATTTCTATGCCTGCCACAGGCACTAGGTCCACTATTACCCGCCGACGATTTCTGCACAAAGACTGTCTTCCCAAAAAGGAAACCGAATACCGAATGAAAAGACGAATAAAAGGCACTGAATGCTTTCGATGTTCTTTATTTGTCCTTGGTGATTTTTATATTGTACATTCGTTTTAATACTCAACATTAAGAAGCTCAATTTAAAAGGTGTTCGTATCATTAAATTACTGATTAAATACCGTTGAAACACGTTCCTAACTTGTCTATTTTAGATTCTGCAAATATTTAAAACTGCCTCTGTTGCTATGTTGTAATTTAAGCACTAATAATTCGCGCGGACTTCCCCTTGACTCGACTGCGTTTAAAGGAAAGTAACTCGCGACCCGTGTTGCGTGTGCGCGGCTAGGGGTGAAAGCTGACTCTAGCGTATGTGCACGCAGCTGTGGTTGTAAAGCGACTTGACGCGTGTGACGCGGTGGTTGGGAAGCGACTTGGTGCGTGTGCACGCAGCGGTGGTTGGATACCGACTGACTAATTATTGGAAGGAAAAAGTGCGTCGCGTCGTGGCAGTGGAGTCATAGCTAAAATAAACTCACTGCCACTTACGAGGAATTTCGGGAAGGGTTGCTATACTTGCATAGGAATTCGGTTCCAGCGAATCCCCGCCGTATAAGCTGAGTTGGATTCGTTGGTTGTGTATGCCGGGGAATTGGCATAGCCAAGTATGATCAAGGGTCTTGATCGTTGTGATTATTTCGTGGAAAATTAGCTGTTGCTTGGTTGCAGACGGGAAGTATGATTTAAGGAGGAAATGAACTGAAGTGGTTTTTGGGGGAAAGTGGAATTGCTTGGGTGCAAGCAAGGAATATCGTTTAGATAAGATATTAACCGAAGTAATTTCGGGAAATGTATGCGGCTCGGTATAGTTGGTGGTTATGGTTAATGTTCCGTTGTAGGTTTGAATATACGATTTATTACAACATGAATTTGGGGGAAATTAAGATTGCTTGGTCTCAAGGAAGGAATATGGTTTAGATGAAGAATTGACCGAAGCAATTTTGCGAAAATGTATGCGGGGATGATTTAGAATATATTCTATTGAATTGTATTCTGTTGCGGGTTTTGGAGTGTGTTTATTGCAAAGCTTGGAATGTATGCTACGAGTATTGCGGATTTTGCATGGGGAGTTGGGTTAAAGTGATGCGCTGTTAGCGGTCAAGGTTGGTTCTCCGTGTGTGGTGTAGAGAACCCCCACAAGAGGATTTCACTTCCTCAGATATAGTATGCCTCTCATGCGCAACGCTCTCCTTCCTCTTGTCCCCCTCACCCTGTCCTCCTTCCCACATTACGTTTATTACTTATTTTGTGCTATTCTGTTTTATTTTTATTTACCTTTTCGCTTCGCTTTGAAGTTTTTGTTTGTTACTTAATAAAAAAAAAAGACCACAAGCAACATGTAGTAAAGAAAATATAGCGGTGGTAGCTTAGAAAATGTGTGATGACCGTGATGAGACGTCAATAACTTGGATTGTCGAACCTAACAGCTTATTTTACGTAAGGATCATTAACTGTATAACTAAATAAGGTTTGTATTGTAAACGAATTCGTCCGTTATTACTACCCAGCTCATTCTTCCATTCCAGTAACAATCAAATGTTCTTAAACGCCCATGTTTATGTCATTCTAGAACCGATTCCGATTCGCCGGGGTATGCAACAAGCCAGATGCCCGCATACAATCGTGTCAAACGGCGGGCAGTCAGTTCTTAATCACGAATCAAAAATTTAACATTACATATCAACAATGCGAAGGTATGGTAGGAACTTTCACCGGTACAGTTGAATACAGTTGTCTGGGTGATTGGTTTATTGGAAAAAATCATTATTTTGCTGTGGCTAACACAAAAGAAAGTCGAAAAGATGAGAAATATCGTTGCTTCTTAAAAAATCGTGATGATGACTTGTATATTGGAGTTTCAATTACAGCTGAATGTAATGCCTTGAAAACTCCGGAAAGTTCTCCAGAACGGTTGAAACTGACTCCAGTGAAGGCAGAAGTGGTTGAACCTGGTTGCACGTTGCCACAAAATTTTACCGGTGAATGGGTGAACACAGCAAACATAGACGCTGACGTTACCATCACAGAAACTCTTATAAATGAGACTTATTATCCAGATAAGGCTCGGTATCGCCGAACCATATACGTATGCAGAGAAAAAAGAGGGAATCGAGTAATGATGGCGAGACTCACAGTAGACGGTTGTCAGAAGGACTACGTATGCTTTGAATTCCTTCCCCGACATCATAACATTATTCGATACAGAAAGGGATTGGCGGTAATCAAAGATGATTTTAGTACAGTTTGTTCATGGGTACAGTTCCCAAATAAAGAGGAGTGGAAATACGATTTGTTTTTGCTCAAAAATCCATTACCAGTTCGTTGTCCGGTAGCAGGTAAATTTAACTTCACCCAAAAAGGTGAACATCCATTTAAAACAAGGTAAAATTATCTAGTTGACAAAAGAACATGCATTTCTCTAACATTTAGCTTTTCTAAAGAATCTTAGGCGGTGTTACTTTGAGTCCTCGGCCAGACATACGATGCAAACAGAATATCTCGGATTTATCGGTATGCGATACAGACCAGAAGGAGATGGCTATCGATGAGAACTATTGCTTATCCGTGGATTATTTAGGCCGACCTGTTGATATTTACAGTAAGTATAATATGATGATTGCCCTGATGAGCACTTGCTTAATATATATGCTATTAGGTGATCCTGATTACAGAATGAAATGTATTGGCTTTTGGAAAGAGAACCTAAAATCATATCTCATCACACATGACTCGTTGGATCCGCTTTCCAAGTATCGTTGCTGGGTGTATCAACGGGCCGATCTGAATCGTGTTCTCATGTCACAAGGTAAATTGAAGATTTGTGAGTAATATTGTACATTCTTTAACTACTCTATCTTTTAGCCGTTGGAGCGTTTTGTAATTTGAAACAAGACGTTACCTCTTGGAATTATACGGAAGGAGCGGCCGTATCCATTGATATGACTGAATATGAGAGAGAACGTGACCAATGTCCGATGCATTTCGATGATGGCGCTAATCCTTGGCTACAAACAGAGAATTACATCAAAGTATTTGACTGGGATTTTTTCAGGTCTAGTGCTGATTTAACGAATATTAATTTTACGTTGGCTAGTTTATTAGTGGCTCTTGCGATGAGCGTGTTATAGATCAAAACTAAGTTAGTTACCTAAAATAAGTTCAAAAGTGCTTTTCCATTCCGATCAAGAGATACAGTTGCTATTTAATTTTGCAGTTGTGCGGTCTTCCACCCAAAAAGGTGTTTATTAATCGTCTCAGTACAAGATTTTGATAATGTAAAATATTTCAAACATATCGAACATTTACTCCTCCGCCTAACTTTAATTTGTTGAACACTCTTTTACTTACTTCAACAATCTTTCATGTGATTTCAGTCACTGAATCCGTCCACGGACTCTCTTAATTAGTAATAAGAATATTATTCACAATCTAGTACAGTATTCAGAAATAAAGTGCCTTTAATTTTGTAAGGAAAATGTTAAAGCGGGTTTTCTTCCACTGTTTAGTTTTTTGTTTAGAGAAGCACCTATTGTTAAGCAAACAAACAACATATAGGACTTTTTACATAAAATGTTAAAATTACTTTTACAATTTTGCGCTCTTTTTCCAAATTACTTGCTCGGCGTGCACTCTCTACTACAAAGAACAAAATGGTAATCTTAACAAAAAAGAAAAGGTAAGTTTGACAATTATCGGTAACTTTATCTGGTGTATTAAGTTTACATCTGGGTGCTTATAAACTATGGATATGCTTCATTTTATGGGGTATAATGCTAGTTCTCTAGCTACCTCATTTGTCGAGGTTATGTCGCCATCATCATGTGAATGGGGCCATACCATGCTTTTAGTGGGATTGTTAAGAGCTCTAGCGCTGTGGGGCTATGTAAAATGGCCATAATCTGTGGTAGTGTAGTAACTAAACGTTAAATGACTTCTAGAGTTGTTGTCATGTATATCTTCTAAAGATTCCAGACTTTCACCACAAGGCTATCGTATCTTGATAAAAATGACATCATTATATTCGTGATTTATTGCTGTGTAGGTGAAATACGGATTCGCAACCCCATAATTTTTGGAATCATCCTATGAAACCCTTGTTGTAGGTATTATAGTTGGCGACGGCAATTGTGCGGACGGATGCCATATTTAGCGATAATCCTGTTGTTGATACATTGATCCGCCAGGATTCTGTTTTCCACTAATTATGTCCCTCATGCGTTTAATGGCTAAGAAAATTTTCTTTTGATGTCCAATCGTAACAATACCAATGTCCCCCAGATCTTCCCAAGTCAGTTGGGTACCGTCACCAATTTTTTTACTATTTATTGGCCTGTTCAGTTCATGACCTTACCGACTCGACTCTGCCATCATTCCCTGTCCTGTGCACTCTCCTTCCACGCTTGACCAGCCGATTCGATCTCCTCAAGGTCAAACCTAACATTGTCCTCTCATCTCCGTCGCAGCCGTCCTCTTTCCCGTTGTTCTACCGTCAAGAATTCTACACACGGTCCTATCGTTGCCCATTCGCGCCACATGTCCGGCCCATCTTAATCCTCGCGACGTGATTACTCTCACTATTGTAGGTTTGCGGTATAGCTCTTCCAATTCGTGGTTGTGGAGTTTCCTCCATTGTCCTGCCTCCTCGTCATATTTACCTCCAAAGATACCCCTTAACATTTTATTCTCGAATACGCGGAATTTGTTTTCTTCCCGTTTTGTGAGAGCCCATGTTTCGCTTCCGTATAGAGTAATCGGCATGATTATGGTTCTATAGACACGGAGCTTTATGTTACGTGATAGCAGTTTACTAACTGTCTGCCTATGGGGTAGGACGTATGTGTGCCGTCGTTGGCACGGGTTCTACTCCTATCCCACGAAGTGTTACCCCTTAGATTGTCACCAAGGTGGGGTAACAATTTCGGTTTCGGCTTTGTTATTAATGGAGCTGACGATCACTTTGTGGAATGCAACTGCCGTGGATGTTGTTCTACGGTTTGAAACATTTTACTTCTGCAAACAATCGCTGCTTCGAGACACACTGATTTTACTGGGCATCTTGTCGATGGGCTTTTCTATATCACTATAATCGCGTCTATCGTAATGCAATGAAACGACACATCATTAATAATGGCGGATCAACTGACGAAGAGGTAGAAAAGGGATAGACGTCAAGGAATTTCAATGGCGAGCAACGCACCACCCGATTGTGGTCAGTGCAAAACTAGTCGCATGAGATTAAAACACAATTTTCATTTCCTTCAACACAACACATCGTTTATATTCTTGTTTTATTTCAGTATAATTAACCGTCATTAAAATAAATTCAAGATATTTAAGTCATTAAAATGAATACAAGAAACAATACGCAGCCAAGACATTATCAAAAGCACAACCCTACGCGTCGCCACTCCACTCGACGTTTTACGTGAAGGGCATGACGTGCCTCCACGGAATCTGTTTTGAGATTAGTAATTGCCACCGAAACGACAGAATACCAAATTCCATCCACCGCTTCGGTGGCCAATAAGGGATGATCTTTCATACATTGGTCCCAGCAAAAGGGGCGCGAAACACATACACGATGATCGCTTTCGTTGCTTGTGATGTGTGTCCATGTGTCTGCGAACCGTGGATATTGGAATTCCATAAAAGGAAATGTTAAACGATGAGTTTGCAACTGGGCAAGCTATCGTGACGTAGGGACATGGTGTGTTTACCCGATCGGCACTGCGTACGGCATCTATGCTGATCGGGCGCACGTTGCTGGCGGCTTCGGAGGGTCGAACTCTCGTGTGTGCATTTACACTAACGAGAACTCGATTCCCTTTTGCGGCCAGGTGCTCGTTAAACCATTGCTTGTCTATCGGGTGACCGACCGATGTGGGCATAGGCAAAAAAGGAAAAGAAGAAATATCTCCTGCGCTTGTGTGGCAGACTCATTAGGAGATATTTCATCGATATGGTTCGGGTAATGTTGGTTGCTTGATGGTGCAACCAAATTGCTTTTAAGGAAGCGTCGAACTATGGCTTAGGTGGATGACACCCAGGTAAGTAAATGTTTAATTGCAAGGTAAGTAATGGCGTTCGAATGGAACTGGCATAATACTTGTTTTATGGGGTTTTCGGATGCTCTAGGTGGGAGTTTGGTGTCGTACCTGGAAAAGGCGAGCAGTGGCGTTAGTTGAGACCGCCACATGCTAACTAGCGTTGCCGGAGTGTGGTCTTCTGTTAATTTCCTTCGACATTTCGTCACTGGCCGTCAGTATCGTTCCCAGATATTTAAATTCTTTAACTTTTCAAATATCTTGTCTCTGACGTTTGTATGTGTTCCCTGAGGTCCACCTGCTTTCGCCGTAATCATGTATTTACTTTTGTGGTCATTTATTTATAGGTCCAGCTGTTCTGCCGCTTGGATGATGATTTCACAGCTTTTACTTACAGTTTCTAGATTATCGCCCAGAACGACGATGTCATCCGCATATGCGAGCACTTGTGTGACCCCGTTCAGGGATGATCCTGCCATCTTGTCATCTTGTACCTTTCTGATAAAATACTCGAGCACAAGGTTAAAAAGACATGGTGAAAGGCCATCCCCCTGTTTTAGTCCGTCGCAGATTTCAAATGGTTCTGAGAGGTGGTTTTCTATTCTAACTCGCCCTTTGTTTTCGTTCATGCAAATTTGAATGAGGGTGGCATATTTTTTCGGGATTCCCAGCTCAACTACAATATGGTAGAGTCTTTGTCTTGCGACTGAGTCGTAGGTTTTTTTGAAGTCAACGAATAGTTGATGAACCGTCTCTCCGTATTCCCACTTCTTTTCCAGCAGTTGCCTTATAGTGAACATTTGGTCGCTTGTAGACCGGTTCCTACGGAATCCGCATTGGTAGTCTCCCAGTATTTCTTCTGCGTACGGAGTGATTCTCGCCAGTATGACATTTGTTAGTATTTTGGATGTGGTTGGGAGCAATGATATCCCTCTGTAGTTTTCGCAGTCAGATCTGTCGCCTTTTTTGAAAATGGGGACGACTATTGAGGTTTTCATTTCTTCCGGAGTGACTTATCCCACATTGTTTTGATGAGTTGGTGGATCTTTCGAGCGGTTGCCTTTCCTCCATGCTTCACAAGCTCTGCCGGTATGCAGTTGACTCCGAGAACCTTGTTGTTTTTTAACAGAGCCTCGGCTGTATGTACGTCTGGCGCGTTTATTTGTGGTTGATGGGTGCGCACATTGAGCAGGTTTTCAAAGTATTACTTCCATCTTGTCACGATATTGTTTGTTTCTGTGACCAGACAACCGTTTGCGTCTCGAATTATTTTGACTCTCCCTCGGTAGCCATTCTAATTGAATTTATGTCGGCATACATATATCTGATGTACTTTGCTCTGGCACTTTCTAGGATTATTTCCATCCGAGTCTTCTCCTGTTCGCGTTTTTTGCGTTTGAAGTCTCATTGTCTCTTTCCGGATTGTCGCGTATCTTCCAGCATTGACTTCATCATATCTTTGTAAATAAATTACTCGGAGCCGTTTACGTTCTTCGATCTTCAGCCTGCACTCATCGTCAAACCAAGGTTTGGACTTAATTGTTTTCTTAAATCCTAATACCCTTTGGGCTGTTTGTTTGATTGTGTCTCTGATCGATGTCCATTTAGTGTCCACATTATTGGCTTCCTCTTCCTCACTACTCCAATTCTCTAGGATGCTAAATCTATTCGTTAGTTCGTCTTCATATTTAGCCTTTTTGTGCAGATCTTTTAGTTTATCAGTGTCGAACTTTTTGTTGGTCTCCCGTGACTGACCATGTAGGTTTGCTGCGAGCCGACTCCTGAGTCGCAATCTGCTCCTCTATATGATCGTACGTCAAGGATATTCGAGAGGTGTCTTTTGTCTATGAGGAAGTTGTCTATTTGGTTACGCGTTACGCCGTCGTGTGATATCTATATGGCTTTATGAATTTGCTTGTGGTTGAACATCGTGCTTTTCACTACCAGATCTTTTCAAGCTGCAAACGTAATAACTCGAATTTCATTATCATTTGAAACGTTGTGGCGGTTCGTGCGAACGCCACTACTCACCTGCCTACTTACCACCAGGTAACCTTCTTTTCGCAAGCTTTCGGCGCCAGTAAATCGAATACTTACCTGCATTAGCATGTAAAATAACCACAAGTCCGCTGACACAAGTGTATGAGCAATAACATGCATCTTCCTAAAAGTAGAAATGCGTGAAACACGAAAATCATGACATGAAGACCAAGCGCAACGTAGTTGCAATGGTATGAAACTACATGGCATAGGAAAGCATGGAACATCTGCACATCGATCTGATAAAAAAACATCAACCAACGATCTGATGTAGCAGAACAACCAAGCAAAACATGATGCGGTTGCGCAAGCCTGCGACTAATTCCTGGAATTACCAAGCAGGCGCGCAAACAGATGAAACCTACAACGCATGCCCTTAAAAGGACACATCTCAACAAATACAAATACGTGAGATACAACGCATGCCCATGTAGCTGCATCACATAGCACGTACGAACAATACGAGCGACCCTCCACATAATGACGTACAACGAGCGAACACACGCCATGGCGCCCACCACTGTGCGCATAATGAAAAAAATGCACACAGGCAGGGGTACGATGTGGTTACCAACACCGATGGATGTTGATGTGCTATGGTGTGGCGCGAGTCAACCCTTAAGAAAGTTAGTTTGAAAGAGGCAACCGATGTGAACAGTTCTACGTGCGACTAACGGAATTATTAAACATAATTTAACACAGTGCACGCGCCACAGAAGAGATATTGTAGTACCGTGGTAAACAGTTCTACGTGCGACTAACGGAATTATTAAACATAATTTAACACAGTGCACGCGCCACAGAAGAGATATTGTAGTATCGTGGTAAACAGTTCTACGTGCGACTAACGGAATTATTAAACATAATTTAACACAGTGCACGCGCGACAGAAGAGAAATTTTTGTTCTGCGGTTTAGACAGTTCGACGTGTGGCTAACGGAATTATTAAATATAATTTAACACAGTGCACTCACCACAGTAAAGATATTTTTGTTCTGCAGTGTAATCCGTTCTACGCGCAATAGTAGAAATATCTTTGAGCCCCAGCGATCGGTAAGAACCATTGCGTGCTGTCAAATGGTACAACGCACCCGCGATCGTGGTAAGCCTTTGTCTTCATTTAAAGGAAAATAATAATGAAATACATATAGTAGTAATCACAATATATATACATACAAGAATAAATATCGTATTATAAGTCATTTTGTTAAAACTAATACCTATATAGTAATTATACACAAATATATTGAAATACATATAATAGTAATCACAATATATATATACATACAAGAAGAAACATTGTACTTATTCAATTTTGTAAAACTTATTAAATACCTATCGCATTTTGATTTAAGATGTTAGAGAGCATATGGCCTTAATAAAGAAAATAGCTTTAACACTATTCCTACCAGGACCGGTCAAATGACCGTTTTTAAATTTTCATTTGGAATTTCCTACATTCAACGTATGTGAATCGCCTTTAAACTTTACCACTTTTCCTCATATATATGTATGGTATATTTTTCAATATTCACTTATTTTTCTATTGTTTATTTTCCGAGAAAAATTTGTAGTCTGTCTTACCTACCATGACCGGTCATTTGACCGGTAGCACGATTTATACATTTTTGTAAGAGTTTCTCTCTAAGACTCAATGCCAAAACTATAAAGTCGTTACAAACGAAAGGTAATGTAGTTATGGCACGATTTTATCCGATAAGTGCCTTCCAGGAAATGGTTTACGGCACTTCCAAGTGTTTACAGTTCTCGCTCGACTATCGGGCTAGCGGCGTTTATTTGCTTGATTGATATCCGATACGGTCAAGATCCTCGAATGTTCTACGCCATCTCATCTACTATGACGTAAAATAAATTAACTTGTAACTGAAGGAAATGTATAGACGTCTTCTCACGAATTCAAATCAGTATAGTCTTGCGACACGAACAGAGTGCATCGAACGTGAAAGTCACAAAGAGCATACTTGGCAGTCTTTTATTATTATTTTGTAATATTTTATATCGTATTACGTGTAATAAGTGGCATTTTCAAAATAGTGAACAAGACTAACAATACGTCGCAGTAAGTTTCACATTTTATCTTTTATTCTTTTTTTTATCTATTTTGATTTACATTTTCATATTTTAGTTTTTTATTTTTGTAGAATATTTGTCCCCAAAATGTCAAGACGTTTGAGGAGTGCGAATGTATTATTAGAGAGAATAAATGATATCGATGCAGAATGTTCTGAAGATGATCAGGAAATTCTGGATATGGAAAATAACAATACGGAAAATTATGATCCACTTGAAACAGATTCGAACACCGATAAGAACGAAGAGAATATTTCGAACGTACGTAGACGACGAAAGAGAAGGAGATTTTTAGTTAGTTCCGATAGTGAGAATGAGGAAGAAGTAAGCGAAATTGCGATGGACGGAACTGTTTGGCAGGAAGTAAAAATAGGGTCTAATCCTGGAAGAGCACCTGGTCATAATATTTTTAGGGAAACATCAGGCCCGACTGGGTACAGTAAACGTAATATTATGAAAAAAAAATTATCACAGAAAATGCCGTCCTAACTTCGGACGGCATTTTCTGTGATAATTGATAAGAATATAACCGAACTTATAAGAAAGTGCACAGAGGCAGAGGCATTTAGAGTGTTGGGATATAAATGGGAACTGTCTACTGCAAAGTTATATGCATTTTTTGCAATTCTGTATGCACGCGGCGCATATGAGGCTAAGAATATAGATATAGCACTTCTATGGAATAAAAAGTGGGGCCCGCCTTTTTTTCTCAAATACTATGAGTAGACATGACTTTACGGAGATTATGAGATTTATTCGATTTGACGACAGAAATCAACGAAGCCAACGGTTACAAACCGATAAATTTGCTATGATTTCCGAAGTTTGGTACAAGTTTATTGACAACAGTTAAAATTGTTATAAACCAGGAGCATATATTACTATTGACGAACAATTGTTTCCAACGAAAGCAAGGTGTAGATTTACTCAATACATGCCCAATAAACCGGACAAATTTGGTATAAAATTCTGGTTAGCATCCGATGTGCGTAGCAAATATATAATAAACGGCTTTCCATATTTGGGAAAAGATGAAAGTAGAGAACCCTCAGTTCCTCTTGGAGAGTTCGTCACTATGAAATTAGCAAAACCGTATGTAGGATGTGGAAGAAATATAACCACGGACAACTTTTTTACAAGCCTACCTTTAGCAACAAAACTTTTAGCAAAAAAAACTACGATTGTTGGGACAATTAGAGCAAATAGAAAAGAGCTACCAAGACTGGCAAAACTGAAAAATGACGACATGGAACTTTTTTCAACCAAACTCTATCGCTCAAATAATTGTATGTTGACAGTTTACAAAGCCAAACCAAGAAAGAAAGTTCTAATTCTCAGTTCAATGCGCAATTCCGTACAAATTGAAAAAAATGACACCCGAACACCGGAGACAATTCAACTATATAATAGCACCAAGTTTGGCGTAGATGTGACCGACCAAATGGCCAGAAATTATTCGGTAAAATCTAAATCTCGGAGATGGCCTTTGCAAGTATTTTTTAATATCTTGGATTTAGCCGGGATAAATGCATGGGTGTTATATAAAGAAACTACGGGAGGAGAAATTACAAGACAGGAATTTCTATTTCAATTGGCAAAAGAACTTGCCATCGAATACCAACAAGAGCTCGGCAAAAAAAATCAACCAATACCCATCGCAAGTACAAGTACAGGTTCTCGTGAACGGAAAACATGTCAGATAAGGTATTGTAAAGATAATAAGACGAACAAAATCTGTCTAAAATGTAAAAAGTACGTATGCGGAAAATGTACAGTTGAGAAGCCCATTTGTAAAAAATGCGACGAAAACGAATAAAATGTAGATTATGTACTCTTGAATAAAAGAAAATATATTTTTATAGTGGTAAGCTGGCTATTGGTCTGCATTCAATATTGAAAAATATAAGTTGTGAGAGACCGGTCATTTGACCAGCCACGGTAGGAATAGGTATACGTGTAGTGTCGGTAGGAATAGTGTTAAGAATATAACAGTGGTTGACTTTGAATATATCAGCGGTACTCCAAGGAAACACCGCAGTGGGGACGTCTTCGATGAACTAGTGTTCCGCGGACACGCTATCGAGGACCACTAAAACCTACAATTGGTGACCTACCAAGTGAGGAAGAGCACACAACCTGACAACGAACATCGAAACAACCACCAAAATCACTACAAGTGGAGTCAGATCGCAGCACTATCCTCAACACAGTGCGAGTAACGACACCTGACAAAACCAAATTCTCAACGTTGGACTCCAGGTGACGTAATTTTTTTTTCTCTCTCTTCTTTTATATCTATATATACGCTGAGCTCCTTCAGAGCCAGCTAAAACACAATATTTTCTTCTCCTTCTATTGTATTTAAAGAGTGGCGGTAGGTAATAACCGAATTTAAAAATGTTTATTTGCAATTGAATGGTACAAACGTTCACCACAACAAATTCGCGTAGTAAGCCCTTTCCGGGCATCGAAAAATCGGAACTAATACGGATTTAGCACCGGAAACTATACAGAGTAAATTAAACGATTCACACGTACACATTGTTCACTCGTGCCCATCACAACAGCTGCAACGACAGGCTTTCCGCCAACTTGTCAGAGCTATAACTTCTCCCTACTAACCTTTTCTTGCAATTTCTCGTGGTTCTCGCGTGTCGAGGAACGCCCACCACCCTTGTGTAGAAGATGGCTCAGTTTACGAGGTCAAAGAAGGCTCAACAGGAGCCCCAACCGGGAGCGCTGCGGGAATCGCTTACCGAATCACAGACGGCGCCTCAGGCGGAGCTGCAGCGGGTGCTGGAAGTACCGCGTCCGGATTCCCCGGCCTTCGTGGACGCCCTCAGTGTAGAACAGCCCACGGACTCGCTACATGAAAAAGCCCGCGACACACGCCCTCGCAGATCGGAGTCCCCGGTATCCCCTAGTGCGACTCCAACAGTGCAGTCACCACATGTTGCCTCGCGCGACTTGCGCTTGCCTCCGTTTGACGAGGAGGAATCGGAGCTCTGGTTCACCATGGCGGACCTCATATTCGAGGCGGCGGGCGTGAGCGAGGAGAGGCCACGTGCGCTCGAGGTTATGAGGGTTTTAAACCGAAACCAGCGTACACATGTGGCACACATTATAAGAACTCCTGGTAACAGCCCGTATACAGATATGAGGGAAACGCTCCTCAATGCGCTCGAGGAGTCAATTGCCAAGAGGCACCAACGCTTGTACAACGAGACCAATTTCACGGGGATGAAGCCATCGCATTTTCTCACTCATTTGCGGTCTATAGCGGGAAAGGGGATCTCTGATGATGTCATCAGACCCCACTTCATTAGGGGTCTTCCGCAACAAGCGCGTCCTACTGTAATCGCTCAAACCAATCAAAGCCTGAGTTGGCTGGCTAAGATTGCAGATGCAATCGTAGAAAGCGCTGACCAACGAGAGGAGTCCCCCGCCTTTCAGGTAGCGACCATTAATCGCCCGGATGAAGCATCTGCGCGATACTACTCCTCGCCCCATAATATTCCGCGCGCAAGAGGAGGCACCAACGCGTCACAACCAATCGCCACAGACTCGGCGCGGGCTTTGGCGCATACTCGGGACGCAGAGCAATCCCACTTCCGGCAACCGGGACCCTCGCGTTACGAATTAAGTTTACAACGCGAAATCGCACAATTACGGGCCGAATTACGAGACTTCGCGCGCACGGCCCAAAATCGCCCAACATATCAGAGCCCCAGACCCAGACTACAACGGGGCAACGCGAAACCCTGAGAGGTGCCACTAGCACGCGCGGAAGACCCACGCCACAGCCGACGGCGAACCCTCAAAGGGCATTAACACCCGCGTGGTGTTCATATCATCGGCGGTTTGGGGCAAAGGCCCGCAAATGCACACAACCCTGCGGTTGGAAGCCGGTGAAGCCGGCACAAAACGCGAATTTAAACTAGGACGGCCGACCGCAACCTCAGCGCAAACGGTCGGCACACTCCAAGTAAGCCGCTTAACAATCAAAGACCCGAGATTGGATATAAGTTTTACGGTCGACACTGGCGCCGACATATCAGTCTTATCTAAGTCATACGCTTCGCAAAATAAAACGCCTAGCAGACTCCAATTACTAGCAGCGAACAACACATCCATAGCTACTTACGGACGTAAGTACCTACGACTGGATCTAGGTTTGCGGCACCCCATAGGGTGGCACTTCATAGTGGCCGATGTCTCCGAACCATTAATAGGGTCGGACTTACTATCGTGCCACAACTTGCTAGTCGACACCGCGAACAATAGATTAGTGGAACAACGGCCACTCGGTCATCCGCCTGGGGAGGCCCCACGGACGCCACACGAGGCCGACATCACATGCGATGAGATTCCGGCTCTACTGGAAGAGTATAGACACTCGACAGTACCACTTCCCAACCAGGAGCACATAGAGTCCGGGGTTTACCATCACATCGAGACACGGGGTCCACCGGTAAGCCAACGTCCGCGTCGACTAGCACCAGACAAATTGCGTGCAGCACGCGAAGAATTCGAGTACATGCTAGAGCAAGGAATCTGCCAACCTTCAGTCAGCCCTTGGGCCAGCCCGCTACACCTTGTTAAGAAACGAAGCGGCGAATGGCGCCCGTGTGGCGACTACCGACTGTTAAACGCGGTCACAATCCCCGACCGATACCCCATCGCACACTTGTATGATTACTCATACAAATTGCGCGGATGCACAGTCTTCACGACCCTGGACCTCGCCAGGGCATACCACCAAATACCAGTGGCCCACAAAGACATCCCAAAAACCGCGGTCATTACCCCTTTTGGACTATATGAGTTCAAGGTAATGACTTTTGGCCTTAGAAACGCCGCACAAACATTTCAAAGGTACATCGATTCGGCTCTGCGTGGACTGGATTTTTGCTACGCCTACATCGATGATATCCTGATTGCGTCTCAAAACCGAGCGGAGCACCAGCAACACCTTAAACAGGTGTTAGAACGCCTCCGCCGATACGGACTCATGATCAACCCAGACAAATGCCAAATTGCCAAAGAGCAGGTGAGCTATTTGGGTTATCATATCAACAATCGGGGTATTCGACCTCTCTCGGACAGAGTTAAAGCTCTCAACGAATTCCCACGTCCTACCAACGTTCGCGAATTACGACGTTTCCTGGGCATGCTTAATTTTTACCGGCCGACATTACAAAATGCCGCGCATGTCCAGGCCCCTCTAAATGAATATTTAAAGGGGGCAAAAAAGAACGACAAACGTCCAATCGTCTGGACGGAAGCAGCAAGTAATGCATTCCGGCAGTCGAAAGCGCAACTTTCAAACGCCACCCTGCTGTGTTACCCGGCAGAGGGCGCACAGTTAGCAATACAATGCGACGCGTCGGACACCGCAATTGGAGCGGTATTGGAGCAAGAGAGCGACGGTAGCTGGGAGCCGCTGGGCTTTTTCTCTAGAAAGCTCAGTACGGCAGAACGAAAGTACAGCACCTATGACCGAGAGTTATTAGCCATATACAGTGCTATCAAATACTTTCGACACATGGTCGAGGGTCGCCAGGCGATCGTCAGAACGGACCATAAACCATTGAGCCACGCCTTCCGGAAGAAATCCGGAAATGCATCGCCGCGGCAGGAGCGGCACCTAGACCTAATAAGCCAATACGTCACCGAGATAAAGTACGTTCCAGGTAACCAGAACGTGATAGCAGATGCACTATCTCGCATAGATGTGATTCAATTGCGCGCAGCCTTAGCCGACGCTGACTTGGAGCAAGCCCAAAAAAACGACAGCCAACTTAAAGCTCTCGTAACAGCAGACACAGCACTGGAACTGCGTAAGTTCGCTATAGACACCAACGGGAAAACTGTTTGGTGCGACGTCTCAACGGGTACAGTCAGGCCGTACATTCCTGCGGAGTTGCGTAGAGGCATTTATGAGACTTTTCATAGCCCAGCTCATCCCAGCGGGCGCGCGACGGCTGCGGCGATTCGACGTAAGTTCGTTTGGCCACACATGAATAAGGACCTCACGAAGTGGGCGCGGGCGTGTCTCAAGTGTCAACGTTGTAAGATAAGCAGACACAACGTACTGGCACAATTCAAGCTGCCCGAGGCGCGTTTCGCCCACGTACACATTGACATAGTCGGCCCTTTAACTCCCTCCAGAGGATTCTCGTACCTGCTCACGATGATAGATCGCTTTACGCGATGGCCCGAGGCTACCCCATTACGTGTGATAACCGCAGAGAGCGTGGCTCGGGCTTTCTACTCAACGTGGGTAACGCGTTTCGGCGTTCCCACAACACTTACCTCGGATAGGGGACCACAGTTCGAGGCTACGATCTTCAGACAGCTTACGGAGTTGCTAGGTTGTCAAAGAGATCGTACGACAGCATATCATCCTGCTGCCAATGGAATGATAGAGCGTTGGCATAGATCATTGAAGGCCTCCTTAATGTGCCATAATGACACACAGTGGTTCGACGCCCTGCCCACAGTCCCCCTTGGTTTGAGGACCAGCATGAAGGAGGACCTGGGCGCCTCGGCAGCCGAGCTCACTTACGGTACCAGCCTCGTTTTGCCCGGGGAGCTTTTCGTCGACGGCGAGGCACCAGCGGAGCTAACGAAGAGCGTGGGCTACCTGCGTGACTTGATGCGGAAAATACGACCAAGACCGGTGGCCCGACACGGGGCAAAGAGAGTTTTCGTGCATCCAGCGTTGCACAACTGTACGCACGTTTTCGTTAGAGTGGACAAAGTAAAAAAACCACTCGACCCTCCTTATGAGGGCCCGTTCAAAGTGATTAGAAGAATCAGCGAACGGGTCTACGAGTTGGACATGCATGGAAAAGCGGCCACAATCAGCGTGGAACGGCTGAAACCTTGTTTTTTAGAAGAGGGTAACCAGGGGCGCACTTCTCACACTACCGAGGTGCAGAAAAAGACGCCGCCGACCTCGGAGGTCGTGCCAGATCAATATAAAGGGCCCTTTACGCGAAGTCGTAAACGACTGCGCACGCGACAAGTGTTACCGACCGGATAGTAATAACAGAACCCCAAAGGGACCAGCCGCGTAACCACCTAAGAGCACGCCTCACTTTCACCGCCTCTTCATTTTTATTTTTTTTTATTTTTATCGTGACTATGTCACTGGGGGGGGGGGGGGGGGGTGCTGTGGCGGTTCGTGCGAACGCCACTACTCACCTGCCGACTTACCACCAGGTAACCTTCTTTTCGCAAGCTTTCGGCGCCAGTAAATCGAATACTTACCTGCATTAGCATGTAAAATAACCACAAGTCCGCTGATACAAGTGTATGAGCAATAACATGCATCTTCCTAAAAGTAGAAATGCGTGAAACACGAAAATCATGACACGAAGACCAAGCGCAACGTAGTTGCAATGGTATGAAACTACATGGCATAGGAAAGCATGGGACATCTGCACATCGATCTGATAAAAAAACATCAACCAACGATCTGATGTAGCAGAACAACCAAGCAAAACATGATGCGGTTGCGCAAGCCTGCGACTAATTCCTGGAATTACCAAGCAGGCGCGCAAACAGATGAAACCTACAACGCATGCCCTTAAAAGGACACATCTCAACAAATACAAATACGTGAGATACAACGCATGCCCATGTAGCTGCATCACATAGCACGTACGAACAATACGAGCGACCCTCCACATCATGACGTACAACGAGCGAACACACGCCATGGCGCCCACCACTGTGCGCATAATGAAAAAAATGCACACAGGCAGGGGTACGATGTGGTTACCAACACCGATGGATGTTAATGTGCTATGGTGTGGCGCGAGTCAACCCTTAAGAAAGTTAGTTTGAAAGAGGCAACCGATGTGAACAGTTCTACGTGCGACTAACGGAATTATTAAACATAATTTAACACAGTGCACGCGCCACAGAAGAGATATTGTAGTACCGTGGTAAACAGTTCTACGTGCGACTAACGGAATTATTAAACATAATTTAACACAGTGCACGCGCGACAGAAGAGAAATTTTTGTTCTGCGGTTTAGACAGTTCGACGTGTGGCTAACGGAATTATTAAATATAATTTAACACAGTGCACTCACCACAGTAAAGATATTTTTGTTCTGCAGTGTAATCCGTTCTACGCGCAATAGTAGAAATATCTTTGAGACCCAGCGATCGGTAAGAACCATTGCGTGCTGTCAAATGGTACAACGCACCCGCGATCGTGGTAAGCCTTTGTCTTCATTTAAAGGAAAATAATAATGAAATACATATAGTAGTAATCACAATATATATACATACAAGAATAAATATCGTATTATAAGTCATTTTGTTAAAACTAATACCTATATAGTAATTATACACAAATATATTGAAATACATATAATAGTAATCACAATATATATATACATACAAGAAGAAACATTGTACTAATTCAATTTTGTAAAACTTATTAAATACCTATCGCATTTTGATTTAAGATATTAGAGAGCATATGGCCTTAATAAAGAAAATAGCTTTAAGAATATAACAGTGGTTGACTTTGAATATATCAGCGGTACTCCAAGGAAACACCGCAGTGGGGACGTCTTCGATGAACTAGTGTTCCGCGGACACGCTATCGAGGACCACTAAAACCTACAACGTTGTGTAGACTTTCCTTACCTATAGTTGGTTGAAGATTTTGGCGTTCAGGTACCCGAGAATGATTTTAACATCGAATGATGAGATCCCATCAAATACTTCCTCTAGAGTCTCGTAGAATGTGCCCTTCGTTTCTTCGTCCGTAGATTCTGTCGAGGCGTGTACGTTTATAAATACATAATTGTACCATGGTCCCTGTATTTTTAGCACCGACATTCGGTCATTAATAAATTGCACATATTTTACATGGGGCGTAATCTTCTTGCTTATGATGAAGACGGCCCCGAGGTTATGTGTATCGGTACCTCCACACGCCAGTGTAAACCCGTTGGTTACGATTACTTGATGCGGGAGTCGGAGTTCCTGAAGCGCGACGTTGTCCATTTTATATTGTTTCGCGTTTTCTAAAACCGTCTGCATCGCGCTTGGTTTATATAACGTTCGAAGATTCCACGTGCCGACGCCTATACCCCACTTTTTCCGTTTTCCCCTACGTCTTCTTTTTGTCGAGTCGGTGTTTTGTTGAAGATTTGTTCCCTTATGGTAGTGTCGGCTTATCACACCTACGCCTACCGGGTTTTTCGTGGGAACAGTCTTGAGGGTTCAAATAGTCTGAGGCTGGCGCGTCCTGGTGATTGTGTTAAATCGACACTTGATCCTCTTGCAGTGCTAATTGCTGTTGGTAATATGCAGCTGCTTTATGTGTAAGTGGTTCACCGTTGTTGCACAAAATATTGGTACATTAGGACACGTTCCAGTGCTAGACATTGTATTCGAAGTTTCCGATAAATTTAATTTTTATTGCTGCCGAGCTTTCTCCGGGTAGATTAAAACCGCCTTCTTCGATTGATGGCGAAGGCGCCAACCCACAATCATCTGTCTTCGTAAATATTGTGGTATTTTGATAATGATGTGACTACTGACATGGCAACAAATGTACAAGTGATCTAATAGCCACTCTCTCCACTGCCGCTGCTAAAGTAAGTTTCTCGTACTACGTATCTCGAAACAGAGTTTGGCAGGCTGTTCTGTTATTGAAATCCTCTAGAATTGACTTTACAGTTTCACTATCTTTCTAGGCACTCTATTCATGCGGTTTTGGGTGGTGACAAAACCGCCCCTCACCAAATTACTACTGGTGTTCTACACGAACCCCAACTCTCAGTTACTTTATTCCTCAACGGGCTCTGTCCATCAACAACAGAGCAATCTTTAAATTACTCCACTCTTAATCGGAATATTCACATATTTGAAGCTGCGAAAAATGTGGTTAAACGTATTATAAATAAATCATATTTAGATGAAGACGTTGCTCTGAGCAACTTATTCACTTTGAAAGGTGGCTCATATAACGAATCAACAACCTTGTAGTAAGTGACCAGAAAGACGTTACCACATAGACATGGCAATCCTTAGTCGTACGACGACCACAAATATATAATCGTATAAATACGGCCAATGTATGCTACATTATACATCGAACTATTAATAAAAACGTTATCCAAGTCCAAATTAATGGGGGGAATGTTTATACATTAACATGTTTATTGCCATTTTCTATTTTTATTATGTTTAAGTTTTCACAGATTATCTTAAGAACAGCAAAATACTCTTTTATAAATGTATCGCATCGAATAAAAAACATATCTAAACAACTAAAGATGTGAAAACATCGCAACGTGGAACGAAATAGAAGTCCTATCCTATTGCTGATGTTACAAGTTCAGCCACATCGGTGTTAGTCGTTCGTACGGTCAATTGCATTGTAACACCCTCTGCCAAAGCTAGTTTCGCTCGAACAAGAATCTCAACATCATTTCTAAATACACCTAAAATGATATAGAACAATTAACGAATATGTATTGTACTAATAATTTACATTATTATACCTGAACATAAAAGAGTATGCGTGTGGGTTCCTTCGGGTACTTTTTCCGACATATTTGCGGGTCCTAAGCCAAGGAATTTTAAGATTGTGTTAACAGCGTCTTGTAACGTGTTGACGGCGGAAAGTGAATAAGTATCTTCAGCCTCTACCCATTCTGTAATTTAATGCGACCATAAGATAGATTTTTTCAATTTTAAACTTGCGAATAAAACGTTTACCATCCGAGTCGGCTGCATCCCAAAGAGCAGAGAAGTTACTCTTCTTCGTCTTTTGAATTTGATCCGCAACAGTTATTTCTAGGTCTTCCAACATATATTCATCGTCATATCCTTCTTCAGAGTCCGGTTCGCCAGTCGTTGGGTTGCAATCTTTCACCACAAACCGAAGAGTTGCTCCAAATGTTGCTATTACAAAGAAACCATGTTATTGTAATGTGGAACATATACTCGTAGTGTGTTTTTCGTTAAGACTAATAAACAAATAAATTAATGAACGTAAAAACTGAAACTTAATTATGCCATATGTATCAGGTGATTGATTTACAGTTAGGTATTTTATGTATATTATGTTTGATTTATGGCTCCTCGATAGTATAGTCGTTAGTATACCCGGCTGTCACACGGAAGACCGGGGTTCAATTCCCCGTCGGGGAGCCTCTGGCGCAAGACTAATAATGACCTTGCCCGGAAAAAACAAATCATTATGGAAAATTTAACAAGCCTTAGGACTTGCTAAATAGGGCCAAGACCCGGTTGTAGTGCCGATGATGTTTGATTTATGTGAAGGTACTCTTTTCAGCAGGAATTTTCTGACAGATAAACCGCACAGGAACCGCATAGTGTAAGTAGTATAGGATGGGCCATACATTTTTGCAAATGGCAACACTTGATTTCTTAAAAACCGTTAGAGGGAAGGTGGCGCGGGTGGCGGGGAATTGTGCGTCGATTCGTGTGATTTTAGTCACTGTGAAGCACTTCACGGAACAACAGGGTGCTTTTTGTGTAAATTTTTTTTACAAAAACTACGATTCCTACGTTACTGTACGGCGCCTATTTAGAATTGAATACGGATTACGCCATGCAAGCGAGTGCCCAAGTGTTAATTTAATCAAAGCTTGGATCAAGAAGTTCGAGCAAATGGGATCGACAACGAATATTAAACGAACAGCGCGGCCACGTTCAAGAAGAAGCGATGAGAACATTCGGGAGGTTGAAATGTACGTACCTCGCAGCATGTGTCAGCTAGTTTACCAAAGTTTGCGTAGTCGATTGTAGGAGTGTCAACGACGAGACGGGGCACATCTCGACGATGTCAGTTAAAAAAAAAAGTCAATAAACGTTTAATATGTTAAATAAATGATCAACAAAATACAATTTGTAGTTTTATTTCTATTCATGTTTCAAATGTGCAAAAATGTATGGCCCACCCTATACTATAAACATTAACTTAAATACTATTTCAACACACATTCAATTGAATAACATTTAAGTAATGTAACATAAATTTTGTACTCGACTGTGGCACTGTGCTACGTAGCCCGAGTCCTTCGATTCAGCTGACGCGGCGATACCCACGGAACGTCGCCATGTACCTTCCCAAAAGCTGGAAACGTAAGATCAGCATTTTGCCGATCACTGGCATGCTCCCATGTTCATTCGCTTGTCCGCACCCGGCGGTCGAAACATGTTGCACACTTTTCAGCCACAGCTATTTCATTGTACCCCTTTTGCCCCTGTATACATTTATTCCTTCATACTTTTCAGGTATGTAAGCTAACTTAAGTTAGGAGATAGGAGATTATGAAATTCGATTTCGGTCTTAAGTGAGATTCCGTGGGAGCAAGTCGTGTCCCCCACGTTGAATGTATAACTCGTGAATATGAATGTAAATAAACAGATTGTAAATTATATGTAAATAGTTAAATAGTTTTTGAGCGGATTCAATGTTATAAACAATAAAATACGTGCCGTGGAAGACCGCGGATTCTGAAAATTTTATTGATCATCATTAGGAATGATCAAACATTTTCGATTCCAATTTCTTCGATGACCTCTGATTTCACCGCCGAAGAACTCTATTCCACATCAACTCCATAATTACTGATAGTAACTAAACGATCGTCAATCAGGTTACTTATTCGGTTAACGACTCCTTCAACTCACTCACATAGAAGTTATCTAACTGCTTCCGCTTAAATATCAACAAATGCTTGTATTCGATATCTAAACGGTTGTCCGGTAAACCAATCCTCTTTTTGAGAATATTCTCTCCAGGTTGAACAGCCTTAGTGATGAGTTGGCTTTATCGTGCCCCTCCACACAAAATCACCTCACCCCAACCGTACCTGATTTCCTACTCGAGCTTATCCTACACAAACTCGACACTGTCGTGAGCGACCTCGCGGTTTCCCGGTCTGTTCTAAGCCAGCTTGAAAGCCCTATCTCATCCCTGTAATTAAAAGTAACCAACTTCCACCCCTCTCCGGGATCGTCTTTATACGATACTAAATAACGTAGCCCCACCCTACGAATCCCAGCGTCATGGTTTCCATTCAGCAGGAAGGTCTACCCACCAACTTTCCTGGCCTTCGCAACCTCATTATTAAATTCTATAAAAATGTCAATATGTTCCCACAAAAAGTGTCAAAAGACTCTCGGCTTTTCGTCAATATATTTACAAGAAAATGACCTTCCAGCAATGACGTCTTTTTGACCCTAATCAGTCGTCCTCCCCAATTCCCTCTAAGACTCTCAATACTTTCCCCTCTAACCACTACTATCAGATTGTTAAAGGTATCTGCTCTAAAAAGCAATCGATTCTGCAAGATGCACATACCCTCTCCTTCGATATATTCGCCCTGACTGAAACCAACCTTATCCCCAGTATTAATAGTCCAGAACTATTTCTTTCCTCCTTTAACGTTTTTCGTGATGACGATGTCAATCGACTATGCCCACTCTCCTTGCGATGGTGTGCTGCTCGCCACCCAAAATAAACTCGCCTCATCTTTTATTGTCATCTCTTCTTCCCCCAATTTTGACTAAGTTGCAATAAAAATCGACCATCGCCCAAAGTCTTTATAAGTCATGTGTTTCTACTTACCTCCGTCGCAACCGATCGTGTTATACGAACTTGCAATAGCAGTAGTTGATCACCTAACCGAGATAAATATTTCCCTCGACGATATCGTTGTTCTAGGCGATTTTAACCTCCCCCATCTCCAATGGACGTTGTCAGACGATCAATCCTAGATCTCAAACCACACAAGTACCAAGAAAGGTCTCTTTATGGACGGTCTCACCGACTCAAGCCTCTGTCAGATAAGTAATGTCCTAAATCATATGGGGAGACGACCTGTCCTTGTGTTTACGACGAACCTCTATAATTCCTCAATTGCCCTTAGTCCTCACGCCCTCTCCAGCATTGAGAATTACCACCCTCTTCTCTTATCGCTATATCGTGACTGCTTAGCCCAACTCTTACCACCCCACGACAAGTTTTCCTACAACTTCCACTTTTAAATGAGCATCTTAGCAACATCGAATTACGCTTTGATCATCTAGAGATAGAAGAAGCTACTGCCACTCTCTACAAGGAAATCTTTAATGCCATTTTCCTATATGTCCCCTACTCTCGACATAGGATATCGGTTTCATCGCCACCATGGTATAATCTCAGACTCCGTAATCTGTGGACCATTTTCTTAAGAACGCGTCCCTTCTTAGACTACTCCAACTACCTCGGTTCCTTTTATAAATTCACAGAGCTTTACAACTCCCTCTACTACAACTATCTCACAATAACACAAAACAACCTGATAAATGATCCCAAGTCTTTTTTCAACTTTATTAATTACAAACGTAAATCTCATACCTATCCCAACTCCCTTTCCTATGACACGATAACTTCAACCGACCCCCAAACTATTGCCAATCTTTTCGCTTCTTTCTTTCTTCTTTTCTTCTTACTCCTTTACGGACAACTCTTTCGAGTCTAATCCGTCTTACTTCAAAGACCTGCCCAAATTTTCCCTTAGCCCGTTCATCTCTGTACTTATTCAGCTTCATCTAGTCGAAGAAAAATTAAATTCAGCCCTTTCCCTGATGGACTAACTGCCATCCTTTTAAAAAATTGCTTCTCTTCTTTTTCTCTACTGCTCTCAAAGACTTTCAATCTATCTAAACACAAGGTGTTTTCCCAAGTATTTGCAAATCCTCTTTTGTCACCCCTATAGATAAAAAGGTGGCCGCAAGGCTAATAACCTTGCCCGAGAAAACAAATTATTATGGACAATTTAACAAGTCTCTGATAAGGACCGGATACCGGTGGAGAGACTTGCTATATAAGGCCAAGACCGGATCCCGGTTGTAGTGCCGATGATGATGATGATTATGATACATAAAAAGTAACCTAAAAACGATATTAGTAACTTCCGTCCCATCGCCAAACTGTCACACATTCCAAAACTGTTCGAAAGCATCCTTTACAACGTGCTATCTTTCCGCTGCAAATCCATCATATCACCTAACCAGCATAGTTTCCTTTCGGGTAGGTCGACCACCACCAACCTCCTTGATTCTCATCCCACACTCTCCCCGAAAATCGATGTAATCACAATCGATTTCAGCAAGGCCTTCGACAAAGTCTCCCATAATATCATCCTCTTTAAGCTATCCTCCTTTGGTTTCGAACCCCTACTGATTACGCGGATTTTTTTCTATCTTAACGGTCGAAACTACAGTGTCAGATTTAGATCCACTCTTTGCAATCCTTTTTCTCCCATGTCAGGGGTAGTCATCTTTGACCCCTCCTATTTATTCTTACTATTAACCACAGAGACTCTAGTATCAAGAACTCCTCCATCTCTCTCTACACGGATGACACTAAAGTCTACAAAACGATCTGCTCTCCTCTCGACTTCTCACTTCTCCAAATGGATCTCGACAACTTTTCAACTTGGGCCCAAAACAACTGGCTCAAACTTAATATTGACAAATGTCACTCAATCACCTTCTACCGTAAATGCTTCCCTTTCCCGCGACGTTCCTATTTCGTTCTCAACCAACAGATATCACCTGTACCATCGAATCGTGACCTTGGTACCTTATGTAATAGGGAGCTTAACTTCATCCCGCATATTTATGACATTATCCTCAAGGCCAACTCTACACTTGGCTTTGTGGGACGCTGGTCAAAAGAATTGTCCAATCCCTACGTTTTCCGATTGCTCTATATAGCCTTCGTCCGTCCCATTCTCGAATAGGCTAATTAGGTGTGGACTCCTTACTACTCGCCCCATATTCGCAGGATCGAAAGAGTTGTTTTCTTTTGTTTTGCCCTCTGAGGATTGAATTGGGAAAATCTTCGGGTTCTACCCACATACACAAGCTGTCTCCATCTTATTAACTTCAACACACTTGAAGAGCGCAGAATTCATGCCGACAACCTCTTCATCACCGTCTTCTCTCAGGTTCCTCGAAGCTAGCGAAACCCTCGTCTCTTCTATTTGCCCGCCCATCACACTTCTTACGGCTCTGATGAACCCATTTCGCGAATGCTGCGGTGGGCAAACTCTTACCCCGCCTTCTTTGAATTCAATCTCACCTCTACCGCTCTTAAACTTCGTCTCCTCTTTTACCCCTTCTGACTCTGCCCCACTTACCGCCTGGACTTTCCCAACCCGCAGTCTTACTCCCACGCCAGCTTCCGGGCTATCCTTCCCTGTCCTACCACGTGCACTGTCGTCTATCCATCCCTGTTAATTCTCTATATTGGTCCTCCTTTTCGATCGGCCATCAGCCAAGAACCGAATGGTGGTCAAGGACCTCCTCCAACCATATCATTTAGCCTAGCTTATAGCTTTATGCGGTGGTATTCAACCTACTACTCAGTGATTATGTCAAACTCCCACAATAGCAGTAAGAGTCGTCATTTGAACCTATGTATGCATAATCAAACGCCTGACACAACAACGTTACCAAATATGCCAATAAGTAAAGTTTCCCGCTTTAATTTGAAGAGCTATCTAAGGAGGATCAAGAGCTGTCATTGGGGTTATTTCTTTGAGGCAACTAGAGGCAATGTTGTAACAGTTAAGGGTGGCCGCCATCGGGCCATGTTGCAAAACTTTCTTGTGCCATAATTTGATCGCTAGGACTTAGAGAATGCTTAATTCCAATAAGAGAGTGCCACATCACACACAATTTGTGATATGAGCTCGCAAATTTTGCGAGAAGTTTCCCGGCCGGATAATGTCAACAAATGGTGATATCGATTGGCCATCAGCTATCCCCTGAATTGACCCCATTCGATTTCTTGTCCTACGGGTGCTTGAGGAAAAAAGTTACACCAGCAAACCCAATACCACATGAAGCTTAAAGACAACATTTGAAACCAAATTGCTGAAATAAAACCAGAAATCTCCAGAGTTGTTATGAAAAATGATAATTATAAAATTGTTTTCCATTTAAAAGTCGAAAAACAAAAAACATTGACCTGGAACATTAAAAGCACCTTGCATTAATGAATTTCTTAATGTACTCACCAGCTGAGCTTGCGATATCTTCCGGAAATTCAACAATAACAAATGTTGTCTTCAGTTCATTAAAAGGCAGTTTAGGACAGGCTATAATTCCTCTTGTTGTAAAGCCTTCTGGGAGTGTCAGGTCTACCTGAACATTTTCCAATATCTGATCAGATAACGTATTAAGACAATCGAACTAAAAGGGAAGAAATGACACCCCATTGAATAATCAACCCGTTTTAGATATGTGCAAAGTTAATTTACCTGGAATACAATGTGATTTTTGAAGATATGCTTTATACACTGAACAGTGTATTCCGTTTCACTTTCGGTGAGTTGAATAGGTGCAGTTGTTCGGTGAATTGGACCAAGTACTTGAATGCCAGGTAGCTGAGCAAGTCGGACGGCACTTTCCTCTTCTCGAGTTACTTTCGGAGCACGAGATGCTAAAAAGGATTGAAGAAAAAATATAAATTTAAATAAATAAAAATACTGCATTTATACATTATGTAAGAATAAATAAAGCTTCGTTGCCATTACTGGGTAGTCTTTACACTGAAACCATATATGGAAACTGTTCACAAAATATTTGACTGGTTCCACTTTTCGAATGGATTCGTAGGTCATACTGAGTTTTCCCTTGTTTTCATAAATTTTTTTAACTATTCCCTTAAGAGAGGCATACCTATAATACCGGGGCAACGCGCTGGAAATGCTAATACATAAGTGTTTTTTTTTTGTTTTGTTTTGGCAGTCGAAATTTGAAGCGCTTGGAAATACCCTTGTGCCAGAAGGAAGTTCTGAAGAATTCCTGTTCTGTAAGAAAACAAGTTTTGCTATACAAATAATATATCGGGTTTTCCAATAGGGACTTTTTTTTAAATAAAACGCAAACCATTTGAGATATTTCAAAAACTTCATTATCGGCTTGAAGTACAATCAAAACATTTATGAATGTAACTCGACTTCCTTCATATGGCCACCGCGGGCACGTTTGCAGCGGTCGATTCGTTGGACCCAATTTTCGATGACCCGGCCACATATTTCGGCCGAAACGGCCGCTATTTCGCGTTCAATGTTGGCTTTGAGCTCTTCCAACGTCGTCGGCTTGTTGGCATAGACCGATGACTTAACGTAGCCCCAAAGAAAATAGTCTAGAGGCGTTAAATCGCACGAACGAGGCGGCCAACCAACTGGCCCATTTCTTGAGATAACACGCTCATCAAACCTACTCTTCAATAAATCGATTGTATCGTGTGCTGTGTGGCTTGTGGCACCGTCCTGTTGAAACCACATGTCGACCAAGTCCTTATATTCCAATTCGGGCCAAAAATAATCGGTAATCATGGCGCGATAACGATGGCCATTCACAGTAACGTGACGATCGTTATCGTCGACGAAAAAATATGGCCCAATGACGCCGCCGACATGCAAACCGCACCAAACAGTTATTTTTTGTGGATGAAGTGGTGATTCATGAAGCACATGTGGATTTTCACTCGACCAATAACGCATGTTTTGCTTATTGACGAACCCATTGAGCCAAAATGAGCTTTGTCACTGAAGATGATTTTGCGATGAAATTCATCATCTTGGCGCATCTTTTCCAGAGCCCAATCGGAGAACGTACGTCGCTTCAAATGGTCCATCGGCTTCAATTCTTGAGTCAGCTTGATCTTGTATGGGTGTAAACCAAGATCCTTACACAAAATTCGCCATAAAGTGGTGTGGGTGATGCCAAATTCTTGAGAACGCTATGGAATTGACTGATTTGGATGGTTTGCTACGGACGCCTGAACGGCAGCGATATTTTCGACACTTTGACCAACCCGTTGTCTCACTGGCACGGCAACATCACACAACGAATATGTAGGCTCAAATTTTTGCACTAAACTTAGTATTGCCTGTCTACTAGGGCGAGAATTACGACCGAAAATTGGAGTTAACGCTCTTAAAGCTGCGGTCACCGACTCCAAATTTCGGTAGTAAATTTTTATAATTTGCAGAGGTTATTCGTTCGTGTACTTAACCATGATGAACATGTTGAGTTTACTGAATAAATTGACAGTGACAGTTCGATGATTAGTTGATTAGGTGCGGTCACAAATTAAATTCAAAGTTGTCAAGTCCTTATTGGAAAACCCATTACGTGAGATTGAGGAACAAATTGCAGTATTAATCGAAGCTCGTTGAAAAAAACCGATCCTTTAGAAAGATGTAATCGGGTTCAATTTCATTATATCTATTAACGATGACGTTGTCTTTTAAAGGTTCGGATCTTATCATCTAAGCCGACAATATAGAGATAATCTTCCAATTTCAAATCGATTTAGGTATGTATCTTGTTTGCCCTGAATAGTTTGGCCACTGCCATGGTAAGAGAAACAGCTTTTTCCCCTTTTTGATAATAATATCGATCTTATTATTATTTTCATCTTTTTATAAACATTCATTAGGCTTCTCGATAGTATAGTGCTTAGTATACGCGCCTGTCACGCGGGAGACCGGGGTTCGATTCCCCGTCGGGGAGCCTCTGGCACAAGACTAATGACCTTGCCCGGAAAAAACAAATCATTATGGAAAATTTAACAATGCCTCAGGACTTGCTTAAATAAGGCCAAGACCGGTTCCCGGTTGTAGTGCCGATGATGATGATGATAAACATTCATTATAGTTTTATTGTGCAAATGCAGCTGTTTTTAAAAAGATAATGTATTTAAGAAAGTAAGTGCTACTGGCCGTGTCCCAAATAGATGGAAGAGAGCAAACATTCAGCCAATTCCCAAAAAGGGTGACAAATCATCCCTTTCTTCTTATCGACCCATAGCACTAGTTTCTATTCTCTCCAAAGTAATGGAATCACTTATCAACCGTCAAGTTTCAAAATATCTGGAATCAAATGACCTCCTCAATGACCGCCAATATGGCTTTCGTAGCAACAGGTCCACAGGAGATCTGATGGCGTACCTTACCGAAAAGTGGAGCCATTCCATACACTACTTCGGAGAAAACAAGGTTGTTGCATTGGATATTTCAAAAGCCTTCGACGGAGTTTGGCATCCAGTCCTTTTGTCAAAATTGCATTTATATAGAGTGGACAATTCCCCGATCCAATGGATAAGAGACTATCTTTCTGGCTGTTCAATTCAAATGGTTCTTGATGGTGTCAAATCTGTCTCCCATCAAATTAATGCAGGTGTTCCTCGGGATTCGGCACTGTCACCCACTCTCTTCCTGATCTTTATAAATTATCTCTTGTCAATTACTCACAACCCAATTCACTTGTTTGCTGATGATAGCACGTTGGGTTTCTCATACTCATACGAACACTCCCGTCCAACTCTTCGAACGTCACTAGCAATCATCAATTTATGCTTGATACATTGAATTTAGACCTCAACAAGATATGTCAGTGGGGATTATCTAGCCGAGTAGAATTCAATGCCTTAAAAACTCAGTGCTGCCTCTTGTCGTGAAAGGCGAACCCCAAAGTAAATATACTGTCTATGAACGGTACTTGCATCGACGAAGACAAGGAACTATCAATGCTCGGCACTCGAATTAATTCGACTGTTAATTGGAATGACCACATATTTGAAGCTGCGAAAAGTGCAGCGAAATGTATGTGGTTCCTTAAGAGATGCAAAAGATACTTTACTCCTCCCAAGCTGGCCACTATTTACAAGGCGTATCATCATCATCATCATCGGCACTACAACCGGGAACCGGTCTTGGCCTTATTTAGCAAGTCATGAGGCTTGTTAAATTTTCCATAATGATTTATTTTTTCTGGGCAAGGTCATTAGTCTTGCGCCAGGGGCTCCCCGACGGGGAATCGAACCCCGGTCTCCCGGGTGACAGGCGGGTATACTAACCACTATACTATCGAGGAGCCCTCTTTATAAGGCGTATATTCGTCCAAAAATGGAGTTCAACTCCCATATTTAGTCAGGCGCATCCAAAACTGCGCTACACGTGCTCGACAGGATGCAAAATCGAGCAGTGAAACTTATTGGGAACTCAGCTGTGAGTCGATCAGTTCCGTCGTTAGAACACAGGCGCAACGTATCTCCTTTCTATAGGTATTACCACGGTCTTTGCTCAACTGAACTTGCTGAATGTGTTCCGCCCCTTCAGACATTTTCTCGCGATACCCGTCAATCTCGGAATGCGCATCAGTTCACATTGAAAGTGGATTTCAGGCGCACAAATAAACATAGAGTCATTCCTTAGCCGAACGACATGAATGTGGAATGTACTGCCTGATTATGTGTTTCCTGGTCGTTGTGGTCCAGACATTCAAGATCAATATACACCGACACCTCCTTTCCTTATCCATTTCCTCTCCATCCGCTCCCACTGTGCTCTGACATTTAAGGGTACTTCAAAATCCCCTTTTGTTCGCGCGTTAGTGAAAAAAAATATTTGATAAATCTAGGTTTGATAAAAATTGCGAGCAGATTACAGCGGCAACAATTAGAGCTTTTAAGCAATGGCGTTCCAATCCCCCCGGGATCAACAGAGTGAATTTTGGTAGAATAAGAAACGCATGCATCCTGAGAAAGGTTGGCCCAAGGCTAATAACCTTGCCCGGAAAAACAAATTATTATGGACAAGTTAACAATCCTCGGATATGGACCGGATACCGGTGGAGAGACTTACTAAATAAGGCCAAGACCGGATCCCGGTTGTAGTGCCGAACGCATACACCCAGGCAATTGCTACCCCGACGAAGGCTTATAACGACGGAGTAACCAATAAACTTCTTGGGTGCCCAAGCGGTTCACGCCCCTTCTGATTAATGGCAAAAACTATCAGCAGTAACTTCGCTTCTCCTCTTTTCCTCCCCGTTAATAACAGGCAGCAGGACAATAGTCACAAATTCAAAAGATAGCGCTAATATGTTCGCGAATTTATTTCCCCCGAATCCAAGCCTCGATGCTGGTCCTTTGGAGCCACCTGTGGTCACGCCGGTAGGGTCTTTATTGTGGGATTTGACGTTCCGCCCACGTACTATTCAACGTATTCTACGTGAACTGAACTGTAAGAAGGCAATCAGCCCGGACGGAATAACAGCAATAATCCTTAAGGACTGTGCTCCACATCTATCGCCGGTGCTTGTCAGACTCTTTCGCTTATCTTATGCCCGGAGGACATTTCCTACCTGTTGGAAAATCGCTCGAGTTCAGCCAATCCCAAAGACGGGAAAGAAGTGTCTCCCACAAAATTACCGGCCGATAGCATTATTGTCTAGGTTATCCAAACTGATGGAAAAGTCATCAATTTTTTTTTAAATAAACATCTCTCCGGAGAGGCGAACCTATAGCGCCGAGCGGGCGCCCCGAGATGCCATCAAATAACTGTTGCAGTTCTTTTTGAACAGTTGCAGGTTGTAACGCTCCGGGAACACTCGCGTGGGAAGGCAGTTCCACAGCTTCCCCGCTCTGTAGAGGAACGAGTTCTGATGCAGGGATGTTCGCGCCGTCGGGAGATGAACCACAAACGGGTGCGATCCGTCGAATTGTCTTGTGGAGCACATATGAGCCGAATTGCGTGGAACAAAATCACGAATCTCCGAAGAACAGTACCCGTGATAATATCTGTAAAACAGACAGAGGTCGGCTACGCGCCTTCGATATGATAGCGACTGTAGTCCCGACGTCAGTGCCGAGTTCCCGATCAGGCGGATCGCTCGTCTCTGTATGCTCTCAAGTAGATCGAGGGAATGTTTAGGAGCCGAGCTCCAAACATGAGAGCAATATTCGAGCGCGGGTCTAATTTGGGATTTATATAGTAGAAGAAGTTGGGCCGGAGTAAAATATTTCTTGGCTCTAAAAAGATAGCTCCGTTTTCCTGAGGCTGACCTGACGATACTCGACACGTGTTTATGCCATGATACATTCCCACAGACCGTGACGCCGAGCAATTTCAAACTTTCCCCAGCCTCGAGGGCCCGGCCATTCATCATCAGCTGTGGAACCGATGATCCACTTTTCTTTGTGAATGTTGTATATTGTGTCTTCGCTGCATTGAAGTGAGATGTAGCCAGATCGACTCTCTGGATAGGGATCTGTATAAGGGTCTGCAGTGGGAAGAGGCCAATCTCGTCGACTTCAATGCAACGAAGACACAGTATACAGCATTCACAAAGAAAAGTGGATCATCGGTTCCACAGCTGATGATGAATGGCCAGGCCCTCGAATCTAGGGAAAGCATAAAATTGCTCGGCGTCACGTCTGTGGGAATGTATCGTGGCATAAACACGTGTCGAACATCGCCGGGTCCGCCTCTGGGAAACTGAGTTATCTTTTTAGAACCAAGAAATATTTTACTCCGGTACAACTTCTTCTCGTGTATAAATCCCAAATTAGACCCGCGCTCGAATATTGCTCTCATGTTTGGAGCTCTGCTCCTAAACATACCGTGGTCCTACTTGAGAGCATACAGAGACCAGCGATCCGCCTGATCGGGGACTCGGCGCTGACATCGGGACCACAGTCGCTATTATTTGTCTGCTTTGCAGATATTATCACGGGTACTGTTCTTTGGAGATTCATGGTATTATTCCGGTCAAATCGGTTTATGCGCTCCACAAGACAATCCGACGGATCGCACCAATTTGCGGTTCATCTCCCGATGGCGCGAACATCCCAGCATCAAAACTCGTTACGTTACAGAGTGGGAAAACTGTGGAATTGCCTCCCCGTGCGAGTGTTTCCGGTAGAACCTGCAACTGTTCAAGAAGATAATAAAGCTATACAGTATATAGAGAGAAGTATAATAATAAATAAAAAAATAGCTACACATTATATAGAACTGCATATGAATTTGCTAGAAGCCAAAATATCATTGCAAGGCATTTGATATCCAGAAATCCTGTCTTGAAAGTTAATAATAAAAATCACAGTATAGAATAAACAGTCGAGTAAAAGCGCATTTCTTCACACGATTTGGCAAAACCACAACTCAACGAAATGTCGTTAACGTCTAGGATAAAACGACACTTAGCAATGCCTAGAAGATAGGTCAAGATTTGATTTCGTGAATTTTTAGATCATATCACGTGTGTGTTCCAAAAATCAATACTATATGTAACTTACCATTTGAAATCAGCATCGCATCATTTGACGCTTCCTCCTTTACTATGGTAGCCTTTGGCACAGAAGTTAAATCGAATGGAGTACTTAGGTCTCCATTCAGATGTTCAACTAACGCTTTTTCTAACAATGGCAACGAGAAATTGGACCGTTCAATGATGTAATTTTTATACAGGTCTTGTCTTTCGGTTTGTAGTATATGCCAATAGTATGTAGCACGATCGCGGACTTCGTCGAAGGTATCCATTTGACAGCGGCCCAATAATACAAGAATATTACCCAATAAAGATGGACAAGCTGCACCAAACTGGCCAAGAGCAGTTACAGCTGCAGCTCTTACAATTGGACTTTCGAGAATAACACGATTGTAAATAAAACGAATATACTTCGATGGGCTACTAGCATAGGGCCCTTCTTTTCCAAGAAGATGCAGAATCCGTACAGCCAGTGAGACATGTTCGCAATCCTCGATAAATTCACACAAATGGGAAAGTCCAGATTCCTTCGCTTTTGGGTTCTCCTCGATAATTGTTATGATAGTATCCACAATAGAAGTTTTGTATTCCAAACCACCTTCCTCTCGAAGCATGCCACTTAGGAAGTTCATTAAAACAGTATGCTTCCGGGGATATTTCGTGCACAAGGCACATATCGCTTGAACCACGACCACTTTAAATTCATCGGAAATTTCAGCAACAAATGGTGAAATTTGCTTCATCAACCGCTCTACAGAGCTCTCCGAACCTGTTTTTAACAGTGTTGTTATAGCCAGTGTCGCCACCGAACGATTCGAATCAGTTATTAGTCCTTCCAGATCTAAATTGCATGTAGTCACAGCTGAGGCGTGGGTCATTGCTACTTTGTTTAGAGTACGCACGGCGGCAAACCGAAGTGTAGCTTTTGGAGAAGAGCAAAATAATTGCAAAATGCTAAAAGCCGGTGATAAGATACGCGCATCAACTGATTCCAAATTAACAAGTGCATGTGCGGCTTCATATATAACCATCTCGCTTTTGTGCCGTAAACAACGTTCAATGAAGTCAATCATAGGGGATTCTTCTGCCACAAGTTCCTCTTCTTCATATAATTTACAGGCAATTCGAATCTGAAAATTATATAAAAGAAATGTTTAATATTTATAACAGAGTTTGTGAAGTGATACATGGAAGCAATATACAATAATCGATAAAAACTCTAATTTCAAGTATAGTTTAGTTTTGTTTAGTGGGGCTACCACCCCATTTATTGGCTTAATTCAAGCAACATATGTACCAACAGCTAAAGTATATATAAGTTACAAACTAGAGAGCTTAAGAACTTTCTTAACTAGGCTTAACCTGAGGTAACCAGAACAAATTAAGAAGGCCGGAGCAGGGTCGGGAGGTGGGGGCGAGTTATATAGGGTTATACAATAGGGACTTGACAACTTTCAATTTAATTTGTAAACGCACCCTTTCACTAATCATCGAACTGTCACTGTCAATTTATTCAGTAAACTCAACATTTTCATCATGGTTGAGTACACGAACGAACAACTTCTGCAAATTATAAAACTTTACTACCGAAAAAAAATTGTCAAGTCCCTATTGGAAGACCCATTATTTCATCAAACTTTTTATAGTGAATATTGTATCTGGCCCTGAGACTTGTTAAATTTTCCATAATGATTTGTTTTTTTTATCGGGCAAGGTCATTAGTCTTGCGCCAGAGGCTCCCCGACGGGGAATCGAACTAGAATAGAGAAGGCATAAACCACCGATAAACTGTTGTTCTCGAAGGAGCAGATGTATAATAACATTTTTAGAACCATTGCAATGATTGTTTAGAAGTTTTTCCCATCAAGAAATAATGTTTGATCAAGATGCGATACAGGTAGTCCCCGACTTACGACCGTTCGACTTATGACTATTCGCACTTACGACCATTTTTTTCCAATTTTTTTCATAGAAAATACTTAAAGAAGACAAATATGTAGTTGCGGGGAATCCCTAAAATATATGAGAAAAATTTAAAAAAAAAAACAAAGTAAAAAAATTCGATTTATATACATATTTCAGTACAAATAATACATTACATTAGTTAAGTCGGAATTTTTTTTATATGAAATTCGACTTGCGACTTAATCGACTTACGACCGATGACCAGGAACCTATCTCGGTCGTAAGTCGGGGAATACCTGTATTCCTGTTTTTTCATTTTTTTATGAAGGCGAAAGTGGCCTGACTTAAACTACGATGGCATGTAAACGAATGAACGAAATGTCATGAAGGTTCATACATAAACTAGAGACAGATGATCCTTTCGAAATGAGGCATGTTCAGTTCTCATCTAGTGGCGCCATCTATTGAAAATCACGAAGTCACTGAAACTTATGCACATTGAAATCACCCGCAATAACGATTTCAGTGTGCGGATATACCACAGGATCAAGATCCTATAGATAAAATCACATAGAGCATCAAATTCGTTAAAGGATGCGTTTCTATCCCAGTTTGGACTTCTGTACAGAAAGCGGTAATGTTTAATATACCTACGAAGGTGAAGTTTTAGCCACGAGAAATTAAATTCTGGATTGGAGCAGAGCCCATATTGTGGCAGAAGCTGATACGCAATATCACTTCGTATATATTGTATGTGGCTAGACTAGGTTGCGGAAAGAACAGACGAACTAAGTTACGACCGGGTATAGTAAAATCAGAAATATCTGTATCAGTTATTACTAGAGTCTCGCTAAGTCGAAGTGTGGCGGTTCCACGAACCGCACAAATCATCATCGGCTGAGATGTCTTCGTTCCACCAAGGAACGTAGTCACCTATAACCAAACTCCACGAACCGCACAAATCAACATAGGATGAGATGTCTTCTTTCCACCAAGGAACATACTCACAAATATCTGAACTTTACGTGCCCACAGACACGTGGTCCCAAAGTCCACGCGTTCACCCGACCAAAGGTGACATTCATACTGGTGTCAACAACCCCACGTATCCACAGATACGTGGGCCACAAGTCCCGAACAATTTTCCTACGCCTGAACGGCGATCGAAGTACATGACCCAGCACAGAAATTGTGTATCGATCCATCAACTGGATAAACACAAACGGTCGGCACAGCTGCGCCAGATGTCGACAAACATCACATCCCCGGCGATAAGCCAATTGCCGGAAAACAATCCGTCGGCAAAACCTTTGTCCCTGCTGCAATCCACTTCGCCTAAACAAAGACCGCGGCGCGGCAACAGCAATAATCGAAAACCCTGTTCCCATAGGGCAAAGTAAACACGATCCCAGGATCGCCTAAAGTAAACCACACATTCGACTGTTTGCTTAAGCAACGCAACAGAAGTGTGAAAATTCTGATGAACCTAAAGACGACAACCCCCGCGTATGTATGCGCGAGCGCGATCTTCCCTGGTGGAGAGATTCTCGATGGAGAGAATGTCACCACCCAGAGAAAGCGAAAGGAGAAAGAACACTATGGGGTGAATAGAATCACCCCCCGGAGAAGAAAGAACAGTCGACATAGGGAGTCTGGAGGAGGAAGTTATATTTTATGAACGGTGGTGTTAAGAATGGACAACGATAAGACCGTGCATAGAATCCTTGACGGTAAACCAAGGGGAAAGAGACCGACAGGGAGGATAATGTTAGGTTGGACCTCGAGGAAATCCGATCGGATGGTCGAACGTGGAAGGAGAGCGCACGGGACAGGGAACAATGGCGGAGTCGAGTCAGTGAGGTCATGAACTTTGGGGTTCCTACAGGCCAATAAATAGTAATAGTAGTGTTAAGACCGAGTTTCTGGGCGGCTTACGTGTTTATAGTGCCGTCGCGAATTTGTTTGGGGGTTTAAAAGTAACATACAGTAACGAACGAGCTTGTGGTTTTGCGAAGTGATAATCACTAAGGACATACAAAATTTGCGTTTACGGAATTACGCGGCACTTTCCGAACAATTAAATTAAGTGCTGTTTCAAAAATTAAGACGATTTGTGGTGTCGTGGAAGTTTGTGGTTTTCTTTTGGTATACCACCCGAACTATTCTTATAAACATAAAAATAAATAGTGTGTCCTAGACGGTTAAGTTTACAGAAACCAAACGAATTAAGAAAGAATAAAAGGCAAGGCTATATAAACTCAGTTTCGTGTTTTATTTTGTGCTGCATTCGCTCCGTGTTCCATGTTGTTCTTTTTCGTTTGTGGACAGTGTTCGGCGGAACACTTCAGAGACATGGACTAAAAATCCACCAAAGGATTGCTGATTTCTGGTTAGAGACGTGGGCAGACACAGAGGAGAAATTGCATCTTAGGACGCGAATGTTACAAAGATCGATGTGAAATTCCCACTCTATTCATATGTGAAATGCCTGTATCATATGATATGCTTACGAACCAGGTAGACTGAAGTCGGAGATATATGTATTAGTTATTACCTGGGTTTCGCTAAGTGCAAGGATTGCTGGTTTCTGGTTAGAAACATGAGTAGACACAGAAGAGAAAATACATCTTAGGCTGCGAATATTACACAGATCGACGCGAAATTCCCGTTCTATTGAAATGGCCCGACACCGAAAACCAAAAACTGAATCAACTCTTATGCTGATGACAACAATTTAGTTCCTTTAACTAGAAGCAATTGCTTCTGACGACTTACCCAAATATTAGTTTTTGCAAAGCTCATTGAATTCCATACCGAAAAATATAATTACTAATAACTATTCTAGTGGAATTGAATGCCCCCAAAACAAAATATTTCCATCTGCCATTTAAGAGAAACTGGAAAATAGACCCATTGCTTGTGAATGAATTCGATCCCTAATTGGAAGCAGCACATATTTGAAGCTGCGGGAAGTGCGGCTAAATGTATGCAGTTCTTAAGAAATGCAAAAATTACCTCACCTAACTTCAACTGGTCAGGATTTACAATTTCCGTTCTAAACAGAAATTCAATGTCCACATTTGGTCAAGCGCATTTAAAACAACTGTGCATTAAATTAGCAAATATTAAAAGTCGTCAAAATATTAGAGAGACGTTTAAGATTTATTATTTTATTACCTTGAATTGTGCCTTAATATCGAAGGCGTATAGTTGTTCACAGTGGCAATTCAATTAGCATCAGGTGGTAAATATAACCATGAAGGTCGTAAGAAAATTAGGTTCAATAGAGACCAGATGAAACCTAATATCAGAAAAGATACACAACTTAGAAGTCGCGTTCCACTACTCAAGTATTCATTCGCACATTATAGCCATCATCGAAAAGTGCACATCGGTCCACATTATAAGTCAATTTTAGAATGACCGATAACTACAGGGGCCTTACTCTTCAGCCGTGCTACACAACCCTGTAAAATCACCATTTAAAATATTATGACGCACATGACAATCAGTACTCGCTACAATTGGTGTCAGAAGTGGGATTAATTATTGGTGAAGTGAATAAGTCTGTGAAAGTGTGTTGTGACGATGTCAGAACGACATTTGGAGGATCTTCGCGTTCCTGAGTTGAAGAAGGAACTTGAGGACCGGAATATGGATAGCAGAGGACAGAAGAAAATTCTTCGACAGCGTCTGGAAGCAGCAATGGAGGAAGAGGGTATTGATGTCGACACATATGTTTTTACGATTGGGCCAGACTGTGCAGATGAAGAAGAAACAGCGAGTCAAGATGGTGCCAATGTAACGGAGAAGAGTTCGCCACAGTTGGACATTTCGGAGATGTTCCGGATGATGATGACAAAATTGGACACGCAAGCTACAGATATTAATACAAAATTGGACGCGCAAGCTGCAGATGTTAATGCAAAATTAGATGCCCAAACGCAGTGGATGAAATGTAATTTTCAGCACTTTAAGGAAGAAATGGATCTAAAAAACGAAGCTGAATTTAAGAAAGTCACCGATGAAATAACTCGAATCGAGAAGAGACTTGAGTGTGTTGAAGGAAATAAGACATCGCCTAGCAATCAACATGACTACAAAGATACAAGGATGCAACTGCCAACCTTCGATGGAACGGGACCCTTCTCCGTATTTATACGTCAGTTTGACGCTGCGGCCAATTATAATAAGTCGTCGGATGAGCAGAAGTCAACATCACAAATCTTGTCACTTCGCGGGGCGACTGCAGAATTGCTACAAACCATACCAGCAGAGAAGCAAACAGATTTCCAAACGGTAAAAGACGGCCTTGAAGCTAGGTATGGAGACAACCACATGCAGCAGGTCTACCGCATGCAACTGCGGAGCAGAACGCAGAAACCTGGAGAAAATCTTCAACAGTTGCAGGCAGACATTGAGCGATTGGCAAACTTGTCTTATTCAAATATGACTAAGGAATTTCTGAACGAGGTAGCAATGGATGCATTTATAAATGCACTCCAAGATCGGGACTTGCAACAAGCCGTTCGTTTGGCAGGAAAGAAGACGATTAATGAAATACTGGCGTTCGCATTGGGATATAAATCTGCTAAACTGGCTACCAGGAGTACATATAGAGTTCGAGAAATGTCTCTCCAGGAATGTTCCTGCCAAAGAATCGGGCATGTACAACGGAGAACCCCGAGACCTAATATGAAGTGTTGGACATGCGGCGAAGTCGGCCGCATCTCTGTCGACTGTAGGAAACGTCGACCAATGAATGAAACATCAAGCGAGAATTGTTGTTCATGCGCTAATCATAAGAGGAGACTATCAACGGACCAACCTGAGGCCAATAGCTCGGGAAACTTGTAAGGGCAGACTTTACGGGGCGAAAGTCGCCTGGTGGAATGTGCAGCCCCAGCATCGTAACTGTATCACAGCTTCAACGGGATAATCAAAGTTTGGTTATAACTACGATTGTTAATGCAAGGACAACAACAGTGACAATCGACACTGGAGCAACGAGATCCATAATTCGACCGGATGTCGTAGGCCCTTAATAAAAATAGAAGATACGCCTTGAAGACTGCCACAGGAGAATGTTCTACAGTCTACGGAGAAGTCGAGAGCATAATAGTGCTGGGCAATATTTCCATCTCCCACCAATTTTTAGTTGCCGATATTACGGACGAATGCATTCTTGGAATGGATTTCATGAAGGAGCACCAAGTTGTTCTATATATTGGGCAAAGAACACTGCGAATTGGTAACTTGGAGATTGCTATTACACTGCAAGACGAACAATTGCGAAGGCTGAAATGTTATGTGCGTGAGGAGGATGAGATCCCAGCTCGTTCAGACTCGGTAATTTGGACCAGTCTCGAGAGTGATCCTGGTGACAATCGATTTTACATCACCGAAGCTGTACAAAATCAGCGTAAGGGGAACATCCTTGTTGGGAAAGCCCTTATCGATGGGAAGAACCACATCGTACCCGTAGGAGTACTAAATGCGTCCAAGGAGCCGATCGCAATAAGAAAAGGAGAGGTAATCGCAGAATGTGCACCCGTGTCAATGATAAGCTCAATTCAGACAAGGGGAGAGGACCATTCAATTCAACAGCCCTCTGGTGCATCCTCTGTGGTTAATAGGTTGATGTCCCAGAAAATCGGATTAACAGATAGAGAAAAGGCAAGCGTTAAATCACTCCTGAACGATTTTTTTGATATTTTTGTGACAGGAAGTGATAAATGCGGACGCACCGGTATAGTTAAACATCGCATTGACACGGATGAGTCAAGACCTATAAGGCAGCCACCTCGTCGACTACCGTTGACCAAACAATCAGAAGTCGGCAACATGATTCGAGAGATGGAAGAGCAAGGAGTTATCGAGAAATCATCGAGCCCATGGGCTTCGTCGGTAGTGCTCGTCAAGAAGAACGATGGGACAACTAGATTTTGTGTCGACTACCGCCGGTTAAACGACGTTACGAAGAAAGACAGTTACCCACTTCCTCGAATCGACGACACACTAGATACCATTTCTGGAGCTCAGTGGTTCTCAACATTGGACCTAAAAAGCGGTTACTGACAAGTGGAAGTGAAGGAGGAGGACTAGGAGAAGACAGCGTTTACTACCGGAAACGGACTTTATCAATTCAACGTGATGCCTTTTGGATTGTGTAATGGTCCAGCCATGTTTGAACGATTAATGGAAAATGTTCTACGGGGACTTACATGCAAGACGTGTCTTGTGTACTTCGACGATATCATCGTTTTTGGAAGGAATTTACCAGAACACATCAATAATCTGCGTTCCGTCTTCGAACGACTAAGACAGGCCAACTTAAAGCTCAATTCGAAGAAATGTGAACTCTTCCAAAGGAGAGTAAAATTCCTGGGACATATCGTTTCATCTGCACGAGTTCAAACCGATCCTGATAAGATATCAGCTGTCCAAGAGTGGCCTACTCCAGAAGATAAGCAACAGTTAAGAAGCGTTATGGGATTAGCCACATATTACCGACGGTTTGTTAAAGGTTTCGCCAATGTGGCTAAAACCCTACACGAACTCAAGGGTAAAGACAAGAAATTCAATTGGACAGAAAAATGTGAGGCAGCATTCAACACATTGAAGGCCGAGTTATGTAAGACTTGGCATTCCCAAGATCGGATCGCCCATTTATATTGGATACTGATGGAAGTAACACAGGAATCGGAGCAGTGTTGTCACAGGAAGTCGATGGTAAAGAGAGAGTTGCCGCATATCATAGTCGAGTTCTATCTAAGTCAGAGAGAAATTACTGCGCAACAAGAAAGGAACTGCTGGCTGTCGTAGAAGCCGTTAAGAATTTCCATAAGTACCTCTACGGACGTCGATTCCACCTTCGAACGGATCATGCCGCCCTGAAATGGTTGTTAAATTTTAAGAATCCAGAAGGACAGATAGCTCGATGGATCGAACGACTTCAAACGTTCGATTTCCAAATTTCCCACCGTCAAAAGGTGCATAATAACGCTGATGCTCTATCAAGACGACCATGTAAGCCAGATTGTAAACATTGTCATAGAGCGGAAGAGAAAGAAGAGGCGTACGACCTGCGAAATGTACAAGTAGAAGTATTAGATGGGTGGACGAGTGATGCTATACGCGCAGCTCAACTTCAGGATGAAGATATGTCACTAATCCTGGAACACAAAAAAAAGAACGAGCGGCCAACTTGGAACAATATTTCCGACAAGAGTGAAACATTTAAAGCATATTGGGCACAATGGAATTCCTTGCTGGTGAAAGATGGAATTCTAAAGCGTAAATGGGAAGCCGCGGACGGAAAATCCCATCGAATGCAGATTCTAGTCCCACCATCAAAAGTGAAGGATGTACTAACAGAAATGTACGACGGGGCTTCCGGTGGACATCTGGGAGTTAATAAGACACTATCAAAATTACGATCTCGCTTCTACTGGCTTCACATGAAAGATGACGTCGAGTCTTGGTATAGGAAGTGCACAACTTGCACTCCGACCAAAGGACCAACAGTAAAACCAAGAAGCGCTATGAAGCAGTACAATTTGAGTGCCCCTTTTGAGCGAATTGCGATTGATATCTCAGGACCATTCCCAAAAACAAACGACAACAACAAATACATGTTGGTTATCATGGATTACTTCAGCAAGTGGGTGGAAGTGTGGGATAGAACGTATGTGTGCCGACATTGGCACTGGTTAACTCCTACTCCACGGATTGCTCACCTAATTTGATGAAATAAAACACTGGTTACACTGTTGGAATTTTATTGTGTATTGTACTACTGGTCGGTGTTTTTTGCATTGTACATTAATTCAATTTTTAATGGCAGCGACACAGGACACACGCTTCACAATTAAAAGAGTCTAGACTTGTATTTACTTAACTTTTAAATTTCGAAAATCAAACAGTTAATTAACTTATGCCTTGTTTGTTGCTTGTCTTTTACCTTTTTGGTATTATTTATTCGTTTTCACTAAACTATAGAACACGCAAACACATTCGACGTCACTCGATTTTCCGGGCGCACTCCACTTAGGTTGAGACTCGACTCCTTTACCACTATTTAATCGACTAAACTACTTTTGCGCGCGGATCACCTTGTTGGCTCGTGATGCGAGCTCATGGGTGGTCGAACCGTGGGAATGAAAATTCATGAAAAAGCATCTTTGGGATAAGTATTTGCAGTTTTCCAAATACTACGCTAGGGATTAGGATGTATTCGGGATAATTACACAATGATGGTTGTGTTTACAACCATGTTAATTGCGTATTGCATTCCTATGGAGTCATGGTTGAGTATTTACACTGGCATTAAATTCGGCTCTTGGCAGCTAGGCGCGAATTGCGCCGGTGCTTTGCCGTGAGTACTGGTGCAACATGAAAATCTGTTGCGCACGTGTGGGACAGTAAATGCAGGCAGACAGGGGTTCTGCTGATTGTTTCCATAATCCACTTCGGTTATCTAGTATGGCAACCGAAATGTTTTCTTTTTAGAACAATGCTGAGATGCATTGATGTATGCGGTACTGGCGTACCGAATTTCTTCTAGGGAAAATAGATATAACGCGTTAATTGTGTGAATGTCCTTGATGGGCAGATGCTTGATGTTGGATGCGATTTTCATAATCGAAAGGTAATGCAATCGGTGGGAGAACGCTTGGGGAAGTTATTGCGCTTGCATACGCAAAAATGAAAAAAATTAGTGGAGCCTTAGGAAGGAAAATTTGGAGGTAGGTTGAAAAGGTAGCAGTAGCGTTGGTAGAGACGCCACAGAAGTCCTTCCAATTCCAAAACCAAGAAGCAACAACCATCATTGAGCAGCTTATCCATAATTGGATCAGCAGATATGGAATTCCCTGTGAACTTCATTCCGATCAAGGCCGAAACTTCGAATCACAGATATTTCAAGGCATCTGTGCGGCACTAAGCGTACGGAAAACCAGGACCACATCCTTACATCCGCAGTCAGACGCAATGGTCGAAAGGTTCAACCGAACAATGAAAGAGTATTTATCGAAGGTCGTTAGTGATCACCAACGAGATTAGGACAAATATGTACAAACCTTTCTCATGAGTTATAGATCGGCTAATCACGATACGACAGGTCATTCTCCAGCAAGAATTATATTTGGACGAGAGATACGATTACCAGCCGATCTGCGATTCGGAATACCTCCAGACGCCATAGATAAAACCGAAGACTACGTAGCCGACTGGAGAAATCGCCTCGACGAGATTCATCATTTGGTTCGAAAGCAAATCAAGGTATCAAGTGACAGGATGAAAACAAGGTACGACGTTCGAGCCAACGCATCCGGATTTAATGCAGGCGATAACGTGTGGCTTTATAACCCTCACCGGCAAAAAGGAAGGTCTCCGAAGGTGCAGCAACATTGGGAAGGCCCGTATAAGATTCTCACAAGAATTAACGACGTTGTCTATAGGATTCAGCGAAGACCGAACGCCAAGATGAAAGTGGTACATCGTGACCGACTGGCGACTTTTGTTAACCCAGGTGACCAGTGAACTTAGTTCGGGACGAACTAATCTAGGCGGAGAGTGGTGTGACGCATACGACAATTAGTACTAGAATATTCTAGAAAGTCTGAAACAAAGTACTAGAATATTCTAGAAAGTACTGGAAAACTGGAGACTAGGAGTAATAGAAAATTTGAGGCTATGGAACGGACAGAAGCGAAACACCAAATCAGAATGAGGAAACGGTATAAATACGTCGCACACAGATCATGAAGCAATGAAGTAAGAAGTAAGCAGTAAAAGACGCGATAAGTACGGAAGCGATAAGTCAAGAAATCGTTAAGTGTACGGTAAAAGTAACGGTTGTTATTAACGGACTAATAAAGTGTTACATTAATTCAAAATCGATTTAACGGCTCTTATTTATTAAAAATAATTAATCCAGCGAACCCTAAGCTCGCTACAATATCATAAAATTATCTATTGCAAGTAAATATTATAAAATCACCTATTGCAAGTAAATTGTGTTATAAAATAAATATCTGTACAATGATAGACTAATCCGGGCTAATTATTTTGCCCAGAAAAAAAACTATTATGGAAAATGTTAACAAGCCTCGGGACTTGTTAAATAAGGCCAAGACCGAATCCCAGTTGTTGTGCCGATGATGATGATGATGATAATGATAAACTACTGCTACTAATCATTACCCTACAAGCCAATAAATAAGTAATAATAAATTGGAACTTACCAACATGCAAACAGCGTAGGGACTCTTGAGTCGTTCTTTAGTTAACTTGTTAACTAATTTTGAAACTGCTAAACGATCTGATTTTCGGATGTGGTACAACAATCCCAAGGCATGATAGTGCACCATGTTATCACTATTGAGTGCCTCCTGTGCTTCATTGGCCCACCTTTTAACCACATCTCCAGATTGATTAGCCAATCGTAGTGAGCTGACTAAGGCCGCACATGAAACAGCTGCGTTTTTGTCAACTATGCATTGTTTCATGTAACGTTCAACACCTTGCAGCATTGTGTTATCTGTTATGCTACAGAGTGCACGAATTGCCGCAGGCCTATATAAATCCTCCTTGCCTGTCATGTCCTTTGTTAATGAACTTGTCACGATGATGACGTCTTCAGCGATTGAACTAAGCTCTTTAATTCCTAAGTATACCATTCTTCGAAGAACTACATCTTTTGATTGGAACAATTTCGTCATTGCGAAAAAGCATTCGGTGGCTTCTCGTGACGTCAGTTGCTCACCCTAAAACATAACAATCAGATAAAATATGTTTGTCTAAATGACATTAAAGACTTACCTGGTTGATAAGGTATAGAATCTTGGTAAGAATTTGGATGCATTTTCGAGGGTTCACAGTAGTGTCATTGAAAACACGAGTCTCCTGCAGCACAGAAGTCTTTTCTAAATGCTGATACACATTAGATTGGCCTGGAAAAGGAATTGGATATAATAGTTATTAACCAACGGAAGGAATTTATAAAAATTTTCCTATGCGGCAATGCATATAGTCAATGTGAATGTGAATGTTTAGTTAACTCTATGATAAGTAAATTTTTATACAAATTTCATATCTGCGTCCAAATCTGAAGTATTGAGAGAACATATGTTACTATGGTGACTTAGTTTAATATTTACAATGAAATGTCAGCATGTTAGGAATACATCACTTGCTCTAAACAAGGTCAATGATTTACGACAATACTGACAACTTTCGTAAGCCATATAGTAAGAAATACATTTCGATAATACGAGGACTCTTCTAAGTTTTCTAGACATGTAAGTTAAGAGCAAGTCATATCATGTAAACGTGTTTATATGTTGTATCTTAATGACGTCTATCTTCCCATTTCTATATAAAAACTGAAGGCGAATACTTTCCTTAAAAATACTAAATAGTCCAAAATCGCTTAACTTTAGCTGGAAATTTCCAGCATAGTTTTCTCATCAAGGAACGGCTTGATTGGTGTGGATACTGTACTTCATTCATTCACTAAAAACCAACTTCGGGATTTCAAACAAACGTAGAGAGCTATTACTCAACCACACAATGTCCTAATTCTGTATTTTGGTTTCACAATTCAATCAAATAATATTCACCACAATAGTACTTTCTTATTCTTCAAGTAAGGTTCATTCAAGTATCATTCCTTGCTGTTGGGACTAAAAAAATTAAGGCAACTTAATGCAAACTTTGTATTTATAACCCATCGGCTCGTATTGTTAACATTTACTTGTCGGTTCAATCACTTCTCTTAAAATAAATCAAATGAGGCAAATGAAATTGGAAGTCCATACAGAGCGAATAGGATAAATCCACGATGGATATATTTTGTTCCACAAGTTATGGCCTGGTGATCATATGTAATTAATGCACTCAAAGATTGGGCAAGAGAATTTGATAAAGGAGGCACCTGAGAATTCCTTAGATTTACGATTTATGAAACCAAACAATACCTTTTCCTTGGGGAATTTTTGATCATAGAGCAACATGAATTTCAATTTCCTGTCGCAGCTGACATCAATCTATAAAGGAATTATTTTTAATAGAGTCATTGTAAATTATTTTCTAGGAGTAGTGAGAGAACATCTATTGGAGCATATAAAGCATGTTCCGAAAAGAATAAAAGATCTTAGTAAAAGTAAATAAAACAAATTGCATATGATAACTTGATGGCTTCTGAATTATCTGGCTTGGTCTATAGCAATTATGTATGAGAAATATTGTTGGCCAATGTTCGTCATGGTTTCGGCGGCACACCTCCAAACGATGATCCAAATTTTCTTTAACCTCGCTACATAAGTGCTCTTCATTCTTGTCAGTATGCATTGTTATCCCGTCCCTCAGCAGATGAATTTTTGATGATTTATTTGCATAAACCTCACTATTAGAATAGCCCCAATGAAAGAAGTCCAAAGGCAAATGGAACTTTACATGCAATGTAGCCATTGTTTGGTGCAGCGCCATTCTGTTGAAATCACATACCATATTGTCGATATCAACAGCGTCCAATTCCAACCAAAGAGTTGGGTATCATTGCAGGGTAACGTTCACCATTCACCGAAACCTAATTTTCTCCATTACCTTCGAAAAAAGGTCCAATGATTCCTCCAGAATTCAGAAAATGCTCACGAAATAGTTACCTCTTTATGGATACATAGGCTTTTCGACAGTCGTCCTTAAACTGCCATCAGCCCGAATAAAATAGTTCTACTTATTCAATAAGCCACTAACATTAAAACGGACTTCATGACTAAGGATATCCATTGTGTTCTGTGAGTAGGGCTTTAGTATATATTCACATATAAGCTGGCTTGTGGTAAAAGCTGACTAAAGCCGGGTAGTACGTGGGACTACATTGCGTTGCCGCCCGGTGAAATATCACCTCATCGATCTGTAGGTTCTGTGAAATGATCGGGAGAAATCCCTGGTCGGCTTTCGGGGCTTGGTTGATGGACTGGTCTGAGAAACGGTTGATGTAGGTGGTTTCAAGATGAGATACCACCCTCCTGTACACTCCGCGATATCGGTGGGAAAAATTTGCGACTACGTTCCGAAAGTTGGGCTGTTGGCCCGGACTAAAATAGAGATAATTCATGATGGCAGCGTCTAAGATAAGGAATTCCGGAGGTGAACTAGTTTCCCGTTTAGTTCTTCGGGATGGATGCAACTGGTAAATAACCAAAATATCACCGTGTAATCGGGTCTGCCCACTAAACACTGTCAATGATCAACTAATAACGGCATTTTGTCACGTCAGGGGCATCGGCTTCACCAATAGGAATGTAAACGCCATATACCAATATTTATAAACAGGACAACCTGATATTCTAGCCTCAACCGAGACCAAGGTCTACTCGTCAATTGACTCGACATATCTTCGTTGCCTAAGACACGACTTACACTCGAGATTTATTTTAAGGATAGAATCTGGGTCTTCACCCGTACTAATTTGGCTTGGCAAAGGGAAGAACCATTAGAACCCAATAACTTGCACATCATTTGGATGAAAATCGTGCTGGTGTTCTGTCATAATTCTTTGTTGTTTCTACCGCTCCTTGAATGACGATCGACCAGTGAAAATTTTCGATCATCTTTCACATACTGGATACAAATTAACACCTAGCTTTCTGCTGACCTTAACGTACACAATTTCAACTAATTAGTAGATTCTTACAGAACTAACGAGGCTGGGAGGCTAGCCGAAGCCTTCGATGTTAAACACAATTTGGCTGAACTGAGGAACCTACCGGACACGTGATGTCATTCTGCAAATACCCTACATCTACTTTTGCCACCCGAGACAAGCATTTATACCCTGGGAAACTTGAATCACTATTTGATATCACTTACATCTCATACGAATAATTAACCTAAGCGGCCTCGCCAGGTATAGAGATTCCGGGCTGGGAACTGAGACGATTTCAGAGATTTCTTCACATTCTTTTCATAGTCAGACGGCCGCTTTAGAAGTTCCGATGTTAGCGACTGTGCGGGGTCGGTCGCGGAAAGTATTCTTCTCGGTATGGAACTTCCCATTCCAAATGCCATTAAACGAAATGCATCTGATAATTTTTTTTTAATTCGAACAGATTACGGCGGCAACAAATAGAGCTTTTAAACGGATTTTACAGAAACGCGTTCTGATCCTACGGAGAACAACAAAACGAATTTGTTTATAATCAGAAATGCATACAACTAGCCGATTAAAACCGCGAAGAAGCCCTGCAATGACAAACTGCTTGAGTGCCCAACTTGTTCGCATCCCTTCTGATCAATGACAAAGGTTGTTAGCAGTAAGTTCGCTTCCTCCTCTTTTACTCCGTTAGTGACGGACACCGTGGCACTAGTCACGAAATCAAATGATAAAGTCAATGTTTTCGCGAATTTATTCTCCGTGGATTCAACCATCGATATCAGTCTTTTCGAGTCGCTTGTCATCGCGCCGGTGCATGCTCCAATACCAGATGTAAAGTTCCATAGACGTGCTATTAAACGCATTCTCTGTGGGTTCGACTGTAAGAAAGCAACTGGTCCGGATGGGATACCAGCAATAGACTTTAAAAACTGTACTCCAGAACTGTCGTCGGTTCTTAGCAAACTCTTTCGCTTATCATACGCAGAGATGAAATGTAACTGAGATGTACCCAGATCGACTCTCTGAATCACAATCCGGATAGAAATCTATAGCGTTTGGGATGATAGTGAAGAACGTGTGATTCGAACTGACGCTATGACAGTTAGAATCACCAAAATTTGAACCAATGGTTAACACATCTGGCTACTGGCCGCGTGTACGAATTCGATTTCTAAACTCAAGTACATTCGACTGATGTGGATTTATCGCTATGGTATACGGCTCTGATGCATTTTCTTATTCGATTTTTGTTCAGTGTTCTTCACTATTTGCTTGTGTATTGTGTGTTTCTGTTAGAAACGCCACAGGATTATAACCCAAAAATAGCAAAGTAAGAAAAATTAATTTTTATTGAACGCCCATTCTCGCAATAGGCTTATCTTTATCACGTTCTTGAATTGCTAATCTTTCCGTAATGAAAATTGCCAAAGGCTGAACTTACCAAGTGAAAAAATTAATGTCAACCATTTTTTCACGTTTGTGCCTCACTCAACATCTTTCTTGCTAATTGAAGGCTGTTCATATTAATGTTAGAAATCTTGAACCGTCTTGTCAAGAAAATTCCTTATTATTAGTGTTTGTTGTTATTATCGTTTTTCTTATTCTGTATTACTTTTTATATATATTGTTACAAATTCAAAACCGACACAGTTGTCAACCGTTAGCGTGACCTCATGGCGTCGCATCGAGCCTTAAGCCAAATAATACGACATCGACACACCGATTCTGGAGCCATCTAGAGGAATACTGGAGAATACACAAAACTGACAGAAACGTCAGAAGAAGACGGAACGACAAAAAGAACACGTGGCGAAGACGAGGATTTGAATTGCTGATCGTTGGAACGTTGAGTTTGCATTGATACACAAGGAGATTTGCTGATCGTTGGAACGTTGAGTTTGCATTGATACGCAAGGAGATTCATAAGGAGAGCTAGAGAACACGGATTAAGGAACTTAACGGAGGAAAACAGAGGTTGCCCATGAAACCATTGAAGCACCCCTGCGATCCAGAGGTCGAACTCGCGCAAAGAAACGTATAGTTTAAACTGGACATAGTTTAACGGTCGTGTGCGGAGTAGAAACGTAACATTATTAAGCCAACTCATTCCGTGCCATGAAATACAGGTAACTGTTGGAGTTATTTTCGAACATTTAGAAATTGTAGTGCCTTGAAACACTCGCGCGACAACGAATTTTGGTATTGAGTTCTACATTCCCTTGTGAAGTAAATTGCAAATTGATGGCATCCTTCAGATTTTGGAATGTAAGTGAATTGAATTCCTTGGAAACATATTGTTAATCAATCCGACGGGGGGAGGAAGGGCATCGACTGGAATCTTGTTTAAAAACAGAAAAATTGCGGATTTTTAAATGCAACAATATTTCAGCTTTTCGTCGCGGTGTTCTGCACAAAACTATCATTGAAAAAATCTTTCAGCCTATCCGAAAATTCAACCCATTTCGATCATAAAATAAAAGTTGACTTATTTCGGTCATTAAAAGACATTTTAAATAAGGAAAAAGGTACCTGAAATCTTATCTATCCCGTGATACTTTAATATTTGATATTTGCTAAGTAAGGATGATCGAAGGTAATGTGGCGGATTTGTAAAACTCTGGCAAATTTTCCAAATTTAATTTTTTTCGTTGCTCAAATTACACTTAGAAACACGGCGTAATTATTTTTTTTAAGCAAACTCTGACGTTCCGTTGCTATAATAATGTTTGCCTTCAAAGTTTAGCTGGCGAATGTGAAATAAAAAGAAAGTAATTCATTTAAAATTTCGCTATGGGCACACACGTTGAACTTCGCGGTTAAAAAGAGAATAAAAGCAATCTTCATTTCTTTAAGAAAAAGTTTAATGCAATTAACTTTTGGTAATTTTGAGCTATTATAACGATGTTAATAAAGAATCAATTTGAACTAAATAAATACAATAAATTGTTAACTATCTGTAATTTAAAGGCGGCAGCTACGCGTGCAGAATACAAGTATTCTATCCGACACAAATTAATTCCGAGAGGAGTGTGTTGATTTGTAATAAAGCTGCAAGATATTAAACCGCTTTCTGAGGAATTCCTAAAGTTATTCATGATTTTTTCCATGGACATTGAGAAGGAAAGATTCGTGCTATGAGCGTTTGTGGCGTTTCTAACAGATACACACACACAGTACACAAGCAAATAGTGAAGAACAAAAATCAAATATGTGAAAAGCATCAGCGCCGGGTACCATAGTAACAACATAGCAATTCCACATCAGCTGTGTGTACTTCATGATAACTATCGAATTCGAACACGCAGCCATGGACTGATGTTTTCAGGCTTTGGTTCTATTTTTAGTGATTCTAACAGTTATAGCGTCGGTTCGAAACGCATGTGCTTCACTATCGTCGCAAACGCTATACGTTCAAAAGCTTTTGAAGTCTATTGCCAAGAAAAGACAGGGTGAGAAAAAATGTTTCAGGGTTAAATACATGAGAAGTTTATTGAACTGGGGCGATTCAATTCGAAGAAGAAGACTATAATCGATCAATCAATGAATTGAGTATGGAAAGAACACGGAGCTAATAACACAGTATTAATACAGAATTGGTTACAAATAGCATTCAAAAAGGTCAATAACTGCACTGACGAATTTGTGTGCTTCGATTTGTAAGGATATTAAATACGAGGGCAGTTTGAAAAGTCAGCGAATTGGCCACGCAGTAACTTTAAACGCAACACTGCTCCCGCTTACTCCTTTCAGCCGAATCTAGCACAATCACGCGTTTACGTTTGACTTCCACTAGAGATACAATTTGTTCATACAATTACCACACATAGGAAATATGAAGACACTGTGCTTTTCAATGCCACCTCAATGGGAGAGTTGGTAAGGAGGTTGTGTCTGGCATTTGATTGTGCAAACGTAGGTTCAACTGACCCTTGCTATTGTGCAGTTTGGCACGATTACTGAGTGGTAGGTAGGATCCCAAAGTCCAGCCGCGCGGCGATATATCACCCCATTAAGTTATAGAGTCTTTCGGAGTTTGGGTGATGAACTCGGTCGAAAAAAAAAATGGTTGTCTGGGCGCAAGGCGCTCGGACATTATATTCGTGACAACATATCCTAAATATGTAACATTGAATATCCAAGTTATTAAAACAAAATTAAAGTGTTTTTTTCCGCATGCCTCCAAGTGTAGGCATTAATTTTGGTTTGCTTAACGAAATTTTACAAGTATTGCAAACTACTGTGTATTCGTCAGGACACAGTTGTCGATTTTCTTTTGTGTGCCAGTTCGAAATTACGTTCATCTGTTGCACTGTGAACGGTTTTAAATCGTGTTCAAACCAAAGTCTATCGTAAACAGATCAAGCATACCCAAAGTCATTGTCAAGAAACATCAATTTAAATCTTGATATCGATTTGTTCCATTTCATGTCCCATACCACTTGCGGCGATATAACTGGTTGTATTGTAAAATACACGGGTTCTGTTGCTGAAGGCTGTTGTAGGTTTACAACCTGTAGTTCTTGAACGTTGTTTGAACTTACCGCTGCGAAACCACTATGAACAGACAATTTTCTCTTAGCTATATCCGATTTATTTAATGCTGCAAGGCGCTGCCTGTATTCGCGTTGTCTCTGTGTATTTTTTGTCTTTACACTTTCAACCTGTACAGCCGTTCTCGACAGTGCAAGGCGCTGTCTGTATTCCCGTTGTCTCTCTGCATTTGACTTAGGAGCAATTAAGAGAGTCGCGCTCTCGCTCACTGCGGCTCGTGCGTTATCGGTTATCGTTATCGTAACGCTACAAACTTTTTTCCGAATGCCTCCCAAGGTATACCGATTTATAACACGTTGTCACGTCAAAAATAGCATATCAGGACGCTGACTCAGCGTTATAGGTTCGCCTTTCTTGGGAGAAGCAAAAAAAGAAAAGAAAAAGTCATTTGACACACAAGTAAACAATAAAATTATCTGTCATAAAGAAAAATATGGCGGTAGTGGCACTAGTTTGGAAATTTTAAATTTTAAACCGATTGCAGTTCAATTCGACTATCCTATATACGAGGGCAGTTTAATACGCCAGTGACTTTTTCCCGCTTTTTTTCCGGACTTGGCCTTATTTAGCAAGTCTCTCCACCGGTATCCGGTTCATGTCCGAGACTTGTTAAATTGTTCATAATAATTTGTTTTTCCGAGCAAGGTTATTAGCCGTGCGCCAACCTTTCTCAGGATCGAGAGAAGTATATTAAGTATCAAAAAAAAAAAAAAAAAGAAAACCCCGTTAATTTTAACGAAAATGGATAAAAGGGAATTTCGTATGCTGATTAAGCATAATCAAGCAAAATCTATAAATTGGGGTACGAACTGCTACCATATCCACCATATTCTCCAAATTTAGCCCCTGCGACTATTTCCTGTTTCCAAACCTATAGAAATGGCTGGGCGGAAAAGGATTTGGTTCCAAAGAAGAAATCACAGAAACTGATTCCTATTTTGAGGGCCTTGAGCAAACCTATTATTTGAAAGGAATAAAAAAATGGAAAAAAGCTGAACTAAGTGTATTCTTTGTATTAGCGGGAATCAAAGAAAAATATTCAATGAGAGGTGCAAGGAATGTAACCGTAAATTTGCTGGGGAGGATGATGTGTGTATAGATATGTGTGTGTTTATTTATCGTGTACCTCGTATAGAAAATTTTGTAATTCTTTCGTTTTAGAATTACGACATGTTGCGAGATAGGGGATGGAAGGGTTGGAAAATATTCGTCTGTATATTTTCCCTTGAAATCGTGACTATTCCAAATTGAACAGTCTGTACTGCCTGTATACAGTAGATAATTTGTTTTGAATGGGCAATGAAAATGTGATTATGAAGCGTGGGAAATGTTGTTTTGCGTATGATATGTGTGTAATTAAGAAATAATGACGCGAATTTGCGTAATTATTTAGGTGAAAAGCGGGGGGCGTCGGGCGAACATACGGGGCAAAGTCTCTGCTTTTAACCCGACGATGGCCAGGACGATTCTTATCGCTGTTCAATCCAAGTTGAAATGCAGGCTCCACGTGACACCCCTGGATAGCTGCTTTGGCACCCGCTAAGTAGTGAACCTGTGGCGGTTGTACGAACTCCACGAAACACTTTAAGGTAAATCCCTTAGTTCGCCCATACATACTTTCGTCCTCAACCGCATGTGCTCTCTTACACGTGGGTTGCATGTTCCACCAAACTCCTTGTGCCTACACGGCGACAGAAAAATCACATTTTTCTGAAACGGATTTGTTGGAAATGCAGTAGCTGAAAAATTCATTAACCAACGCGGCAAACATTACTAAAACGCCACGTGGCCAAGTATTGGACAATACTGGTAATCTCCTGTGGGGGCAGCTGCAATTCGGTTTTTCCATCGCAAAAAGATCACCGTAGGTACCTGCGCAAAGACGCCAATTATTTTCAACATGTTCCCTAATGTAGAAAGAATTACCTGTAAGTATCGCAGCCGAAAATAATGATATCGGCCAGGTAAAATACCCTGGGTAATTAAGCACCAGGAAAAACCCAACGACACCGCCGAGGTAGATCGTTATCAGGTACGGAGAAAATACAAAAAGGTCGAACGTGGGGAACGAGAGAACAACTTGACGAATCTTTTTTCGGTGAGAATTTTTGCCATCGTGAGATATATCATTTAGTGCGATATTAACCTCAACAAGAGGAAGACCTGCATTCGAGAAAACGGGGGAGCGTGTCGGTGCGAGTAAAAGTGTCAACAAAAAAAAATTATAAAAAGTCTAAGAGTGTGTCGCCGCGAATGCTTTCTTGTAAATTAATAATAAATAAAGGCATATCGCCAGTAAAAAAAACAATATATAGGTGATTTTTATTCCCAAGTAGTGTTCGGCGGAACACCTACATCGATAACAAAAAAATAACCGCCAAAAACCAATGCATGCATCATGAGAAAGGTTGGTGCAAGGCTAATAACATTGCCCGGAAAAACAAATTATTATGGACAATTTAACAAGTCTCAGATAATGCCCCTTCAGACATTTTCCCGCGATACCCGTCAATCCGTGAATGCGCATCAGTTCACGTTGAAAGTGGATTTCAGGCGCACAAATAAACATAGAGTCATTATTTAGCCGAACCACACGAATGTGGAATGTTCTGCCTTATCATGTGTTTCCTGACCGTTATGATGTCCAGACATCCAAGACCAATATATATCGACACCTCCTTTCCGCTCGCACTGTGTTCTGACATTTAAGGGTACCTCAAAGTCCCCTTTTGTGCGCGCGTTAGTGAAAAAAAAGGACCGGATACTGGTGGAGAGACTTGCTAAATAAGGCCAAGACCGGATCCCGGTTGTATTGGCGATGATGATGATGATGTAACAAAAGGGGACTATTTTGCGACATAAATGCTTATTTGTCGAAAAAAATATCTTTTATTCAAAAAGTCATTGACTTATCCAACTGCCCTCGTATTCTAAATTTATTGCTATTCACCCAGAATAGAAGAGGTAGAGTATAGGAGGTAAAGGCTCCTTTTAGAATGCCGATTTTTGTCGAAGAATGTAGTGTAATACTAATGAATAGAAACAATAAGTTGAGGCCGTTTTTTTTTCGCGGGCGTCCAAAAATAACACAAAATTCCGTTGTTCTAGAAATTTTTTCCTATATGATGTAGGGTCGCGCAAGATAGTTTATTAAGGATTAAACGAAATATTTGTTGTCATTAAGAAATTATACACACCTTCCAGAAATGATGATTGCCAACTATCTCAATAAAACATTTGGAAATCTCACGATAAATCTGGCTTTATGATGCCCATGTGTATTAAAACTCTTTTTAGGCGGATCATTTTTCTAAATTTAAACCATTGGTTGTCCAATGAGTAAAGTTGAGCTTAGCAGTAAAACAAATTACCTTTCCTTAGCATTCTAATTGTCAGCCAACTCACTAGATATGACGGTAGATGAAACTCTAATGGGACTGAGTAAATGTATAAACTTAGATAAATAAGTATTAGACTTGTTCAGTCTAAGATTTTATCTTCTCTGCATTTCTGATTGGTGTAACTAGCCGACAGAAGTGCAACCATGACTTCTTATAAACATTTGGCACGATCAGCAACGTGGAAAACACTCTCTTCCTCGACGTTTGTAAAACTACTTATAGTTTCCAACTGTTATTTCTCACAAACCTACCTTACGTGTACCTCTTTCTATACATTTTACCAGGAGAATGCCAATTTTTTACGAAGTATTTGTGGATATGCTTTTCTTTTCCAAAACAGTTTTTATCAGAAAACGTTCTTCCTCCAGTATTGGAACTTGTATTTGCCGGTGGAACCATGTCATCATCGTTACAACTTTGCGCCCCAAATACCATCTTTCAATTTAATGTCGTAAATACATTTCGAAAGTAACTATTATAAGTAGAATTGTAGAATGTTACATTTATCGGAAATAACATCGCCCTTTAACAATATTTAATCTGAACCAGGAATGTTGCAATCATGTTAGTTCACAAATCACTATAATACATGTATCGCACACTGCTAATTTAAGTAGCTCACCATCGTCCTCTTCATCTTTGTCACGTCTGAAGGATCCCATTGTAAATGTTATTAAATAGTTATTTGATTTTAAATAATTTCAAGTCTTCTACAATATCAATTACACGATTTAATAAATGCCACACGTCACATCCACATCCAGTTAATGTCAACAAGACATTTCATTGTAGAGTTGGCCGTCAAACTAAGACCGTACGATATTATGCCATTGTGTATATTGCGCTTTATCTGCTACTCAAATTGTTCTACAGTGAATTGAAATTCAGATTGTTAATTCAAGCCCTGAGGTCGTTGCGGTTGTTTGTTGATTAAACTTCAAGGAACATGTTTTTTTTTAATTATTCTTTTACTGTAATTGAGATAAATTATTTTAGTAATACCATCCGATAATTGAGACAACGAGCAACGATAATTGCCTACTCTTATAAATATCTGTTAAATTGAAAATATGGTCAGCTTTATTTGGGGAACGTACCACAGCAACGAATATGGTGACCACATGGGTTGTGAAATTTCAGGTATAAAGGTATGCCCAGTATCAATGCAGTAATAAATAAGATTCATTGAGTGCGCGGATAGTAACCGCTATTAAAAAACTCATTTTGCATGCAGAACAACAGGAACCAAATATAAGCAATCTACAACTTTCAAAGTTGGTTAGATTTAGTTCGATTAAATCTAATCAAAACAGAAGAAATTTTAATAAGCAACCGTAAATAAATTGAACACCTTGATATACAAACAGATGAAACGAAAAAATGAAAATAAAAATGAGAAAAGAGAAGCAACGCCTTGGTAAGACCTACACAATCTCGAGGAACCGCGTGATAATATCAGGAGGTTGTTAATTATTTGATTGAGGAATATTATATGATTCCAAAAACCAATGCATACGAGAACGTCGAACGGACCCTCAATGCCTGCCCAAGATACGATGTGAAAATCGTTCTTGGTGATTTGAATGCGAAAAAAGGTCGGGAGTCTGTTTTCAGGTACTACGCAGGCTCCCATATTTTGCATGAGAACATTAATCGCAACGGACTACGAGTCATCGAACTGACAGCATCAAAAAACTTGGTCGTTGCAAGTACCAGGTTTCCGCGTAAAGATATCTACAAAGCCACCTGGGTATCACCTGATGGAGCCACTCGCAACCAAATTGACTACGTGTTGATAGATCGCCGCCACTCCTCGAGCCTGATGATCGTACGAACGTACCTAGGTGCCAACGTCGACTCGGATCACTCTCTTGTTGGTATACTTTTCAGAGCGCGGGTTGCCTTACGGAGACGTATTGCATCCGCGGATCAGATTCGGATCAACACGGCTGCTTTACGCAATGAGAATACCAGTAACACCTTTGGTCATGGGTTAAGACTCGCCCTCAAGGAGCTCGACGGAGGGAGAGTAAGTCCTGGGGCCAGAATGCTGGGCGTAGAAGAGAAATGGACACGCCTTAAGAATACTGTCTTTAATACTGTCAACTCCATCTTAGGCAGTAGTCGTAGAGATCGGAGCGACTGGCTTGATGATGAGTGCACACTACCGACTGAACATAAGAATGCTGCACACCGGGCAATGCAGCAGTCTCATACAACGCGGATGCATGAGGAGAAATACAAAGAGCTCAGAAGATCTGAAAAAAGGCTTCACAGAGAAAAGAAAAGTGCCTGGGAAAAAAACCTTGTCGGCGAAATAGAGAAAAGTGAAGAGCGAGGTCCGCACCATGCGCGGAAGGGGTATAACATTGCATAGGACGCGAATACACGAGGAGAAATTCAAACAGCTCAAAAGATCTAAAAAAAAAAGATTCCACAAACTAAAGAAAAGTGTTGGGTTAAAAAACTTGTATGTGAAATAGAGAGCGAGGTCCGCACCAGGCGCGGAAGTTCTACCAAATAATCCGCAGTATGACGCGGTACACACCACGCCGCACTTACTGCAAGGATAAAGGGGGTAATCTGATTACCGATCCTGAAGACATTCTGGAGCGATGGGAAGTGCACTTCAATGAATTGCTAAATGGTCAGCTCACAGAAGAATTGGAGGCTGCACCAATGCAAGATCAAGACCAAATGCTGCCGCCACCAACCATTGAGGAAACATTAAAAGCCATAAGACAGCTCAAATCAAATAAAGCCCCCTGAGCTGATGGCATACCAACTGAGCTGATCAAACAAGGAGGGACAGCGTTACATCACGCAATTCATGAGATCGTGGTTCACGTATGGGAGCAAGAGGAGATGCCGGAAGACTGGCTTCCTGGAATAATTTGCCCTATATATAAGAAGGGATGTATCACAGTGTGCAGCAACTATAGGGGTATAACATTGCTGAATACCGCCTATAAAATACTCTCCACTATTCTAAAAGATCGGACAGACCCATACGCTAAAGTCATCATTGGTCAATATCAGTGTGGCTTCATCCCAGCCAAATCAGCGATTGATCATGTTTCGGATTCATAACTATATGCTCGGGGAAAATCTAGTACATCGTCTAGTACTTTCCCCGACAAATATTCACCACACCTGTCGGCAACACGATGACAGTGCAAAACAACTGTCAATCAACATTCAACGAGACTAACGTGTTGTTTACTGCTTTTGGTGTTCATTCAAGATATACTAACGTGCTTGTTGACGTTTTTGGCGCTTGATCGTGGATTTTTCGGCAACTGTTAATACATGAATATTGTTTTGGTGCTCAATTTAATTATGTACATTTTATAAGAACTTTTATTTATATTGATAGTCGCACGCCACCATGTGGCTTTTTAGTGTTCAATAAATGAAGTTATCTCAATCGAGAACTCAGTCGAACTTTATCTATATTCGCGTTAGCTTTGCTTCAAAGTTAGTTAATGAAGTTTAATGTTCCTACTTAAACACAAATCCCAACAAATTCATCAATACATCCATTCAGCGCGGGAACTTCAACCAGGTTGCATCGAAGAACCTGGACCGGATTTCGACCACAAAGGTATTGCTGTTCCATTTCAACTCTAACCCATTTGGTTTCAGGCATCGTTGGGTCGGACGCCATTGCGTCAATCCTCTTTCGTCATCAACGTGCTCACCTTCGCAATTCCCCAACGACATTCCTCGTTCGGCGGAACATCTGCAACGATCTCGGCCGACGACATTCCTTGTGCGGCATCGAGATACTTCGCACAATCAGATATTCACCCTTAGGCAGTCGATGGAAAAATGTCTGGAATTTAAGATTCCATTACCATATATCATCTATTCATGGCCTTTAAGGCTGCCTACGACTGCATATCCAGGGTAGAACTATATAATGCCATGAAAGAATTCGGCATTCCAAACAAATTGATACGACTTTGTACGTTGACCAACGTAACTAGTCAAGTAATAATAGCGGGATTGCTGTCCAAACCAATAAACATCTTTAATGGACTCCGATCATGGGGTGGTCTTGCCTGCCTCTTCTTCAACCTGGCGTTGGAGAAAGCAATCCGTGACTTTGGGGTTACAACTAGAGGGACTATTGTTACCAAGTTCAGTCAGATACTTGACTACGCAGACGACATCGACATCATCGGTATATCTGATTCGTCTGTACAGGACTCCTTTATCCAGATCCAGAAGGCGGCACAAAAACTGAGACAGCACATTAATGAGGGAAAAATTAAGTACATGGTGGTAACTTCTGCGAAGAGAAGACCTAACGTTGGTGAAACTATCAATGTAGTGGAGCACGAATTTATGTGCGATATCTCGTTGCCGAGCGAGGAATGTCGTCGGTCGAGATCCTTGGCGTTCCGCCGAACGAAGAATGTCGTCGGGGACCGTTGTTTTGAAACACTAGAAGGAAGACGGTGCACCAATGCTGAATGCACGCTGGTTCTGCTGGTGACCGATGCACTCGATGATATGCTGTCGCCAGGAAGTCACTTTATTCTTTGCTTGTTCGGTTTACTGAAAGGTGACAAGTGAGTGTGAAATATTTTGCTTATTACAAATACGTAACTTTGAGTTTAGCCATTTTATTTCCTTAATATTGCAATAATTTTTCTGGCACACCGCCGATGGCGTTTCTATATTCACAAAGGTTTTTTGGAACAGTAACTTATTACCGACAAGTTCAATTAACTGGTGTATCAAATATCCCCAATCCATACCGCTTATCTCTGATGATGTTTACAGCTGTACACGTTCCAATATGGCAATAGCGCTGATTCCGTACAAATGTTGTTAATCGGTTGCCTTGTTGTTTGAAGTACACACTTGTCTCAAAATTGTTGACAATATAACCAGCAAACAGCACTTCAGTAAGGCAGCAATTCAATTATTAATATTCACAAATCCAAAAGCCACATGGTGTCGTGCGAAAAACCATTAAAACTTGATTGACAGTGGATGATGCACTGTCAACAGGTGTGGTGAATATGTTTGTCGGGGAGTGTACTAGACGATGAACGTACTACATTGCGCCACAAGACACGGAAAGGTAATTTTGTTGTTGTTGTTGTAATTTTAAAATGCTCCAAGTCATACAGCAAAACCCGTCAAAGAAACAATAAAAGCTCTCGGCTGGGAAGTGTTACCCCACCCGCCGTATTCACCAGACTTGGCTCCTTCCGACTACCATTTGTTTTCATCGATGGGACATGCATTGGCTGAGCAGCATTTCAATTCCTACGAAGAAGTCGAAAATTGGGTCTCCGAATGGTTTGCCTCAAAAGACAACCGGTTTTATTGGTGTGATATCCACAAATTGCCGGAAAGGTGGTCGAAATGTGTAGAAAGCAATGGCCAATACTTCGAATAAAATGGTTTTTACTTTCCCATTACTTCATACCGGTACACCTGGTAAATCTGAAGAAATTGATTTCCCTATCAAATAATATAAAATACCGAGCATGTAAAGTGTGTGCACAATGGAAGCGGGGGCAGGGACAACAAAGATAGTGCTCACTTGTAGTAATGGTTATAGACTTCTTAGAAATTTAAAATGTTCTACCTAATCATATGATTCATCATTGTAACATCGAATTGGAAGATTCTTTCCCTCTTCTTCTACTGGTACCGTGTTTTCACATTTAAGGGCTTCACTAAATCTCTTTTCGTGTCGTAAATACTTTGTTTACGTCTTTCAGATTCTTCTGTGAGAACACTACAGCCTCGAGGTAAGCCACTTCCACAATGACATAAACTCTTGCCGTGATGTCTGGTGCTCCAACCTCTACCATCCGCTCTGATCAGGACCACTGCTCATAGAATAGGATGTTTATATTCGTATTAAGCGATCGATGTTCCGATGATTTAAAGAATAAAACGACAATTTCTTACATTTTATAAATAACAGATCTTATTAACATTAATATAAACTTTTGTTTTTCAGTCCACATATTAGAAACTTATTTACTATAGTATTCATTCTGATTTTAATTACTTGTTATCTATTTATGCGTCTCTTAAATCCTTCATAAAAGAGTTTTTTCCAAAACTAGTTTGAGTATTCTATTCTATAATACCCATACGATTTGTTAAGCTGACAACCATTCCATGGTTCACTCTTAATAATCGTCTAATATTAGCTTCGTCGCAATATTCATACCTGTCAGTTCTTGGATGAGCAACTTGCATGCATACGGCACGGATATCTTCGAGATATGTCCCGATGAATGACAAAAGTGGCACCAAGAGCAATACGCTAACCGACCACAAGTTTTACACACATCCACATCAAATGCATCCGAAGAAATCATTAACCGTTCCATTATGAGCATACTAGCGCCATATGCGATCAAACAATCCCGTTCCATTTCACCGAGACGTAAGCCACCTTCACGACTGCGACCTTGTGTAGGCTGCCTAGTTAATACAGCCCTCGGTCCGCGAGCACGTGCGTGCATTTTATCTTGTACCATGTGTTTTAGCTTCTGATAATACACTGGACCGGAATATATGTATACTTGCAAGGATTCGCCAGTGGTTCCAGAATAGAAGTAATCCTTGCCCTGGTAATTATAACCTTGCTTGAACAGTTCTTCCTGGACATCTTTACATTTTGATCCACCAAATGCTGTGCCGTAGTGGAATTTGCCACATAAAAGCCCTGCCTTGCCGGCTAGTAGTTCAAGAGCTTTTCCTACTGTCATCCGAGATGGAAACCCATGGGGGTTCATGATCATGTCCGGGCAAATACCGAAGTCATTGAAAGGCAAATCTTCTTGATCCACTATTAGACCCGTAATACCTTTCTGCCCGTGACGGGAACTGAATTTGTCGCCTAATTCTGGTCGTCGAGTTTGACGAAGAAGGATTTTTATTAGGAAATCCTCCTCGCCATTGGCGGAGACCATCACCTTCTCGGCATAACTTGGAACTTGGCCTTTATACGAGATCGGAACTGGTGTATACGCTACCGAGGACTGAGACTGTGGGTCCTTTTGATCAATTGAATTTATCGAGCTAACCGCTGGCATCTCTTTATTGATCAGGATCTGTTTATTGACGATCATTTCACCTGGCGACACAATTCCATCAGTGTCCAGAGCTTCGTGTTTAAATATAACCTGCAATAAAAAAAGAAGGTATTTTTTGTATAGATGTGTGGTTAACGCAAATTTTCTTACCTTGTTGGTTAAGGAATCTTTAGAAGGTCCCATTATTCTGTCGAACGTTTGGTTGGCATACCGCTTAACTGTACATTTTGAATTTCTGTATACCAAGCAACGACCGTAGCCCCTGTCTACCGAAGCTTTATTCAAAATCAAGGCATCTTCTATATCGTAACCGGAATAACACATTACGGCGACTGTTGCATTTTGTCCTGCTGGCAACTTATCGAAGTTTGTTAATTCAATGGTCCTTGTTTTTACCATCGGCGCCTGTGGGTACACTAAATTGTACATCAACGTGTCGATGCGATTCTTTTGATTGTACCCGATCACACCCATTGCTTGTTTTCCCATAGCACACTGATAAGTATTCCTTGGACTTTGATTGTGATGTGGGTATGGAATTAAGCCTGCGCATACTCCAAGTATAGTGAATGGTTCGATTTCTAAATGAGTTGTGTTTTCTTTGATGTCAGCCTCGTAATTGCTTATAAGAGAATCATTTTCTTCGTTTACATCTAGATATTCAACTAGACCGTCATTTAGAAAGTCTTCGAATTTCCTGATGCCCAGTAAGAGCTCATCAATGTGCTTCTGTTGTATTACGGGTTTTCCTTTGGTCACTATGATATACGGTCTACATAGACGACCGCCATCGGTATGAATGTATATGCAGCGTTGTTTGTGCAGTGTGTGTATAGAAACGAAAGGTCCCAGGAGCCCTCGGCGTCTCATCAACCGAAATACTTCAACGAGTCTTTTATAGCCAAGAATTACTCCAAGAATATTACCATTAATAAATACTAAGAAAACTTTCGGGTTGTGAACAGCCTGGCCTCCAACGAATCTGATGTCTTCTACTCCTGCGTTGAATGCGAGCCGTATAACAGGTCCTTCTTCAACTTCTGTAGTTATATGTGTCATAAGCGCCAAGTTCTTTACCAAACCGCATGCTTCTCCTTCTGGGGTATCGGATGGGCAGAGCATACCCCACTGGCTTGGTTGCAAGGATCGTGGACCCGATACTTTACGTGTCTTTTCGAATTGTGAGTTCACTCTGGTCATCATGCCAAGGGCAGAAATGTAACTGAGCCTTGAAAGCACTTGGGTAACACCCGATCGATTCATTTTAAACCTTTTAATAATCCAATTTCCAGATGCTATCGCCGCTTCAAGGCCCCCTGTTATTTGACTTGCTCGCATATGTTTAACCACATCGAAAACAGCCGCTTTCACCTTGGGTATATTTTTGTCCGCAATTGTTTTTAACTCCCAGTTGAGACGTTTAAAGAGATCCTCAAACATAAGTGACATCAACGAACCAGCTAACTCCATTCGCTTGTTTCCATAATAATCTCGGTCATCGAACGCGGAGCTATCCAACTCTGCCGTCATAACTCTCCGCACCATCAGTGCAACGTATACCGATTTGATTTGGAAATTAAAGTCTTCCACTGGCACATGGGCAAGAATTGTCGTCATTAGAAGCTCTCTTGCTTCATCAGCCGCGGTTTTGTGTTTCGATGTTGAGGACTGAAATCGTTTCACAACCAATTTAGATCCCATGTAATCCAAAGCACGTTGAGGGGTATAAATCTTTAAATTGGCTGCGTCCAGTAGGGAAGGGGCAAAACGATTTTGGATATCGACATCAGTACCGACTAATGACATAATTTCCTGGTCCGAAACTACACCCATCGCCTTAAAAATAACTACGATTGGTATGTCATCTGCCATGGAGTTGTGCTTTAAATAATATTTTCCATGTTTACCCAAAACAACAGTTCTAGACTTTTTCTCATGCGTCGAGCTAGTCACTTGGCATTGTACTTGTCCATTAAATTCTTCAGTAATCATTTTGTTCCATGACAGCTGTTCCTGAATAAGGATGACTTTTTCTTGGCCACGAACAACAAAGTAACCACCTGGATCCATGGGGCACTCGTTCAATTTGGAGAATTCATATTCAGATTTTTCACTTAACACACAATTTGATGATCTTAACATGATAGGCATTCGACCAATTAACAGGTTGTTCCGGATTATTCTCTGTGATCCTCTGGTATATTCGACATCTACGGTTATCGGAGCAGAATATGTTACGTCGCGGAGCCGGCATTCGTGTGGGGTTGTCGGTTTTGTTATATTAAAACCATCTTCAATGTCGGGCTTCCCCACGTTGACATCCAAATACTTCAGGTAGAACATTGGATCGGCATCGCTGAATACAACTTGATTAGCCTTAATGATTTTCTTTATATCCACGTTTATGAAATGATTAAAGGAGTCGATATGTTGCTTAACTAGGCCTTTTACTTCCAGAAATGAAGGTACAAGTTTCCATTTTTCTTCTAGCGGCTTTACTGGGCTCGACCAAGATACCGAAGAGCTCATCCAGGAATCACGTGTACTTTCAGACATTATTATACTTCTTTTTAGGGCTTACCGTGTATTAAAGTGAATACTACAAATTATAATCGAGCGGCTTCGCGAGAAGTAGCACATGTTTGTTTATCATATATGGTACATTGTGAAGTTGACAGTCCTTATTATTAAGTGACAGTTATTTAAGCAGTAGTTAGATTTGCCAACAATTTGACATACCATTCAACCGTTATAAAATGGAGAAAAAACTGTTTTAATGCATTGCTAATCGTCTTATTAAAATATTTAAGATTTAATTTATCAAAAAGTAAATGAGTCAAATAACATTCACTAATTGCTCCTAGATTTAGGTTACCTCGTAATTTATTTACATTGTAATAATTTTAAATAAAAGTAAATAAATAAATTAATGACCTCTCATCATTCCATGTCAAGATGCTCCTCAGGGACCTCAATGCAAAAATTGGAAAGGAAGATATCTTCCAACCAACTGTGGGTAAAGAAAGCCTACACGACGTTTCAAATGATAATGGAATTCGAATTAAAGGGTGGTTACATTTTAAGGGCCGATGTTGAATGTGAACCACATCTAAACGTCAAGTTTTTTTCTGCATTTCATTACACATTTCTCAATGTCAGTCTAACTCAATTTGAAGATACACAATCGAGCAACGCGTTAAAGTTATTCAGGCTTATTATGAAAATGGGCGTTCAAATCAAAATGCATATCGTGCACTTCGTGATTTTTTCGGTCAATTCAATCGTCCAAATGTGCGTACAATCGGAAAAATCGTGCAAAAATTTGAGCAAACCGGGTCTGTAGGAGATGTGAAAACACCAGTGCATGCTCGTATAGCTCGTACTGCAGAAAATATTGCTGCTGTTCGCGATAGTGTGGCTGAAGAGCCGTCCACCCCAACTCGTCGTCGTGCCAAACAATTGCACCTCTCACGCTCGTCGTTGATGAACATTATGCATAAAGACTTGCATTTACATGCCCCTCAAGGTGCAATGGACTCAAGAACTAAAGCCTCTTGACCATTTCAAGCGTCGTCAATGGTCAGAATGGTGGCAAGAAATGGCAACAGCGGATGATCAATTTTCGAAGAAAATCATCTTCAGTGATGAGGCACATTTTCACCTCAGTGGATTCGTCAATAAGCAGAATTGCCGCATTTGGGCGAATGATAATCCAAGAGTGATTGTCGAAAAGCCAATGCACCCACAAAGAGTGACTGTTTGGTGCGGTTTATGGGCTGGCGGCATCATCGGGACGTATTTTTTCCAAAATGAGTCCGGTAAGGCAGTTACTGTGAATGGTGCTCGCTATCGTGAGATGATAACGAACTTTTTATGGCCCAAATTGGAAGATATGGATGCGGACGATATATGGTTTCAACAGGACGGTGCCACTTGCCACACAGCTAACGAAACAATGGCTCTTTTGTGCGACAAATTCAATGGCCGTGTTATCTCACGTGGTGGCGATGTCAATTGGCCGCCAAGATTATGTGATTTGACACCGTTGGACTTCTTTCTTTGGGGTTATTTGAAAGAAAAGGTGTACGTCGTAGCAACAATTCAAGAGCTAAAGGATGAGATAATTCGGCACATTAACGGCATAGAACCTCAATTATGCCTCAGCGTCATCGAAAATTTGGATCATCGGGTGGAGGTGTGCCGCCGAGGTCGCGGCGGCCATTAGGCTGATTTTTTTTCCATACATAATTGAACCATACCAATATTATCATAATAAAAAGAAATGACAATAATTTCCTAAATAATTTGTGTTTTATTCAAAATCAACATCGGCCCTTAAAATTTAACCACCCTTTATTACGTGCGAACCGTCAAAAGATCCGGTAGTGAAAAGCACGATATTCAAGCACAAGCAAATCTAAAAGAAAGTTCCGCGAGGATCAACGGGAATATAAGCCTGGCGGGAGGAGGTTTTAGTCGGTAAAAACCCGACATGCCTCTGGATCGGTCCAGAGGTATCTTTTGAAGATTTCCTCCTTCCTACCGAGACCAAAAAAAAAAAAAAAAACATGGGTATCACCCGGCGGCGTAACGTGTAACCAAATAGACCACTTCCTCATAGACGAAAGACACCACTCGAATATCCTTGACGTAAGATCATATAAAGAAGCAGATTGCGACCCCGATCATCTTCTAATGATGGGCAAAATCAGGACCCAGCTCGCAGCAAACCCACATGGGCAGTCACAGGAGACAAGCAAAAAGTTCAACATTGATAAACTAAAAGACCTGCGCAAAAGGGCTGAATATCAAGACGAACTAATGAATAGATTTAGCATCCTAGAAAATGGGAGTAGTGAGGAAGAGGAAACAAATAGGGTGAAGACTAAACGGACACCAATCAGAGTCACAATTAAACAAACAGCCCGAAAGGTATTACGATTTAAGAAAACAATTTAGTCCAAACCTTGGTTTGACGATGAGTGTAAGGCAAAGATCGAAGAACGTAGACGCCTCAAAGTGATCTATAGCGTTTGAAATAACAGTGAAGAACGTGTGATTCGAACTGACGCTATGATAGTTAAAATCAACAAAAATTGAACCGAAGCGTAACACATCAGGCTACTGGCCGATTTTAGAATTCGATTTTTAAACTCACGTATATTCCACTAATGTGAATTGTTATATTATCGCTATGGTATACGGCTCTGATGTATTTTCTTAATCGATTTTCGTTCGGTGTTTTTCACTATTTGCCTGTGTACCGTGTGTGTATCTGTTAGAGACGCTACACTACTCCCTCCCCAGTAACTTCATTACGATCAATTTTGTGTGCGAACGACGGAGCGAACGAGAGAACGTCGGAGCAGGCGAGTGTGCCTGTGCTCTATGCGGAAGTCGTGGTCGTGTGTGAAATTCTGTTTACTATGGGAAAGTGTATGCTCTGTGTACAGATCACGTCGGAGTCACCAATTAGAGCGTTTGAAATAATAGTGAAGAACGTGTGATTCGAACTGACGCTATGACAGTTAGTATCAACAAAAATTGAACCGAAGCGTAACACATCAGGCTACAGGCCGATTTTAGAATTCGATTTTTAAACTCACGTATATTCTGATGTGAATTGTTATATTATCGCTATGGTATACGGCTCTGATGTATTTTCTTATTCGATTTTCGTTCGGTGTTCTTCACTATTTGCCTGTGTACCGTGTGTGTATCTGTTAGAGACGCTACAGATCCACTTAGAAAGATATGATGAAGTCAACGCAGAAAGATACGCAATAATTCGGAAAGAGACAATGCGACTTTTCAAACGCAAAAACCACGCATGGGAGAAGACTCGGATCGAAAAAATCCCCGAAAATACCAGAGCAAAGAACATCAGAGGTATGTATGCCGGCATAAATTCAATTAGAATGGCTGCCGAGAGAGAGCCAAAATAATTCGAGGCACAAACGGTTGTCTGGTCATAGAAACAAGCAATATCATAATAAGATAGAAGCAGTACTTTGAAAACCTGCTCAATGTGCGCACCCATCAATCACAAATAAATGCACCAGACGTACATAAAGCCGAGCTTCAGATCCCAGAGCCGTCTTTCAACGAAGTTGTAGACGCAATAAATCGATTAAAAAACAACAAGGCTCCCGGAGTTGACTGCATACCGGCATACCTTGTGAAGCATGGATGAGATGCAACCGCTCGAAAGATCCACCAACTGATTAAAACAATATATCCCAGTAAGTCAGTCCGGAAGAATGGAAAACATCAATAGTCGGCCCCATTTTTAAAAAAGGTGAAATATCTGACTACGAAAACTAAAGAGGAATAGCATTTTTTTTATTAGACTTCTCTCGGGAGAGGCGAACCTATAGCGCCGAGTGGGCGCCCCGAGATGCTATCAAATAACTGTTGCAGTTCTTTTTTAACAGTTGCAGGTTGTAACGCTCCGGGAACACTCGCATGGGAAGGGAGTTCCACAGCTTCCCAGCTCTGTAACGGAACGAGTTCTGGTGCAGGAATGTTCGCGCCGTCGGGAAATGAACCACAAACGGGTGCGATCCGTCGGATTGTCTTGTGGAGCGCATATAAGCCGACTTGCGCGGAACAATACCACGAATCTCCGACGAACAGCAACCGTCATAATATCTGTAAAACAGACAGAGGTCGGCTACGCGCCTTCAAGTGATAGCGGCTGTAGTCCCGACGTCAGCGCCGAGTCCCCGATCTGGCAGATCGCTCGTCTCTGTATGCTCTCAAGTAGATCGGGGGAATGTTTATGAGCCGAGCTCCAAACATGAGAGCAATATTCGAGCCCGGGTCTAATTTGGGATTTATATAGGAGAAGAAGAATTTGGGCCGGAGTAAAATATTTCTTGGCTCTAAAAAGATAGCTCAGTTTTCCTGAGGCTGACCTGGCGATACTCGACACGTGTTTATGCCATGATGCATTCCCACAGACCGTGAGGCCGAGCAATCTTAAACTTTCCCCAGCCTCGAGGGCCTGGCCACTCATCATCAGCTGTGGAACCGATGATCTATTTTTCTTTGTGAATGTTGTGTATTGTGTCTTCGCTGCATTGAAGTCGACGAGATTGGCCCTTCCCCACTGCAGGACCCTATCTAGATCCCTATTCAGAGAGTCAATTTGTCTACATCTCAGCTGGTGTGACGCAGATGCACCAATCGGTCGAACACTCGAAAAGGAGGAAACAAGGGTACTATCATCCGCAAAACTGAACACTTTGTTATCCGTTGCCTCCAACAAATCATTTATGTGAAGCAAGAACAAGGTTGGAGCCAAAATAGAACCATGGGGCACCCATGAATTAACAGGATACAGAATCGAACACTCGTCGTCCACAAGAACCCGGATCGATCGATTCTCGAGGAAGCTCCTCGTCCAGTCGCAGAGCTGTTGGGAAAGTCCATATGAACGAAGTTTGCTCAGCAAACGCCCTGTGCCAGATGCGGTCAAAAGCCTTGAGATATCCAATGCGACCGCCCTTGACTCACCATGCCGTTCAATCGCAGATGTCCATATATCGGTTATAAGTGTCAAAAGGTCTCCCGTGGACCGCCTGCCACGGAATCCGTATTGACGATCATTCAGATGTCCGTTGCACTCCAAATACTTAACCAACTCGGTATTGATGACTTTTTCCATCACCTTAGATAAAATAGACAGTAATGCTATCGGACGGTAATTTTGTGGGAGACACTTTTTTCTCGTCTTTGGGATTTGGCTGAACTCGAGCGATTTTCCAGCAGGCAGGAAAGGTCCTTCGTGCATAAGATAAGCGGAAGAGTCTGCCAAGAACCGGCGAGAGTTCTGGAGCATAGTTCTTAAGGACTATTGCTGGTATTCCGTCCGGGCCGGTAGCCTTCCTACAATCTAGTTCACGTAGAATGCGTTGAATAGTGCGCGGACGAAATCTCACATCCCGCATCGAAGGCCGTACCGGTGAGATCACAGGTGGCTCCAAAAGACCGGGGTCGAGGTTTGAATTCGAGGAAAATAAATTCGCGAACACATTACCTTTGTCCTTTGAATTCGTGACTAACGTCCCGCTGTCCGTCACCAACGGAGTGAAAGAGGAGGATGCGAAGTTACCGCTGATAGCTTTTGCCATCGACCAGAAGGAGCGCGAACCAGCTGGGCACCGAAGGAGCTTATTGATCACCCTTCGCGGTATCAATCTCCTGGTTGCACGCGTTTCTGATTCTAACAAAATTCGCTCTGTTAACATCGGTGGGATCGGAACGCAATTACTTACAAGCTCTATTTTTTGCCGCTGTAATCAGCTCGCATTTTTTATCAAACCAAGGTTTAACTGACAAATTTCGTTTGATGGAATGGGGAATATACATCTATAGCGTTTGAAATAATAGTGAAGAAGAACGTGTGATTCGAACTGACGCTATGACAGTTTGAATCATAAAAAAATTGAACCTAAACGTTACCCATCAGGCTACTGGCGATTTTTGAATTTCATTTTTAAACTCGACTATACTCCACTGATGTGACTGTTATCGCTATCTTATTCGATTTTTCGTTCGGTGCCTTTCACTATTTTGCTTGTGAATTGTGTGTGTATCTGTTAGAGTCGCCAGACATCTCCAAAGGATGCGAAGAAATCTCGCAAATCGTCCCAGTTAGCAGCCCCATACTTCCATACATGGCGAAGCTGCCTAGGCCGGTTATTCGCTTGATATGCAAGTGCTTGCGCGACAGATACGAAGCAGTGATCTGAGTTTCCCAGTGGCGCAGAAACCTCTACGGTATAAATACTCGGTTCGGATGTCAAAAACAGATCCAGGGTATTCGCATAATCGCCTCGAGCATCCGGCACTCGCGTTGGCTCCCCCCGAGTTGAGTCAAGTTGCGGCTTACAGCAAACATCTCCGCCAGCCTCCCAGCCTCGTCGGTTCTGTTAGAATGTAACAACCAGCCAGAATTGTGCACATTAAAATGGCCAAGGACAACAATTTCGTAAGCTGGGTGGTTGATCTGTATCCAGTCGACGGTACTTGAAAGATGTTCGAAAAATGTCGCCGGTCGATCGTCATTCGGGGAGCGGTACACACAACAAAGAAATTTAACGGAATTCCTCAGCACGACCCTCAACCATATGATGTCCATATTATTGGGTTCCGATGCCTCCATCTTCTGGCAAGCCAGATTGGACCGCGCGAAGACGCAGATTCCGCCCTTAAAACGGAATCTCGAATGTAAGTCACTTCCCGAGTAACGAAGATATGTCGAATCAGTTGACGAATCGACCTGGGTCTCAGTTAGGGCAAGGATATTAGGCTTCGTCGTTTGCAAATCACCCAGTCGTTGTGAGCTTTCTTCGCAGTATCAATCGTCTGGTGGCACGCGTTTCTGATTTTAACAAAATTCGTTCTGTTAACATCGGTGGGATTGGAGCGTTGTTCGTATTGGTGAAACCGATGCCCCTGATGTTACAAAATGCCGTCACCAGTCCAGCGTAGGCAGAGCCTCTAGAGCGAGCCCGGTTATGCGATGACGAACCGCTTAAAGTTCGATTATTTATCATGATATCTGCATGATGTTCCGCCCGACATAGTCCCCCCCGGAGATCCGAATTCCTTATATCAGAAGGCACCATCATGACTTATCTCCGCGTCAGTCCGGACCATCAGCCACACATCCGAAACACCGACGAAGATTTCTCTCGGCGATATCGCGGAATGTAAAGCGTGACGGGGTGGTATCTCACATTGGGACCGACTACCACCTAACCAACCTTTTCTCGAATCGGTCCATCAGACAAGCTCCGAAAGATGGGAGAAAGATTTCTCCCGACCATCTCACGGAGCCTTAAGCTTGATGGGGTGGTATTTCATCGGGCGCACAGGGCGTTGGGGCCCCAGCTACCACTCGGCCTTTAGTCGCCTCTTACGACAAGCCGGCCTAGTTGTGAATATATTCTCACGCTCTACTCACAGGCTGGTTGACACCAAAGTTAATCTTCTTTGCTATAGGCAACTAATCTGATCTCGAATATCCTACGCCTTTCCCATATGGTCTTGTATACCTTCGGCCCAAATGGAAAGACTTCGAGTTTTCAAAAGAGCCATGTGTGGTATCGTGATCCGTCTTAAAGCCAAACTGGTTATGCGGAATAATGTTGTTGTCGTCTACCCATTTTAGCCAATCTTTGTTAATGGTCTTTTCGAATACTTTACTGACGCTTGGGAGTAAACTTATCGAACGCATGTTCATTGGGTTTGTACAGTCTTTGCCTGTTTTTGGGATGGGCTGTATGATTGCCGTTTTCCAATGCACGGGAAAGTATGCATTATTCAACGCGTTGTTAAACAGGACTGTGTATATATCTATTGCCATTGGGGGCAGATTCTTGAGTACGATGTTAGGTACTCCATCTATTCCCACTGATTTTTTGTTTCTCAATGAGTCGAAGATATCCTGGATGTATTCCCTCGTAATTATAAAATTATCGTCACTGGATTCGGTAAACTGGGATTCTCCGATTGCAAAAGTGAAATTTTATTTCGGAGGTGCAAGTGATTCAGTAGAGCTCTGTCCTCCAATTCGTGATTTCAGTGAATGCTTTCATTCACCATGTATATTTCCTGAAAGACTGCTCCGACAGCTGAGGGACGTTGGCTAGGGACTTCTGTGGTGTTAGGTCCGTGGCTAGGCGGCTTCCGACTGATTAGCCCGTGGGTTGGTTGTTTTAGCCCCTAGTCACCAAACGGGGTGTCCAGTATGCGGTTTCTGTTCATCCCAAGGATCAACCGCCGTACTCACCGAGTGAAACACTGGTTGTAGTTTTTTGGTGGGATAATTTATTTTATTCTTTATTTCAATTTTACGTTTTAAGTTTTTATGTTTTAAATTTAAACTAAATTTCAACCGACTCCAGCACTTTTTGGCTGTCTGATTCTAATTTTATTTTGCCTCCAACGGAATTCCCTATTTATTCCCAAAATCCAGATCAAAATGTTCATACCTTCCCACGGTTCATCGGTTACTTCCAGACAGTCACCCGATGCTAGCCCCAGTCGAAGGCTTTGCCAACGACGATGGGAACTGCAACGTCGCAATTTTGCCGCCAGTCATCCTAAGGCGGCAATCTTACGCCTACTCTGGCTGTAGCTCCACCCCAAGGCCATGGGAAGATTTCGATTCACGGTGATGCGAATCTGATTTGCCCATAGCAAATAGCATGCATGCTCCTGGGTGGAAGTACCTTGAAGGTGATGGGGTGTTAGGTGATCATCAAGGTTATTAGAATTTTAGGAGTTGCGTCGCTGCAATTTACATGTTAGAACATGGGCATGGATGAGACGTGGGAATTGCAGAATTGCAATTCTAGTTATGAGAATGGGAAATGCATGCAGCTTCAGCTGATGGGAATTTGATTTGCCTATGGCAAATAACATGCAACGTTAGATGCGTTGAAACAATATTACAGATGTGTGTCAGGTTGCATTGTGAGAATCTTGCGTACAGCAATTTGCATGGGATGCTATATGTGTGAACAATGCTATTATGCGTATAGGATACATGTTATATGTATGTAAATATTATTGATTATTGATATAAAGATTATTGGAATTTTGCGTACAGCATACATGCGTATACATGTCATGTGTACGCGAATTTTAGAGTATGGGAATATTGGAATGTTAGAGTATTGGCTGTTATATGACTGTAAATATCAGAGTATTGGAATTCTGCGTGTAACAGATTCCGTCCACCTTCTGATAAGGGAATTATTTTTAGAAGAGGAATAATTCTCAAAAAATATTCTATAAATGGGTGGGCTTTGGTACTCGACGGCCACAGTGCGAGTTCTGTTTTAAAAATTTTGGCACTGGGATTTGTTTTACAGTTTGCTTTTTGTTTTACATTTAGTGTATGCGACTTTGAGAATGGAGCTTTTTTCTGTTTGAAAAGAGAATTTGTCTCGTTTTTGTTTGTTTGTATTGTTTTGGTTGTTTGTTTTCTTATTATTAAACGGCTTTTTATATTGCAATTACTTAATTTTTATACGATTTTGTTTATTATTTATTTTAACAATAGTGGCTATAATATTTTATAAAGATTTATCTTGGTAATTTTGGCTAAGTTTAGCGTAATATTTTCATTATGTTTTGTATTTGTAGTTGTTATTTGATTTATAACAATGATAATAAAAGAAATTATTTGCATAATTGTTTTATTTATGGGGTTTAATTACATTATTTACTAGGATCGTCGTATCATCATCATCGGCACTACAACCGGGAACTGGTCTTGGCCTTATTTAGCAAGTCCTGAGGCTTATTAAATTTTCCATAATGATTTTATTTTTTCTGGGCAAGGTCATTAAGTCTTGCGCCAGAGGCTCCCCGACGGGGAATCGAACCCCGGTCTCCCGGGTGACAGGCGGGTATACTAACCACTATACTATCGAGGAGCCAGGATCGTCGTATAGTAATATATTATTTTGTTTAAGTTTAGTGTGTGTTTCTTTTTTTTGAGAAATGTTATTAATATAACTATTATATATAATTATTTATACATATATTTTTTTTTGTGTAATAGGGTATGTAATCTAAGTACGTATGTATAAAAAGGACATAATAGGTTTTTATAGAATATGTATACTTTTTGTATAGATGCTTAGAGGAGTAGTGTTTGTTTTTTGCCTATACGTTACATTTTGTGTTTTAAAATAGTTTTTGTAATGGGAATTTCAGTTTGTACATTGTATTTTGCTTATATGTGATTTCTTATTGTTATTTTCTTGCATTTGTTTTGGCATTTGTTTCTCCCCGTTTTTTTTTCTTTCTATTTGTTATTTGATATTTGTTGCCGTATTTGGCCATATTGTGCATTATTGTATTTTTGTGTTGTGAATGATCTTGGAAATGCGATACACCCTAGAGATAGCAGATGTTTAGGATTGGTCGTGTGAGAAGGTGGGAATCGAAGCTAACTAACCTTGGAATATGGTTTTAGCCTACCATTATGGATTATTATTGACTTTTGATCAACTTAGATGGTCTGGTCTGCTGCAACGAGAAAGGGGACCTTCCAATTCTTTCCTCACGAAACGTTTGTATCTGTGTTTCATCCCCGGAGCAGGTGGTTACCTTTAATGAACGGCACACTTCACATTGAGGGGGATGGAAGCGAACATACAGGGCAAAGTCACTGATTGTCTTCAACCCGGCGAAGGCCAGGACTATCCTTGTCCCTGTTCAATCCAAGTTGACATGCAGTCTCCAGGTGACACCCCTGGATAGTTACTTTGGCACCCGCCAAGTAGTGAACCAATGCATGCAGCGACATCCTGAGAAAAGTTGGCGCCGGGCTAATAACTTTGTCCGGAAAAACAATCTACTATGAACAATTTATCAAGCTTCGGATATGGACCGGATACACGACGACGACCACGGAAACGAAAATGGCTAACCGATTTAAGAATTTTCTCATGGTACGTCTGTGGTAGTGTTTCGTCTGGTGCACCTACACGGGCGCGGTTTCAGCAAAACACCCACGGATTCGAACTGCAACGATTCTCCGACGAAGGATGAAACAAATAAGGGAACTCCAGTAGGTTTTGGTTCATATAAAGTTTTTTATTTCGGATAACTGCGATTCACTTACTTTAAATATTTCTTTTTAGGGTTCACATAAAGTTTTCTTTATTTCGACATTTATTACATCAATAATCCACCGAACATTTATTACATCAATACTCCACCGAACATTTATTACATCAATACTCCACCGAACATTTATTACATCAATACTCCACCGAACATTTATTACATCAATACTCCACCGAACATTTATTACATCAATACTCCACCGAACATTTATTACATCAATACTCCACCGACACTCTTCGAAACATCAAATCTGACTAATTCCATTGGAAAATGTTAAAATGAAAGAATCCCGAAAGAAACTGGGAAGAAGGCGGAGTTACACGATTAACTCGATGTAGTTAATCGTGATTGGACCTGACGGAATAGGCATACATTGCGCATGTGTGCGTATGCCATGCATACGATCGTTCAGCGACCGTGGATGGCGGGCAACATCGCTAGTGCATTTTCTAGGAATGTAAATAATAGCATCTGGGGTGTGAAAGACCCAAACCGATGATTTGGTCATCCTAATGGAAGGCCATAAATCATCATTTCTGTTGCCGATGATTAAACATTGCAACGAACATAGGGTGCAGCCATTGCCAGATGTTGAAAGTAAACATTTTCTGGCTGCATCTTGGTCGTTGCTTGAATACGGCCTCTGCACATGGGGATCGATAATTGGTAGCCAGCGATTGCTGGTAAACAGGGACGTGTTTGATTTGCGTCAACAGAAACCTTGTCGGCGGTAGTAAATCTATAGGGGCAATAGCCGTATGCATGTTATGCCGGGGATAAACAAATACAACGAGTCACAAAGAACTCTTGTTGATTGTTGTTTCCATAGCTTAAGGCTATGGAAACGAGATGCCCTGGCAGAATGTATGCCTAACGATAAGATTTCAGATGCCATGGCAATGTGATGATTTTGCCATGGACTTATGTTCTTTTCAGGAAATGACGTACGCCTCGGGGGTAAATTTTGGATGCCACGGCAAGGTGATAAGCTTTGCCGTGGGCTCAATGTTTTTTAGGGAATATGGTCTGGCCGAGGGTGAGTTTTCGATGCCACGGCAAGGTGATAAGCTTTGCCGTGGGGTTAATGTTTTTTAGGGAATATGGTCTGGCCGAGGGTGAGTTTTCGATGCCACGGCAAGGTGATAAGCTTTGCCGTGGATTTAATGTTTTCAGTGGTGATGCTGGAGAAAAAGGGGTTTGTAAGGAAATCCCCTACAGAATAGGTAAGCTGCCTAACATAAATTCAAAACGGTTATCCGATTGGGTAACCGTATTAATTCCGGCGATTTGGCTGGGGGTAAATGCCGTAGCAAGGTTACGCAACCTTGCTGAAGTTCGACCGAGAGGTAAGTCGTTCGCCTGGAATAGTGGGGATCGAGCGATGCGTGGCTCTTCGGGCCCTGAAAAGCCCCACATCACTCCCTCCCCAGTGACGTAGTCACGAAACAGATAAGGCAGTTTAGGGGGTGGTAAGTTGGTTATGGGCGCGCGTATGAGCGCGAGTACGGGGGGGTTGTGCCGGTGGAGTAGGAGTGGTATTTGAAGACGGAGGTGATTCTGGAGCGGAAGCTTCCAGAAAACAGGGCTTAAGCCTTTCGACGCTGACCGTGGATCGCTTGCCTCTAATGTCGATCTCGAAGACGCGGTCACTGATGCGGCGGAAGACTTTGAATGGGCCATCATAAGGTGGGTCGAGGGGTTTTTTGACCTTATCCACCCTGACAAAGACGTGCGTGCAGCTGTGCAGTTCAGGGTGGACGAAAAGTTTTTTGGAGCCGTGCCTGGTTACAGGGGTTGCCCTAACCTTACGTAGCAGGTCACGGAGATGTCCCAATTCGCGAAGTTGGTCACGCGGTGTTTCGCCATTTAGGAAAAGTTCTCCTGGAAGAAGGAGGTTGGTACCATAGGTAAGCTCTGCTGCCGAAGCACCTAGGTCCTCCTTAATACTTGTCCTCAGGCCGAGGAGGACAGTTGGAAGGGCGTCAAACCATTGTGTGTCATTATGACACATGAGTGAGGCTTTAAGAGATCTATGCCAGCGCTCTATCATCCCATTTGATTGCGGATGGTAGGCGGTGGTACGACTTCTTTGGCAGCCGAGAAGATCTGTTAGCTGCCTAAAAATTGTCGCCTCAAATTGTGGACCTCGGTCCGAAGTAATGGTGGTTGGTACACCGAAGCGTGTGACCCAAGTTGAATAAAAGGCCTTGGCGACTGATTCGGCAGTAACTGCCCGGAGAGGTGTCGCCTCTGGCCATCGCGTGCAGCGATCCATCATAGTGAGGATATAAGAAAATCCTCTTGATGGAGTAAGCGGTCCCACTATGTCTATGTGGACATGGGCGAAGCGTGCCGTGGGAAGCTTGAATTGCGCTGGCTCCAGTACATTATGTCGCGCTACTTTGCAGCGCTGGCACTGGAGACAAGCACGGGCCCAACCGGTGAGGTCTTTGTTCATCCGGGGCCAAATAAATTTGCGACGGACAGCAGCGGCTGTTGCTCGGCCGCTGGGGTGGGCAGGGTTGTGGTAAACCTGGAACACGCCCTTACGAAGTTTCTCGGGAATGTAAGGTCTAGCGGTTCCAGTGGAGACATCACACCAGATTTCGCCCAAAGGGTCGCGAAGGGTAATTTTCTTCAGCTCTAGTGCCGTATCGGCAGTTAGGAGGGACTTGAGTTGTTCGTCCTCCTCTTGAGCTAGGGCAAGGTCCGTGTTATTCAAGGCGGTACGCAAATGAATCGTATCGATTCGAGACAGGGCGTCCGCCGTGACGTTCTGTTTACCGGAGATATGCCTGATCTCCGTAGAATATTGTCCAATGAGGTCTAATTGACGCTCTTGTCGGGGGGAGGCATTTCCCGACTTCTTCCGGAACGCATAGACCAATGGCTTGTGGTCTGTTAATATTGAGAGCGCACGTCCTTCTATCATATGACGGAAGTACTTAACAGCGCTGTAGATCGCGAGCAATTCACGGTCGTAGGCGCTGTAACGTCGCTCAGTGGGACTCAGCTTCCTTGAAAAGAAGCCAAGTGGTTCCGGACGGCCTTCAATGTCCTGTTCGAGGACGGCTCCGATTGCGGTATCCGATGCGTCGCATTGGATAGAAAGTGCCGCTCCCTCGAGAGGGTATCGGAGTAAGGTGGCATTTGCCAATTGTTCTTTGGACAGTTGGAATGCTCTATCAGAGACTTCTGTCCAATTAATGGGGCGCTTATCATTGCGCTTAGCTCCTTTCAAAAATTCATTTAAGGGAGCTTGAATCTGAGCGGCATTCTTCAGGGTTGGGCGGTAAAAGTTAAGCATGCCCAAAAATCGACGCAGCTCACTCACGTTAGTAGGCCGGGGGTACTTCATGAGGGCCTCCACACGGTCTGGTAGTGGGCGAATGCCCTGGTTGTCAACGACGTAACCCAGATAGGTGATTTGCTCCTTGGCGTATTGACACTTATCTGGGTTGATGACAAGACCGAATTCGCGGAGGCGCTCTAGGACCTGACGTAAGTGGCGTTTATGTTCGGCGAGGTCTTTGGAGGCGATGAGAATGTCATCAAGGTATGCATGGCAGCAATTAAGACCTCGTAAAGCCGTGTCGATATACCGCTGGAATGTCTGTGCGGCATTCCTGAGACCGAAAGTCATCACTTTGAACTCGAAGAGTCCGAAAGGTGTAATGACTGCGGTCTTGGGGATGTCTTCAGGTGCCACCGGAATTTGGTGGTATGCCCTGGTGAGATCCAGGGTTGTGAAGACATTGCACCCTCGCAACTTGTACGAAAAATCGTAGAGGTGTGCAATTGGGTATCTGTCCGGGACAGTTGCTGCGTTCAACAGCCTATAATCGCCACATGGGCGCCACTCACCAGAACGTTTCTTCACTAAGTGGAGTGGGCTTGCCCAGGGACTGTCCGACGGTTGGCAGATACCTAGTTCGATCATATGCTCGAACTCCGCGCGCGCCGCACGTAATTTTTCCGGAGCCAGTCGACGTGGACGCTGGCTCACCGGGGGACCACGTGTTTCTATATGATGAAACACCGTGGCTTTATGTCGGCGTTGGTTAGGTAGAGGAACTGTTGTACTCACAAATTCCTGTACCATAACCTGGAATGGGTCTATGCACTCTGTGGCCCCTGAAGTTGCCGCTGGGGATGCCGTCATGGGCGAGGGGGGTGCGGTTGGAGCCACAAGTCTGTTATGGGTCGAATCGACCAACAGATTATGTGCACCTAATAGGTCGGAACCTATCAGGGGTTCGTTCACGTCGGCAATGACGAAACGCCAAGTGATCGGACGACAAAGACCCAATTGAAGTGTCAGCTTTTTACGTCCGTACGTAAGTATCGGCGTATTATTTGCAGCTGACAATTTAAGTGCGGCTGGCACGCGGTTACGCGGAGCAAACGATCGCGGGAGGACTGAAATATCGGCGCCGGTATCGACAGTAAAAGCGATATTCAGTTTCGAATCCCGGATGGTTAAGCGACTTATCGTAGGGGTGCCGGCCGATTGCGCGAGGGTGTCGGTCGGCAAAATTAGTTTAAAGAGCGCCTCTGGTTGGTGGAAGGTTGCGTCCAACCACAAGGCGCTTTGCAATTGAATGCGCGATCACCATATCGCTGGTGATTGGCGCACCAAGGCAGAGTAACGGCATTATCAGGTGTGTTCTGCCTATTAGTATTGCCGTTACGGGGAGGTCGAGCCGGAGCTCGCTGGGAATTGGCCCGGTGAGGGCCGTTCTGGGAGGAATTGGCCCTCTGTGGGGCATTTTGGGGGATTAAGGCCCTCTGAGGGGCATTTTGGTAGAAATTCTGCCGATTGAGAGGACGGCTCGGCATGGCTCGATTCTGGGCGCTTCGAGGATTGTTCCTCACCTCCGCACGCAATTGCGTTATCTCGCGGAGGAGTGAGGTTTGGAGCGCCCGTAGGTCAGCAGGAGTTAGTTGTGTGGGTGGACTTCTTTGGTTGAATGCGTTGGGGCCTGCCTCTGGATTCCCCTGAGGGAAATTGGTTGAGGCGGGCCTTCTAAGGGGTAATTGGTTTTGAGTAGGATGGAGGATTGGGACCAATTGAGGGGCTGAGAAAGGCAGACGAGAGTGCCGTGCAGGCTGGGCGGCGTGTTGAGAAACCGCCGCTACCTGGTACGCTGGAGGCTCAGAATACTGATCTGAGCTTTCCATAATCGCGTCCGCAATTTTGGATAAATAGCCCAAACTCTGATTGGGTTGGGCTATAAGTGCCGAACGGGCATGCTGGGGAAGACACCTCAAAAAGTGAGGCTTTATTAGGTCGTCCCCAATCCTGGTCCCCGCTATAGAGCGTAAATGGGTCAGGAAAAGAGATGGTCTCATCCCAGAAAGGTTGGATACAGCGGCTAAACGTTGTTGCCGCACACTTCCTGGCTCGTCCAATGCGTCGAGCAGAGCTTCGCGCATGTTGCTATATGGGTTGCGGCCGGCCGACCTTATTATGTGTGCAACATGCGGTCGTTGAGTGCGGTCAAGCACTTTCAACAGCTCAACTGCACGAAGTTGTTCGTCGTGCAAGGCTGCGGCCTGGAAGATGCGGTCTGCCACTGCAAACCACAAGTCTGGGTCCTCCTCATCGAAGGGGGGAAGCCCTATATTTAAATGACGAGTCCCGTTCCCGAGGCTGGAAGCATCGTGGAATTCTTGGGACTCTGAAGGTCTTTGGTGTTGTTGTGAGGTGCTGGCACCAGTTGTGGGCCTTAAAATGCCGGCATTTGCCAAAGGGCCGATAACAGGGGCGTTAGGAGCAGTCGAGAGTGTGTCTGGGGAAGTAGGCTGGGGTCGGTTCACGACGCTGGGGGCAACGGGTGGTGCCAGAGGAGTAGATTGTGCCGGCAAGTCTTGGTCAGCATTGACTTGCTCAGCGGGGAAATCGACGCTGGAGGCGTCGTGAAATTCAAGAGGCTCGGATTGTTCCAGAGCCTTTTTGGCCATGGTGTTCCGCGTGTTGACCATTATGGGTTGTATGACGCGAAACGGGAGTCAAAGGCGTAAGAGAACGCGAAGAAGGGTGAAAGGAGGCCAATGGGTCAAAAGAAGTCGCAGGGAGTTGGGAGAACCACGGATGTCCTAAAACAATGGTTTTCCCTAACCAAAATAAGCCGAGCGAAGGTCGGAAGTGGAGTCAAGTGGAGTCGAGAGTGGACGATTGGTCGTAGATAAAATGGAAGGGACTGGATCGTTAAAACAGCTTAATCTTAAAATAATTAAGCTTTAGTTTGACTTATTAACGTGGAGTTGAGTCTAGATTTCCGGAAATAGATCGCAAGAGGACGCGCGCAGTGAAAGGAGTCCGATGCTGTTCGAAGAAGAGTCGTGCGGAGTCGAGTGTAGTCGTTAACACGGACGGCAGGGTTGTAGTATTGCCTACCCGAACTTTAAAATTAAAAGTTGTCAATTTGAATAACTAAAAATCGCGATTGAAATTCCAAAAGGGAAGGAAAACAAGGATTTAACGTGTGCCGGAGTGTGTGCGTCTGAAAATGTTACGAAGCGATGAAGTAGTGTTGTATCTACTGCCGAAACGGAATTGTATGTTTCAGTACCCTGAAGGGGTTTACAAAGGTTTTATTTCATATTGCCAATGGTGGCTTCAATAAATTTGATTTATTTATTTGCGTTGCTATTGTTACAGATTTTCGTTTACAAACAAATCCTCCCAAACTAATACATTAACATAAGATCAATGCAGCAGATTTATTTTCTCTAGATATAGTATATATAAATTGTAGAGCTAAATTAAATTAAGTTCGGTGTATTAATACTATAATAAAAAAATTGTGTAATCCATTTGTAAATAACATAAATTAAACTTCTTCATATTTGTTCGGGGTCTTGAAACAGAGTATTTTAATTTACCACAGAAGAGAAAAAAAATTTAGTCAAACAGACAAGAAACAATCACAATTCAAACGAATGTCTTCTTAAACAATCTTAAACCTGAGATCGTTGCGTAACAGTTTTGTGCTTATTTTTGTACTAATATCTCGTTCCAAATTATCCTTCGAATCTCACGTGAAATAGAAATTTAGAAAATATAATACGCTCGCAATATCAAGTATATTTTATTAATGTTCACTACAATGACGCTGAAATTTTAATCTTAAATGTACTATGTAAATGTATGTCGAATTCAAATGCGTTTTATATGAAAGTAATTTCTAATTTTGATTGAAAACTGTTTTATATAATTTATATGTGAGATTTTAAATTGTTTTCATTTTATTTCCTCTACGTTGCTGTTCTATGCTTACACTAGATGGCTAAACAAACGCACTTCACTAGAAGTTACCAAAAATAAAAAAAAACTAGTGTTTGTACCTGGGGTGTTGATTAGAGGTGTTGTTGATCGATCTTGGTGCGCTGCTTTCCCGTTCGTTGTCGTCTAATGATGTTGTTGCTCGTGGGAGGTGTTATGCCAGGTGCTGTTGTTGGGCTGGCGTTGGGGCGTACCCTTTAATTGTTTAAATTTGGCACTGAATATATATTACCGTATTTCGAATATAGTTTTGTCACAAAACTTCGAGATATTTGATCGATGATATGATCAACAATACGAATGTATTCCGACTCCTTTTCGGGAGTTTGCGAGTTCTTTCGCGAGGTCACCAATGTGGTAGTGTTTCGTCTGGTGCACCTACACGGGCGCGGTTTCAGCAAAACACCCACGGATTCGAACTGCAACGATTCTCCGACGAAGGATGAAACAAATAAGGGAACTCCAGTAGGTTTTGGTTCATATAAAGTTTTTTATTTCGGATAACTGCGATTCACTTACTTTAAATATTTCTTTTTAGGGTTCACATAAAGTTTTCTTTATTTCGACATTTATTACATCAATAATCCACCGAACATTTATTACATCAATACTCCACCGAACATTTATTACATCAATACTCCACCGAACATTTATTACATCAATACTCCACCGAACATTTATTACATCAATACTCCACCGAACATTTATTACATCAATACTCCACCGAACATTTATTACATCAATACTCCACCGACACTCTTCGAAACATCAAATCTGACTAATTCCATTGGAAAATGTTAAAATGAAAGAATCCCGAAAGAAACTGGGAAGAAGGCGGAGTTACACGATTAACTCGATGTAGTTAATCGTGATTGGACCTGACGGAATAGGCATACATTGCGCATGTGTGCGTATGCCATGCATACGATCGTTCAGCGACCGTGGATGGCGGGCAACATCGCTAGTGCATTTTCTAGGAATGTAAATAATAGCATCTGGGGTGTGAAAGACCCAAACCGATGATTTGGTCATCCTAATGGAAGGCCATAAATCATCATTTCTGTTGCCGATGATTAAACATTGCAACGAACATAGGGTGCAGCCATTGCCAGATGTTGAAAGTAAACATTTTCTGGCTGCATCTTGGTCGTTGCTTGAATACGGCCTCTGCACATGGGGATCGATAATTGGTAGCCAGCGATTGCTGGTAAACAGGGACGTGTTTGATTTGCGTCAACAGAAACCTTGTCGGCGGTAGTAAATCTATAGGGGCAATAGCCGTATGCATGTTATGCCGGGGATAAACAAATACAACGAGTCACAAAGAACTCTTGTTGATTGTTGTTTCCATAGCTTAAGGCTATGGAAACGAGATGCCCTGGCAGAATGTATGCCTAACGATAAGATTTCAGATGCCATGGCAATGTGATGATTTTGCCATGGACTTATGTTCTTTTCAGGAAATGACGTACGCCTCGGGGGTAAATTTTGGATGCCACGGCAAGGTGATAAGCTTTGCCGTGGGCTCAATGTTTTTTAGGGAATATGGTCTGGCCGAGGGTGAGTTTTCGATGCCACGGCAAGGTGATAAGCTTTGCCGTGGGGTTAATGTTTTTTAGGGAATATGGTCTGGCCGAGGGTGAGTTTTCGATGCCACGGCAAGGTGATAAGCTTTGCCGTGGATTTAATGTTTTCAGTGGTGATGCTGGAGAAAAAGGGGTTTGTAAGGAAATCCCCTACAGAATAGGTAAGCTGCCTAACATAAATTCAAAACGGTTATCCGATTGGGTAACCGTATTAATTCCGGCGATTTGGCTGGGGGTAAATGCCGTAGCAAGGTTACGCAACCTTGCTGAAGTTCGACCGAGAGGTAAGTCGTTCGCCTGGAATAGTGGGGATCGAGCGATGCGTGGCTCTTCGGGCCCTGAAAAGCCCCACACGTCCGCTCACTATACGGAGCTCGAGCTCGACAGTAGCTAGCCGATGCCCTGTCCGAATATAAGGCAGATATAACAGCATTGCAAGAAATAAGATGGGCGGGGAGTGGTGTTATTCAAAGAAAGGAGTATGACATTTATTACAGCTGTCATGCAAAACATCATGTGCTCGGGGTAGGCTTTCTAGTCAGCCAAAAACTGAAGCCTGCCATCATTGGGTTTAATGCAATAAACGAAAGGCTATGCACTCTTCGCGTGTGAGGCAAGTTTAAGAACACAAGCCTCATAAACGTTCACGGACCTACAGCGGAGTCCCCTGACGACGAAAAAGAAGAATACTACGAGACCGTCGGATGGGCCCTCAATCCCTGCCCAAGATCGATCCTGAAGGCATTCTGGAGCAATGGGAAGTGCACTTCAATGAAATGCTAAATGGTCAGCTCACAGAAGAATTAGAGGCTCCACCAATGCAAGAACAAAACCATCCGTTTGGAGAAGTGAGGGGTTGAGAGGGGAGATGATCGTTTTGTAGAGTTTGGCGTAGTCCGCATAGAGTGAGATGGATGAGTATTTAATAATGGAGTCAACGTCATTGATGGTAAGGATAAATAGGAGGGGACCTAGATGACTGCCCTGCGAAACCCCTGACGTGGGAAGAAAAGGATTAGAAAAGGAGGATCTGAATTTAACACGGTAGGATCGATCTTTCAGATAAGAAGATAACTACTTGATCAATAGGAGTTTGAAACCTAGGGAGGACAGCTTAAAAAGGATGAGATTATGGGAGATTTTGTCAAGTGCCTTGCTGAAATCTGTGGTGATTACATCGACTTCGTTGTCATTCTCTAAGGCACGGAGAGTATGGGATGAGAACTCGATCAGATTGGCTGTGGTAGACCTACCCGAAAGGAAACCATGCTGGTTGGGTGAGATAATGGATTTACAACGGAAAGATAACGCATTGTAAAGAATCCCTTCGAACAGTTTAGGGATTTGAGATGGTTTGGCGATTGGACGGTAGTTGCTTATATCGTTTTTATGTCCCTTTTTATGTACGGGAGTGACATAGGAGGATTTCCAGATACTAGGGAAGATATCTTGTGAAAAGGGTAGATTGAATATCTTTGATATCGGGAGATAAAGAGAAGAGGAAGATTTCTTTAAAAATACAGCCGGGAGTCCATCAGGTCCAGGGCTGAATTCGTCTTTGAGTAAGTTTAATTTCTCCTCAACTACGTGATGCTGAATAAATTCACCCCTCAACAAGGGGCCGAGGGAGAATTCGGGCAAGTCTTTGAAGTAAGGCGGATTCGGATCGAAGGATATGTCTGTGAAGGTTTTATTGAAAAACGAAGCGAATAGATTGGGAATAATTAGGGGGTCAGTTGAAGTAGTCGCGCCATAAGAAAGGGAGTTAGGATAAGCGTCGGATTTACGTTTGTAATTTATAAAATGGAAAAAAGAATTGGGGTCATTGATCAAATTGGATTGCGTTTTTGTGAGGTAGTTGGAGTAGAGGGAGTTGTAAAGCTCGGAAAATTTATAAAAGGAACCGAGATAGTTGGACTAGTTTTGGAAGGAACGCTTTTTGAGGAAAATGTTCCACAAGTTATTTCTCTTGTTCCGAAGAGTGCGGAGTGTGCGGTTGTACCATGGCGGCGATGAAACCGATGACCTGTGACGAGAATAGGGGACATATAAGGGGATGGCATAGTAGATCTCCTTATAGAGAGTGGCAGTACCTTCTTCTACCCCCAGATGATCAAAGCGAAACGCTGGTTTGCTAAGATGCTCATTTAGAAGGCGGAAGTTAGACCAAATGCTGCCGCCACCAAGCATTGAGGAAACATTAAAAGCCATAAGACAGCTCAAATCATATAAATCCCCCGGAGCTGACGGCATACCAGCTGGGCTGATCAAACAAGGAGGGACAGCGTTACATCACGCAATTCATGAGATCGTATTGCACGTATGGGAGCAAGATGAGATACCGGAAGATTGGCGTCGTGGTATAATTTGCCCCATACATAAGAAGGGAGATATCACACTGTGCAGCAACTATAGGTATATAACATTGCTGAGTACCGCCTATAAGATACTCTCCACTATCCTACAAGATCGGATAGCCCCATACGCTAAAGTCATCATTGGTCACTATCAGTGTGGCTTCATCCCAGGCAAATCAGCGATTGATCAGATATTCACCTTTAGGCAGGCGATGGAAAAATGTCAGGAATTTAAGATCCCATTATATCATCTATTTATAGACTTTAAGGCCACCTACGACAGCATAGCCAGGGTAGCACTATATAATGCCATGAGAGAGTTCGGCATTCGAAACAAATTGATACGACTTTGTAGGTTGACCATGACCAAGATCCGAGGATTCGCCCAGTTCAGTCCGCGGAGGGCAGAAAACGACGTTGCACGCTTTCGATTCTGCGTACATGGGACGAGTAGTGTGGGGACCAGACCTGACTGGCGTATTCAAGAAGGGGGCGTATAGCGTTTGAAATGATAGTGCAGAAGAACGTGTGATTCGAACTGACGCTATGACAGTTAGAATCAACAAAAATTCAACCGAAGCGTAACATATCAGGCTACTGGCCGATTTTAAAATTTGATTTTTAAACTCGACTATACTCCACTGATGTGAATTGTTATGTTATCGCCTGGTTTACGGCTCTGATGTATTTTCTTATTCGATTTTTCGTTCGGTGTTCTTCACTATTTTGCTTGTGAATTGTGTGTGTATCTGTTAGAGACGCCACACCACTCCCTTCTCAGTAACTTCGTTACGATCAGCTTCTGTGCGAACGACGGATCGAGAAACGAGCGAGCGAGAGAACGTCGGAGCAGGCGAGTATGCCGGGGTGCTCTATGTGGAAGTCATGATCGTGTTTACTACGGGAAGTGTGTGCTGCGTGTACAGATCATGTCGGGGTCACCACTTCGGCGGAAGTTTGTTGTCCTTCGGTTGAAGGTTTTGGTTGCAGCGTTCCGCCGAACACTGCTAACACACAAGGAAATCAAGAGAGCGAACAGCACAATGAAACACGAAAAACTGTTTGTTTATTTGTATGGTGACTTTTATTAATCCGTCTGCCTTGTTTTACACTTATCGTCTAGAATAAACTTTAAATCTAGTTTCACGGTATCTAACTCCGCATGTTAAGGAATTGTCTTATGGTTACAAACGTAGTTACCACACACGAAAGAAAATGCACGTTACTCCGTTAATCTTTAACACGGTTAAGACACATTACAGAACACAAGTTAATCGTTTTAAATTTCAGCAAACGTACGACTCGACGTTCTCGAGTAATTTCATTCACGACCCGATTCGATTATCTTTATTAGAATCTCTTCGTTAGACATCCTCGCAGTGCGACCAGCTTCGTTGACACTCAATCGTTCGACCTTCCTCCGCGACTCTTCGATATAGGCTAATCTTTTGTCCGGCGGTTTCCTGTTTCGTCATAGGCCAGATGTGCGGTTGCAGCCGCACACACAGACGCGAATGTTGCTGCCTGTGTGGCCGAAGATCTTCCTGGGAACCCGGAATTCACACCTTCTGTCGAATCGATCGGTATATCCTTTGTGTGGTTTATTATTCCTAGCGATCCCTTTGTGGCCACAATAATTATCTTCGGTTGTGATAATTATATTTGCTTTTCCCTATGGGAACAGCGTTTTAGTTAATTGCTGTTTCTCCGCAATGGCTTTGTTTGGACACGTGCGCCTTTCGGTTTTGTGATCTTGCAAGGAATTAGAGGTGCTAATTGCTATTAGCTACATGAGGAGATGTTGTTTTCAGAAAAATGTGTTGAATGGATGAATCGAATGGATACATTGGATGGATGCATTAAATTCAATATTAGGGAATTTTGTACCTCATCGTTGGGTCAAATATTTAAATTGATCATTACCCCTCATCGTTGGACCGTTTGTTCCACAATCGTGTTGTTTTGTTCGCTACGGTTAATAGCGAACCACGGTTAGAATAATCCGGGTAGACCCTCCGTACGCAAACAATTAAACGCGGGTAGAGCATTACCGTTGATACAAACAAGGAGCCACACAAGGAAACTATCCGCGGAAAATAAAACGGAAGAACCCGCCGCCGCTATGCTGGATGTGGAAAAAATTGTGGACCTAGTCCAAGCTAATGTGGTAGTCTACAGTGGGCAGAAAGGGCCTAACGCAGCGAGGGAACTACATAGTTTCCTCGAAAGCTGTGACAGGACGCTGGACTGCTTATCAGAGGAGGAGGAAAAAATTTTCCTGCGGTGGTTGCCCATGAGATTAACTGGGAAACTCGCCGGATGTTCAAAGAACAACTCCCAGCGACTTTTAAGGAGTTTGAACAACGACTCCGAAGAACGATACTATCACACGCGTCATACGAAGAGGTACACGCGAAACTCTCTCGTAGGCGACAATCCCGCGATGAGGATGTCGCCGATTTCACCCACCGCATAACACTAGCAGTAATGACTGCAATGCGGCGGCAATGCGTAAGTATGGAAGTGCAAATAGCACAGGGTTCACCTTCCAGACCGAAAGATTAGCAAAATCGGTTCTGATGGTAGGAATCAGAAATGACCAACTAAGGCATCTGATAGTACAATCAGAAAAGGACCTTTAGATCGGATTATTGCTAGGGTTCTCGAGTTAGAGAAAACCGAGAATGAGATGAGGTGCGAGAGTCGATGGTATAGTGAGGAAATACCAACGAGGTATCATGCCCAGTCACCTTCAACAGACAGGAACGACACATACCATGGCCCCACCTCGCCAAATAGGCAACCAATGCTAAAGGACAATCCATTTTATTTTTGGGAGGATGAACAAGATCCCCCAGAGGAAACAAATAGGGTTTTAGATAGGACCTACGGCGATAATCCACCAAACCCCCAGGAATCGAGGCAAAGGCAAAATAGACCTATATGCGATGCATCTCGGGTAGTAGGGACGCAGAATAGGAACTCTAATACTAGATTCCCAGAACGATCTCACCCCGTTACACGCCCACAACCTGGGAAAAACCCATTTAGGAAGTGTCTTTCAGTCCTTTCCACTTACATTTAAATATAGTCAAATAGATTAAATATATAAATTTTTAATAACTACATTAAATATTAAATTGTTGTTAAATAACTATAACAAGTAAAAATAGCGGGATTGCTGTCCAAACCAATAAACATCTTTAATGGACTCTGAGAAGGGGATGGTCTGGCCTGTCCCCTCTTCAACCTGGCGTTGGAGAAAGCAATCCGTGACTCTGGTGTCACAACTAGAGGGACTATTGTCACCAAGTCCAGCCAGATACTTGCCTACGCAGATGACATCGACATCATCGGTAGATTCGATTTGGCTGTACAGGATCCCTTCATCCAGATCGAACAGGCGGCACAAAAACTGGGACTGCACATTAATGAGGGGAAAACTGAGTACATGGTGGCAACTTTTGCGAAGAGAAGACCTAACGTTGGTCAAACTATCAGGGTAGTGGAGCACGAATTTGAAGTAGTGCAATCTTCACCTTGGGTCAATAGTATCAGCCGATAACAATATGGAAGAAGAAATACGCGAACACCTGATCAAATCCAACAAAGCCTACTATGGTCTACTAAGGCTCTTTAAATCACGAAATTTATCCAGAACATCCAGCTACCACTACTCGTGTATGGATCCGAGACCTGTGTACTCAATAAAAGGCACTCTGAACTCTTAGCCGCGTTCGAGAGGAAGGTCTTAAGGGGAATTGTTGGCCCCATATATGAGGGAAGAAGATTCCGGAGGAGCTACAACCATGAGTTGTACGCAATCTACCTTGAAGATAATGTTGTAAGAATAATCAAGCTCGGTAGAATCCGGTAGGCGGGACACCTAGCACGAATGAGCGAAGAGGAGCCTGTGGGTAGTTTTTATGATGGCATCAGCATGGACGCGGGTTCCATAAAAACAACCACCGCGGAAAACAAAGGAACAACAAGGAAAACACTGGAACTGTTCGACAACGAAGAATGTAACGAATAAAACACTTGATATTGAAGTTGAGCACTTTTTTTTTATTGTTCGATTTTTTCTTTGTTAATCAATTGTATTGGCGCTGTTCTTTGTTTTTAAATTGCATTACACCATGCACGTTCAACTTTCGCGCACGACTCTTTTATTGAAAAGGTGTTAAACTCCGATATAATTTAATTCAAAAGACAGTACTCTTGGAACTTGTACGACCTCGGTGGCATGGCATGGGTAAGATTGTCTAAACAATGATCATATCCATGCCCAAATTCCATGATCGGTTGATAACCGATGAAAGGGAATTGGTATTAGGGGCTGCAAGCGTCGTTGATATAAGCGATGGCGAAAAATTGCCGAAGGAAGAAATAGGTTGTGTCTTAAATAAACAGAAACGCTATTTCGAGGGCCATAAATCTTTGATGACCTGCGCTTGAGAACGAAATACGCTATTTCAAGGGTCACGATGATATGCACATCGTGTTTGTTTGTTTAACAGGCCGTAGCATCGTTAGGCATCATCTGGGGTATGATTGTCTAACGTCAATCATATTAGTGCCCAAATCCCATGATCGGTAGATAACCGATAAAGGAAATTGGTCGCAAGTGTTGCGAACCTCGGGACTGGGGCAATAAATGCTTATGAACCGTAGCAAAACCCATCGGCTACGACTGTGTCAACAATTACGCTGGCCAGCAAGTATTTATCTATTATAATTGCTGACAAGTCGAGCCGATGGAGATATGGTACGGTTCATATAATAATTCAATGTGATGCATGCCTTGATGAGGTTTAACTTTCAGGTGTGATGCTGCAGGAGAGCTTGCGCTGTCCCTAATCGCAGGTAAGTACTATGGGTTTGGAAGGTGGTTAATTTAAGAGGATGGGCGGTTCTTTGGGAATGTATTAAAGAACCGCCACAAGCCTGCCCGGAAAGACCTTTGTGGGAAGATGTATGAAAGGAGACAGCGCGACAGACCTTGTCTGCGATGGAGGGATGGCGTAGACCAGGACGCCCAGAGCCTTGGAGTGCCAAACTGGATGACATCGGGTCGAAATTGGGATCCGTGGAGAGATTTGTTAAATAGGGCCAAGACCGGATCCCGGTTGTAGTGGCGATGATGATGATGTTTGGTTTCATTATTGGTAAAATAAAAGTTATTGTAAAATGGAAATCAGTTTGAAGTCAATCTAAATCAAATAAACACATGCTCTTTGAAATAAAAATGTTGTGTTGTGTATTTAATGTGAGTATAATGCGGGATTTTAATGGCATTTTATGTTAATCTTGCTAACGTTATAACTCTAGAAATAAACACTTGCCATTTTATGATGAGTGTATAGCGTTTGCGACGATAGTGAAGAGTGAGTGATTCGAACCGACGCTATCACGGTTAGAATCACTAAAATATAGAACCAAAGCTCAACCCATCAGGCCACTGCCGCGTATGTGAATTCGATTTCTAAACTTAAATACATTCGACTAATGTGGAAATGGTATATTATTGCTATGGTATACGGCTTTAATGGATGTGCTTTTGGTGGTGTTGTTCTTCACTAATCGTGTGTGTATGTGCTAGAAACGCCACATCACTCCCTTCCTAACTCTCGTTACAATCAACTTTCAGATGTGAACGACTGAACGAAGAGAGGGCGAGAGATCGATCGAGAGAATGTCAGAGCAGGCGAGCGAGCCGGATCTCTGCGTAGAAGTCGTGTGATTGTAAGTGGTAAAGTTCTGTGTGTGTATGGGAGTGTGTGGTATGTCGTACAGATCAAGACAAGGTCACCAGTTACAGCGTTTGCGACGGTAGTGAAGAGCGAGTGATTCGAACCGACGCTATCACGGTTAGAATCACTAAAATATAGAACCAAAGCTCAACCCATCAGGCCACTGCCGAGTATCGGACGTTTACGACAACACGACACCAGCAGCCTCGACGACGACGACGATTTGGGAACAAGAACCCCAAAAATATACAGGGAGTACTTCCATTTCAACTTATATCATTTGATTCTCAGAAGAATCTATTCACTGGTGCCGGCGAAAATTAGAACATATAAATAAACCAAAGTATAAGCGATTTCGGCAGAACAGATAGACCGGGAATAAATTCGTAGCGTCTCTAGTTCCTCGCTAGTTTCGCTTTTTAATATTCATTAGTAACGAAATGTCCGGAGTGCGTGATAGGTGCGCGTTGTGTAAAATTCCAGCAAAGTATATTTGCTCAGCCTGTAAAAATGTTGCATACTGCAGCGCTAATCATCAAAAGGAGCATTGGAAAGTTCACAAAAAGGAGTGTGCATTGTTTAAGATCGCCAAAATGACGAAATGGGACGATTCGTTATGGTAACCCGGGACGTTAAGGCTGGCACAAAAATTCTTACAGAATCTCCTCTGATTGTTGGCCCTAAATTTCATAACTTTCATGACCAGGAAATGGATCGGATTGTTCCACGTGTAGGATGTTTACATCCATGTTATCTCGGATTATGGGAGTGTGCAAGGTGCACGCGTTGAGGCGGTGGTAGTCGCCCGTTACTCGCCAGGAGCCGTCTGGTTTGCCGACTATGTAGAGTGGGCTTATAGTGTTAAGCAAGGATAGTGAAGAAGGTGAATTGAACACACGATGAAACGGTTGAAAAACGAAGCAGTGAAGCATCAGACTACTGACCGTGTTTAGAATTTGATTTCCAAACTCGACTATATTCCACTGATATGAATTATTTTTACTTTATCGCTTGGTATACGGTTCTGATGTATTTTTCTTATTCGATTTTTCGTTCGGTGTTCTTCACTATTTTTGCTTGTGAATTGTGTGTATCTGTTAGAGTTGCCACAGGCTTGCCCATTGGCAGGGGGAGGGCCAAACGATGCCCTTCTCGAGGAGGTCTGGGAAGGTAGCCTTGGCGGCATCAAGCTTGTCGCCGCTCAGCCCTCGAGGGCGTCGCGTGAAACCATCGCCCCAGCAGCACTGCACTCAGTCTACACTATCACCGGCCCGTTCGACAATCACAAAACCGCACAACGATACACGAAATTACTGAAGAAATTCCGCGATGTTTTCATCCCTAACGCCGGCCCCGTCCAGAACCCCGGACTAAAGGTAAAGCACGCTATCTGCACCACGGCTCCACCGGTTTTCGAACGCCCACGCGGGCTGAGCGGCGACAAGCTCGATGCCGCCAAGGCGAGCTTCGCGGACCTCCTCGAGAAGGGCAGCGTTCGGCCCTCCTCCTGCCAATGGGCAAGCCCACTCCACATAATCGGCAAACCAGACGGCTTCTGGCGAGTAACGGGCGACTACCGCCGCCTCAATGCGTGCACCATCCCGGACCGCTGCCCGCTCCCAGTCATTGAAGACTTGCCCCAGGAGAGCCACGGAACAACCTTCTCGGCGGTGGACCTGCGCAAAGCATTCTATCAGGTGCCAATCGCCGAGGGGGGCATCGAAAAAACGGGTGTCACAACGCTCTTCGGGCTCTTCGAATTCGTGGGCCCTCAACCACGTTTTTCACAAACTGCCGTTCGTCAGAGGATCCATCGGCGACATCCTCGTCGTATCGGACGGACACGACCAACACTTCGAACATCTGCGGGAACTGCTAACCACCCTCCGAGGAGCCGGTCTGCGCATCAACGGCGAAAAATGCGCCATCGGCCAGCCCCAGGTAACCTACTTGGGCTACCAAATTTCGGAGAAAGGCTTTCAACCAACCTCGGCAAAAAAAAACGCCACAAGTGAACCATTAATAAATTTCAAATTAACTGCATTGTCACACGTAACTGCCACAATCCAAATTTTATTATATGAAAATGAATTTTATTAGTGGCGTTCTCCGAAGTCATTTATGATATGCTGTGCATTAGCAACGCTGCACCAACAACACAACTATTTTTGGTGATAGAATTTCACCAGTCCTCTTCGAATTACCTTCCACATACGTCGGTACCATAAAAATTCCCCTTGTTAAAAAGGGAATTCTCATTTGACCTGCGCCTAAGAACAACAATAACGTTCACGTCAACTGAAGGATGTTCGCAACTTATAATATCAGTGTGCAAGGGAATATGAATTTAGTGACTCGTTTTGCTGCTTGGCAAATAAAACAACTCCTATAAATTGAAAGGCGATCAAAATAAACAAAAGTCCCTTGTGATATGATATTACACAAACAAGCAGTTTGATATCAAAACAACAATAAAAAATGTCTTATAAGCTCGAAGAACTACTCGTTTCTCGTACAGTTGCAAAATCAATTGCGATTCCTTAGGCGCTGCATTCATCATTCAGGGGGTGTATATGTTTATAAATGTGTTCTGAATTTATTAATCCAAGTGAAGAGAAGGATTTTAATTAAAACCGAAACACCTTTGTATTAACAAAAATATTCCATTTGCAATTCTGTGTTAAAAATGAATTAAATGAAAGCAAACTTAAGTTGCCCATACATTGAGATCCTGTGAAAATTTATTAAAATTGTTCCAAACATACAGTGACACCTACAGGTTGAAATTAAGCGTTGTTCTATTGTTATATCGGTGAATGGAGCTATAATACAGCCAATCAAATAAATTGTTACAAGAATTAGTTTAAAGGCGTTTCCGATACGTGTTCGGTTTGGATCAATAAACATTCAGGTCGGATTTTATAAAGCGAAGTGCAGTCTTTTAATATGCCCGAACAAAGCAATGATTATCGAGTGGTGGTATTCGGGGCAGGCGGTGTCGGTAAGAGTTCACTTGTTCTTCGTTTTATAAAGGGCACATTTAGAGAGAGCTACATACCTACCATTGAGGACACATACCGGCAGGTAAGCCTTAGTCCTACGCACTTTGAATTATTAATAATTAGGTATACTTTACGCGCAAGAGTGGGCGTGGGATGGTGTCAGTCCTTTTTCCAATTACTGAACCGTGTCTATTTTGGTTTAATGTGGGAATCTTTTTAAAGGTCAACATGTAGAAAAATCTATCTGATGTGGGTAGTTTGCTGCCGTAGTGTCATTTTATATCGACGTAAACTTTAGTTTGAGTCTATTTTCGAAAGGTGGTTGTTATCATTAAAATAGATGGAAGCCCATATGATCGGGAAATTATTTAGTCCTCGAAGGGTATTCTTAAAGTTGAAACGATGTGTTCTAGGAATTATTGCCTGACAAATGAAAAAAATCTCATTAGTTGAAACGCCATCCAAATGTTGTTTGTGATATGATATTAAACAAAGAACCCGTTTGATATCACAATAAGAAATGCTTTATAAAACAACAACTGCTAGGATACCTAATAATCTGGCATCGGATACAGGTTCCAAAAGAAACATATCTCGTTACAATATAGCTATAGGAATATTTCAAAATCATTCTCTTCTCTTTTGATGACATAGAGCACTGAATCGCGACATTTTAGCTTTATTATTCCGCTTAGAAAATGTGGATTGCTCGAAATTACCACATTTAGCTAACTTAAATATTTAATTATTGCATGAAGCAATTACTCCCCTCCTTAAAGGAACTATTTAACTATTTACGCCTTTGCATTGCAACAATATACTTTTTATTGTCTAACATTTTATGTAGTATTGTTATAATTGTCATATTGTGCTGCCTGATATGTTTTTCTTTCATAACGATAATTGAACTTCCTTTAGAATGTATAAATTGCCTCTATTTTATATTAAACTTTTATGGTCTGCCCTGAATTAATTCACGCCACACTGTTACAAAAGCTCCAATTTTATTTTTAGTGGGAAAATAATTGGTCAGCCGCATATGTTTTCATAAACAAAAGCGGTTCTCGGCCCAAGTGGAAGTAAACAATAATAGGATATGAATATGAAAAGGTTTGAGCTATGCTTAGCAATGTTGTACAATTAAGGTGGCTTCAGCATTATGATTCTTGATCTATATATTGTTAACATCATCATCATCATCGGAACTACAACCGGGTACCGGTCTTGACCTTATTTAACAAGTCCTGAGGCTTGTTAAATTTTTCCATAATGATTTGTTTTTTTCTGGGCAAGGTCATTAGTCTTGCGCCAGAGGCTCCCCGACGGGGAATCGAACCCCGTTCTCCCGCGTGACAGGCGGGTATACCAACCACTATACTATCGAGGAGCCGTTTAACAGTGATGGGGGATGCGAAATTCGGTCCTTGAGTTGAGTTCAATGGATGAGTGGGCTATTTTTTTAATATGTATGTGTGTGTGTGTGCGGGGGGGGGGGGGGTGTTACGGACCGGCATTGAGTCCAGGTCCCGCCAGAATCCACTAATCCCCCTTTGATTCCCCTCTTTACCTGTAAAAGAAAAATAACGCGCCAAGTAGCTAATTTGCATAAACTACTTTATGAAAATTCTACTTGGCGGAGAAATTGAAAAAAAAAATAAAAAACATAAATAAAAATATTGTTTCTCCTTTTCTCCATTTCGTTTTCCAATTACAGGAAAGAGGACGAAATCAACGTTGGGAAGAAAAATTGGAGATAGCTTACCAAAAAATTGTCCACTGTTTTAGTGTTCTCTTTTCAGATTTTTGTCTTCTTCTTTCTTT